>JAULUF010000010.1:22257500-23000000 GCA_031834385.1 Semotilus atromaculatus
CCGATACCAGGGACCGATACCAGCGTAATTCGCGTATCCCGATCCAACCTGCGGAGATATCCGATATCCATGAGCCATGTCTGCGCTTTAACGTTGTCTGCTGAAATGACTCCAAAAGTGATTCCTGCCTGCTAGTCTGGAAACACCGCAGAGCAAGACAGCAAAATGCAATGTTTGCAAAGCCATACTAATTAAACCATTTGTCTGTGATGCATTTTTTCTATTCAAAGTCCAGAAGAAAGAGAGATCTCACGCAGTGCCACAGCGTGCACAACACGACAGCTTAATGAGTGACAATGAGGACAGAACTAAACATTCAAACACTTTGGTTACACTTTAGATCTGTGATATTAGTCTGATTTTATTTTAGATTTCGGCTTCCCAAGATTAAAGGATATATTTGAGGTTAAACCACTAAAAGCTATAGCCGCATTCTGTTTAGTGCAACTTCCTTCCCTTTGCATCAGTACGCTGTCATTTCTCCTTAAAACTCAAACTTTAAGCACGATCAGTGATTGTTGTAAAATGCAGTCACTACTGTTGATAAATTGCGAGATGCGTTTAATAATAAAAAGAGCTAGTAAAAGCACAAAAATCTGCACAAGAGTTGCTTGCTGTTTGTGTTAGAATTGCTGTTCAGCGCGCGCTCCGAAACAGACCGTAACAAGACAAGCAAATTATACTTTGGGCTTCATGTGCGCGTCTAATCGCACCCAAAAATATGTCAAAATGACCGACTTGAAGATTCACTTAAACAGTTTATGTCTAAAATGGACGTAGTTATGGAAATCGTAAGTAGGAAAATATGATGCATCAGTATTAGATCTGCACTCGTTCTTAAAGGGGAAGCAGTCTAATAAACATGCTGATGATTGCGCCATTACTGCGAATCAAACAACAAAAGGCAAAGAGAAAATCACTCTCACTCTTGAATTAATAACTTTAGCTTTAATAAGCATAAATCTATCTATGATAAACTTTGCAGTGCTATTTTACTTTTGATTACTTTATTAGAATTATTTTTAGACCATACCTGAATAGTATGTAGACCTAAGTATTTGACATTTTGGGAATGTAATAAACATTGACATGACAATAAATTTGAAACCTTTACAGTTGCAAATTTGTTTTCAGAATGGGATTTCCTGTTTTTCTGACTTCCTTTTCTGACCTTATACTTACCTCAAGTTGCCTTTTGGGACATACATACGTAAATATCATACTTGCCTGTAGAGAGGAGTTTATTTCAGCATCATATAAAAATCAACAATAATGATAATAATAATAATAATATTAAAGCAAACACAGCTCTGGTCTCGGAATAGTATCGGTATCGACCGATATCCAAATTTAGGTATCGGGATTGGATCGGAAATGAAAAAAAATTTGGATCGGTGCATCCCTACCCAAGACTCAACTAATCTCTGTAATTCTCCATCTGTGATCCTTGTAGAGTCTTTGGCCACTCAAACTTTCCTCCTCACTGTGCATTAAAAGGGTCATGACATGAGAAACCAAATTTGCCTTGATCTTTTGGTATATAAGAGATCGATGTACTATTAAAATTTCCTAAATACAGCTCGTTCTAGATCCTTTGAACTTAGTGACGTCACGGCACGGTCGTTTGCATATGACCACCTCCAGCGCAGGACAACTACGCCTCATTTCGCATCATCGCATCGTTGTCGTGCAGCGAGTGGGTCTGTTTACATGATGACTGCGATGCCACGCATATGTGCTGTTCCTGGCTGTGGACAAACAACATGTTTGAATACGCTGCCGAACAATCCAAACATCAGGGAAAGCAGTTGGATGCAGTTTATTTGCAGCATATGCAGCCCACCAAAGCCTTATTTGAATGGTGAGTGATCAGATGAGTGTGACAAAGCGCATGTTACTGAAAGAACGAGCAGAGAGAGAGAGAGAGAGAGAGAGAGAGAGAGAGAGAGAGAGAGAGAGCGCCCCGGCCGCGCGCGCGCCTTCAAATTGTCTTGCGCGCTCTCTCTCTCTCTCCCTCTCTCCCTCCCTCGCGCATATGAATCAAAATCAATTGAGAATTGACACGGTGGTAAAAGATCGGAAGACCGAAGTTTCACGTGGTGGAGCACAGTGGCCGTTAACACTGAACTCTTAAAGGGGAAACACCTCCAAAACAGACTGTTTGAATCAGAGGTGAGAAACAGGGTGGGAAAAGGTCATAAATTACTACATTTTTAAAGTTTTTTTGTACAAAAAACTATAGTAATACCATAATTGCACCGAAGGGAACGTAATAAAACAAAACAAAAAACCATGTCATGACCCCTTTAAGACAATATAGACACAGGTCCTCTTCCTGGAAGATTCGTAACATCTTTAGTTGATTGGAACTTCTTAATTATTGCCCTAATGGTGAAAATTCTTTTTTTGTTTTTTTTTTGCCATTTTCTTACAGCCACTTTCTATTTTGTAGAGCTGAACAATCTTTTGCTGCACATCAGAACTATATTCTTTGGGTTTACTCCTTGTGAAGGGTGATTAAGGTAATTTGACCTTTGTGTTTCCTCATATTTATACTCCTGTGAAACAAGAAGTCATAGCTAGACAATTTCATGTTCCTAGGCAGGGAATATACTTCAGAGATATTTTACTAGAGGTGCCAATAATTGTGTCCAACGTGTTTTAGAGAAAAACATTCATTAAATAATGTGATTTTCCTCCTAATTTAAATTATTTTACTTCAATGAAAGGTTAGATTTTTGCTAAATTTTTGAATGAAAGATCAAAAGTATAAACGATGCAGATTTATTTTTAGTCATCTTTGATCATATTTACCAGGGGTGCCAATAACCACAACTGTATATTTAAATTTAAAGTTTGATCATTACATCTTTTTAAAGATGAAAAATTATGTTCTCTGAAAAAACATTTTTGTTGTAACTGACCTCTGCTCTGTGTTAAAGATGGCAAAGACGTGTTTGCTGGACATAAAGCCCTTTTCTATGTCCCGCACCTTCAGGTTGTCCAGAGGAAGCATATATTTCTTCTCTTTTTCCTAGAAAATGAGACAGACAATTGACATCCAAGACAACATTTCTGGGAACCTTTTTTAATATTCACAAATTTTTGACAAGCAAATCTTAATAAGCAACTTTATTATAGTGTCAACAAACTGTATTAGGAGTTTCTCCTAAACAGGAAAATTGTGTCATCATTTACTCATCCTGTGTGACTTTGTCTGTAAGTCTGACAAAAAATGTATGTCTGACTAAAAAATCTTAAGTCTGTACTGGTTGCTCTTTTCCATTAATTACAATGATTTGGGACTAGAGATTTCCAGCTTCAAAATTGTCACAAATTTCAAGTCATCATTTACTGATAATCTTCCCCTTTAGTAAGCTATTCACCACTGAATCATTGAGGCAGTGAGTAGAACTTGAGAACTGGATCAATCCAATTCATGAACAAATCATTCAGATCACTTCTGTGAACAAGATCAAACAATAAATTAAATACCTGTTTCAAAAGAAAGAAAAAAATCTGGAATCAGACATCTCTTGTAAACTTAAGACTTTTATTGCTCTCAAGTTTTTATTGTAGCTTTAGAAGACTTGGAATTTAGCAGACATGTATGAACCGCTTGTATGAAACTTTTATGGTGTTTTTCATCCTTTTGGGAGCTTGAAGGCTTCTGTCCCTATTCATTGCAATTGCACAGAAAAGAGTGACCGGGACATTCTTCCTTTCTATTCCAGCGAAGAAAGAAAATACAGGTTTGGAACACCATCAGGGTGAACAAATAATGACAAAAAATTCCTTTTTGTCTGAACAATCTCTTTAACTGAATCTCAATGGTGTGTAAAATGGTGTGAACTAGGGAAAATTACTACAAGGAAGAAAGCCGCGAGCAAAGAAACAAAGAAAGAATCAACTGTAGATCCATGTGATCATCCTCAGGATGGATTCAGGCCCATGACTTTTAAAAAAAACATGCACATGAGAGATGCCACTAGTTTTTACTTTTTGAGTAAAGAATTGAGAAAGAAAGAAGGAAAAAGAATGAAAGAGGAATTGAGAGATAGAGTGTGAGGGCCCACATGTGGAAGTCATTATTTGGACCAGGGCTCTAAAACACAACATTTCGTCTGAAAAAAAAAAAACTAAAGAAAAGAAAAAGAGCTCCCCCTCTCCCCCTCTCTCTGTCTGTACAGGAGGGGCTGGGGTCTCAGGAAACGGCTTGGATTACATTGCAAATAACGGAACGGAGATGTGGGAAAGAAAGAGAGGAACAAGGGATGAAAGTGTGAGGGGAAACACTCTAAAAAGAGTAAAAATGAAAAACAGAAGGGGAAGAGAGAAGTCATATGAAGCCACTATCAGTGATTGAGTCTGACGGAGAGACTTTAGAGGAATTTTTGGGGGAAATCTAACATCTACCAGTTCACCGAAAAAAAAATCTGCCATCTATTCACCTTCATGTGATTCCCATGCCAAAACTTGACAGTAGCTATGTTTCCATCCAAAGTTGTAAATTTAACTTGTGCTTTTAACTAAATTGGAATATCGCACAAAACATTTGCAAATAAACGATCATTTCCATTCAGCGAGTCGAAGAGAACAAAATCTCTTCCTGAAAAATTGTTGACCAGTATCACTAAGAAAAACTTTAGGTTGCTGCAGTAGGAGAAGCTATAGGTCTTTTTTCGTATATAATAAATTACTTGCGTTGCAGAGCACGCAGATGAATAGCAATAAACAGTCATGTCATTTGGCTTTAGGAGGCATTATTTATGCATGTCAAGGAATTTATCTGGTAAATGTGTTTCTATCTTATAAAAAGGTATCTGCTTTTTATCTGAGCGCATCAGTTTTTTATGCGCATTTTTAGAATAAAGCACATCTTGGCGTTTCCATCCAGTGTCTTTTTATGCAATATCCCAAAATGCACATAAAAATAGGTGGATGGAAAATAACTATTGTTGAAGAATCATTACAAAGCTCTTACCATTCAACAATAGTTCATAGTGAGCAAGAGCTGACAAGTCCCAAAGGGACAAAAAGGCATCATAAAAGTTTCATAAAAGTGGACCATACTTCTACATTGTGCTACATTTTAAGTGTTATGAAGCCAAACGATAGCTTTGTTTAAACAGACTGAAATTTAAGCCATTCACTACCATTTAGGGTCAGTTTTAAAAAAAAGAAAATAATACTTTTATTCAACAATGATACATTAAACTTATCAAAAGTGACAGTAAAGACATTTATAATATTATTTATAAATCTTATAATATTATATATTTTTATTATTAAAGCAGCACAACTGTTTTCAACATTGATAATAATCAGAAATGTTGCTTGAGCAGCAAATCAGCCTACAGTATATTAGAATGATTTCTGAAGGATCACGTGACACTGAAGACTGGAGTAATGACACTAAAAATTCTGCTTTGCCATCACATAAATAAATTATATGTTAAAACATATTAAATTAGAACTGTAATAAAATAAAATTGTAATAATATTTCACAACATTCCTTTTTGGCACTTGACAGCCCCTGGTCACTACAAACTCTCATTGTTGGACAAGAGTTAGTGCAACAGTTATTCAAAAAACAACAGCATACGGTTTGTAACAACATGTGGGTGAGCAAACAATGACAGAATTTTTACTTTTGAGGGAACTATTCCTTTAAACTATCTCTCCTTGTCCTCCTTGACTCTTTGCACCCCTCCTTTTCTGCTCCCCTCGAAAACTTTCTCTCTTTTTTCATTCCAGAGGGGCCCACTTCCTGCCTGAGTTTTCAGAGGTTAAAAAAAAAGTTAGAAATGACAGGCTGGCGTTAGGAATACAACATCTGGTACCGCTTTAGTGAGAGAGTGAGAGAGAGAGAGGGTGAGTGAGAGAGAGAGATGGGGCAGGGAAGTCCAGAGGATGGCTGGGAGTACCGAGAGAGGACGGAGGGAGAAAGACAGGAGTGGATAGGAGCGAGTCGGACCAAAAGATTGAAAGAAAGAGAGGAATTGAGAAACAACGGACCACTCCAAAAGTTTATTCCTCAAGGGTCCCATCAACCCTTATATGGCCAGTGGGGTCCCTCCCTCTCCTCTCTCTCTCTCCTTCCTTCTCTGACTCCTCATTCCCTCTTTTTTGCTATGCCTTCCATGAATGTCCTGCCAGATAGCCGGCTGCGGGAGCGAATGTGCCACGTCAAAGGCTGGATACTGCAAACCAACACGGGACGGGGCCGGGGATGAGACGGAACTGAAAAGGTCGAGAACGGGTAAACGGACATCTGGAGCTTCTCTCTCCGTCCTCTACATTGGCGTCATCATGACTGAGAATAAGATAGAAGCAATGGAGACTATTTCTGTCGTGTTTATTTTGCATCTTCTACCGCCTCCTGTGAAGGTCGGGGCCAGCAGGGTTGGACTGAGTGATTGAAGTAGATAAAGAATTAGAGGTGAAAAGAGAGAGAGAAAGAGAGAGAGAGGGCTGGAACTATCTCCTGCTCCGTCATCCCAGTGTTCAGACTACCTGTTCAGGATCATACTGGTGTACAGTAGTCTGCACATTGGTTAGACTGTGCATGGACTCACGTCGTTGGGGAACCGACGCAAACTCTCAAACGCAAGCAAAAACACACAAAAACTCAACAACTGCAGGTGAAAAGTCAGACTCTGCTATGTGTGGTTTGTTATCTACACCAGTGTTGGTTATACTGCATGTCTCTGTGGACTCAAAGTTGGCGTTAACGACACGTACAAGAAATTTCTCAAAGATTGAGAGCTTGAATTTAGGTGATTGCCCACCATAACCCATTACGTGTCGATAAACCTGGCATGCAAATAATATACCGTTCTAGAAGTCATTCCAGCCGTTTATGTGTAAACATGTACTGTATGTACTCGAACTGCCGAACTGTGCATGCATATGGCTTATATAAAAGCTTGGGGTGTCTGGCTAGTTTTCCATCTTGAAATGTTCAGAAGGCCAGATTTGTCCATATCTCAGCATAATTGACACATGAATGCATGCTAACTTAAGACTCTGAGAAAAGGTGAAAAGACAGTGATTATGCAGAATGCAAACAGAAGTGGAGGGGTGCACAAGTCATCTGTTTTCCCTCATGCAGCTCGGCTCAAAAAGAGAGCGAGGGAAGACTGTAGGAATGCGTGTCTGTTTAGTGTTGGGCGCTGATTAATCCAAACCAGCAGTCTCGGCCCATAAACGCCATCAGAGCTGGGACAGATTTAGAGAAAGGAAGGGAACAACTGATGCCAGTTTGTATTGGAGAACAATTTTTAAGGGTAAAGAAGTGATCCGTTTAAATGCAGGAATGTGTGTATGTGCACAGAATGTGTGAGAATTGCAATGTGATCTGCTGCAAGGGGTGAGGGGCTGTATCTCTTCCTCTCTCCTCTCTCTTCTCTCTCTTTCGGCAGGCTCTAGGAGGCTGGATGGTGTTTGGACAAAGTCTTACAATTTTCCACCAAGGAATGTGTATGGCCCCAATGAGACTGCCAACCACAGAGACAGAATGAAATGAAGTGAAAGTGAAGAAGATAGACAGGGAAACAGATGGAGAGATTGAAAACAGTGTGATGTGAAGTCAAATGTTTTAATTTAAAATTCTGGAACGGAATACACTCCAGGCAAACTTTAGAGGGATCATGCACACACTCGTATTGAAAAGAAATTACGGCAATAATGGATTCAGCAGAACATAAGAAACTGTGAAGTCAGCCAACTTCTTAAGTCTAATATTTAAAAATCTGTGTAAAATTCAATGTTAATGGAAAGCCAATAATTGTAATATTATGTGTTCAGATCTGAATATTTTGAGTCTAACGGTGTGTGACTTTCAGAAAAAATATAACTTTATAAAAATATAATCATGCAAATTCCTCTGTTTGAAGCGCCGCACGGGTTTTGAATTTCAGTATTCATTCAAATTAGTGTTTGCTTATATAGTCACATGCATTTGGCAGTCGGGATGACTGGTGAGCGTTAGTGTGTCTGCGTCTGTGTGTGTTTAAGATTCTGTGTATATCAATAACCATGTGTGTCTGAGTGTGTGTGTGTGTTAGTTTGACTTGGGGGGCTTCCAGCTATGTCAGGGTGATCCAGACCAAATGCCTTAATTCCCAATGGACAGAGAGACGGTGGGGGTATAAGAGGAAAAGGGAGCAAGTAAAATAGCAGCTAAGAAAGAAAAAGAAGGATTCAACAAAACGAGAAATGAACTGAGTGAAAAATAAGTGGATATAACAGTTTCATAATCTAGTAATAAAAGTTACTGCCTTTAAATTACTATTTTGGTTAAGAGTATTGTAAGTTTTCATTGTCATTTTTACTTTTTGTAGCTTTTTTGTATGTTAAATACAATGACGTGAAAAGAAATATTTAGAAGACATGTAGAAGCCCTTTATGCTTGTATTCAAGTAATATATTATCTTTGTCCTCTCTCTTGCCCCTGTGCTTCCGGTCGGGAGAAGCAGGCTGTGCTGCCAATGACTGAGAGCGTTGTCTGTCTGCCTGTCTACACTTGCTGTGCAGAACTTCCTGCACCTGTACAGCAGGCACAGACAGGCAGACAGATGGCAGCCCGCCTGACAGGCCTCACAGTGTGACTGACACAGAGACCAGCCAATCAGTTCCACCACAACTTGGCAGGGAACTTTAAGCGCACCACTGACAACTGTATTTTACCATGATGATCATCATAAAGTCATTAAATGAATGAAAAACACTTAATCGCTAATGCAGTTACTCGCCTCATCATCTTTAAACCAGGACAGACTCTCTGCAGTAAGCACGAACCAGTACTGCTTGGCTCCTCCTTTGATCAGGCTGATGTTGTTGATGGTTAACCAACCCTTGCGAATCACCTGAGGGGCAAAAGTCACAGGTGAAAAGTCTGGGTTCATGGTTCATTAAAAAACAGGCTGAGATTCTCTGGTCCTTTAAGAACCAAAAAGGTCAAGGTGAACTTAAAGAACATGCCAAATCTGTATCCAGGTAAATTTCAATGGTCCTTTATGATGGATGGATGGATGGATGGATGGATGGATGGATGGATGGATGGATGGATGGATGGATGGATAGATGTTACAATACTACATTGAAAAGGAGTAATATAATAAAAGCTAGTGGGCAGAGGATGACAGAGAAAAAAACAAAGGGATGAGTGGGTGGAGGTGAAGAAAGAAAAGGAAACAGAAGATCGGGATGGCAAAGGGAGAAAGGGGAAAGGTCCAAAACATCCCGTAGGAAATATGAGTCATTTTCTGGCTGATTTAGGGTGATCTTGACTTTCAAAACACAGTTTTATCCTGTGAGTCATTCATTCAGTTCAGCAACATTATGAACAGTTGTCATTTGGAAGTAGTATGAACTATTATTCTCAAATTGCACAGAATGTATTGATTTCACTTTAAAAAGTAAAAATAAAGAAGAAGAAAGAAACTGAGGTGAAGAGATGAAATGCAGCAACAACAAAAAAAGGTCACCTTGATGCATGTATGATGATTTCTTCCCCATAAAAATGGTTACCAGTATATCAAATATTCCCATAACATAGATTAAAATAAAGTGGCTCTTGAACAAATCTAGTACAAAAGTATTGCTTCACCAACCACTTCAATCAAACCTCCAAAAACAACAACAACAAAATAGAATAAAACACAAAAACATTCTCTTTATTCTGTGACTGTACCAACTTCAAGTTTGCACCATTTTTTTCCCCAAAATCAGAAATTGCAAACACACACACACAGGCCAAGTGTGTGACTGAGATCAAAGAGGAGTTTGAGATTCCAAATGTTTTTTTACATTAGATCCCACATATACGCAAGCCGTTTACTCGTGCAAATGAAGGAGGTTCATTCACAGACAGTACGCTATAAAAACAGAATTATAGCACAGTGATTCGGAGACATTAAAATGATGAATAGGAGGATAAATGAAGCAGGTAATTAATAGTATAAGGTTTTAGGATGTGGTTTAAGATTTCAGACTGTTACTTTACAAGATACTGCTGGGCAAATCAGGATTCAGAATACGAGTCCAAAGGTCAACTGAGTCATGTTTTGGACTGTTGTGTATCTACACTGATTGAAAAGTCTTAAGGGAAGTGTAATGCATGAAAAACACACTCTATAACAACGTTTAGGGAGTGTTTAAGCAGGAGTCGTAAAAATCTGAATTTCTGAATCCCAGAATGTCTTTGATTTATGTGACGGCAGCACCAGACAAAGGGTGGAAAAGAAAGCGGTGAAAAGGAAGACATGTTTTGCTGTGTTCAGAGGCATACAGGCTTTCTGACATACATAGACACAAACACAAAACTATGTGACGCTGGAAGACAGTAGGTAAGGCTTACAGACACTGGACTCGTACAATTTGACTGGGTGGAGGAGGGGCAGCACCCTAAAACATCAGCAGAGAGGAGAGAATAAAACCATTAAGGTGGCACGGGAATCTCTCCTGGCACGCTGGCACTCCACATTGATTCCTTCAACCCAAAAAAATGTTTTATCATATTACTAAACACTAAAAATATCATACCATTTTCTAAGCAATGGAAGGTTTAGTAAAGATTAGACATGCAGCCATGCAGCACAGCGAGCGCTCAATGAATATGTTACTCACCATGTGAGTGTGTGCAGGAGATATGAACATTAAAGATCTTTTAAAAATTACAGGAATGCTTCAGGTTCATTACTAGTCCGTCCAGCTCTATTACCAAAGAAAATCATTTTGACACCCTCAGTCTTTAAAAACATAGGAAAAAATATTTTTGCAGTCATGCGCACAAAATGAAAGTGAGGCAAATGTGTTTCTTGAGCTAAAAGGTTGTCTAAATCATTATTTTAGTATTCATCTTATCACACATCTAAAATTTTAATTGTGGCTATATATTTTTGAAAATGTATATTTTAACATTTATTCCAGTTGCTCTACAGACTGCCACTGTGAGTGGATCATAGTACAGTACATACACTACCATTCAAAAGTTTGGGATTGGGAAGATTTATATATATATAAAAAAAAAAGTAAAAACAGTGGTAACACTTTACAATAAGGGTGCACTAATATGCATTAATTAATGTTTAACTAATGCACAGATAATCTTGAATTAATCTATGACTTCATTAATGATATTCATTAATGATTACCGCATCTGTAACTAATAAAGAGTCTATAACTCTAACTCTAACTATAACTCTACTGCTAAACAAATGGGGCCATGAAAGCTTGTTACAGAATAGGGACAAAACAAAAAAAAAGAGCCAGAACCTGATTTCACCAAGTGCAACATGTTCTTGGATAAACATCTTTGTTGATCCTGGAACAACTTTCCAATCAACCAATCAGACTTGTGGGACACGTTTACAGTTTATGTCAAGTTTTGCCTCATAACCAGGGTTAGATGCTTCTACATCTGTTATTTACCTATCATTCCTTCTGATTTTAGGGATAAGTTATGGGTGGGGTTAGGTTTAGGGGTAGGCAAAATTTTCATACAGGAATGTTGTTCCAGGATCAACAAAATATGTTGACCCAGGAACGCGTCTAACTCGGCAAAATCAGGACGAGTGAGAGAGAGAAAAAAGAATATTCATTTACAGCACAAAACACAAATGTTAGACATACAAATAAGCCACATATTATCTGACGTGAGACAGATGAACAAGAGAGCAACAGAGCTTGAGCAGAAAAGAGATTCCCTTCCAGTAAAGACTCAGTAGGACTGTCCAAACCCTGCTCGCTGATATATACCCGGTTCATACAGTATCAACAGTTGTTCATAACACTTCAACTCACCTGGTTCCCTGCTGAAGGCTTCTTACACATTGGATTGGTTTTCTGTTGAGCGCTGAAAGGAAATGTGTAAAAGGAGAAAAATCTCTCATCATGTGATTCATTTTGTTTTATTTCTGTCATTGTCATTAAAACCTTACTTTGCGAATCCGATAAAATCTTCATGGTTTGTGTTAATGTAAGAGAGCTGAATCTCTAGTGAGAGTAAAACCTGTTCAGTGGACAAACACACACACATATGCACAACAAGATACAACACAAAACCAAAATTTGTAATTAAAAT
The DNA here is from genome assembly GCA_031834385.1 of Semotilus atromaculatus. Taxonomy (NCBI): domain Eukaryota; kingdom Metazoa; phylum Chordata; class Actinopteri; order Cypriniformes; family Leuciscidae; genus Semotilus; species Semotilus atromaculatus. The sequence continues at coordinate 22,269,590 of JAULUF010000010.1, forward strand.
GCTCATAATGTTAATTTCATTCATAACTAAACTGTCCCTAATAGTGATTAATTTGATTGGTTGTGTGCAGCTATCAGTCTGACCTGGTCTTTGGCTTGACTCTCTCGTTCTCGAATGTGTGTGGTCACTATTCTCTCAGTCTCCTCCCGTAGTTTTGGAAAGATCTCTAACTGAGGACATGCACACACACACACACACACACACACACGCACGCATGCACGCACGCACACAAAGTTAGAATAAATAAAAAACATTACCACCACCCTCTTTACTGGTTTAATTAAAGTTCCTCGTCTTATTGTCCTTTATGAAAAAGGAATGTTTTATTGAATGTGCACTCGCAGCATGCTTTAAATTTAAAAAATATATATATTTGAAAAATAACTGTATTTGCAGATAATACTGTATATAATTAATTAAATCAAATTTAATTTGAACTGTATTGTGTAATTTGAATTAAATTGTCAATATTACATTTTAAATGAACTAAATTGTAACTTCAGCATTAAAAATTTGTAATTACAAAACTATTTAAGCACATGACATACAAGTCTCAAAAGAAATGTTTTCAACAATTTTATTTTCTATCACTTCTATAAATTGTAATAGTCTAGGTAATTTATTATTCTAAATAAAATGTTGATATTTTAATTTACCATAAATGCTTGTCAGTACATACGGCAGTACAATGTACTTCAAAGCAAATATAAGTAATTCTGAAATGATATATAAGATAAATTTAAGTCCCTACTTAAGTGGGTCAAAAGCACTATAATTAAATGCTAACTGCATTTAATATAAATTTCAACCATAATAAATTTTAATTTAATTGAAATAACATGCACAATTAACGTCTGAAAAATTTTCATTCAGTTCGTCCTTAAATACTGTATATTCTTAAAGTATTTTATTTCTGTAATAAAAGTATGCTAACGTGTACTATTTTTCATTAGGGGTGAACAAACCTTCAGTGCATGTTACTCCAATAATAAAAATGATTTGGCATGGTGGTCCTTAATCAAAATGTAATACCTTAATTTTCCTCTAAAATTACTTTCCTTTCCCAGCTGATGTCAATTAGTTGTGCAAACTATTGGAAAATTGCAAACTGCTATTAAGAGACTGTTTTAGCAAACTTTTAAAGGGGTCATCGGATGACCATTTTCCACAAGTTGGTATGATTATTTAGAGTCTTCATGTAATGTTTGTAACATACTTTGGTTAAAATTCCTCAATGGTTATGTAAACCAACACATGCTTTTTACCTCCTCAAAAACAGCTCTGTTCACAGCGACCCATTTTGCTGCATGTCTCTTTAAATGATAATGAGCAACTGCTGACCCCACCCCTCTCTTCCATGGGGCGTGTCGACACAAGACACGAAGAGTCATGCCTTGGCGGACAGTATACAATTGGCTGAGGGTGGAAATATACTAATACGGGACAGTCCGTCAGTGGTCGTGGGCAGAGCATGAGCAATTTGACATCATATCATGATTATTGACAGTGTATTTTTTCATTGTATGGTGGTTGAGTCCACACACTGCAAATACATATTTATATGCAAACACCATATAAAAGTGAATTTTGAATCCCTTTAAAGTAAAACTAGAACACGCTGACTTTAATGGGAACATATATATTTTTTTACCATTATATTATACTCCTTGACTTATATGTCTATGTCCATTCACTCAGTATAAGAGTATGTTGTACCTTGTTGGTACACTGTTGTACTGTGTTGATGAGCTCCTGGATCACCATGTCTACACACTTGAGACACGGCCCTTTAAGTTTCACAATCTGTTTCTTCACTATGGCTTCAAAGGCCATATCGGGTGTGAACAGTCCTGTCCTGGATCAGCAAGAGAGGAGAGAAAATGAAGTACGGTGAGAGATAACATAATATGAACTTGCATTCTGAATATGAATATAAATAAATAAAAAGATTGAGATGGAGGGGTAAAGGAAGACATACAGAGAGGCACCATGTATGAAAATATAACCTATTTATTTATTATAAGGTTAGCAAACATTTTAAGTTGACTGCAAAAATTTTACTGAGTGCCCTTTTAAATAAGTTAATATATGTTTGTGACCCATACCTGATGCCATGGATGTTTTTAATAGCGTAACTGATCTCCCTTCGTAACTCTTTCTCATCAGACTCCATCTGATGTAGTGCAACATAAACAGGACATCAGCATGAGCTCTGATTTCTGAGCTCTGAATGCCATTCGATTTTTTACTGTATTAATCAATTCAACTTTAACAAACTACCTTAACAAGCTCAAAGGGAAAACGCTCGTGAAAGACACGGTTGATTTTGGCTCCTCCTGAAAGCTGCACTGTGTCCACCTGATCCCCAGATCCCTCGATCCGCTTCTCAAAATCCAGCCCAAAGTGCTGTATCAACCTGGACAACAAATGAACAGCATGTGTTTGTGTGTGTGGCCTCTTCAGTTCTGGTCTTATCTACAATGTGTTTGTGTTTAGGCAGTAAACATAAGTCTTGTTTATAGCAATATGGTAAAGACTAGTGTGTTTGCGTCCATGTTTGTTTGCGTTTCTCTGTGCGTCTGTATTTATTCTCTGAATTAGAGTGAGTTTTATGTGTCTGGTGAACCCACTGCATTAAGGCCTTGGTCTTGCGTGAGGGGTCATCTGGGTTCAAATACTTGTACTCTTCTGCCTCCTTATCCAGCGAGAGAAGCTGAGTCTGTAATTGACTACGTAACGCTGGTAATTTGTCACGGATGTGGTTGGTAAGTTGCTACGGAGACAAAAAAGAGAAGAAATACAATTAAAGCAATCATTTCCATCTGTGGGCTGTGATGTATTTCACACATGTATATATTTCACACATGTGGTACTTCTTGTAATGTTCTGTCTTGTCACCTGGTTGAGGAGCCTCTGTAAGTACGGGGTGCCCATGCAGTCTGCCATGTGTCGGTATGCAGAATGTGACTTGAAGAACCGTTTCTCTGCAGCCAGAGCAGCACTGATGTCCTTTTTTCCCTCTATGTCCTTCTGACCCCGGTTTACCACACCAATATAACCTGTAGTCACAACATTTTCTTTCTTTCAGATACATTGTTTTACAATGACGCCTCTGTTTTAGAGAAAAGTCATTAGGAGAATTATCTGTTATCTGTTTGTTTTGCATTGGAGTACCAACCAATTTACACATATTTACATTTGATTGGGTTGCATAGAATAAAAATTCTATTTTTTAAACAATTTTGTTTCAATTTATTCAATGAATAATGAAACATCATGTGATGTGATGTAGTTTTCTTAAATGGTTTTGAATTTGATAATTTCTCCATGTACTTCTTTCACTTTTTTCAATCTTATTATCCTGTGAAATTTCTTCTTTTTTTACACACAATGGTAAGATTATATCACAGTTTTTATTAGTATTACATTTTGTCTACACAAGCCGCAGTGATTCTAAACTAGGAGGCCTCAGCAACCTCTCAATGGGGCCTTAAAATGACAATAATTGTGACCCAACAAAAATGGAAAAGTCAAGGTCTATAGTATAACTATAAGTCATGTATCGACTGTATCCGATCTGGATAAATGACGAATAGGATTTCTAGAGTGTCTTAACCCTCGTCCATGGCTGGACTTCTGTGTGTCTAATGCATTAAGGCAGCAGGAAGCATGAAGACTCTGCACCTGGTCCTGTTTTAGCCACAATAGCCTACAGCAGACTTGCTTGGCAGTGGCCCAGGTCTTAGACCAAACTGCACAGGCCTCTACTGACACATTTCTACATGTGTGCTGTACCTCTGCGAAGTGGCAGTAACCTGTTCTCCAGCACCTCCCTGACATCTGTGCCCTTGTCCACCAGATCCAGCTTAGTGATCACGCCAATGGTGCGATGGCCTGACAGGAAGATCACGCAAAGCAGGAAGAAAAACAAGAAGGAAAAACATTATGATGATGTGAATGGGCCAAAAGGGGATATAACTGAGGACAGATATGAACCATAATCGTTCTTTCCCACTCACCCTGCGGATCCACGTCTTTGGCCAGTTTAAGAGCATCAGAGTTAGCCAGATCCATGTTAGCGGGTGTGACAGCAAGGATGAGACCATTCTCTCTGCAGATGAACTGCATGATCATGTCTCTGATCTTGTATTCAATGTCAGGAGGCTGATCTCCCACTGGTACTTTAGTTATGCCTGGAAGATCTATCAGAGTCAAGTTTAAAACTGCAGAAAGAAAATGAGAAAAACAAAGACGGAGATATTTGGCCAGAGATACTTCTAGGCATGGACAACATTAAAAGGAGAGCAAATATACCTTTACTATTGTTTTTATAAATAAATGAATACTTTTATTCAGCAAGGACACATTAAAATGAAAAAATTAATCAAAAAGTAAAGAAAAATATTATGTAACAAAAGATTACTGAACTCATTGTTTTTACTAGATTACTATTTACATTGTAAAATATATTAAATTAGAAAACCGTTTTAATATGTGTTTTTGATGAAAATAAATGCAGCCTTGTTGAGCATAAGTGCGTTAATGTACATTAATGAATTACTTGTTTTCTGACAATAATACCATTTGGAGAGTAGACACGAAGGTTGATGGGAATGGAGGATATGCCCTTATTTGTTCCCGTGACTCTGTCTGTCTCTGCTTCAATCTCCAGTCGGACATCATCAAAGTCTGTAAACTTCTTTCCTTTACAGTGCAGAAACTCTGCATGCTCTGTAGTGGAGAACAGAAAGTACGAATTAAAAAAGTAGAAGATGATAGGGCCTTAAGGAACTGACAGCACAACAGTTTGTAATTCATGAAATTCAAAGATCTGTCAGTTCTCCATCTCCATACACTGACTGATTTTAATCTTAACAGAGGGAGACACTGACCTCTAGTGCTCAATGCACATACTCCATAGACCACAAGATATGCTATTTTTTCGAAGTAGAGATGGTAACCAAAGAATCAGACTAGGACGAATTATAAAATTAACCGTATAGAATATTATTACCGAAAGGGATTTGATAAATTAAAATTGGATATTGAAAGTTCATTATTTATAATTTCTAGGTGTAATATTGAAATCCCAATTAAAGTGTATCAACATATTAAAAAAAAGGTTCAAAACTAATATACCCATTGAAGGAGCCAAATTTTCTATGTGTGCAATGATTGTGACAATTTGATGTCAGGGTACGTTTATACAACAACAATATGTGATCTGGGAAAACCCACCACATGGTGAAATTTGACATATTACAGGTTTTGAGACCATATTAAAGCTGGGTTCAAGCTCTTTCCAAATCTTATTTCTTTTATCGTTTGTCTGTAACAAAAGTTATGGTTATCTGAAGTCGGCTGATCGCAGTGATTTTCAGAAACGGAATTTTGAGAAAAACCTGGCACAAAAAGAGACTGGCACTCTTTTTTATTGCCTTTTTTTTATACATCTCATATTTTAGTAATCATCACAGGTTAGGTCTCATTCGAAAGCTTACAAACTCAAAATTCATCCTGTGAAAACCGTTTTAAAATTGGACTATTGAGAGGCGAGCAAGATCTTTTAAGTGAGCAGCTTCAGACTCTGTTGTTCTCTTGTGCTCCGCATCACACCATACGATAACGCTGGATAAAAATAAATAAATAAAAACTTGCGTGCCGTTGTAGTTTACACAGGACTGGCGGGACCTTTATTCTGTTATGTGGTTTATTTTGATTGGCGAAACTGTCTTTGTAGTGTTAAGAGAAGGAGAGATAAATGGGCGATTTAGTTTTTTTGCCCCTCCGCTCCGCCGTGCGTGTTCTTAAAAAGAAAGACACAGTCTTTTCAGCTTGCCACTATAAATCGCTATTTTTTTGCACTAAACTAGTGAATTTTTCCAATATATATATTCAGAGATGATAAACAAGATGTTATAGGATAATAATTTATTGAAAACCCAATTTTGACAAAAAACTGACATTCAATTTATTTTTAGACCTTACTGAAAACGTACCAGGGCGATATCCGACGGGTTTTCCCAGATCGCATCACATATACTAAAAACGGAAACGTTTTTGAAAAGTTTTGTGTATGCTGTCAGATCAGGTTGGTGATGTCACTTTGTAAAGAAACACGTGCCTAAAGACTGAACATGTAATACGCATGCGCGTATTAAGACGATAACCGTATTGTTTTCACTTGGATCAGAAGTCAATGACATTGCATTATTCTAAAAAATATTTATTGTAAAGAAAACAATTTAGAAAATTGTACAAATTTCTTATTTTTGAAATGTGTAAATGTTTTTTCTACTAAAGTTATTTGTCAATTAATAACGAAACAAGAAGAAAGGGGAGTTACTATAAGGGTGCATACATTTAAATAATTGTAGTGTACAAAGTTGTAGAACAAGCTTTTGTGCAGTCATCAATTTTAGTGAAGGCAATTATATGATTTAACAAATTCTCTTCAGCTTTACTTGGCTTTGTGATAATTGGTTAAATGGTTATTTGTTGAATGTGTGTATTTTTATTGTATTACTGTGTCTTAAATTTTAGATTGTTTGTTGGTTGTAATATTTTTAGGTTTGTAGTAAAAGCCCAACAAAAATGTAGTTGTATACATTTGTACAATATCTACACTGTTGTCACATGAACTCAGCAAGTGATATATTTACTTCAAGGGTGGAATCAAATTAATCCAATGTTGTGTAATAAAAATAAAACGTTTAAAGAACTAGACTTGTATACATATTGAGTTATATTGAGATATTCCGAACAACGTTTTGGTACCTGATCACTAATTAAGTACCACAACCAAAATGTGTGTGCATGTGAGTATAAATCATACCTGTAGTTGACCTGATGAGCTGAAGGACAAGTGGTCTCCTTGTAACAATTCCTGATCCTCTAGGCAGGAAATCTCTGAGAATATAGCATTGATCGTTATGTAAAAAAAATCACTCATGAGTAAACACCTTGTGCAAGCCAAAATACAATTCTCCTTCCAAAAAAATATACACATAAAACTTCCCCCACATGATACACGGACAGAGTCTCTTGTCTGAGGCAGAGTGCCAGAGACTCTGTCATTGCATACCAGTTTTACAGTGAAACCATAAACCTTGTCTCACCTCCTCACACCCTTCATGACCCTCATACTCTGATATTTATGGCATGTTTTCACACAACTTGTACTGGCCTGCACATTTACACTTGAGTTGTGGGTGAATTTAGCCTTATATAACCAGACAGTAGTCAATTCATTCATAATCAAGTCCAGTTAATTTTCACCATCAATTTGCAGATCACACGAATGCACTCTATAAATAAAACAGTCCAGATGAGGAACTGCAACTGGATCACTGATATTCTTTACGAGTGATGTTAAAATACCTCCAACCCCTGTTTAAAGTGCAGAGAAATATCTAAATAACCCAAATCTTAGTTTTATTCCCCCGAAAATGTGTCATAGTTTTTCAGATCGTGGCTGATTCAATGATTAGGACCTATTTGTCTTAGAAACAATTTAGATTTTTTTGTTCATTATCTAAATCTATTTCAAAATACGCAACAATACAATGATGGTAAAAGTTTGACTTTTCCATGGAAAATGTGTTTTCCACTTGGTCTGATAAATCTCAGGTTTGAAATGAAGTGTGTGCGGATCTAAAACAGAACTATTTCCCAAAATAGAGGGAAAAATCCCACTGGATTAGACCTAGTTAAAGGCATCCAGGGAGGAGGCCAGAATGCAGGTAGAAGCTGCATAAAGTGTATAGCATAGACTGCTGCAGTGATGACATATTTTTGTAGGCCAACCCAGAATTTAACATCCCCCTGGTTCCCTCGACAAAAACCCAACAGGATTTTCCCATTGGCTTTTGGATTATTGCAGATTTGGACTATTGGCTCTATGACAAAAAAAAAAAGAAGCTAAACGAAGACTATAAACAAACCATGGTCACGTGACTTCAACATCACCATCGTTAAGCTTCCGACAACTCTTTCAGTCTTTATTAAAAAAATAAAAATTCACTGAAAATGTAAGATAGAATAGTTTACAAAACCGCAATTTATTAACACAAAGAGGCTGTGAGCAGACTTGTCAGTAGATTAGTTCTCCTGTTCAGCATGATGACCATTTAGCCACTTGTTAGCAAAAGCCTTTTTCAAAACAAGTAAAAGCTTTAAAGGAGGTATTCACAAGGAGGTATTACTGATGTATTTTATGTTTTTATGAATGAAACGTGAAATTATTTAGTGCCTTATTTTAGGCACTGAAAACCTACTGACTTCAGGATGATGGAACAAAACTACAAAACTACATCATCCCTGCAGCACTGCTACTAGGCTACAGATAGAAAAAGAAAATCATCATAGTCAAGTGCATCATCATATTTCCACATACTGTTGGTAGTGGTTGCTAAGGCGACTATTGGTATTGTTTATAATGAGGGATTGGCGTTTGTACAAACCACTATTCCTTAAGTAAAGACCCTGATATACTTCAAGCGAAATCACAGAACTGATGTGACATAAATTCGAACAAAATCAGGTTAAAACGAAGTTCGTTTGGAGTTCGTTTTGGGAGTTCGAAACAGCTTGCTACAGCAAACTTTCCAGAAAAGTTTGCGGCGGAAAAAGAACTTTGCCGTGAGTATATCGGGGCCTTAAATATTGAGCGTATTTTAGCCATGAAACTACAGTATATTAACAATCTAGCCTGTGGTATTTAGCTTGAACTTTCACCTAGGCAGTGACTCATCTGTGTGTTGGACACATGGCTCACTCTTCCACAACAATGTCCTTTACATTCGCAATACTTACCCTTGACCTCCACTTTCAAAGCCCCTCTTGACTCAACTGCTGCAGCTTCATATTCTCCCCCTTGTCCTTACTTTCTTCTTCACTATCTGCTTATTTCACCCTGTCCCTCCCCCAGTACCCAGCATGCATTACTGTAGTATACAGACACAGTAATGCTGAATTGAGCACTGCCTATGTGTAACATTGCATTAAAGTTAACACATTTCAGTGGGTGTTTAAGTAAGCATTTCAAGATTGATTAAAGCACTAGCTCAAGCAAAAAGTAACATTCTGTCATTATTCTGTTAAGCTCCAAAACTGGCAAAAAGCACCATAAAAAAGTACGGACTGTGTGGTGGAAGAAGGGGTGTAGACTGAGGTAGATTGGGAGCCAGGGCGGAGCAGACAAAGTTGGTGACAAGGGTGGAGCCGTCTGGGCAGGTGCAGAGCCGATGACCATTTCAGTGGAGCTGGCGGAACTAGAAATCCCCACGGCAGGGCAGATGGAGCCTGAAGACCACTTCAGCAGAGTATGCGAAACTGTAGACCCCCACGGTGAAGCAAGTAGAGCTGAAGACCACAACGGTGGAGCTAGTGGGGCTGATGACCACCATGGCGAAACAGGCGGAACTAGAGACCACCGCGGCGGCACTGACAGAACTAAAACAGAGAGGTTAGAAACGGCTGGCTGTCACAGTGAGTTCAAGAATGACCTCTGTGGTCGTGTCAGGTCAGGCAGGAAGTTCAGGGATGACCTTCATGTTCATGTCAGAGTCAATAGAGTGCATGGGTGACTCATAATCGGCCTCCGCCAGTTTTGAAAGCTTTGGGACAGTCTTAGTTGCTTCAGGTGCCGTGGCCATGATGGCTGGAGACTCTGGAGTGGCAGCCCTAAAGGCTGTGGCAACCATGACGTGAAGAGGCTCTGGCGTGGCGGCCATGTTAAAACTAATAATTTTGAATGAATAAATAACTTAGCTATTCTCTATAGCTTTCCCAAAACTTTGTATTGCTGCTCTTCTTACGTTACTTTTATGTTCTCCTCTGGATGAATCGCTTGTTTTGTAGAGTTGCTCATTTGTTTGTCACTTTTTTAGTGACACTTTTTCAAAGTGTCTGCTAAAATTATAAATGTAAATGTAATGTAAACCAGTGTGACAGCCTGGGAAATTCCTCAAAAAAGAAACAAAAAAAATATATATATCAGCAACATTTTATTTCTGCATTTTGTCATGTCATCTACTAGTCATGTAATAATCAACTACTGTACATCCTCTACTAAACCCAAGCACCACGCTCCCACTATCAGTGAGATCCCATTTCACTAACCCATTTCTCCAGGCATCTCTGGTGTTCCACTGACTGGCAGTGATACTAAGATCACAGATGGCTGAGGGTGCAGTGTTCTCCATTCATATATAACCCATTGCTATAAATACACATAACATTTTTTTTGCTGTGCATGAGCTCTAAATAGGCCATCATATGACTGCACCGCATATGTTCATTCTGGTGCATAAATGAAAACCATTTGCAACACATTGTACTGTATTTCAGCTGATCAATTTAAATTAAAAACAGAGGCAGACCACATAACTTATTATATGGTCAGGTGTTCTGAAGCATGGAGAAACATGATTTTGATTTGAGTGATAGCCAAGGTCATGGTTTTGATTCCCATGAAATTCCCATGAACTAATAGAAATAAATTAAAGTGACCCTATTATGCTTTTTTTCAAATATCTTTCACGCAATGTGTAATAAAGCTGTTTGTAAATGTAAAAGTGCACAACAAGTTATGGTCTCCTAATAGAAACAATCAATTTCGAAGTGCCGAAATGAGTCTCACATTCTGTTACATACCTACAGAACAAAGAAACAAATTTGCATAATAGCAGACTATGGTCTTCATTGGCTGCCCACGAACAATGTCTACAACTGTGACCCTCAAACACGGTAGTTGTAGCTGAGGCCTAGAAAAGTTGGTTCATGTTTTGACTCTGTTTTCAGAGCTGTAAATCCAGTTTGATGCACTTCAAAAGGTTGAGGACTTTGATATTTCTGTAAAACAGACACCATCATTCGCATCACTAAGTATGAAACACTGAAGAAGAGCTGAAATTCAGATATGGTAATAGGCAGGTTTTTTTCCAAAATGTGCTGTAAGCAGTAGACTGAGGGTTCAGGCTTCTGGTTTCTCCCTCTGAGCTTTTCGGCACCTCCGTGGAGGCGGTGGTTGGAAAGTTCAGAGAGGCGAAATCATGCTCAACTGCATTTAGGACAATGTATACCGCTGAGATCCATATCCACTCCCAGACAGACGGGAGGGCCTGGCCCATCACAGTCCGAGGACCGTAGACAGGGCCAGAGAGCCAGTTTCGCCTCTCGTGTGCCTCCTCCGTGGAGGAGTAGGTCGCAGAAGAGGCGCGACTCCCGCAAGAAGAGGGATCTGACAGAGGTGATCCAGCACATTTTCTGCATTCTGGGGCGAGAAGAGTAATGCAGCTTGATGCAGAGGCATGATTTATAAAGACCCAGGGTTAGGCCTCAATAAGGCCTCCCCGGTACAATGGGTCTTTCTTGAGCAGTGTTAGGCCATCTTTCGCCTCATGAAGATACTGGGTTTTGTCTGCCTGGCCCCGCCGTGCAGAACTAGAATATGTATTTGGGTTCTGGCAGCTAGTGGCCGCTTGCTATCAGTTCAGCTGGCCTTAGCAGGCAGCTTCTGAAGGCGAGCTTGCACCAGGCCTTCCTGGTGGCATTTCGAGTGAGTATGTTCCCCTGAATAGTGATTGGCAGGGGCTCATTCGAATTCCCTAGCCACATTCCCTAGAAGGGACCCCTTCTAAATTTGAAGCTGTGGTCCTAGGCCCTTGAGCAGCCCCAGGTAGGCCTTTCATTAAACAATGTTCAGGGCTCGAATTTCGGCGCGGGATTGCGGGTATTGCGCATAATTGTAATCATTCCCGCAGGGCTCCCACTTATACTGCGGGAAGTTCCCGCAAACATCGATTCACTTTAGCATGTAGGTTGTATTAGTAAATGAATCCACACAGATTATAAAATAAAATCAGTCATTTTAAAACTTTCTGCGAGACGCAATTTCACAAACAGCGCGAGTGATTCAGTGGTGCTGCGTCTCTCTCTCGTCTCTCAACATGGGCTGCTCAAGGCAGTCGTTCAGCGCTGCAGGCGATAATACACTCGCGTTTCGGGAGTCGGAATAGACGGAATTGTCACTTGCATAAGTAACTAAAGTTTACCATTTGCACGTCTTCTTAAGTCTTACCAGTTTAACCCTCTGGAGTCTAATGGTGCGTTCACACCGGACGCGAATAGCGCGTCAGGCGCGAGTGATTTCAATGTTAAGTCAATGCAAAGACGCGTTACGCGCGTAAAAAATTCCTGCAGCGCGAATGAGGCCTAGAGCGCGGCGCGGTAGACGCAATCACTATGACAACAACAGTGCGAATTCGTGCCGTTCATTCATCACACAGAGAGAGACACGCGATTCATATTAAAACAGTATTCGCGATTAGAACAAAACACTTAAGAATAAAAAACTTACTATGATCCTCGCTGGATCCATGGCTCCTCGAAGTGAAATTAATCCAGCACTTCTGAGGTAAATTATCCAGAATTATTCCTCACAGCCTCGCAAAACGACACAGACTACCGGTACATTAATCTGAACTTGGTGTTTTATCGAGCTCGTGTGGGCGTTGGCAAGTTTCAGATCATTTGCGTTTGAATAGCGCGCGCTCTCTGTGGGCATGGTCACATTAAAAGATAATTAGCTGAAATGAGAACGCCTGGCATCTCTCTCTTTTTATATAGATTACATAAACACAGAATATTTGTTTTAGTTTTGAATTAGATAATTCAGAGGAGAGGCAGAAAGCACACCCTGTTTATTTTCTTTATTTCACAAAAGCACAATGTTTTATTTCGATTGTAAGTGGACCCATAAAAAAGTAGACATTTAACAGTTTATTTTTTCATATTTTTTCATTTGTGTGTATGACCAAAAGTGACAGAGTATTTTAAGTCTATTTTGCTGCTATGTGAAAAAAATCGCGCAAAACGCGTCGGCGCGTTTCTCGACTCCAGAGGGTTAAACATTCACGCGATATTGAACTATTCGGTAGGCGCGCGCTGTATGAGAGATGTTTTTTTCGTCACACATACAAGCCGCCTCACAAACAGCTCGCGGGTAACAAACGTTATTTTTCGTGGATTATATCGCTTTAACAGTCAAAAACATGCGAAAATCATGTCAATTTCGGTCTTGCTGAGTATCCTCTAAACACAGTCGGTTATGTCTTAATAAGCATACATCGCACGTGACCGTGTAATGTTGGTGGCTACAGGATCTGTGCACGAGCTCTTACAGTGACAGCAGCCATATAGTCTGTCATTAATTTGGTTGTCAAAACAACAAAACATAGCTTTCATTTTAAGGAATCAGGATTAATACCCTATGTATTTAATTTAGTCAGGACTAAAATACTACCCAGTGTTTTTTTTACATTTGATTACGTTATTCAGTCTCTGTAGTACTATTTCTGAATACTAGTGTCAGACCTAAGCAAAAACTTTTCTCTTTATTTCTCTTTATAGGTACCTTTATTCTATTATTTGTGCTACTTTTTTCAATTTAATTCAAAGATTGAAATCAAGCTTCCCTGTGTTGCGGGAATTCTTAAGAACAAAATTACCCCATTGTAAAATGCAATGAGTTTAAATGCAAAAATAATGCATTTATCTCCTAAATACTTTAGGAGATAAATGTAATACAAAAAAAATAAAAAAATCTAAACTCCCCCTGAAACAAAAAATTCCCCCCCATAAGAATCACCTAAGGGGGGGATTTCCCCCCCATTTTTCAAAACGAAATTCAGGCCCTGATGTTTATGGAGGTTTGCCTGTGGGACGTATAGCTTTTGCTATGACCGTAGGGAATGCTGTCACTGACAGCCCAGTGTGACCTGAGGGTGAGTGGTTCTGGCATCTTATTTGAATTTGCAGTTTTTTTCCCTTAGCATGTTGGCGTTGGTATATCATTCCCCTTAGCGTCAATTTATCCAGTGCGAGTTCCCTTTCAAAGGGGAACATCTAGGTTACCTGTCACGCTTGAGGCGTTTCCCTTAGCGTCAATCGATGCAGTGTCTCGTTCCCTGTTCTCAGGGAACAGGTGTTACAGTCGTAACCTAGTCGTTTTCAGACTCTTTGAAAAATTAGGTTATGTCCAATGTACATTATAAGAAAATGTAAGTGTTTTTTGTTTTACTTTGAGTGCATGTTAACCTATAGGAGACCTTCAAAACAAAATTAGGAATCTTTAAAATGGCATAATAGAGGCACTTTAAATTCTAAGTCACATGGGATAAAACTGTTTGCCAAATGCATAAATGTAAACTGTGAGTTTGTAGCATTCTTCTAGTCTAACTCAAACAGTAGAGCATGCACTAGAAATGCCAAGGTCATGGGTTTGAATCCAAGGGAATTTAATTTGAGATGTGGGCATTGCACTCAAAAAATGAATATGAGCTTTCAGTTGATTGTGGAGGGTCGGGGTTTAAACATAATAAATTATTAGAGAAGTTTAGCATACATTATCAGAGAGAAGTCTGTAATTTTGACAGTAAGATCAAGTCATGACATTTTGATAAAAGTTTACGGAGCCCTTTTTTTTTTTAAAGAAACGTATATGTGGATGAATTATTCACAATAGGACAATGACATGCATTTATAGGGTACATTTTTAATTTCGTGCTGACTTTAAGTATGATTTAAGGGTGGTCTAAGTACAGTGCACTTTAAGTCTGTGTTAAAAACTTGTATTCTACATGTATTCCACATATTTGTGGCTGTATAACTATGGAGCCAGATCAGACTCATTAATAATTCACGCACAAAAAATTATTCACACATGCGTAAACAATTTCACATGCATGAAACCTAATTCACGTAGGCTACTCACAAAAAAAAAATTCACGTGCATGAAAAAAATGTGTAGCCTATTCACAAAAAGCAATTCACATGCACAAAATAAAAGTATATATTCATAAAATACATTTCACAAATGCAAAACACAATTCGTAGATATACAACTGTGCACAAAAACCTTTGAATGTTTAAAATGTACGAGTATGTGAATGTGCAAATCGTCGATCACGTACGAATCGCCCTGGATTTGTGTGTGTGTGTTTTTGAGACTCTCCTGCCAGCGCTCTCCTCCTACACAGAGCACTCGTACTCTTTAGCCAATCAGATTTAAGCTTATCAATCGACCAATCAGTACCACTTGAGGGCGGGCCTACCTGCATGTTACGTCATCAGCTTTTGACAACAGTTCATGGCTGAGCAGAGGTATGTGCAGTTAATCAATTCATTTCTGTGTTTACTGAAGTTAAAGATCAGTTGAAGCAAGTTTATGAACTGCTATTTAGTCCACATGTGAACATAAACATTCATTTTTAGTATTGATGGATTTTCGTGTCCACCACACATTAAACTGATGATAATGTAGCCTATGTAATGACGTGCATAGGAGACATCTATTTTGTTTTAAGCTGCATATATTATGTAGTTTTATCGTTTCAGATTTCCGAGACGGATGATGTATAAAGTTGGAGACAACCAGTACTGTGATCTTACAATTCCTACTGTAATTCTTCCAAAACAGTCACGTTGAAGCCATACATTTTGACAGTTGTTTCAACAAGAGGTTGCTATGCATGCATTATTAAATGTTCTTGTCAGAATAAAAATATTCAAAAACATATTAACATTGATGTACATGTTTTATAATTTGAAAGTTTCTAAATCATTTGGGAATAAAATATATATAAAATGACTTGATCATGATTAATGTTCCTGCCTGTTATATATGAAGATCATGAACTGACAATCTTATGAAGCACAGTATTCAGTACAGAGAAATTTACGTCTCTTCCAGAGTTGTGAGATCCAGTCAGAGTCTTCTTTGTTTTTAAAGTATAGAAGTGCAATACATCAAGTGAAAAGTTAACAAATGAATGGTGTTCAATCCAGTCATCAGTAGACCTCTGTTAGGACATATCAGATTTTGGTCTGACTCTGATATTTAAAATAGTAAAAACCTATAGTACAGGTGCAGACAGAGGACGCAGGAGATTAAGTGATGGTATTTGAATAGAGGTGCCTCTCTATGATAAGTATACCTTTGTCTGATCAGCATAAAATCAGATTTGCCTGTTTTACTAGGCAAAGTAAAATGAATAGTTCACAACATTGTCCTGTGACACTAAAAACCTTGAGATGACAATACAGCACAAAACATATGGAAATTAATGTTGAATATATTGGTACCACTTTTACAAAAAGGTTCATAAGTTTAACATTAGTTCATGTAACTAACCATGAGCAATATATTTGTTGCGGACCGGTGTTTGTTAATCTTTGTCAACGTTAGTTAAAAATACAGCTGTTCATTGTTAGTTCACAGTGCATTGACTAATGTTAACACGATTTTAATGAAGTAATAGTAAATGTTGAAATTAACATTAACACAAATTAATAAATGCTGTATACATGCAGTTCATTATTAGTTCATTTGAACTAATGTTAATTAATGAAACGTTATTGTAAATTTACCAATTAAGTAAATTTAAAAATTTATAGAATTTACAAAAAAATTAAGTATAAACGAGAATAAAGAAACCACATGAATTAAGATGTTGTGACTGCAATCCAGATGTCATGCCAAAGGTAAGTACTCCTGAAAAATGCAGAGAAACAACAAGTGTTTAACAATTTAACAACAAATTCCACAAATGGCGAATAAACAATGGGTGCTCATTAAAATAGGTCTATTCACTATTTAAAGAACAATCTCGATGGGTATTGACACAAGATGATTGTTTTGCAATCATTAGCGTGATTGTTGTAGCTGTGAGAGCTGTCTGTACCCTCAGCTAAAATATAACAAAACAGGCATATTTTTTGACATGATATGGGACATCTGATTACCACAACACTTGCTTACATCAGTTAATAGTTAATAAACTATTGCTTCAACTGATCTTGAACTTCTTTAACTTCAGTAAACACAGAAATGAATTTATTAACAGCACATACCTCTGCTCAGCCATGAACTGTTGTCAAAAGCTGAGAGTAGCCCCAGAGTGCAGTCTGGACGATGGGGCGGGGCGACACTGTTGGGCGGGGCGACACGTGTCGCTCCGCCTACACCCGAATTTATTGGCTTATAATACAGCAATCTTATTGGCGTAGACACTTAAGGCATGAGCATGCGCATTCCATTATTTACGAGTCTATGGTAGGAGTAAATGAATGATCTACGACGCTGTTTGACCATATACTACAGAAATATTAAAGGAGAACTCCGGTCAATTTTAACATTGAGCTAATTTTTTTGGTAAATTTGGAGTGCTGTCAGTACAGAGAACAACGACAAAAATCGGCGTTGCCTACACCGTGTTATTTTCTTTTTAAAATTTGCACCCTGTTGACTTCAATGGGGCACGTTTTAAATAGAGTTGTTCCGATTCCGATACTAGTATCGGAAATGCCGCCGATACCAATAAAAATTCCGGCATCGGTATCGGCGAGTACTTCTATCCATGTACCGATCCGATACCATTTTCTTAAAAAATACTAGTTATGCACGCGAGCTTTGCTTAACGCTGCAAATCGGAGATCAATATTCTTCTTCGCTGCTGTAAACAGTTGTTGCTTGCGGCGACACAGGAAGTTGTGCTGTTGCCACAAGCGACCACTGTTTAGATCAGCGAAGAAGAAAACACGCGCGCGCTATCAGTGCGTCCGCTGTTTAGTAGTATTTCAGACTGAACCAACCAGCCAGTAAAACGGCGACATGTCTCGTATGCCATACTGCAATTTCGAGGGGTGGAACAAGTATTAGCAACTTCAACACGAGTAACCTAAAGCATTTGAAGACGCGTCACCCCGCAGAACACGAGGGTTACACACAGGCAAGGGCAGAGAAGAATGAGACGCGCCAGAATCAACAATCTCTGGAAGCTTCATTCAAACAAAGAGAAAAGTTTTCAAAAGACAGCCAAAGAGCAATAAATATAACCGACAAAATGATCGAGTTTATTGTTCTGGATGACCAGCCGCTGTCAAAACTGAAATGCCGTTTATTTAACAAAATTGTTTCTGGACTTTTAAGTCATAAAGAGATTATTTTCTTATATTATTCATATATCATTTTTTAGATTCCTAGATTTATTTGTTGCACTTTTTTATACAGTTATATGGTAAAACTAAAATACCCTTTTCAGTTTACAGTATCAGATGTGTGGCTGCATTTGAAGTTCTTTTTCACTTAAGAAAAATAAATAATATATTGCTGTGAAAGGTATGTCAGATAATAAAAATACTCTAGTTCACTGTATGTATTTGTTCATGTTTAATTAAGGGATGAGTCTGAAGCACACCATAAAATAATTATATCAATTCATACAGGGCTAGTATGAATTGCAGCTGTATAGATGCACACACACCCAGGTATCGGATCAGTACTCGGTATCGGCCGATACCCTGAGTCCAGGTATCGGAATCGGTATCGGGGAGGGAAAAAGGGTATCGGAACATCTCTAGTTTTAAACCTGCTTTTAGCCTCTTTAACATCCTTGATATGTCATTACAAGTGCACAGCCATGTGAGTGGTGTTATTAAGAGTGAACACGGTCAATCTGACTGCAGTAGAAGTGAAAGATATTAATAATGATGTTAATTCAGCCAGCTCACATACCTGTATTTTCTTCCTGTTTTCGGTCCAAAGTAGTCAATTATCGAGTTGGGAGAATGGGATCTCATACAGCCTGGCCGCGCGCGCGAACTCGATAATCGACTACTTTGGACTTCGACCGAAAACAGGAAGAAAATACAGGTATGTGCTGTTGGGTATTTGTTTTTTTTAGGCCTATTATAATTGCACACATTTGCAGCAGTGGTTTTATTATGGTTATGCAGCTAGCCTGTATGTGAGTGTTAATAATTGAAACCATTTTTATCCCATAGCCTATAATAGCCTACTACGCAGATTAAAACATGGACACGTAATGCGGGGGTGGATAAATAATAGGGTGTTTTATTATACCGAATGTCACAGATTGACACTTATTAGAAAACAATCTTTTAAAACTATAACATAGGGCTTTACAGAACCAATAGGCCCTCATTTTATTAACAGGTAAACAACAATGAAACACGAGTTTGCCATTAAACATTTTATTTTGCACTTTGTAGCCTACCAAATAATGCACGCATTGGACAACATTTCGTTAAAAAACGACAACAAGAAACGGTCGTGCTTTAAAAATTAAAACAGCTGCTATTACATTCATACAGTGAATTATCATCCTGTGCGTAAAATCCCGAGTTTGTGCTGATCCACTGATCCTGATAGTATGAAGAAGCCAAGTGAATGACGCGCTATAATGTAAAACATCTCACTGGACTAGGCCTACAGGTGCTGTCACCAAGCGTTCGTTTAATCTATTATGTGTCTTAAGTACATTAAAACAGCAATATATCTTAACTAAAAATACCATGGTAAACCGATAAGATAGCCATACGATTAAAGTTAGCATTTAATATTTCTTTAATACGGCAAATCATTAATAAAATCGTACTTAAAGGAATGCGCATGCTCAGCCCTGAAGCGTCTACACCAATAAGATTGTGGTATTATAAACCAATTAAATTGGGGGTGGGCGGAGCGACACGTGTAGCCCCGCCTAAAAGCCCCGTCCAGACCATAGACTGTAAAAAAAGATGGATGACGCCCCTTCGCTCTTTTCCATTGGAGAGAACTGAAGCCGCCAGTGTCCCGATATGGCGCTGACATATTGGAACTTGAGTCTGCGCAGTAGCGTTTTCGGGACCAGTCATGCGCAGTCGTGAGTAGGGCTGTCACTTTTGAGAAAAATCAAATTTTTTTCGAATTTCTACGAGCCCCGCCCCCCCACCAAAAAAAAAAAGAAAAACACCGTAACGGAGATTCAATCACAAATTTATGAACAGTCTGACAGTCATAAACAGGACTCAGGCCTGTCTGAAAAAAAAAATCTTTGACTTAATGTTTTAAACAGCAGGTTATCAACTTAATCTATATAAAGTGGCACTATGCATAGCCAATCACAAAAGTAGGCTACATGGGGAAAAAAAACTGAATCGGAACAGCACGGCACGGCTGTCTATGGGCACGGCACAAACAATACCTTGACAGCTTAAACAGCAGCAGGAGTAAGGCCTAGCCTAATTCATTTCTTAATATTGTTTGCTAGAAACACCAATTTATCAACGTGATCTGGATCAAGTGCGGCTCTCTTTTTATTGGCGATGTTCCCCGCGGTGGAGAACGCGCTCCGAGCGTGCGCACACAGGTATTTGCGCGTCGATGTTGAGAGAAGTGGTATCTACGGTGTAGAACCCAAAATATTTCCAGACACTACTTTTTAGATGAGTTGGGGTCGTAATTCTCCACTCAGGCTGGCCGTTCTGTGCGTTTTCTTCCATTTTCAAAACAGGGAGACTATTGGCAATTATTCGCTTGATTTGGTCATGGGCCGACGCTACAATACGTTTAGAGCGCCCGCTGCTGGATGAGATGGCAAACAATAAAATAAAAAAACAAACGGTCTAATCATAGACTGTAAAATAAATTTAAAAAAATGCGCTAAACATGGCACTTTAAAAACCGGATAGTTTATTTATAGTTCGAATACGGATAGGGCCTATTTCACGTCATGTTCGAATGCATATTCGAATATCGAATAAAAAGTGACAGCCCTAGTCGTGAGCAGGAAGTAAAGCCGCAAAATCAAGGCCCCGCCCTCACTCTCGTTGAATCAGTCGCAAGCACACGCCCTGCACTTTTCTTAAGTTGCCTTGTCTGCTCCGTTCCTCTCCAATGATGTCTACTGATTGCAGTACCTCGTTAAAATAAGGTAAATACAACTACTAACCACATAATCAACATTTTCAAACAAGTTTTTTAACCTTAATTAATAAGCATGCCCCCCTAAGAAGTCCGTGGTAAAGATAATCCATGGTTTAATCATTTTATCTCTTCTTCCATTAGAGATAGAAATATTGCTTGGGCTAAGGCAAAAAGAACAAATAATGCTAGTGACTGGGAACAATATAGGGCACTAAGAAACAATTGTACTAAAATTATCAAAAATGCAAAAAGTGAGTATTACCTTAACATGATAAATACAAATTTTAATGATCCTAGTAGATTTTGGAAGCTGATCAAATCATCAATTGGGTCTATGCCCGTTCCTGCAGCTCCTAATTTACTAAAGGTCAAAGATGTAGAAATTAAACATGATATAGCAGAAGCTTTTAATTTATATTTTAATAATGCAGGACTAAGCTCTATAACTCAATTAGATCTTCCTGTGGATGATAATCATAATATGGCTAGTCCCTTAAGTTATAATAGAAATCATTTTAATTTTCTTCCCATTTCTCCATCTCAGGTTTGTAAAGCTCTGTTAACACTTGATTGTAAAAAGTCTGCTGGGCCTTATCAAATAGAGCCTTATTTTTTAAAAATATCTGCAAACCTGATAGCAAGACCTATTGCTTCTGTTTTTAATTTAAGTTTAAGTAGTGGTCTGATACCAAGTTCCTGGAAATCAGCAGAAATTTGTCCATTACTGAAAGGTGGAGATTGCACTCTGTTGGATAATTATCGCCCTATTTCTCGATTATCTGTTATAGCAAAAGTGTTTGAATCCTTGGTAAATGAACAGTTAAAGCACTATCTGTCAGCTAATAATATTTTAAGTCAAACTCAGTCAGGTTTTAGACAGGGACATAGTACTATAACTGCCGCAATGTCAGTCAATAACGACATCATTACTGGATTGGATAATAAAAAATCATGTGTTGCACTTTTTATTGATTTATCCAAAGCATTTGATTCTGTAGATCATGCTCTACTATTGCAGAGGCTTAAATGTGTAGGTTTTAGTAGTATAGTTTTAAAGTGGTTTTCAAATTATCTGACTGGAAGAATTCAACGTGTGTCCATAGATAATTATATTTCAGACCCATTAATAGTGAAGTCAGGTGTTCCTCAAGGATCAATCTTGGGACCAATTTTATTTTCCATCTATATAAACGAATTGGGCGTAGGATTAGAGACAGTAAAAGTACACTTTTATGCAGATGATACTATTATCTGTTCAATCGCTTCATCTATAAAAGTGGCAATGGACTCTTTACAGAATGCTTTTAATTCATTTCAGATTTCTCTTGATAATTTAAAATTAGTAATGAATACTTAAAAAACTAAATATATGATTTTTACCCGCTCCAGATTATCATTAAATAGTTTTATGATTAAAACTGTTGATGGTACTCTGCTTGAGAGGGTTGCATCCTATAAATATCTTGGAATCTGGCTGGATGATAAATTTACTTTTGATACTCATATTGATCATCTTTTAAAGAAATTGAGACCAAGATTAGGGTTTTATTTTCGCTTAAAAAAATTTTTTTCCTTTGTTGCTCGAAATGATTAGTGGAAAGTACCTTTTTGTCAGTATTGGACTATGGTGATATAATATATATGCATGCGCCTTTAAATACTCAGAAAAAATTGGATGCTGTTTATCATACTGCTTTACGATTTGTGACTGGTTCAAGTGTGCATCACTGTAACTTATATAAATTGACAAATTGGACTTCACTGAACTTGAAGAGGAAACATCATATGTTAATCTTTATTTTAAAAGCTTTACTGGGTAAATTACCATTGTATATATCTAGTTCACTGACTTACTGTACTAGTATTTATAATACTAGATCAACAGTCAAACTTTTACTTAAGATTCCAAATTTCCATACAGAGTAGTTAGGTAGATCAGCCTTTTCTAATTACGCTCCTTATGTATGGAATGAACTTCAGGGTATATCATGTATGAAATATTTACCATCCTTAGCTTCATTTAAAACCCTTTTAAAGCCTGTTTTCATAGAACGGTGTAAATGTTTTAACAGTTGATTAGGATTAATATTGCTTCTCAGATACGGGTACTCTTGTTTTGTAGTTATGTTGTGTCATATATTACTTTGTATTCTTGTTTGTGCAGCCTATCTTGATCAGGACTCCCTGGTAGAAGAGATATTGTCTCAATGGGACCTTCCTGGTAAAATAAAATAAATAAATAAAAAATAAATAAATAATTATGAAAAAAGTCTGTTGGTGCTTCAGTGACTACCTCGCACAAAGAACCTGTCAATCACAGCTGTCAATCATGATGTCACAGCACCGTTTTTATAGCATCAAATAACTAACTAAAAACTAACTTATTTTAAAAACAAACACTTGAAATTACATCAACGTGATATAAACTACAGTAAATGACAGAAACTATCTTTAGAAAAAAGATATGTGAAGTGTAATTTAATTGTTTAGTTGGTCTCACGTCCCGTTGAATAACACGGGGAGGTGGGGCTTATGACCTATACTAGGACCGGTCACCGGGGGGGCGATCGAGACGTGAATTTTTTTTGTGAGTACGTGAATTAGGTTTCATGCATGTGAAATTGTTTACACATGTGTGAATCATTTTTTGTGCGTGAATTATTAATGAGTCTGATCTGGCTCCATATATAACTAGTATAATGCAGTGACACAGTGGTTGTAGCTGTCCTATGTGTCATCAAGTGTGTAGTCATCTTCATAATTATTTAGTGCAACTTTCACTTTTCTAAGGTATTCATTACTTTTTCAAGTATTTTTGAAAAGAGGAACATGTAAAATCTTTGTGTGTTTTTACACTTTAAGGGATGTATGAATATTGACATACAGTAGGCCTATGTGATTACGTATTGTGAAGTGGGTCGACATGTTCTAAACAACATAACAATTGCTATAGAGAATTCAAGAGTCATTAAAAAATAACAGCCTGCCTGTCTATCAAAACAGAGTAAACTGGGTTTCAACTAACTGCCTGAAAGCATGATGCCTCACACACTGACTGGGATTTTGGTCAGAATGCTTGAGTGCCTCCATCTCAGATAAGCAAAGAATCCTGTTCTCAGTCAGACACACTTATCTAAAGCTCTATTCACTTCACTTCAGCTCGACAAACTGATATGCACCGAGCAAACAATAGCTTTCACTAACAATCACAGCTTCCTGTTGGACAGGCCCAGTCTTTCCATGCGGAAACTAGCGTGCAAAGAGAAGATCCTATGAGGTTCTCTTGTGCAAGGAAAATTAAATTTGATTAAAGACTTGAAACTGTATGCCTTACAGAGATTCTTAAAATAAATTTCATAATAGTTTAAAAGTTTGGAATCTGAAAGATTTTTTTGTTTTGAAGGTAGCTCTTATGCTCAAAACTACAGTAAAAACAGTAACAGGATAAAATATTAGGCTATTACAATTAGAATAACTGTTTTCTATTGTAATATATTTTTAAATGTAATTTATTGTAATTTATGTAATGGCAAAGCTGAATTTTCAGCATCATACCTCCAGTCTTCAGAGTCACATGATCCTTCAGAATTGATTCTAATATGTTGTGAATGTGCTTAAGAAACATTTATAATTATTATCAATGTTAAAAAAGTTGTGCTAATTAATATATTTGTGGATAATGGAGATTATGATCAATTTGTTTAAGGATTTATTCATGTTTGATGAATAGAAGGAACAAATAAAAAGAAACATGACCCCATACTTTTGACCAATAGTGTGTGTGTGTCTGTGTTATTTTACACTCAACTTAAAGGCACAATATGTATTTTTTCTGCTTTAAAAATAGCAAAAATAACTGTATCTATGTTATATATTTCTTTTAGTTGTGTACTTACATTATCCCGACAGTTTCCACCAACTTTCAAATCCTAAAAAAAACTAAAATTTATAGTTTAATTCGAAGACACGGGCCGTTTCTTTATTTCCGTTTCGTCGCCGTCTATGGCGTTATATAACCTTTGACTCCTCCGAGTTAGTTTCTCTAACTTCCTGCGGAACCCGGCGAAACTGCCAAACACAAATGGGAACACCGGACGCTAGGGCTGCACGATATTGTGAAAAAATGGCATTGCGATATTTTATTTTTCTGCGATATTGCGATATTTCACCAGATGTTGATTAATAAGCGCGAGCGTGAGGCAGAGAGAGCAAAGCAGCGCTCGTGTTGTTTGAAGACGGTGAGAGCGCGCGCGTCCGGGGCTTGCTCTCCCTCTCTCTCTCTGCTCGCTCTTAAATGCGCCCTGTCCAGCGCAACAGTCATTCTATTCTACACCACTCACTAGGGATGGGCATTCGATTAAATTTTCTTAGTCGATCG
Organism: Semotilus atromaculatus; assembly: GCA_031834385.1. Taxonomy (NCBI): domain Eukaryota; kingdom Metazoa; phylum Chordata; class Actinopteri; order Cypriniformes; family Leuciscidae; genus Semotilus; species Semotilus atromaculatus. The sequence goes on from JAULUF010000010.1 coordinate 22,294,738, forward strand.
TCGGGAGAATTAACGATCGACTATCGATTAATCATTAATATTTTTTATATATTAAAATTAATTATTTATTTAACTTTTTACAAATTAAAAATGCAATGAAAATACAAAAGTAGAGCGTGTTTTTCCTCGATGAGATCTTTATTACAAGATGATCAACTTAGCAGTTAAACTGGACATTCGGCTAAACTTGAAGATATACAGTATGCGCTGCGGTGCTCTAGTCTAAAGCAACGGAACCTGCAGCTGCGAGTTGGCGTTCTCAAACAGAGACCCGATCGTTTGTTCCAAAATAATAATAAAAAAATCATGTTAAACAATAACTTAACCAAAAACATAATATTACTCAAAATGTAACTCAAACCTATCCAAGGCACGGAGTCGAGAAAGAGTGTGAGAGAGATTAGCCTACAACAAATAGGCTACTTAAAGCCTCATAAAAAATAACTAGTAACTCACATACAACTTCTGCACCAGTCTACTGATTTTTGTTGAGAAAGATAAGCATGTTGATGACATGAACTGGGGTCAGACGCGACCGCAACCTGGTGACTGTCAAGCCTTGTTTATACTTTCGCCTGGCTCTGCAGCGCGAGTCTCGCAAACAGACGAGGCGTTTATACTGGATGCGCTCGCCTGTGAAACACCTAATACCGCAATGAAGTCATTTTTGCCGCGCGCACATTCGCGCTCGTGCGGACGCGTCAAGTGTAAACAAACTCTTCAGTCCAGCCGCCGAAAACACCCGCTCTGAGGGGACTGACGTTGCCGAGATGCACAGGTACCTCCGCGCTAACTTGACCAGCCCGGGGAACCTTATTCCGTTCACAGTGGTGCAATCCAGCGGTTCATTGCTTCAAGGCTCACATTACGCTACTCAACCATATTAGTTTAATCGATAACAAATTAACATGATCGACTAAATTCTTAACGATCAATAATCGATCGTCAATTAATCATGCCCATCCCTACCACTCACCCATCAAATAGGCTTTAGTTGGATGGGACAAAAATTCGAAATCTCCTGCATAACGCTAGTTACGCATGTAACTGTGGTTCTGTGAATTCTGGATGACCGCCAGAGGCAGTGTAAACACTATGGATTATCGCAGCGCCAGCTAGATAGGTCGAGAGAATATACCAACAAAGTCACGTGGCGTGACGTATGCTGAGCCCTGGAGGGTAAGCTACAGTAAGCTCAGCACTCTACCTCGGTACGCCTTTCTCGCGCATTCCGAGTGACTGAGAACTCTGGCGGTCATCCAGAATTCACAGAACCACAGTTACATGCGTAACTAGCGTTCTGTTTCATTCTTACTGACCGCCAGAGGCAGTGTAAACACTATGGATGACACATACCAACATAGTCATGAGGAATGCCACCCACCTGAAGAAATCAAGGCTGCTCCAGAAGAACCGCAGAACTAACGGCATGAGCAGCAGCAATGTTGACCTTATAGAACCGGGCAAACGTGCATGGAGAAGCCCAGGTAGCGGCAGTGCAGATATCCACCAGGGAAACTCCTCTAAAAACAGCCCATGAAGATGAAATGGCCCTAGTGGAATGGCAAGTTAGTCTCCAGGGCAGTGGTCTCCCTGCTGCCTTGTAAGCCAGCGTAATGGTCTCTACTATCCAGTTCGACAACCTCTGCTTCGACACTGGAGCACCTTTCTTCACACCACCATGGCAGACAAATAACTGGTCTGACTGTCTAAATTGAACAGTAGAGTTCACATAACACTTCAATGCCCGAACAGGACACAAAAGTTGGGCACTTGAATCAGACCCTGAAGAAGTCTGAAAGGAGGCCAGTTCAATGTGCTGATTTATGAACTGAGGAAGAAGGACCTTCGGAAGAAAAGAAGGATTGGGTCGTAGAACCACCCCGGAGTTATCTGGTAACCAACGCAAGCACAGTTCACTAACAGACAATGCGTGCAACTCACCGACCCGTTTCGCAGTAGCAATAGCTAACAAAAAAGAAGTCTTTAAGGACAACCATTTAATGTCAATGCTTTGCAAGGGCTCAAATTGGGGTGAACATAGGAATGCAAGCACGAGCGACAAATCCCACACAGGAAAATGAGGAGTCCGAGCAGGGTTCAGACGGCGCGCGCCCTTAAGAAAACGGCAGACAAGACTGTGAGAGCCAAGAGAAGAGCCACCAACTGGAACATGATATGCAGAAATTGCAGCAACGTACACCTTCAATGTGGAAGCTGCTTTTCCTTGCTCCAGTAAATGCTGAAGAAAGCTTAAGATACTTGGAATATCGCATGTTGCAGGAACGAGCTCCCGTTCCTCACACCATGCAGAAAAAAGCTTCCAACGGGAAGCATAAATCTGCCGTGTGGAAGAAGCCCTAGCATTGGAGATGGTGTGAATAACAGCAGGGTCACAATGCTCCAGGGAAGGGGTTAACCCAATGGCCAGACCCAAAGCTGCAGATGAGTCGGGTCCGGGTGCCAGACACTGGCCTCCAGCTGGGAGAGGAGGTCCTTCCTGGGGGGAAGCTTCCATGGATTGCCTGTCAGAAGTCTCAGCAATAAAGGAAACCACGGTCTGGCTGGCCATCGTGGTGCCACGAGTAACACTCTGTGCTTGCACAGGGAGATCCTGTGCAACGTCTCCCATAACAGAGGGATAGGTGGAAACGCATAGAGCAGGCAGTTCGGCCATTCGTGAGACAGTGCATCCTGGCCCAGGGGGCTGGACACTTCTGTCCTTGCGAACCATAAGCGACAGTGAGTGTTCATCTCTGAAGCAAAAAGATCCACTTCTGCTCTTCCAAATCGTAGCCAGATCTCCTGCACTACATCTGGATGAAGCCTCCATTCTCCTGGATGTACTTGATCCCTGGAAAGAGCATCTGCTGTCTGATTGCACGCTCCTGGAATATGAGCTGCCCTCAGTGAAGCGAGTCGTGGCTGACACCATGTCAGAATCTCGTGAGTCAGCAGTAGAGACCTGAGGGATCTCGTGCCGCCCTGGTGGTTCAGATGGAACACCGTCGAGGTATTGTCCGATCGAACAAGAACATGGCGGCCTGTCAGAACCGGCATGAAGTACTTTAGAGCCAAGAACACTGCCCTTAGTTCCAGCAGGTTGATATGTTCTGAGGCCTGGATTGGTGTCCAGCGCCCGCAAATACCCCTCCGATTCCAAGTTGCCCCCCATCCTGTGAGGGAAGCGTCTGTTGTGACCAACTCCCGACGAGAGGGAACAACACCCAGGGGCACTCCTGCCTTTAGGAACTCTAACTGTCTCCACCGCCTCAACGCACATATGCAACGGTGAGAAATCATCACCAGTCGATGGCGATGTCTGGTGGGATCTAGCCGCAAACTGTTGTTCCATAACTGGAGTGGTCTGAGGTGGAGTAAACCCAGGGGGATCACCACTGTAGCCGCTGTTAACATCCCTATCAGTCGTAGGATCACCTCGTACTGCAAGGACACACCCAGGCGAAAGCGAGCCAAAAGTTGCAGAATGTTCACCACACGTTCCTGAGACAGGGAGGCAGACATTATGCAGGAATTCAGGGTCATTCCTATGAACGTAGTGGTCTGTGATGGAATCAGACGGCTCTTTTTCTCGTTCACAGAAAAACCCAGCTTCTGCACGTGTCTCAAAAGAATTCTGGAGTCTTGTACAGCCTGCTGCTCTGTGGGGGCACAGAGAAGCCAGTCGTCCAAATAAGGAAGAATACGCAGTCCTCTCATCCAAAGAGGGGACAGAGCTGCACTCACACACCTTGTGAAGACTCGAGGAGCAAGGGAAAGGCCGAAGGGTAGCACCTTGAACTGATAAGCTTGATTCAGGAAACTGAAACGCAGAAACTTTCTGTGATGCACAGCAATTGGGACGTGAAAGTATGCATCCTTCAGGTCGACACTTACAAACCAATCGTCTGCTGTCACAGACCGGAGAACATCGGCTGTGCGCAGCATTCGAAAAGGAAGGACCTTCAGGTACAAATTCAGAAGCCTCAAATCGAGAATTGGGCGGAAACCACCGTCCTTCTTTGGAACAAGAAAATATGTTGAATAGAACCCGTCTCCCTGAACGAGGGGATGAACTTTTTCTATGGCTCCCTTCTCTAGGAGTGAACAAATTTCCAGAGAGAGAGCCACTGCACGAACTGTGTCTCTGACAATCGTAGGAACGATTCTTGAAAATCTGGGAGGCCGGCGTCGAAATTGTAGAGTATATCCCCTGCTCAGAGTTGCCAACACCCAGGGGTCTGTTGTGCTGGATCTCCAGTACTCCAGTTGATCTACAGTAAAACGATCGACCGCCGGCCTGACTGTCTCAGGCTTTGTGTGTACGATTTTTAGTGGTCGCGGGGGGGGCGCTGACGGGGTCCTCCCGGGAACTGACGATGAGGTGGGCGAAAAACTCTCGCATCTTCAGGAACACGAGGTCTTTGTGGGGGCTGTGACTGAGGTGTGGCGTGCCGGCGGAAACGTTGCTCCGATGTGGCATAGTGATGTCGGGTCTGAACCGCTGGCATCCTAAAGGTAGGGTTGCGCTGCACCTGTGTCAGTTGACGAGTGGCTTCAGACAGCTTTACCCTCTTTTCCAACAGTTCCGGAACATTCGGACCAAAAAGATGCCCGGGAACAAATGGAAGATCTCTCAAGGTTTTCTTACAGTCCTCCGGCAGTCGTGCTTGGGCAAGCCACACTTGGCGGCGGGCTGCCAGAAGCGTGGCTGTAAGACTACCCAGCTCGCGGGTCACATGGCCCGTTGCCAACAGAGCAGTTTGCAGGAATTGTGAAACAGATGGGTCTGCATTTGCAGGTTCCAGCGTACTGGTGGCAGCAAGAAGTAACTGGCAGATTGTGTTTTCTGCTCGAGTAATGTAGGCAACAGACTCATATGCCTTTTTTAGCAAGGAATCCGTACGGCCGCATTGCGCACTGGGACATCGCACATTTCCTCGTAGAGCCTCATCAGGAGACACCACCAAAGCTGCCACAGGCTGCTCTATTTCCGGAGCACGACCCACCCCGATAGAATCTGCTTCAGCCATAGATGCTATCGTTCGAGCAATCTTAGAGCGCCGCTTCGGCGGACCAGAACCAGTGAGAGCGTTTGAGAATTCAGCCACAAAATCCTTACATGGTGGCATGGCAAAAGAAGTTGCAGCTGTGGTCTGTCTGAAAAACACATTCGTTTGGGCAGATTGGACAGGTGACTCATCAAGTCCTAGACGAGCAGCTGCCATTCGAAGCACAGCCAAAGTATCCTCGGAGGAGTGCTGGGTTTGTCCAGACGACTGAACTGATCCCCCACTAGACCCCTCCGCTGCTGGGTAACCAGTGAAAACAGCCGTAGGTGATGGTTGCGCAGCAACATCCATAGTATCCCCATGATCATGAAAAAAGGAATCTGAAGCACTTGTAGAAAGCACATCAAACTCTGAACGATGAGAAAAACAAGGGGAATCAAGAGACTCTTCCCCAGCTCCTTGATTCTGAACATTCTCATCCTCCTGTGTCATTCTCACAGGTGTAGTAGATGTGACAGGCTGAAGCGAATGAAGTAGGCGTTTCAGCTCTGCCATTTCCGAAGAAAGCATCGACACCGTCATAGAAAGTGAACCTTTCTCAACATGTGAATGTTCATCACCTCGCGATTTGGCCTTCTTAGCTGGGAGAGGAGCACCAGCTGCCGCCGACGCCCTGCGCTTCCGAGAGCGCGAAGGGGGTACATCTAACTGCCCAAGTTTCACTGTTGAATTAGGGTCTAATTCGGCAAGACGGAGCCGTCGTTCCGACATAGGCAAAAGGCTGCAGTGCACGCACGGGTCCGTGAGAGCCTCTCGCAGATGTTGAATACCCAAACACGACGGGCAGATGTCATGACCGTCGTCAGGGAGAAGATTATTAGGGCACAGCTTACAAGTCAGTGGAAAACCAGTGGCGATCGAGCCGTGAGCCATAGTTACTCGCTAATAAAACCCTCGGATAGCGCCGTAAGGTTAAGTTAAGCGGGATGAAAAATAATAAAATAAAAATAAACGATTACCTCTGGAGAACCGACAGGTAATACAAATATCACACGAAAAAGATAAAGTGTCTAAAATGGCCGGCGGATTGAACCGCGGGACAAAGTGAAAAATGGATCTGAAAAAGAAAAAAACACTCAAAATAGAGTCACGGGAGACCGTTAACTCATAGGCGCGGAAAACACAAGCCACCGGATAGCACCGAGAGGCACAGAGTGTCACCGACGAAGCAATATAAACTCACCAAAATGTATTTCAATCCTTGAATGGCGTAGACACGCGCTGTCACAGCTTGTGAGGACGAATCTCGCTGCTCTTGTAAGCTGCACTTGACAGCGCGAATAATCACTCAATCAATACAACCTATCTCAACCAGGCGAGAAAGCGAAAGAGGTAGAGTGCTGAGCTTACTGTAGCTTACCCTCCAGGGCTCAGCATACGTCACGCCACGTGACTTTGTTGGTATATTCTCTCGACCTATCTAGCTGGCGCTGCGATAATCCATAGTGTTTACACTGCCTCTGGCGGTCAGTAAGAATGAATCAGAACTGACTTTATGAGGATATTCACCGAGATGGCCATTCTGACTTAACTTTGAATGTTCGTGTCCGTCAAGCTCAGAGAGAAAGAGCACTGAACTTTGTGTCTGGCCAGCTCTGTGTGCGTACACTTCTTGCGCTTGATGTTCAAACTAACAGGGCTTAAAAACACATGCAAATGATATGTGTAGGGGTGTGCCGGTTTCAGAATTGGTGATGACGGTTATGATGTGAGTTAAATCTGACGGTTCATAACATAACCGTCATAGTCCGGGGGTTGTTATAGGACAACTTAGTTTGAATAAACGAGCAGGCACTGATTAGCTACTTGCTCTACGTTTATTTAAAATTAACAGCAAGACAACTAGCTGTGAATGTGCTTTCCATTAAATGAAACACGCACACTAAACAAATCCTTTAAAAAAAAAAAACAGGCCTATTCTGGTGGATGCGGTGATGCGGTGGTGACGCGTTCATGTGGCGCTGCCAGTAAAGCACCTACAATCTGTCACAAAGAACCGGCAAAAATAATGATTATGAATATGTAAAATATAGCAAGGAGATATTTTAATTGTTTATTAATAAACAAGTGTTTTCTTTGTCAGTATCTGAAAAGATGAAGGTGACGACGATGCTGACTCGCGATCTTCGCAGTAGTGAACGCGCCAGAGAGAAATGCACATTTACATAAGCAGAGAGCAGTCTGTGGTCTGCTTTCTTTCGTTTTGAATTGTTCTGTTTAAAAGTAGACATGTCTGTGACTGTGACTGTGAGGCGAGTAGGCTTCCTTATACTGTCATGATTCTGCCATCATGTCCTAGTATTCTTCTTGTATTGTGGCAGGATCATGACAGATCCATGTTTTGTGGGCAAGCACATGGCCTTGTGTTTGGGCCATGTGCTTGCGTTGTCTTACCCCGCCCCCTTGTTACCCTTGTTTAGTCTTCAGTAATTAATCTGTGTCACCTGTTATGTCTTGATTAGTCTCCTTATTTCATCCCCTTGTGTTTGCTGTCCTGGGTCGGTACATTGTCTACCTTATCTGTCTACTTTGTGAGAAACAAGCTGTGAGTTACCTGTTGAGAGTCTTGTCTTGTAAAGAGTATTTATCCTGTCTTAGCTGTTAGTATTCGTCTGAGTCTTAGTCTAGTCTAGTCTTTTGTCTTGTTCTGCCCCATCGTGGGTTTTTGTTTTTCTGTTTTCTTTGTCAATAAACCTTGTTTGGAGTTATTTGCTGTCTGCGCCTGGGTTCACCTTCCAACATCATAACATATACGCTGAGTTTCGGTTCATTTATGAGACGAGCTCCAGTTCACGTGCCGGCGCCTCTGTTTCGTGATTATATCGTCTGCTATATTTATCTTTTATTACTTCTTATTTATTAAATCCAGGCAATTGGTCGATGAAACATTGATTAAAATTAAGATACAATTAATATAAAACGAAATTCGTTTTAAAAGGTTTTGTGCTTTCTGTTTGATGCCTCTGTGAAAGTTTTAAAGCATCCTTTAGTGCCGCTTTCAGAGCGCTCACGTCCATAACATTGTTTTTTCCTCATAAATGCGAACACGAAAAATTAAATAAAATGAATATTTTATGTTCTGTGGAGACTACAGTTACTCATAATTTGTATTCTGAATACCTAACGCCGGTACAAGTATTCCTTGTAGTCCCCAACACTGATAGTATAACCTTATCGGTAATATATTTTAATAACACGGTTTTGGCGGTTATAGAGTTCTAATGACGGTGTTCAACTATAACCGTCGGTCTCACGGTTATATCATAACCGTCACACCCCTAGATATGTGAATGATAAACTTTCACTCTATGATGGTTTAACTCACAAGTGTTACAGGGCAGGAAGCAGCTGACCCGTACTGATCATGAATCAGATCAACTACGATACCTATCGCACGTCATTGACAACGACAACAACTCCCATGATCCCACGCTCTTTCCCGACATCATCAAAGTACGTCTTTTGTTATTAATTTGATTGAGTGACCCCTGGTGGTCAAAAATTACATACTATACGTTTAAGTTTAAAACTTAACTTAATTTTCGGTTTTAGTATGATCACCAGTTTTAAGTTCAGAGGGTTGCAGAAGAAACCAGATAGTACATCAAGCTGTTTCATCTCAAGAGATCAATAAAAAAAAGTTACCCTTTTTGAAATGACCGCCTTTAAAAAACAAATGACAATAAGTGACCAAATTATCAGACTCAAAATTAAGAAAATTAAGTGTTTCTATCTCATTTAAATATGGTCTTAAATTCTCTAATATCAGATCGGCAGCTTGTTCTCAGATAGTCCAGAGAAAATGAAGTAAATCTTCAGATTCTGCATCAGGGACTTTGGCTTGGCAGGCCATTAGACAGATGGAGGAAGAGGTAGTGACTGCTCCCGACTACAGATGAGAGCTTGACCATCTGCACCTGCTTCAGCTATACACTTCAGTGCCTCTGCCGAAAAGTGACTCGATTCAACACCACTAGCCAATTAATCAGTCAATTCTTAGATTATCGCCATCAGCCACATGGCAATTTAATATTTGTATCCATTTCTTTTGTTATGATTTTATCACCCTGACATACTTCAGTCACCCTGACCTACCAGCCATATTGATATCAACCTGTTATTGAAATCCTACATTGGTTTGACCAATTATAATAGCATTAATAACGGCTTAGCAATTCCCTGGAATATTGAACTGAGCAATTAATTATAATACACAGCTATCTAGACAGTGTCCAGTTATGATGGTTTCATACCTGCCCACGAAATTTTCCAGGACAGAGCTTTTGCCCGCGCTCTGTCCCCCGACCACCGCGATCTGCGGCAGGTCCAGGTCGCAGTTCTGTCCGATGGCACTGAAGGCGTCCTGCAGGCGGTTCACCAGCGGGATGAGATCCTCCATCCCCCGGTTGCCCATGGTTACGGAGCCGCGAGAATCACTCGGATCAGCAAACCTTTGTTTTATATATATATATATATATATATATATATATATATATATATATATATATATATATATAACAAAACATATTAAAATTGAGAGAGAGAGAAACAACTTGACAAATTTAAATAAGCTCAGTTTTTATCCAGACATAATGTTATTGTCTTAATTATTGGTGTGACATACAAAACCACTATTACAATCATACTGCGTTACTTAACGATATAAAGTTTTGTTTTATTTTTACAGAGAGTATTTAATGAACATAAAAAATCAGTTAACTTTGTAAATTTAACGTAATTACGTTACCTGTTGTTCGTTTTTCCGACCGTTGGTCCTCCTGACAGACGGAGAAGTTCAGACTCAGAGTAACGGCGCTCGTGCTACAGGACACTGAACAGTGACTGAATTTAAAATCAAACACCCCTTTCTACACACGACGAACCGAAAGAAACTATAAGGTGATATATAAAGAAACCAAATAAACTACCTTCACTGAAACTAACCGTTTTAATCATCTCTAATAATCTCCGGTTTAATTTGCCCTGAACTCAACTTGTGGTCGAAACTTGACAACTGTTCGTCTTTCGTTGTTGAGCGCGCTTGCGCGTACTCGCGCAGACGCCACTCCTCTGGGGGAATATAAATAATACATATTTGGTGCTACTCAGCAGTATGCTCCTTTTGCTTATTATTGCTTGTTATTAATGTATGAGGAACAAAAATAAAAAATGTCAGAATTCAGTTATAAGGAAAAAGGCAGTGACGTACCAGCAGTGGCGTGCGGCGCGTGCTTGCGACCATGCCCATTTGTTTAATTCTTTCACAATCTGAAAACGAAAGACCAGTATTAATACATACAGATTAAAATCTGTATGTATTCATAAAAAAAATATATATATATATATATATATATATATATATATAGAGAGAGAGAGAGAGAGAGAGAGCAAAATATAAACACGTGGTTACTTCAATCACTTATTTATTTGAATAGCTAAAATACATATTTTATTATGATATGGAGCACCAGAATTTCAAACATAGATGTGAAGTGGTATAAATAGAGCTGGATATAACATTAGAAACTAGGCCATTTATGCACATCTAGGTAACGCTAGCTAATACTAATCGTTTATAATTTAGATTTTTTGTATGGCCTTTCACCCCTTGATAGGACAGTGAATGCCACTGCAGGGTGCATCCACCCTCATATCAGAACAGTAGACTCATCCAGTAAAAATAACACTGCACAGCCATTATAGGGTTGCCAGATAGTTTGATTCTGTAAAAACCACTAGTGAATTTCTCTTTACAGAAGTACATTTAATTTATATTTTTGTCAACCAGTACAAATGTCCTAAAGTCTTACATTATGTGAACATAGTTTATATGTTATTATAAGGCATATCTCAAGAGGAATAAAAAAAAAAGATATTTAATGTCAAAGAATTTATGATTATTTTATTATTTCTGTTTCAGGACCATTACAATTCTTCTTTGAACATGAAACCAATAAAGCCAGATAAAATGTACTGACATAATAATAAGGGAGTCTTATTATTATCTGAACATAAAGTGTAGTTCCTATATTGCTATTATTTGTCCTATAAAGTAAGACAATTACTTAAAGTGCAAACGATTTGCATGTTGTATTGAAAATTTGGGTTCATGAAACCTTTTGATAATACTTGGTATAGTTTTAACACATTCAAACACTTTTGAACATTTGAAATACTATTTTGGTGTTTTCTTAAAAAAAAAATTAAAAACAGAAGAGAAGGGTAACATCTATCACAAAATGATATTGATGTGTGCGGATAAATAATTTATAATAAATGCCACAATATTCCATTAAAAAAATCATGGTGACTTTAACTGTCAATCAGATGATCTCCTCCTTTCTAAGTAGACATTTTGTTGCTTTCAACAATAGGATGCAATATGGACCAGACTATATGCCAACATGAAACTGGGACTGGAATAATTCCTTGAAAATGATGCGCACAAGTGAAATAAGCCATTTATTCTATCTCTCCACACCTTTAGATGACTTTCAGGTCATTCAGCATTGCAGTAATGTCTATTTGAGGCACACATGGTGCAGTCTGGGTGTTTGCACGTAGTGTCTTCTGTAGGTCTTTTGCTGTCTGCTGTAATGTTTGTGGAACGCTGTGAGGTTTGTGTTCCTCTCCTGCACTTCTACAACACAATAGCACCTCATTGACTTCACCCTCGATTCCACGAGAGAACACACGTGGGAACACGGCTTGAACACGTTCAAGAACTGATTTCCTGAGCGCAGAGTCTCGACACACAAGGTTCAACATAAATAGTCCTGTGGGATGGGAAAAAGTAAGATTGATCATGGAAAACAACCACTTATTATAGCACACATGTATATTTTACCAACTATCTCAAAATCAGACCTTTTCAAAACTTCTTTTAGTGCTTACCTCGAGAGGTTAATAAGCTGTAAACGTTCTTCAGAAGTGATGTTTCTACAAAGGCAGATGGAGGGCAGCTCATGCCCAGGGTCGTGTCTTTGCTGTCAACGTCAAACATGATGACATCAAAAGAATGTCCCCCTATAAAGATTCCAGAAAATGTTTATATATTTTAGAAGGAACAGGTTGTCTTGAGCAAAGCAGTTAAAACCCAAATCACCCTTCATGACTTCTCCATAAAATATATGACCAATAGGCCATTGAATATTGTTGTGGACAACAGGGGCCTTAGAATCAAAAAGGTTTAGCATTACGAGGTCTAGATGATCTCTCACCCTGGCTCTCCAGTGTTTTGATGTGCTCCAGTCCGTCTCCAAGTATAACTTTCAGCCTCTTGTCGTTCTGAAATCCAAACCAGGTCTGAGCCACTTCCAGCACTGCTGGGTCCAGTTCAACCACTTCCACTCGTGCACAAGGCACAAAGTCATGAAGAAACTGGGGCAGACCCCCGCCACCTAGTCCCACCAGTAACACGGATACTGGGTGATCTGTTGGAGAACATGTGACCGACTAATCAGAACAGACTTTTTTGTGAATTATGCATATCGTTGAGGGGGACTGACATTCATCACCATAATAGTGGTCCATATGATTCACTGTCTTTATTGCAGTGTTCTGAACTCATACAATAGCTTTGTGCGAGGAACAGACCGAAATCTACCAGTTATCAATTATCAAAACTATCTGACATTCAATTTACAGCAAAATGGCATTGGTTCTCACATTTGTACTGTTGTAATCTAACATGCTGTACCATTCTGTGAATTCTGGGTACAGGCTAGACACAAGATTTAGGGAAGGGCAAAATTATCAGTGAACATATGCAATAAAGCATTAATAGTGTGCCACTAAAATACAAAATGTTCACGTTTCTAACTAACGTGAGCATTTGGGTGACAAGTGTGGTGGAATCTGTGTATATGGATACTGTGATAATTATGGTGCTCGAGTTCTCCCAATACATTGCAGGTGGTATTATGCAAATTAGAGTGAAGTGATACTGTGTATGTTTCTTATGTTTTCAGATTTTGTTTATGATGGGATATGATTTGTTTATTATTTTTTGTATTTATTATCTTTTTGGGAAATTTGTCATGTATAAATTATAATACAGAGCTATAATTTTTATGTAATGTGTGTGTGTGTGGGGGGGGTTATTTCTCACCATTTTTGTAAATTGTATCAGGTTTAATGAGGTCCATGCAATGCGTGCATAAAAACTACTTCTCGTATGCTCTCAATCAATCCACAATTGCCAGCAATTATTCTAATAGTTGAGCAGCTGTACCGCCTTTTGGACAGGCTCATTAATGTATTATAATTACTATGTTTTGTGTGTTCTTCATACCTTGTAGAAATTAACAGTTTGTCCTTTTGTTGTTGTTGTTGTTTATTATACTTATATATATATATATATATATATATATATATATATATACACTCACCGGCCACTTTATTAGGTACACCTGTCCAACTGCTCCTTAACACTTAATTTCTAAGCAGCCAATCACATGGCGGCAACTCAGTGCATTTAGGCATGTAGACATGGTCAAGACAATCTCCTGCAGTTCAAACCGAGCATCAGTATGGGGAAGAAAGGTGATTTGAGTGACTTTGAACGTGGCATGATTGTTGGTGCCAGAAGGGCTGGTCTGAGTATTTCAGAAACTGCTAATCTACTGGGATTTTCACGCACAACCATCTCTAGGGTTTACAGAGAATGGTCCGAAAAAGAAAAAACATCCAGTGAGCGGCAGTTCTGTGGGCGGAAATGCCTTGTTGATGCCAGAGGTCAGAGGAGAATGGCCAGACTGGTTCGAGCTGATAGAAGGGCAACAGTGACTCAAATAACCACCCGTTACAACCAAGGTGGGCAGAAGAGCATCTCTGAACGCACAGTACGTCGAACTTTGAGGCAGATGGGCTACAGCAGCAGAAGACCACACCGGGTGCCACTCCTTTCAGCTAAGAACAGGAAACTGAGGCTACAATTTGCACAAGCTCATCGAAATTGGACAATAGAAGATTGGAAAAACGTTGCCTGGTCTGATGAGTCTCGATTTCTGTTGCGACATTCGGATGGTAGGGTCAGAATTTGGCGTCTACAACATGAAAGCATGGATCCATCCTGCCTTGTATCAACGGTTCAGGCTGGTGGTGGTGGTGTCATGGTGTGGGGAATATTGGCCCCTTGGTACCAATTGAGCATCGTTGCAACGCCACAGCCTACCTGAGTATTGTTGCTGACCATGTCCATCCCTTTATGACCACAATGTACCCAACTTCTGATGGCTACTTTCAGCAGGATAATGCGCCATGTCATAAAGCTGGAATCATCTCAGACTGGTTTCTTGAACATGACAATGAGTTCGCTGTACTCAAATGGCCTCCACAGTCACCAGATCTCAATCCAATAGAGCATCTTTGGGATGTGGTGGAACGGGAGATTCGCATCATGGATGTGCAGCCGACAAATCTGCGGCAACTGTGTGATGCCATCATGTCAATATGGACCAAACTCCCTGAGGAATGCTTCCAGCACCTTGTTGAATCTATGCCACGAAGAATTGAGGCAGTTCTGAAGGCAAAAGGGGGTCCAACCCGTTACTAGCATGGGGTACCTAATAAAGTGGCCGGTGAGTGTATATATATATAAATATACACTACCGGTCAAAAGTTTAAGATCGGTAAGATTTTTTATGTTTTTAAAAGAAGTCTCTTGTGCTCACCAAGGCTGCAATTATTTGATAAAAAATACCAAAAAAACAGTAATATTGTGAAATATTATTACAATTTAAAACAGCGGTTTTCTATGTGAATATATAGTAAAGTGTAATTTATTCGTGTGATCAAAGCTGAATTTACAGCATCATTACTCCAGTCTTCAGTGTCACATTTTTAAAATTATTATAATATGAAATTATTATAATATGATGCTCAGGAAACATTTATGATTATTATCCATGTTGAAAACAGTTTTTTACATTTTTATTTCAGGATTCTTTGATGAATAGAAAGTTCAAAAGAACAGCATTGATCTGAAATGGAAAGCTTTTGTAACATTAATCACTACCATTCAAAAGTTTGGGGTCAGTAAAAATTTATTTTTTATTTTTGGGGGAAAGAAATTAGAAAATATTTTTATTCATCAAGGATGAGTTAAATTGATCAAAAGTTATACAGTAAAGACATTTATAATGTTAGAAAAGATTATATTTTAAATAAATGCTGTTCTTTTGAACTTTCTATTCATCAAAGAATCCTGAAATAAAAATGTAAAAAACTGTTTTCAACATGGATAATAATCACAAATGTTTCTTGAGCATCATATTATAATAATTTCATATTATAATAATTAAAAAAAATGTGACACTGAAGACTGGAGTAATGATGCTGTAAATTCAGCTTTGATCACAGGAATAAATTACACTTCACTATATTTTCACATAGAAAACCGCTGTTTTAAATTGTAATAATATTTCACAATATTACTGTTTTTTTATTTATTTTTTTTATCAAATAATTGCAGCCTTGGTGAGCAGAAGAGACTTCTTTTAAAAACATAAAAAATCTTACCGATCTTAAACTTTTAACCGGTAGTGTATATATATATAGTAAGCAATCAGTTGATTTTAGGTCTAGAATGTAATGTTTTTTCATGTAAACCATTTTTTGCATATAATGTACAGCATAGCCTACATATGTTTTCATAGGCTTTATATTACACATTGTTTAGAGTACAACATTGTTAAAAATAATGGATTAAAAATACATTTTAATTAAAAATGTTTTTAATGTAAAATAATGTCAGATTAATCTGAATAATAATTGACAGATTCATTTATTATGACAATAATCATTAGTTGCAGCCCTAGTGCACAGTGACTTTTTCAGTCTTTCCTCTAAACTTGCAATATAGAACATGTCTTGTGGATTGTCATGAAAATGTCATGATTATTTTAGGCTTTTTTATAGCCCCTGGTCACTATGAACCATCATTCATCAACAAGAGCTGCATAACAATTATTCCAAAATGTCTACTTCTGTGTTCAATAAAAAAATAACAGCATATGGAACAGCCTGAGGGTGAGTACATTATAACTGAATTTTTGAGGGAGTGAACTATTCTTTTCTATTCTTTTTCACAATTGCCAACAGAACTACAAAATAATTATGATGCATTTCAAACAAATTTTTCAAAAGAACCACTGTCAAAATAATTTTAATTGCATTGATATCATAATTGATAATAATTAGAAATGTGTATAAGCACCAAATCATCATATTATAATTATTTCTGAAGGATCATGTGGCACTGAAGACTGGAGTAATGATGCTGAAAATTCAGCTTTACCATCACAGGAATAAATTACTCTTTAAAATAGATTCAAATAGAAAACAGTTCATTTGTAATAATATTTCACAACATTACTGTTTTTACAGTATTTTTGATCAAATAAATGCAGGCTTGATGAGACTTCTTTCAAAAGCATTGAAAAATCTTATCGACCACAAACGTTTGAAGGACTTATATTGTTGTCTGCATATTTAGCCAGGATATAATTAATTATTTTAACATCAAATAAAGTACACACTTTAATTAAAAAGGATAACGATACAACCCTTTTCAAATGTGAACGCTTCAAACTTTTTCTAAGCTTTTTAATGTTGGTACACTCACCTTTATTATTGATTGCATCCATTCCTAGCATGGCAAAACCCGCCACCATGACTTCATGGTGTGTACAGCAGAGAAAACCCCTGTCCACACTGCGATCTTTAGCTTCCATTAAAGCAGGGGCTTCAGAAACAGATGCTTTGCCTTTTTTCTTGTTCTTCTTTTTATGAGTAGAAGAAGCTGGAGAAAGAGACGAAACACTGACATAAGTCTTCAGTCTATCTGTAAACATTGCAGAATTCAAACACAGCTGTTTTCAGCATCCAGGTATTGTGTAACTGCACCTGTGGCTTTAGGCCGGAGTCTGCTCTCTGACTGCACCAGCTGGGAATTATTCATGAAGATCAGCCTGCGATAGAGGTGGCCATCCTCTCCTCTCACATCCTCCACAGTGTACTCTCCAGTCAAAGCACTGAGCCCTCGTCCAACGACCTCCCTCCACCCCAGATCTCCTCCCACAGACAGGAACGGCACCTATACCACAGCAAATGTAAAAGAGAAAGTGCATGAGCGAGAAATGAAGACAAGATAAAGAGCAATACAGCATCATGTTATTCCAGCCCGTTCTCATCCCAAGGCGTCATATACTGACGCTCGTGACATTTCGTCTACATTCAACACGCATGGCACCCTTTAGCGTCAATATGAGACGCAGATATACATGGGTCAGAAGGCGCCTCCTAGCGGTCTAACCCTAACCCTACCCCAGACCTAAACCTACCCATATCTGTGCGTGTTATATTGACGCTAAAGGGTACCATGCGCATTGGATTTAGACGAAATGTCAAAAGTGTCAGATATGACGCCCTAGGATGAGAATGCGTTGGTTATTCTCGTGCACCTGCTGATTGGCTGGCATTCCAGGAGGAGCGAGTTCCATCACCATAGGAGAGAGCTCTGATTGGACCGCCTGCATGTCCTCATACTCTTGATCTCGATGCATAGCCACAATGACCAGGCGTCTGAATTTTGCACTGGACGCTAGCTGAGTCCGACCTTCAGCTGAGCCATATAACCAATCAGACTCACGGCCCTGAGGAACTAAAAATAAAAAAAGTTGTTAAATAAAAAATAAAATAAAAGTCGCTGTTTAATTGGCAAATGCTTAAGGCTAAGAGTCTATGATTGGATGATTATTGCAGTGATTATAATGTTTCTAGCCTGTTATATGTTTGGCAACAGTTCTTCTAACCCTAATTGATGGAGTGTGTAGTTTTTGTTTCTTAAACAACCATGTAGGAAGACACATCATGGCCATATTCCAGGATGACAATGTCAAGATTCATCAGGCTCAAATTGTGAAAGAATGGTTGGGAGGGAGGGAGCAAGACGAATCATTTTCACACATGAATCGGCACCTCTGAGTCCAGATCTTACATTTTTGGGATGTACTGGAGTAGACTTTACAGAGTCCTTGACTCTTGCATTGTCAATACAAGATCTTAACCAAAAATTGATACACCTCCTGATGGAAATAAATGTTGTAATGTTATTTCCATCAAGCGGTGCATAATTTTTTTTTTGACAATGCAAGAGTCGAGCACTCTGTAAAGTCTCCTCCAACACATCCCAAAGAACTACAATCTCACAAATCATTACAAATTATGGAGAAATCTAAAACGATTGAATTAAAGATGTTGATAATAAAATATAGAAACAATATATTTTACATTTATTGCAAAATACACATATTGTGCATAGAAATATTTAAGAAGTTTGATAGGGAAACTGACTCTACTTCCTTCACAGGCAGTAAAGTTTTTTTTTTTTTTTTTTGGTGTGAATGTGATTTGCTTGTTGATTCATGGAGATTTCCTTGCAGAATCGTGGGTAATGTAGTTTTTCACCATAAACTCTGCTGTTAAACATAATTATTTAAAATTTAAATAATGTGTGCATAGACCATCGATTAACAACCTTGTAGCTCACATTAGGTCGGTCTTAAACGGTTCATAAGTTATCATTAAAAATCTATTCCCAGATTGAGTAAATGAATGGGATTTTTACTTCCAGAACTCAGACTGTTGCCCTCTGTAAAACAGGTAATTACACTTGTCTTAGCCTATGACACAATGATAATAACAATGTAGAGGCAAAAGAACCAAATACTCACTGATAAAGATGGCAAAGTGGTTACTCCGTGGCAGCTTGGCAGAAGGCAGGCTGTCCTGTACAGTCAGAGTGTATCGTGGCTGGCCGGTGGCTGCGTGGCACAGTGTGAGGGACTGTGTGCTGCTAGCATCTGTTCCACCTCTGAGCTTATGAAGCATTAGATTGTAGGCCTGCCTCTCCTTCACAGCAGACAACAGTTCCGGTACTGATGCGAGTCTAACTGGAGCGCCATCCTCCCCCTGACAGAGCTCAAGCACTGCAAACGGAGGCGCTTGGCGGAATTTGGTGCAGACCAGAATGAAAACAGGGAGGGCGGAGGAGGTATCGGACACTTCATTCTGCTGTCCACATAGACAGTGAATTCGTACAGCCCAGCCCTGAGCGAAATGTTCCACGGCCAGCTTTATGACATGTTCCTGGGCTAATGTTACACAAACGTACCGGCCCCCAACACTCAAAACTCTGACAACTTCTGCAAGCATCCTGCCTGCAAGAGCACCGTCCTCTTCTGAAGCCATGGCGTCAAGCGTGCCCTTATCTAGGGCTGCCTGAAAGCTCCCGCTCTCAAAGCATGTCTGGGTGGCATCCACCTGCTGGAAGGTCAGGTCAGGACGGCGCTCTGCGTTCCGCTGGTTCATGTGAGACACCACCGTCTCGCTGATGTCAATGTTGGTTAGCTGATGGTAGCCAACATCATAGAGCTGTTCACTCAGCTCAGAGTTACCACAGCCGACCACCAACACCTGCAGGCCAACAGTTACAATTCTACGTATACGTTTACATAACACTTGTACAACCTACCTATTTAGGTTCCTAAAGAAATATTGGTTGCTTAAATATAGTTTAGTCATTATTTATCAAAAATATTGAAATACTTAAGCTTTTCTCTAGCTTTTAGCTTAAGCTTTTCTCTAGTGTGAAAGAAGTAGAGAATCGTCCTTTAGAGTCAGATCTTTACAATGAATCAGTTGTTCCAGTGACAGTGAAATTTAACTAAATGTTGGTCTGTACATCACATAAAGCAGGGCTCGACAATAAGGACTGCCAAATGCCAGCGCAACAAGGCGCGAAAGAGGCACACTTCTGAAGCAGGCGCTCATAAAGCCACTTTTCAGATAGCGTGCGAATGCAGAATTGAGCACTTTTGCACGTCTTCTTGTGCTTGAATGGGCATATTCACATAAAAAAAATGCTTGTCTAGTTATATCTTGAGAACCACGTGTAACAGTCTATTGGATCCGTGCAGCTCTTAATGTGACAGCAGCCTAATAAACCTCATGCTGTCTTTGTTTTAATTTTAATCAAACAAGTCACTCGCTGCTCTTGACTGAATAACTTTTGTAACTTTAATAACGATAAATCTATATTTAATACAGTGAAGACTATGCAGTGCTAGTTTAAATTTGATTATTCATTTTCTCTACCTGAAATTACTGTTATACTTACCTAAAAAAAAACTTGAAAAGCAGTGTTTTATTCTAATACAGTTTGTTCTACTGTATTTGTGCTATTACAAGTTAAAATAACTATTTCTATTTTTATTACTTTTTAAATGTAATTTATTTCTGTCGTACTTTACAACAATTTTAATATGCTGATTCGATGCTCAATTTTTTGTTATTATTGTTATTATTATTATCGATGTTGAAAATAGTTGGATATGCTGCTTAATATGTTTGTGGAAACATGCAGAATGTTCAGGATTCTTTGATGAACAGAAAGTTCAAAAGAACAGCATTTATTTTAAACAGAAAGTAATAGATACTAAATATTATGTAATACTATGTCTTTACTATCACATTACACCTTACTGAATAAAAGTATTCATTTATTTTTTTTAAATATATAACTGACCCGACCCAAACATTTGAACGGTATTTATGACATATGAACTTGACATGATGAGAGCATCAGGAATCATTCAAGTCTGGCATTATTAAAATCATAGTTACCTTATCACGGGGTTTAATGTATTTATGTAGTACACCGCAGAGCGAGTTGTAGTCTCCATACCACTCGAAAGCCTTTTCCCCTCTTTTACGGAAAAAGCGCTCCCAGTAGTCGGCTGAGCTGAACTCCTCAGCGGTACGAGGCAATAAGCTCATGCTTATGGATCGGATCCTCAAGTCCCCTCTCAATTAAGCTTTATTTAGATCTAACTGATGAATTATAACTTTTTGCAGGCAGATACAACTTTACCAAGATATTTAGAGGGTAAATATTACTGAAGATATGATTTCTATGCTGCAGTCATTGACATGTGATGACGCTCTCCCACATGTTTTGCACTTTCCCACCCGGAGTGATTTTACTGAAGGACAAGGATGTAGAACAAGCAGCGATTGGTCAGTGTGTGTGGGGGGGGGGGGTGTCTAGAGTGTGGTATATGCGTTCACTGATTGGTGGAAGTTGTAGATCGATGAATATTATTGGTTTATGGCATGACAGACCCCGAATGTTTTACCGTTCCTACAGTGTGTTGTTGCGGGGCCGAAACAGGCTGAAGCATGGCAGTACCTACCGGCAGAGCTGTGGTATTCGTTACCGGCAACGCGAAAAAATTGGAAGAGGTGAGAGTATGGCGTGTTTCACAATAGTGACCCAGCCATAAAGTATCCAGTAAAAATAAAACGTAAAACAGATTGTGAATAAGCGTCCTGCAGTGCATAAATAGTCTCTCCTCTCCTCACATGTAATTTATGTAATGGCAGCTTCAGTGGCGGATTTAGCACATTGGGGGCCCAAGGCAAAGGTATGTATGGGGGCCCCCCATCCGATCTTTAAAAGAGAACGAAAAATAAATAAATACCGACTGAATGGTGGATAGGCAGGTAAAGCTAATCTATGGTAAAGTAAAGGTTGGAGAGGAAAATTTACAATTTCAATTTTATTCTTGTGGTTTTATTCCGATCTTGATTCAATTTGGATACATATTAGTAGCCTGGTAATACCAGACTCTGCTACTTATTAGGCTAACATATTAGGTAGGCTACAGTAGATTTTCTCAAGAAAGAAAATCTCACCTAAAGCTGTAAACATAGAGCTGTCAGCTGGTATTTATTAAAGGTTAAAAATAACAACTCAAATTAAATATAGCCTAGTGCGGTTTTCATTACAACAACTTTATAATATTTTAATGATATAAGTAAAATAATAAATATGTAATATAGTGCACATATTTATAGTGCAAAATACAAATTTATAATAATACTAAATATGTAATAAAATAAAAAAAATTTCTAGCCAACTTATGTGGTCATGGCTTTACTGAGGTAATAACTTTATGTGACATTGTAGTCTAACGTTACTCCAGCTATTTTATTGTCCTCTTTCCGCGGTTGAAAAATACTGATTGGTCGATATTACAGTATAATTTCGCATTGACGTGAGACTCACGCAATTGACCATTTTCACACGCTCTCACGCCACACATCCATTTTCTCACAAAGAGAAAAATCGCGAAGCAAACAGGACACTGACACCGACAGACTAGACAGCAAAGGTTACTTTTGATATGGAACAAATTCTCAGCTCTCAGATTCTGTCAATTTATTACGAAATTCAAACAATACCGTTTTGGTTCTTTTTTGTGACAGATCGCTGTAGCGCCTCAGTTCAAATGGCACGTGAACCGATCATCTCTCTTTACTAGCCTAGTTAATAGTAGGCTAAATAAACACGAATGATCAATAGGTGTGTAACGTGTGTTGAAAGATATACAGTAGCCTACAACTTACCGAAATACAGTCCTGTCACTGTGTTTATCTTTCGCGCTGCGCACCGTTATGGACTAATCCATTTCATTGTGAAAGTAGGGGGTGTGTAGGGACAGATAACCATGAACTGGACATTTTAACTAGCCTATTACTTCGTTTCAACGTATTTCTTAAGAATATTAATAACATTTACCGTGCTTTTGAAGTGTTAATGATGATAAGGGGGCTTTTTCCTTTTCTTTTCTTTTTTTTTTTAGGTTGGTTGGTGGCCCCCCTATTACGACCGCTGGTAGGGGGCCCCAAGCAGCCGCCTACCTATGCCTCTATGTTAAGACCGCCACTGGGCAGCTTCATAAATAGCGTTATTCCATGGCCAGTCCTGCTAAATAAACGACTAGTTAGTTGGTGGATTTTATAGTTTATAAGATTTTTCTTTTAAGATTCAATTTATCAACTGCACACATTTGAGCTATTCCCACAAATAGGCTACAAAACACGGCCTGAAATGTTAAATAAGTTTTTATTTGTGTTATCAGTGGTTAGGATCGTGGTCAATAATACAATAAAGCAAATCATAAATGTTATATTAAATGTTTTATTTTAAAATAATTTTCAGGAAGATTAGCAACAACAAAAAAAAAAATGCTGATTAAAACCATGATCTTGACATTTGAAAAATAAATGTTAACATTATGTAGACAATTAAAAATAAAAATACCAAAATTCAGCCTAATTCAAATATGCCTCAAATTGTGAAGCAGATTGGTTAGTATTGTTTAAAACTGCATCAAACACAGTATATGTTTTTGAAAATAAAATCATTTCAATAATTGAATCTAATAGTTCCCTGTCCAAACAGGTAGTTCAGATCCTTGGTGACAAATTTCCCTACAAACTGATTTCTAAGAAGATTGACTGTAAGTATTTGGCTATTATACTTATGACTTCTCAAGCATGCTGTTACTGTATTTGTAATGTGATTGTGGCTTACAGTGCCTGAATATCAGGGAGAACCAGATGAGATTTCTATACAGAAGTGTCAAGAAGCAGTCAGGCAGGTTTGTAAATTGCACTTTTTCACTTGCTTTCACTGGGTTAATGCCTCGGCTCACACATCTTGTGTGTTTTGGGCCACCTCTGAAGGTGGATGGGCCAGTGCTGGTGGAGGACACCTGTCTGTGCTTCAAGGCGCTTGGAGGACTACCAGGACCTTACATGTGAGTCTCTCTCTAGTTCCTTTTATATGCTGTAAATATAAAATGATATGCATGGTATAGCTACAGTAATTATTTTTCTTCTCTTGACAGAAAATGGTTCTTGGAAAAACTGAAGCCTGAAGGTAAGACACTTTGACAAAGATGTGGCCTACATCTATTGAATTGATGTGAATTATTAAGCTGTTTTCTTTAATATGTTTGCAGGATTGTATAAATTGCTGGCAGGTTTTGAAGATAAATCAGCCTGGGCTCTGTGTACATTTGCTTTCTGTGCTGGAAAAGAGGAGCCAGTTCAGCTGTTCAGAGGAAGAACCGAGGTGAGCATGTTTATTTACTGTCCCATCAGATATAGCGCTTTTAACATTGAAGTGTGGTGCTCATACAGGCCATACAAGTTTAAGAATCTCATCTTATTTCCTTCCATCATTTCTGTCTCCAACATCCCTATCAAAACATAAACTAAATCCATTGACAGATGAGATGTACTGTATATAAGCAAGCACCACAGATTTTTAATGTACTGTACCGTTCAAAGGTTGGGGGTCATTAAAAAGAAGTGTAATGTGTCACCAAGTCTCCATTTGTTTGATCAAAATATAGTAAAACTGTAACATTGTGAAATATTATTTACTGTGAATTTATTATCATTTGTCCAGTCTTCGGTGTCACATGAACCTTCAGAAATCATTCTAATATGCAAGCTTTTCTTATTCTTATCACTGTTGTGCTGCTTAATATTTTTGTGGAAACTTTTATGCTGTGTTAACCCAATGTGTGGTTTTTTGTGCCAATGTGCAGGTTTTTGATTCTTCCCTCAGACATTTCTAATAATATTTTTTTCAGGGCCGTATTGTTGAGCCCAGGGGTCCAAGGGATTTTGGCTGGGATCCTTGTTTCCAGCCTGATGGTTATGAAAAAACGTGAGGAGAATTTTTTTAATTGTGTTTTTCAGGTTCACCGCTAGGTGGCAGTATTGGTCAAATTAAATCCAATGTGTTTTGATTATAAAAATGTACACCTATTTGTGATAGACTTTTCCTAGAGTTGTGATCGCAGTGTAAGAATGCAAAAATTGCTGTATTTATCTTTAAAGAATGAAATATTAGTTTAAATCAAATAAGGAAACACAAGCCTTATTGACTATTTATTTTACGGTATCAAATTGAATGCTGTCAGATAAAATGATTAGCTCTTTTGATTTGATTCTGTTTTTGTTTTTTCTCTTTCCTCTGTGCTGTGTTTCTGTGGGCAGTTATGCTGAGCTCCCTAAAGAAGTGAAGAACAGCATCTCCCATCGGTACCGTGCCCTGGCAGCCTTGTCGGAACACTTCTCCCAGCAAAACGACACACCGGAGACCAAGCGCACAAAACACCAGGACTGAGTTCTGTTCTCTTTCCAAGCTGCAAAATCGGCCAATCACAGCTCAGTTCGGCCCTGCCTCAAATCAATGCACTCCATCCTCTTTGCCTTTTAAATAAATGCTTTGTTTATCAAAAAAAAAAAAAAAAACAGTATATCATCATCTTTCATTCTAATATTCATTTAAATTTGTAATGAATCTAGATGGATTTTAATTACGGTACCGTTAGCTATAGTTAGCTTTATGTAAAAAAAACATTTATGGTATGTCCCCATTTGAATTGCTCTGTAAAAGTGTGTGTGTGAGGACCGAGCAGGTCTCTGGATAGAGACGTGGGGAATTCAGAGTAATAAATCTTCCGGATGTTCCTGTGACACCTCCTGTTTGTTCATCTGCCCTCTGCGCAGGGGGGATGTTACTCTGTATTACAGTTTTATCATCCACTGTTTGTGTTTCTCATTATTAATGGCATGCAGGCAGTGTTTTCACTGCTGTTTCTTAGATTCTCTGTCATTCACTCACTCGCTCACTCACTTTCTCTTCCTGTCCCTCGTGACAAAGAAGCCTTTATTGGTAACACGTGCGTATGGACCCATTTGATTGAGAAAGCAGTATCGCCTCTCTTAGAGAAGGTTCAAGAACCTATTTCATTTGGGGGGAAAAAGATATGAGATGTTCCAAAATATTAATTTTTTCATTTTTGTGGTGTTTCAAGACAAGCACCACTATAATGCTCTTACTTGAGAGGTTTGTTTAAATCACAAACAGCAAATATTACATTTCAGATACGAATAAGGTGGCTTGCTGAGGAGAGGTGCTCTTACATTTCTATTACTTTTTATTATTAATAAACAAGCAGACTTCTTTTGAAAACCATAAAGACTTATGGGTTCCATATAACAAGGCCCTGGCAACCACCCACAATGCAGTGTTATTTACATTATTTAATTAGTTATTAATGAATAAAAAAAAGATTATTAGTTTAATTATTGCATCAGTATATTGTACATACAGTTTTTTACCCCATACACAGTAACTGGATTTCCAGATTTCATTTCATAAACGTAAAAAAAAAAAAAAAAAAAACACTACTGCTCAAATGTCCAAGGTCAGTACGATTTTTTTTTATATAAATTAATACATAAATACTTTTTTTCAGCAAGGATGCATTAATTTGAGCATAAGTGATTTATAATGACAAAATATTGCTTTCAAATAAATGATCTGTTAAATGCTTATGAACTTTCTAATCATCTAAGAATCCTGAAAAAAAAAATGTGTCACGGTTTCCACAAAAATATGAAGCAGTACAACTGTTTTCAACATTGATAATCAGAAATGTTTCTTGAGCAGCAAATCAGCATATTAGAATGATTTCTGAAGGATCATGTGACATTGAAGACTGGAGTAATGAAGCTGAAAATTAAGCTTTAACATCATAGGAATAAACTACATTTGAGTATATATTACAATAGAAAAAATAAAGTTTTTTTATTGTAAAAAAAAAAAAAATGCTTTTACTCACAGCCATAAATCAGACTCATTGATGTGCATGTGCAATACCATAAATAATGCTTATATAATAGGAGCAATAAATTGCTTTTGCTCTGCGTAACCTCTCCAAGATGCCCAGTAGTTCTAGGTCTCTTGATTTTTTGATAGGTTCAACATCTGTAATATAAGCCTAATGTTAGATACACCAGACAGAAATGTAATCATTAAGCTACAAAATGTTTATGGGGCTATAAAGCAAACATTTTAAAGTTAATATCCTGGATCATAATTATATGTCTGCTAGACTTACATTTCAAACTGAGAAGTTCTTTACTCATTCAAAGGCCTAATACGATGGATTTGCTTGCTGGATGCACTCAAATTTAGTTTGGAGCTTTGTGGGGGGAAACTTTTTTTAAAAGCACCTCAGGTTTGAATTCCTCATGGTTGCACGGGATGATTGCAATGCAAACAACTGTGGAGAGAATGCGACAGAGTACTGAGTCAAATGGCTAGGGAAAACATCTCCGGTATTCAGGATCCCTAGCAAAATGTCTATGTCCAAACCACATCAAAACACGTGCCGCGTCCCCGTCCCAGCTCCTGCTGGGCTTATGGGAGTGTGCCCATAAAGATCAAGGAGTGGCATCCATGGAAAACACAGAAAGACGACGAGAAACAGGTACCATGATGACCCTCAATTATACACAACAACATTCCTCACCTCTTAATCGTGTGGAAATGCTTTTGTCTGATGCTTTTCGAGTTCACAATGTGTAAACATGTTGTCGGATGTCTGTCTAGCGGGGAAAACAAGTGTTTAAGGTGAAGAAACATCCTGTAAACATTGTCAGACAACCAAAACTATGGGATGTCTGGCGATCCGCATAAAAAAGTTTCTAAATGCCTTGTGGGTAAAAAAAATTATGTAATGCAATTTTGTTCCTCTAACTTGTTAAATCAAGTAACATTCTCTCACACACACACAGAAAGGTAGATACACGCACACACAGATAGATAGATAGATAGATAGATAGATAGATAGATAGATAGATAGATAGATAGATAGATAGATAGATAGATAGATAGATAGATAGATAGATGGGATTGGACTCATCGGACCAGGCGACCTTCTTCCACTGCTCCAAGATCCAGTTTGGACACTCGTGTTCCCATTGAAGGCTCTTTAGACAGTGGACAGGGGTCACCATAGGCTCTCTGATTGGTCTTCAGCTACGCAGACCCTTATGCAGCAGATTACACTCATCCCATAACCATCACCGTGCATCAATGAGCCTTGGGCGCCCAACACCCTGTTGCCGGTTTGTCTCTCCTTGGACCCCATTGGCAAATTCTCACCACCAACAACCCACAAGGCTTGCCGTTTCAGAGATACTCTGACCCAGTCACCTTGCCATAACAATTTGGCTCTGGTCAAAGACCCCAGAACTTTAGGGTCGGTAAGATGTTTTAATGTTTTTGGAAGACGTTTCTTATCCTCACCAAGGCTGCATGTATTTGATCAAACACAGTAATGTTGTGAAATATTATTTCAATTTAATATAACTGTTTTCTATTGTAATATTATTTCAAATGTAATTTATTCCTGTGAATCAAAGCTGAATTTCCAGCATTATTACTCCAGTCTCCAGTGTCACGTGATCCTTCAGAAATCATTCTAATATGATGATTTGCTGCTCAAGTAACATTTCTGATTATTATCAATATTGAAAACAGTTGTGCTGCTTCATAGTTTTGTGGATGGAAACCATGCTTTTTTCAGGATTCTTTGATGAATAGAAAGGTCAAAGAACAGTGTTTATATGAAATACATTTTAATAACATTATTAAGGTCTTTGCTGTCAATTTTCATCAATTCAATGCATCCTCGCTGAATAAAAGTAGGCTATTAATTTATTTTAAAAACTCATACTGAACCCAAGTTTTTGAACGGTATTGTATATACATTTAAATATAAATAAATAAATATAACTGTCCATTCAATCAAACATACAGAGACTAAAGAGTCTCATAATGGACTTGTAACTTCACTCATGAGAAAGTTATCACAAATCATGCGGGTGAATGAGGCCATAAACTGCACAGCAGGATGTCCTATAAAGTTCAGGAATCCAGTTTAAAAGGTCATAATCAACAGCAGCATCTCGCAGTGACCCATCAGGAGGCCTTCACAAACACCTGGTGCTCATCTTCAGCAGGACTACTTTGTGGCGTAGCATCCTTTACGGATCTGGTGAAATAATTGTATGCACGGTTCCTGTTTAGGGAAAATGTGTTTATTACCGTGTTGACTAGACAGCAGCATGTGATCCAAGGGTTTCACGAACATTGTTTAGGTCTGTTTAAAGGATGTTTAAAAAAAAAAAAAAAAAGAGGCTTGTGCAAGTGTTAACATATGACAGAACATAGATCCTAGGAAAGCTCTGTTTTTCATATCATTTTGCCTTATTCAGTGGGGTCTAAAGTGAAAACACATGCATTAAAAAAAAAAAAAAATCATGTGCCCTCGTAATCTTTAAACAAAACTTACCGTCCCTCTTGCAGCGACTCTTTTCTTCTCTTCTCTTCTCCAATTAATGTGTTTACTTGCCCGAGGCTGCTATATGGGGAGGCTGCAGACCTGGAGCCGGCAGATATACGCCCCTGGCAGTTTTACGCCCCGGCAGTTTTAAGCCCCTGTTGTTCCTGATGCGTCCAGTAGAGGGATATACTGCGAAATAACATTATTAAATCGACGGTTACACATTAATAACCCGTCCATAGACTTGACAATTTTCTGTTTTTTGTTAATTTAAATATAAACGTTACAGTGTAGATCGGCATGGATTAAATTATCTGTTTAACAAAAAAACAAGGGGGGTATACGGACATCAAAAGAGATTGAATTAGGGTACACAAATCAACACAATATTACATTTAGTCAATATTAAAAAATGAAAGGTTCTTTACAACAGACTCAAGGATATTATTTGTTTTAGAAACCTTTGAGTTGAAAGGTTTTGAAATTTTCTTTAAAAAAAAGAAACTTTATATCAGAGGAGATTCTAAAATCAGGATTACATTGAATGGTTCTGTCTTTATGAAGATGAAACTTGCCCAGAAGACAAATTAATAATTGCGTATAATCAAGATTAACATCGTTAGAATGAAAATCTGACAAAAATAGATTCTGTCATTTGTATGTTAAATAATCTGCTAAAGTTATTGTTGTTTAACAATGATGCAACATTTATTATTTATAAACGATTAGCTCGATAGAGCTAGGGTAGGTAGATATCAATTCATTTATATATCAATGGATGGGTCTATAATGTATTTTGACAGGTTTATGTTCTATCTGGCTTAAATTTAGCTAACCCCGTATAGGTTTAGCTGCCCCTATATAGTCTTCTCTACTCAATTTAAAAGTAATTTTCTTTTGTTGCCTGTCTTTAGCTTGGCCTCTTCTGGTAAGACTCTGTTTACTCCTTGCATTAAAACATACTCCACATGGTTTCTAGAGCAACATTACAGTAGATAATTGGAAATATGTGATTTTTTTTAATAGTTTTTTTTATGGTGTGAACACATAAAAGACACATTTATAATAGGCATATATGTATGCGTAAATCTCTCTCTCTATAAGTAAAGAGTTGAACTGCACACTCACTCAAATATTTTGATTATTTGCAACGTCATATACGTGATACAATCCACATTAAAAACTTACCCCACATGGTTTGAATGTAGATTCTGGTTTGAGTTGTTTCTTATAAATGAGATGATCTAATTTTCTAATTTATCTTAATATTAATTTTTTCTTAAAATAGCTTACTGATCTGGACTAAAATGTAGGCTATGTGCACTTAATGTGGGTTTTTATCATACTCTGTCTTTATCCAAGTTCTCTTTAACTTGCATCTCATAAAGGTGTGTGTTTACTTTAGCTACTTAAGGAAATACACACACACACACACACATAGGGGAGTCATCATAATTCATAAATGGTGTTAATAAATATTTTTTTGTGAACAACAATACTGTCTCTTTCTTCTAAATGGCCCATGGAATTTTAGAAAAGGGATAAATTGTGTTTGTCTTCATAAAATGCTATGTAGGAGGACACTGTTTTGTAGCTGTATGACGACCAAGAGAAAATAGTACAGCAGATATTTAATCGAGGATCCATATGATTACACTACACAGTAGGCTACTGCATGTCTAATGGGCTAAATATGGTTAATGTGACTTTATATAAATTCACAAAAACATATTTCACTCAGTCTCCATATAAAAACCTACGGTGGATAGGCCTATAACTGCAGTAGGTCATAGCATCACTTGTCATAACACATAGCTGATCCAACTATGTGTATTTTTAATTTTTCAATTCACAATAACAAATAGAGTGAAGAGAGTGAAGCCCAACTGAATATCTACAGATAATTCAATCCGTGCAGATCTACACGGATCTTGTAACGTTTATATTTAAATGAACAAACAAACAAAAAAAAAATTATCAAGTCTATGGACGGGTTAACCGTCGATTTAATGATGTTATTTCGCAGTATATCCTCCTACTGGACGCATCAGGAACAACAGGGGCTTAAAACTGCCAGGGGCGTAAAACTGCCAGGGGCGTATATCTGCCGGCTGGCTGGGGCAACCTGTCACATAAGATAAATAAAGTCCTGCGACTCCCGCCATTTTTCTTGTTTAAAAAGCTGTTTAATTCAGATATGCATCATAATAGGAAAGAACTTCGCAACTTGCGAAATTTCTCAAAAATGTATAGAACTAAATCTTTAGTGTGTGAGTCTTGAAATTATGTTGCCCACTGGTTGATGACAGTGACAATCTATAAATTAGAGCTACCATGATCAATTTGGACCGAATAACAGTTAGGTCTATATCTTAATTGCAACGTTTGACCATATCAGACAGACAATCTTCATAACTGTTGTAACGTCATTCATTTAAAACATCAGCATAAAATATTGCACTTACATGCTCAGATAACACAGGTTCACATGTGCCGCAAACCATATTCATCCGCACTTGACGCAGAGCCAAAGCACAACCAAAACAATGTTCTTCCGCAGGATGCACGGCTTGCACGCAGTCTAGTTTTTAAACCGGTAGAGGGCCAAAAGGTACAGAGTGTAGGCTACCTTCAATGTAAAGTATGATGTAATAATTAACTACTGAATTTAAATTAATAAACATTTGTAGTAAAAAGTATGTTGATTACAAAATGTGTAATCAAAAGTATTTAAATAAAATAAAAAGCAAAGTTGAAGCATTTTAAGTTTAATCACCCAATGTATGTTTTCAACCTGAATAAGATGTGTCATCATGATGAATAAGTGTAAAGAACACTAAAGTATGAGTATCCTGGTGCACTTATGGTCTTGAACACATCTAATACTGAGTAAAACAGCAGCATCCTGTGTGGACTATGCATTCGGAAGTAAATTTGACCTCTGGTGAACTCTAAACTCCAGGACACATGGCAGGTGTGACCTGTGTCATGGTGTTTGAAGTTTTCATGACAGTAGGTAAACACATTACTGGGAAAGATGAATGCTTCCTTCTCCGTCACATGCAGCAACACAGCAATGAATAAGGTTTCCGGAGACATGGATGTTTCATGTTTGATTGAGCTCTGTTCTGCAGTCAAGGTCAGTTTAAGATTGATCAACTGCACCGGTTGCAGAGGAAACTGGGAGAGAAAGAAAAAGCAGGGCACATTTTGACCTTCCCAGCCTCAGGGCTTTATGTCATGAAAATTGCCATCTTGGGCAAAGATTTTAGGTTCTGTGTGGAAGCAAATATAGGCAGTTTTTCGTGTGTGTATCTTTAAATGCAAAATGAGCTGCTGCTCCCCTTTCCCCCCTTTCCATAAGAGGGCTGTGGGCTACTTTACACTGTTGCCGTGCATTGTTTTTTTAGTCCGTGCAGGTTACAGCGATTTTTTACCCCGTTTTTACTGGGCTAGGGCTATAGTAGATCGTTTTAACAGTGATTGGGCTGGTTTTAAATAGCAATTGTGCTGTTTTTGTTATGCAAACCTGGCAACCCTGTCTTAGATACTCCGACAACAACAAAATAGGGGAAACAGCATGGGGTTGTTTCCAAAGAATGCGTTTTTGCATTTCACTGTGCTGCTTTTACATTTCTATCTAAACACACGTGCTAGACGGATTCAAGGCCATAGACCTTATTCAGAGCAGCGCCATGTATAAAAGTGAGGCTGTGAGGGATAGACTACCCGTGTTTTCAATGGCATCCCCTGTAAAAAGCTGTATAAAGCTCCTACTTATAATTTTCCACAGCTTATATTGTCGGGAGTTTTTGTGTCAACTGAAATTTCTTGGAAATATATTTTTCCAGTGTTTCATGAGCAGAACAATACAAAAACACATCAAATACCAGTACCGCCCATTGAACAGATGCATGTCTGTCCCTCACAGACTCGCTTTCAGTCAAAGATTCAAAGATGGCGCTGCTGTGAATAAGGCCTATTGACCAATTGTGGGACGCGAGCGCAACAGTCAAACATGTCGTCTAGCCCGTTAACAAAACAAAGCAATGGAAAGTAGGGCAGTGGATTGGAAAAAACACGTTCTTAGTTCATTGAAACAGCCAGCAACAGAATATTTAGATTGTTTATTATGAGAAATTCTGTTTCCACTAGCTGCTATACCAAGGATATTAACGTGGAGGATTGTGTGCTAAAGGAGGATCTTAAGGTGATGATACACGGGGCAACTTTTCCCTTTTAATATGTCTGTATAATTTTACTTTTAGTTTTAGCTAAACTAAAGCTAAAGTATTCAAGCTTGACTAAACAAAAACGAGACATTTTGCCTTGGCAACTCGCTAAACAGCTTATATATATATATTTTTTTTTTTACTTCAGGTAATGTTTATGTCAGGTAATGAAATGTTTATTTATGGACAGAAATAAGTGCCCAAGTGCATGTGGGACTCATCTCACTCATCCTTCAGCCTTACACACCTCGCTCCTGTCGTTTATAATCCTGTAACTATAAGTCAGGGTTCCGGCTGATCACCATCCCATCAGCCAACCTGCCACCTTTCCATATACTGCCCTTATGAAATGTTCAATTGTCCATCTAGAGGCCTCAGCTGAATCCTCTGTGACTAAATCACTCCTGCTCTTTCAGGACGTCTGCTTGCCTCATCAGAACAACGGGAACGTTTATTTTAGCCATTTTCAACATGCACCAAACCCAGGACTCTGACTGCGTGTATAAACATTAAGATCAACAGGCAGATAAATATTTCCTTTTAGCGACATAGGTCATAAATTTGTTTCCTCATAATTTTCAGAATATATATCCTTGGTCTAATGTTCTGTGAATTGCTGATATGGTTGTAAGCATGTTTCCTCCATTGTATGAAGAGATGTTGAAGGTTAAACTGGACAAACAGAAAGTATGAGGAGTACAGCTTTATAACCCACCTGAAAAACAACCTAAAGTGTCCCACGGGTACCTTAAATTAACCTGAAGTTCATAAGTCATAGAAAAGGGAGTCAGTGGAGTCTTTTTAAACATGGAGGGTTAAGAAATAGCTACTGTACAGTTCCAAATGCTCTTTCTTTTGTCAAATATATTACTTTTTCAATTCAAATAGCAAAACTTGAGCCAAGTGACTTAGTGGAAAATTCAAAGTCAGACTTGGCTTTCTCACTGTTTATATAATGATATTTCTCATCAGTTTTCCATTTCCATAAAATAGACCAGGTGTGCGTCTCAATCAGCTCCCTAGTTCACAAGTCTAGCACTGATCAGGTAGTTGGCGATTTTAAGGGCTGTCTCAATCGTAAAATCTTTCCAGGGCTCTGAAATGTTCGCTCCCTAAAAAGTCCCACAATGCACCGTGAAAACCACAGAGGTTCTGAAGCGTGAAACATAAATAACGTAACTGCGTCCAAAATCCATACT
The DNA here is from genome assembly GCA_031834385.1 of Semotilus atromaculatus. NCBI lineage: Eukaryota > Metazoa > Chordata > Actinopteri > Cypriniformes > Leuciscidae > Semotilus > Semotilus atromaculatus. The sequence goes on from JAULUF010000010.1 coordinate 22,329,306, forward strand.
CTCTTGAGTAGGTAGCTACTTATTTAGAATAAGTAAATACTCCACAACCGCTAAATGTATGTTCTGTATGAATGTGTTTAGTATGAATATCTGGCGTACTAAATTCGCCATGTTGTCATTATCATGTGACCTAAAAGCATCAGTTGGGTGGCTTCACTGCCATTCATAAATCCTCTCCCGTGGCCTCGTCGTGGGATAGAAAAGTGTCCATCATATGAACACTTCAGAATCTCGTAGATTATCCGGGAACTTTTTGCCTACTATGAGTGCTGTGAATTCAGACATAGTTATTTTGTCACATACTGTTTTTCGCCTACTATATATAGTAGGGATGTATGCGATTTCGAATGTAGCCAAAGTGTAGTGAGCCAGGGTCCTTCCTTACTGTCCTTTCCAGTGCCTTATTCGCGACATAGGGAGCTAGGAAGGCATGCCAGGTTTTTGCTCAAAAGACACATGCAGAAGAACTTCACTTTTATGTCTAAGTGCACTCTTACAAGGGAATTAAGTATTAAAAGTGTGACCTTTGGCAAGGGCCTTTTTGGGGGACACTGGACACTCCACCTAATCTTTTCACTTCGCGAAGGACCTTCTATCCCCATGTGAAACATTTCTCAAGGTTGCCTGTTTTACACATCATGCCTTCTGTAGCTCGCGGGACACATTCCTGGTCTGCTCACAAAACCATTTCTCCTCTGAAGAGCTGCATCACTCAGCATTTTTTTGTTTGTTTTTTTGTTCATGTGACAGGATGATCTGAATTTATTGTTCCAAATGTTCCATGAATCATCTCCAGTCCTTGGTTTTTATTTTATTTTTCAGTGTTTGTTTGATTAATTTCGGGGAATCTGATAAATAAAAAAATTCAACCTAAACTTGACTCATAAGTCTAAAGTAACCTTCAGAAAATAACTTTGTGATGTTCAGCCAAACCGTACACAATCATTTATATTTTATGCAGGCGTACATGTATAAACCCTTATTTTGTGTGATAATAAACAATCTCTTATGCTCACCAAGGCTGCTGCATTTATTTGATTGGAGATACATTATTTATGTTTTATTGTTTCATGGATTAGATTATAATGATGATTTAAATGACAGTGGCGATGATTTGTATTGTTTTTGTTGAATTAGATGTTGATGATTTTTTTCATCCTTTTTTTTATTATTATTTTTTATTGTGATGTTTTAATATTTTATGTTGAGATGAAGAAATCACGCGCAGGAAACAGGATCCGTCCAGCTGTGTTGTTGACTTCCGCTTCAGAGCCGAGCGAGAGGCGTCATCGCCATCATTCAGGACGCGTCGCTTCGTTCAGGTTCAGATCAGACACTGTCAGCGGGATTATTAACACACAGACGCGGTTCTTCCAAACAGGAATCGACAAAAGAAAGATCTCTGAGGTAGACTGGCCGGGGATGTGACTCTTGAGGCCTTTGTACGTGTGTTTGTGTGTCTGTCAAGCGGTCAGTGATTTATCCAAAGGTGTTAGCTGTCATGCTAACTGTCATTCCAACTGCTTTCACGTCAGTGTTTCCATTCTGTCACAAATCTTCATGTCAACACGATCGTTTGATTTCATGCTTGTTATTTTGCCCAAAGCATGTCTTATTATTCGTGTCGTTATTTTAGCGTCCTGTAGGGTATGTTTACATGGTTGTGTGATGACTAGCATACAGTTCTGCTTAGTGTTTAGCAGGTGCTGGACAGGAACATCAGCTGTTTTATTAGATATGATCGGTACTGTCTGATCGTTAGCATGAAAACTAGTACATTTAGGAGTTTAGGAGTTTAGGTGTCTTAATCTTAATATTTTGCGTATTCTTAATCTTCTTAATCTCATATTTTGCACATAACATCCTGATCTCACTAAATTGAATAATGTAAAAGTCCTGTAAAATTAGTGTATTTGTGACAAATGATAAGCGAAGGACTCGTTTTCCAGTCTCGTATTGTTCATGACTGAGTGAGTGTTGAGTCTGCCAGTTTCTGTTTCATCATGTCTTTTCTGCTCAGTGATTATGAGAGTGCCATTGATTTAAGATGTTATTCAAACAGTCTCTGATTAATCCAGAGTTGTTGATAGAAAGTAAAGGCTATTCTGTTCCCTGAATTATCCAAGTCCCATCATCTGTTAGTGATCTAAGTGTTTCTTTTAGCCGTTCCCTGACCTGTGTGTTTCTGAAGCGTTTAGATTCAGTGATGAGAGAACACTGAACAATGCCTAACTTGTTAATTTTGTTTGTGAGCTGTCTGTTATCATGAAGCTGTTCCGTAACAATGTGACGCATGTGAAGGTTCAATCAGTGTGATCACTTTTGAAGTCTGCAAAGTGCAAACAGCTATCAGAATGTCCATTGTGGGTTTGGTGGTTTGGATTGTTTGTATTTGTTTTCATGGCCAGATTTCTGCTTACAACCCATCCATCCAGATTTCATATCACTATTTCCATCCATCCATCCATTCATCCATCTTTCATATTAATATTCCAGTCCAATTTGTTGTTCCAAATATGTATGCTGTTATTTTTTTAGCTTTAAAACAAAAATAAAATGTAAGAAATTCTGTCATATATGGAATTCATCCATCAATCATATCACTATTTCTGTCCGTCTATCCAGTTTAATTTTAGTTTCCAAATCTGCATGCTGATTTTTTTTTAACCATTTTAAACAAAAAATATATTTTTAAATATCTTCTTGTAGTTCTATTCCACACACTTGACAGTTCAAGATAACCACGTTTGTCAAGCTTCAAAAAGTGGACCATATAACTTATACACTATATTTCACGTCGAAATTAAGCTCGTTTGTGTGAGAAACAGACCAAAGTCACATAATTATTCGCTAAAAACCATCCTCTCCACCACGGAAGCGTACCATAACGATGTGTTACCCCATTTTTGACATTGGTTAAGGTGCATTCACGTTAGCAAAAATTCTCCAAAATTTCATAGGCAAAAAAGGTTAATTGTCAATATAATGATTTATGAAGCACAGTGGACACAGAAGTCACTTTCAAACCAAGCAACTTTCTGTTGGTCAATGCAGCAAATCAGCGTGACCAGTTTGAACCCATTGCAAAATCCGCTTTTGCAATCACACGAAATTCCTGATTGCATGGATTCCTATTGAAATTGACCACACGTTTGCACAACATCATTGGTTCTCATATTGATTGGGAAGCACCAAGTTTGAATTAGAAGTGCCAATGAAAATTGAGAGCTAAGACAATATAGTCAAGAATGAGTAACTATTTCAGTCTGTTTCTCACACAAAAGGGAGGTTGAGTGAATGATGACAGTCTTTAAGACACCATGGTAAGTTTTGGCTTATCTGCACATTTAAATATTTTTGCACTGAAGTAAAAGACAAGTAAATATATATTGTCTCAGTGGATGGTGGTTAGATTCTATGTCCTTATTTCTCTGTCTTGGCATCTTTTATTTACCTTTTCATGCTCTTTCTCTCAAACCCCATGTCTTTTTCCTCTTCCCTTCCTCTCGTTCCCTGTCCCCAGCCTCTCTTTTTCCTAATCCTGCTTTCTGGAACGCTCTGCTGTACTCCTGGATAAAGGAGAAGCCGTTTTCCTACAGCTCTTCCAGCAAGAGAAGCAGAGAGCAGTCAGAGAGCAGAGGACAGTGGACTCAATGGTACTAGACTTGGAGTTTGGGTTGAGAGTTGTCCAGTGGGTGGAGGAAGGAAGCAGCTTTAGTTTGCCTGTTAATAAAAAAAATAAATAAAAAAAAATCTCAAGAACGGCAAGAATTCATAAATGTGTTTCATGTTTTTTTTTTTTTTTTAAGTACAATTGAGACACATCTATGTCATTTATTATTTACAGGGACACGTTTAACACATGTTCTTCAATCAAGTACTGTGTGTTATGGAGTAACTAACTAAAGCTAGTGAAGCTGTCGCATTTAGCTACAACCCAACTACATTTGTGACTAGCATGACAGTAGATTGGCCGTTAAGATAATTTGCTTTTCCAGTAAGAAGTGTAGCATGACACTATTACGTTAGTCTATTACCGGGTATGTCACATTGTGTTGTACTTTAGACAAAAATACTCTCTTAGCTGTGCCAAGAAATCGGATTCATTTTAGCAAGTTCACTGCTTCACTGATTCATTTGAGTCATCAATCAATAGAGCGCTGCAGGAATGAGTCCTAATACCAGGAAATGAGTTAGCATTTTTGCACTTCCACTTTCATCTGTCATGTCTCCTACAAGGACTCTTTTTTTAATTTTAATTTTGTTTAGTTTGTTCCTAGTTTATCCTTTCCTGTGTTTATTTCCAGTTTCCCTGGTTTATAATTATGTCCTTCTCATTTGTTTCTATGGTTACTGATTATGTTGCTCACCTGTGTCTAGTTTACTTAATCATTATCCTTTGTATATCTACTCCTTAGTTTATTTAGCTCTTTGTAGGTAGTTGTCTTTGGTTTGTTTGCAACACTGTCATGTTTGTGGTTTCCCCATTGGATTATTTATTTTGTCATCATATCATCCTCCTTGTTTTGTTTATTTAAAATAAAAGACATAGTTGCATAGAGATCTTTGTAGGAATGGGCCAGTTACCGGTTTCAAGGATTACTGCGGTTTGAAAAAGTCACGGTTTCAAAACCTCTAAAATTTTCCGTTATACCGTTCCTGCGGTATGAACTTTTAAAAACATTTTTTTTATGTGTCTTCAAAGACAGAAAGTGCAGGAATCCCTCAGGTAGATTCCAGGTTTCCTTATTTTTTGTCTTTAGCTTTTTACATGCTTGCCTCACTTAAAGGTGCTATATGTAACTTTTCTACTAATATTAATCCTTTTTTTTATTGCCTGTGTGTGAAGGGGTTGTAATCACACATTACAATGATCCACTTGTCAGGTTTTGCTATTACCTCTGAAGACCAGTATTCCTATTTCTATGTGAAGGCTCCGGGTCGGATTTACCGCGAAATCCATCGAATGTGACGTGCATGCGTGCTCCCGAGCCTCTCTCCTTTTATATACAGTCTATTGTAGACGGTCAGGGACTTACGTCCAGTCAAAGGCGCAAAGGCGAGCCCACCCCTGAGGTCAAACTCACCTGGGTCCCCGAGTTATAGCCATTCGAAATCGGGGGTCCCAGCAAACTGCGATCAGGTAGGGGGCGTCCCCGAGGCCCGCCACTCTAGCGTTTGGGCAAGGGTCCACCTGGGACCTCCTCCCCCGAATTTGAGCTCTCTGGGTCTTCACGTTCCAGAGATACGAGCGTTTTTCTTCTGAGATCTTGACGTCACCGGCATCCGCAATTTTGCAGCGCGCCCGATGGTTTTCGGCTAATATCTCCGCGAAAACATTATGTAACATTAGTAACATTATGAAACTTATATGGTTCTTTTCAGCTCGACTAGACGGTTCCAACGAGCTTGGTGCTCGCAGAATCCGTTGAGTATTCGCCGAGATATTTGCGTAATAGACGATATTGTCTATGAGTTCGAGCACAAGCGCTCTTGTAAAAATTGGTTCCAATCTGAAACTTCACCGCTAGAGGCCGCTAAAAACTACATATAGCTAGGGGTGTGCCGGTTTCAGAATTGGTGATGACGGTTATGATGTGAGTTAAATGTGACGGTTCATAACATAACCGTCATCGTCCGGGGGGGGGCGGTTGTTATAGGACAACTTAGTTTGAATAAACGAGCAGGCACTGATTAGCTACTTGCTCTACGTTTATTTAAAATTAACAGCAAGACAACTAGCAGTGAATGTGCTTTCCATTAAATGAAACACGCACACTAAACAAATCCTTAAAAAAAAACAAAAAAAACAGGCCTATTCTGGTGGATGCGGTGATGCGGTGGTGACGCGTTCATGTGGCTCTGCCAGTAAACATCTACAATCTGTCACAAAGAACCGGCAAAAATAATGATTATGAATATGTAAAATATAGCAAGGAGATATTTTAATTGTTTATTAATAAACAAGTGTTTTCTTTGTCAGTATCTGAAAAGATGAAGGTGACTACGATGCTGACTCGCGATCTTCGCAGTAGTGAACGCGCCAGAGAGAAATGCACATTTACATAAGCAGAAAGCAGTCTGTAGGCTACTCTGCTTTCTTTCGTTTTGAATTGTTCTGTTTAAAAGTAGACATGTCTGTGACTGTGAGGCGAGTAGGCTTCCTTATACGCTGAGTTTCGGTTCATTTATGAGACGAGCTCCAGTTCACGCGCCGGCGCCTCTGTTTCGTGATTATCTATCGTCTGCTATATTTATCTTTTATTACTTCTTATTTATTAAATCCAGGCAATTGGTTGATGAAACATTGATTGAAATTAAGATACAATTAATATAAAACGAAATTTGTTTTAAAGAAAGGTTTTGTGCTTTCTGTTTGATGCCTCTGTGAAAGTTTTAAAGCATCTTTTAGTGCCGCTTTCAGAGTGCTCACGTCCATAACATTGTTTTTTCCTCATAAATGCGAACACGAAAAATTAATTAAAATGAATATTTTATGTTCTGTGGAGACTACAGTTACTCATCATTTGTATTCTGAATACCTAACGCCGGTACAAGTATTCCGTTACTCCCCAACACTGATAGTATAACCTTATCTGTAATATATTTTAATAACACGGTTTTGGCGGTTATAGAGTTCTAATGACGGTGTTCAACTATAACCGTCGGTCTCACGGTTATATCATAACCGTCACACCCCTACATATAGCCCCTTTAAGTGACTGCATTTTATTTTATTTTTATTTTTTTTGCAGAGAATAGGCCTAGTTCATTAATTTATCTTCTAATTATTGTTGAGCTGCATGTTTTGGCTCACTTATAGTGACTGCATTTATTTTAATTTAAGAATAATTCAATTTATTTATTTAATTAATTAGCCTTTTTCACTTGACATTCATCTACTCTTCCAAATATTCTATATGTTGCTTAAAAATAAAATATATTGTGTTCAATGGAAAAAATTTATATATTTTTTTACCAGACATTTAAAAATAACACGTTTAGAGTTGTAATCGCAATACCACGATTAGAGATGCAACCGATTGCAATTTTCTTTGCTGATTCTGATTTCTGCTATTTTTTGGTAAGTGTGACCTGCCAAAACCGACAGCATATATAAACAAAAATCTACTTCTCCTCAATGAAAATTTTTATTTTCATTAAAAACAATAGTATAAAGACAGACATGAAATAAACATGTTTTTTCAGGTGGGTCTAACTGTAGGTTAGTATTCAGGTAATAAAAACTACAGAAATTAAAGTAATCAAATGTAAAATAACACTGGTCTTCATCGTTCAATTGTACTAGCTACAATTTCAAAATGAGTTTCCTATTAGCTGTTGTACTGACTCTAGATCTCAGTGGTGAGAAACTGTCCATCAGAGACACTGTTTGAGAACCAGTCCATAGGTAAAGTTTATATGTCTGGTAGTTTCTAGATGAAAACCTGCTGTGGACTTCAAAGCTATAGGCTACATGTTTGTAAAAGAATGACCAAATGGTTTAACCATCAATGAACTGCTGGGTGAATATAAAGCACACATTGAGGAACGTTATGACTTAGACATCAACTGCAGGAGCTTGTCTTTAACTGCTCTGTTTGATGTTTGCAAGCATCTCATTACAGTCGGCGTGGCTAGATTGATCCCCTTGACTAAACTAGTTAAATATAACCGGGTGGTCTATCCCCAAGTCTGAATTGCGATGGATTTACTTAAAAGTAGTTCAGCTTTTATGGTTTAAAGTTCAGTCAAATGAACTAACTCACAGACCACTGCTCGGAAATGTGGTCATTATAATAGTTGAGCTTTCACTTTTGGTCACAGTCTGGTCTACATTAAGACTTTAAGAACAAAGAGTTCCAGCTCAAAAATCTGATTAGATGAGTCACATTCAAAGGCATATTGTAAAACAGCTGATAAATGCACGCTTGTTGTATTAATGCACAGATCGGTGCATAGCAAAATTCAAACAAACTCAGCCAAATTAGAAGCTAATGAACTGTTTTGCATGACAATATGTATAAATATAAAGTGATGTAGTCATAATTTCAAAATAATTTAGCTGTAATTCCTGGCAGAGTGGACATCAAATGGATAGGAAATATTATTTGAGCTGAAATGATTTCATTATATGAGAAAAATGAGACGTGAGTGACACAAGATGACGTAAATCTAGTCAATCACTGCTGTGCTTCCTGTGTTTGCCTGCAGAGGGAGCCAGAGAGGGAGGAGCAGCTCGACCCCAGCATGCCCCCCAAATTCAAACGGCATCTGAACGATGAAGAGGTTACCGGGTCCATTCGCAGTGAGCGGGTAAGTCCGTTTTTACCATATAAATTTACTAGAGCTGATTGAAAATGACCAGAGCCAGACCTGCACAGCTCTGCACTTTTACAACCCTATTGTGCCCTATGATCTGTTTGTGCTGTTAGTGTTCACAGGAGTAAACAGCTCTCCCCTCATGGTCCTCAGTGTCTGCAGAACTTACATAATCCATCTACAACTGCAGCTTTTATGCTATTACACACGCACTACATTTCAACTCCTGTGTTGTAAAACCCTTCAGAGAGCAATTTTTTCTTAATGTAATGCAGTTACCACATGTCATAATAGCAGTGGATAAACTGAGGTGGATGTAAATTAAACAGATGGGGAGAAAAATAAACAGAAAAACTAAAATACACAAGATTTTTCAGAAATAGACGTCATATGTAAACTTACTAAACTAGATTATTTAAATGAAAAAAGTTTTTTGGCCTATGCAAATCGATGCTGCAATTCTATTTTACTTTCCAGGAGTCAAAATAATCAAAATTGCTACTATTATTTTGAAAAAAATTCATATTTTTATATAGCAAGGATGCAGTAAATTGAGCAAAAGTGACAGTAACATTTATAATGTTTAAAATATATATATATTTCAAATAAACACTGTTCTTTTGAACTTTCTAGGCTATTCATCAAAGATTCCAGAAAAAGTATTACAGTTTACACGAAATATTAAGCAGCACAAGTGTTAAACATCGATGATAATAATTAGATATAATTCTTGAGCAGCAAATCAGCATATTAGAATTGGGTCATGTGACACTGAAGACTGGAGTAACAACACTGAAAGTTCAGATCTGCATCACAGGAATAAATTACTTTTTTTAAAAAATATATTACAATAGAAAACCGTTATTAAATTGTAATAATATTTAACAATCTTACTGTGAGCATAAGAGACTTCTTTCAAAAACTTTTGAATGGTAGTGTAATTCAAATGGCGATACATAGCAAGCATAATATAATCTAATAATACATCTCTAATTGAATAACAAAACCAAGCAGTGAACGGAAAAGTCAACATAAAGTGAAGACTAATGCCATGATGTAAACGACATTAGCTCAAGCAGGGGGTTATGAACTAGCGGAGCCCTTCCCAAGAATCTGTCAGTACCAATCTCATTATTGACATGTAGTGTCTCCATCTTCTGCCAGTCCTAGAGAGTCATTAAAAACCCTGCCAGGCCTTACAGTCTAAAGCCTGTAAATCAGTGTCAGGAGTTGATAACCTTGTATATTTCACTTGGGTACAACTCCCGACTGATGTATGATTGGGAGAAACTGTTGGATGGTTGAGACATTAGCACATCCAAAGAAAAGCCTCCTCTAATTGGCCTCGCATGGAAGCTCGAACTCCGCAGCAGTGAGAGAGCAAGAATGTGTAAAAGAGCTAAGATGAGTGTGGCTTTCCACGTGCCCGTTATGTAACACCGCTGACTGTGACCCATGAAAAGACCCAGTTGTTGTTTTTTTATATTCCCTAGTAAACCTTGGGCCAACTGGAAATGAGCAATTGCAGTGTTATTTTCGGTCATAACATGACATGTTAGCTCAATTACTAATTTCCTGTATACTGAATCAATTTAATGAATTTTCCTAAAACCCTGCCGCAAAAATCATAGTTCCAAAAACAACATTTTATATGAAAATGAGAAAGAATACTAAAAATGCTTTGAAACTGCCAGACTTTGTCTCATGAACTACCCTAGATGTTGGGCAGCAATATGAAATGTTAAATGTTATCATATTTTAGTTCCAGACTATTATTTTCTACCAAATTGAATGGCTTGCGAAACAGATTGTTAAATTCAGTCATATTTATTGCAAATGAATCATAATTCAGTGCAAAACTGATTCAAATGAGTGATTTGTGCCTACATGAATCTGTAGGACAATATATTCTAATGTAGACATAGAAGTCAAACCTTATTAGTTTTAGAAGGCATTCCTTTCAAAAACATTGGCTGTAAATTATTTTGAGTTTGTAGCAGGTCACCGATGACATCAGTTGTGATGATAGTGATTCGTGTCTCTTCACCACTCATTCATACACAAACATCACAAGAGTCATTGATTGTTGGAGTCGTTAAAAAAAAAAATGCATTTCCCTTTAAAGCTTCTACTATTTCTTTTGGTAAACGTTTAGTTTTTCCTTGGTAAGGGGTTGACAATAGCATGGAATCGTCCAGATGGAATTTTAGAGGAGTGTCACAAGTCTTGGATGCAGTTATGGAAAGTTATATAACATTAGTCATCGGGATGTTGAAATGATCTGATGAGGTATTTGTTAAAATTTCTTCAGTCATGGACTTTACAACAAAACTAATGGAAGGTCAACTAGATGCCTCCTGATCTGTGATTCATTGCACCAGAGATCACATGGCACAAATGCAGACCACATGGACTTCATATCTCTCGTCTCCTCGTAGGAGTTTGTGTTCTGAACGGGTTTATCTGGTGAATTCCGTTCCAGGAATACTGTCGTCACACGCTGTGCCCACATCGTGCCATTCAGAGTGTTCTGTTGTCCGTTACGGCTGGTGGACGACTGTTTACTTCACAATAAGATCTTTGAGTCTCAGTCTGCTCACCGTTATTTCAAACACCTGGTCTCAGTTCAGACGGAATATTATAATAAACCCATTCTGCACCAGTTCTAACTAGCCTGACACCCTGATCTTCTTAACTTGCAGAGGAACCTACTGGAGGAAGACTCCGATGAAGAGGAGGACTTTTTCCTGTAAGTCTGTAGTTTTGCATAATCAACACTGACAAATAAACAGATCTTTGAGCATTCATTACTGTTTGCACACAGCTTTAACAGGAAAGCTCTTTATGACAGTGTGTTTGGCTTTTTTTGCAGGAGAGGACCTACAGGACCAAGATTTGGAGGCCAAAATGACAAAATTAGACAGTACGTATGACTTTTTCGGACAATTTCCTTTGCCAACATTTTCATTTTTCTTCTCCCAACTCCATGTGCTCCATACATTCATAAACACAATTTTATTGGAAAAAGATGAACATGCGACACAAAACAATACGGTTTAATATTAATATACGTTTATATTAATTTAATTACTTAAATATATACTTGGGGAATACTAAACCATAATGAGCCTTTTTAAATTGGTTCATTTTAAAAGTAGACATTTCAAGCTTGCTATGGATATATTTCTCATGTCTGTGAGGCAAGCAGCCTATATGCTGCGTTTCGGTTAATTTTTGTGACGTGCTCCAGTTCACGGAGACCAAGACAGCAGAAAGCGCATCCTGTTTGTTTTGTTGTTATTGCAAGTTAACACAAATAAAAGTACCAAATACCATATTTGTATAACCAAAAATGACGGAGTATATTAAGTTGTTTTCGCTGTTATAAGGAAAAATACAAGTGATCGCGCTGGTGCCTCCATGTCATGCAGTAAAGCGCGCTAATACTTTAGCTTCCACAACAAACACTTGGATATGCGGCTAATAATACCACACCATAATCTAGGCAAACATTAGAGCGAGCGGCCAAGTAAAGTTGCTACTACTTACATGTTTCATATGATAAGCTTCACTACAAACACATTCTTACAGATGCTTCCAAGACTGTCATACCTCCTACATATATCCATAGAGCAGTTGTTAGTTTTGTAGTCGAGATAGGCTCATTCGAGTCTGAGTCAAGACCAAGCACAAAAAACCAAGACTATGAAAATATAGTCTTTAACAAGGACTTGAGGACCCAGAAAATGTGGTCTTGAATTCAAACAAGTTGGTCTTGACTACAACACTACGACACTAAAATGAGTGCCGGGGATGGTTACCGGTGTGCTGCTAGGGTGTTGCTTACTGGCTGAGATCCAAAAGAGCCCACCACAAAGTGTTTATGATGTTCTGCTGTCTAGATATAGCTCAGGTCCTTCCTTCAATGTGCATCTGTGGGATTATTTTTACTGTTTTATCATCTGGCAAGTGAATATAACTTTCAACAAGCCACACAAATTGAGGCAACATTAATGTCTAGCATAACCTGTGTGAGACACTATGGGGTACTTTCAGAATTGATCAATTAGGTATTCCACAATTTCCAAATAGTAGAAATGGTTCAGTTTAGGAATGTGGAGACGGATATCTAGTCATTTCTACTGGCAGGGTGTTGTAGAATTCACAGTTATTGACTGCGCAAGCACTCCCTATGTCGTTGTGTTTTGCAGAATTTATATAACTCCTTATAATGTCATCTGTGAAAACACCCACCCACAAACACACCTCCCGTCCGAGATGTAAGGAAGCACTGTAACCATCTGGGTTTCTATGACACAACATAATATTTGCAGGCAAAAGTAAACAGCTATTCCCAATATTCAAAAATCCTCGGTTCCTGACGTAGTTGTAGTAGCCAGGCTTTTCTTTGTTCTTTGTTATGAAGTTTGGTACATACTAATATGCTGCAGTAATTCTCCCTAAGGAAACCCTGCAGAGCCTCGCCCCATGTGAGCAGCCACAGGTTTACATAACCATGGCGGAGTAACATATAAAACAATGGAATTTAATAGGGAAAACTTGGAAGGTGAAATTTCCCTAATGTTTTTTTCTTAACTTTTCCATGAACGTCTTGGATTCTTCCTGTTGCTTCATTTGCATCCGTGCAAGAGGTTACTCCCAGGTGCAAGAGATCCTGTGCGATTGGCCATTTAGTGCAGATCATGGTGTGTATTAGGTGGGCATCCAAGCATAAAAGCAAGGGGCAAAACATCCCGTTCTCAGTTCATTCGTAGGCTCCATCTCTCCAAAAGCCATGCCAGCCCCTTGTGCCAGGTGTATGAGAGGAGCTAAATACCTCACAAGCTATTTAGTGCGTATTTGCGTGTCACGTCTACGAGTTCAAATAGTTCAAACTATTTGGATGTGTCTAGACCACGTCTAGCAAAACGTTCTCACCTCCTCTCAACATTGCAGGGTCAACAGATCGTAGTCATAATGATATCTTGTTTAATCCCGAGCGGTTTACAGAAGCAGAGGGTTCTCTTCAAAATATTAGAAACACAGACACGAACATGTGCACCTGAGCTGTTAAAATGTTCTGTAGAGTTAAATGAAAGTACCAGATTGTTCTCTCATGTTGTCTTCTCTGTCTTGGTGGCCTTCAGTGTGCAGTCTCAAGTTGATGAGGTCATTGACGTCATGCAGGAGAACATCTCCAAAGTGATAGAACGTGGGGAACGTCTGGATGAGTTGCAGGATAAATCTGGTAAGATGGACGTGGAAAGCTCATTATGAATCCAGATCTTCTGTTGCTCAAAAAACCTGCTCATGTTCCTTTTTCTTTCTGATGTGTGGGTGGAAATCTGCAATATTTGGAACGTTAGCTCCCGTCCCAATATATTTAAGTTCAATTTAATTCAAGATTCGCAAAGCATATGTGAATCATTTCAGGGCAACGCTTATATCAGCTCATGAATCGATTGGGAAGCCATATGTAAACAAATTATTTCAAATCAAACATATTCAGCAGCTCACTACACTAACTGTGGGAAAGTGTATTGAATCCCAATGTCACATGATTAAACCCTTAAGTTAGTTTCAGATTTCATCAAACCTGATCCTATTGAGTCATGTCCCGTTTCTGTTATTCAGTTTGGGAGCTGCCTGGGACAAATGGGCATTAAAATATCCCCAGTCCCACAGAGTGATGTGGTATTTTTCTTATTTCAGGCCAAGATGTGAAAAATAAAGCTTCCCCCATGACAAAGGCACATGTTTGGTCCTGTTTTTGTATAATATACGAAAGCACTTTATGAGACGTGCATGTTGATTATTAACCTTTGTGGTAACAGGAGCCACTGTGTTCAGAGTTCAAAAGTATGAGCAGATCTTGTAGTGTTGCATTTATTTGATGAAGTGTGTATTCCCACACCTCAGAGTTATGTTGGTTTCCATTGGTTGAGCCAGTGTGGCTGTTTTTGCTGCTATGGATGCTCAGATACCTTAATACGCACATAATATTACGTAATATGAAATAATTTTGTGATAGTGCCACAGTCAATTTTACTCAGTGGATTGAATTCAGTGGAAAAAAGTTTCAAGCAGTGTCAATGTTAAATATATGATTAAAAAACCTTTTTATTAATTGAAATAAAAAAATATATATATATAAATATTAGATGAAAGCTTAAAAACGTTTACAATAAGGTCATCGGTTAATGCGTTAGCTAACGTGAACTAACAATTAGCAATTTTTAATAAATGTATTAGTCTTTAGTTAATGCACTCTGAAGAAACAATGAACAATTCATTTCTACTAACATTAACAATGTTAATTTGAATAATGTCTTAGTAAATGTTGAAATTAATTAACTATGAATAAATGTTGTAATTAATTAACTAAGATGAATAAATGCTGTAGATGTATTGTTCATTGTTAGTTAATGTTAAGTAATATAATTAAGTAATGTTAACAAACAAAACCTTATTGTACAGTGCTACCAAGAAATTAGAAATGTTGCCTTGGCAACTAACTGAAATATTATAAATATAAAAAACATATATAAACAAACAAGTTGAAGTGTAAAATTACTAAAACGTAAACTGAAATAAAACTTAGTTAAAGGTAAATTGAAAAAAGAAAAAAATAATAAATGATATTAAAAATAAAAATATAAAAATAAAAGCCAATTCAAAGTACTAATCAATTCTATTAACAGAACATAATTTATACTAAAATATCACAGGATGGCATCAAGCTGAAAAAAGCTTTTACCCTCTGTGCTGCTGAACTTACAAAATGCAGTCAATTATTATGGAAAATGTCCATAATATCATTACATGTCAGTACGAAAATCAAAATGGGGCTGTTCTGAGTTCAAGTAAGTTTTTTTTTCTGTTTACTACACTTCCCACATCTTGCTGAAATTGCAATGTTTTGTACGTGAAGCATGGCACTTATGTTGACAGGTGCATTGAAGCTCTGGACCGGTTCATGTGAAAGGGACTCGAGTGTCTGTATCCATTGTTTCCATTTCAAAAACAACACCACCTCTCCGTTTGCTAATGGAGAACAAGTAGCTTCATAGAGCAGCATCTGGAAGACATTGTCACTCACAAAGGGGAATGTTTCCATATGTTGTCTGCAATGCTGCCTTTGTGCATCATGCGTAAGGATGGACAAAATAATGATTAAATAAACAAAACTGCTGCCACGTTTAGACTGCTTAGTCCTAAAGGTGAATCAATAGACTGTTACATAAGAATGATTTCATGAATTTTTAAGGTTAAATGCAAACTAATGTGTCTGTATTAGTAGGGCCCCTGTGTTCTTTGTATCTTTCTGGCTGCAAACACACGGTTATCCTCTGTGGGATTGTTGAATGGCTTTATTGATTCTTGTTTTTGCATGCCAATAAGGCTGAACATGTTTAATTTGGTCACACATGTTGCAGAGCTGTAACATCCCAAAACGGCATCATGAAAGTCAACAAGCATCTCAAAAGTCTCTGTTAGTTATGAGTGTATGTTATCATATAATAACAAGCATGCATGGAACTTAAGTATACCTTAGTACTACTGATCCTCTTATGTCACATGACTTTCAGAAAGCCTATCGGACAATGCGTCAGCGTTCAGCAGTAGAGCCAAGCATCTCCACAGAAGGATGTGGTGGAGAGACATGAAGGTGAGCCTCCATCCTGGATGATCTACCACATCTGAAGGGCCTTTGCTTTTGTGAAAAATCACTCCATGGGTTTATATATATATTTATTTAGATAAAGCCTTGATTTTTATTGAGACTTTGAAGCCTTGATAAAGTTGTGTTTAAGTTAATTAAATAAACCGCTTTACGTTTTTAGCGAGGGAGAGAGAGAAGCAACTGAGCGTAAAGGGCTTGAATGAAGCAATTTTGGCTCTATATAAACATAGTATAGATATATCCGAAAGATCATTACCATAAACAACCCGGAGTGCTTGTGGTGAGAAACCACTCCGTTGTTTTGACGCGCTGCTCACTTTAATCTGTAGATAAAATGGTGAAATGGCGCAATCATGTCCTGCGGTCCGCCATTTGAATAACACTCTGCACTATGGGGTCTTTTAGCCCTGTTTATCCTATATACCTTTAATATATTTTTTTCTGTCCCCAGATGAAAATGATTGTAGCGTTGGTAGTGGTCATCCTTCTCCTTATCATAATCAGTAAGTACACACACACACACTCTCTTCCTCATGCAGAACATGAACTTTTTCCCATGTAAACTGTCAGTACAATCCATTTGCTTTTATACTGAGGCTAGGGAGTGTTTGACTTCAGGTTTTCTCTCTTTTTACAATTTACATGCCTCTTTTTTTGTTTTTTTGCAGTTCCTGTGATCTTGCAGTATCGCTAGTGTCTGGCAGGGAGGTTAGAGACATAATGTACTCTTCCTCCTTCCTCTCCCTCATCTTTCTGCTGTCATTCCTCCGTACCAGAGGGGGCGCTGCACAGGGTTGGGCTGCCCACTGTATTTGCCTATTTTGGCAGGGTCGGGAAACAAAACAAACAGGGGCAGAGTTTATTTTGTGCGTGTACAACAACACAACATATCAAGCTCTCACAACGAAGGCACAACACCGGTGCAGACCAATCTCTTGTATGCGCACAAACACAATGGTTATTTTGTTGTATATGCATTCAGTAAGACTTAAGACAAATTAAAAATTATACACAGAGAAATTTTTTAGCCCTGCATTCTGGTGGTATTTCGATGTCCTCTTTATGGTCAGTTTTACGTTAGAGCCGTTCTGCTTACACTGACGCGCACGTACATTTAACAATTGCAGGGTCCATTTCCCACATACCGGTATGTAGGTCTATGAAATACTGTCTTC
The DNA here is from genome assembly GCA_031834385.1 of Semotilus atromaculatus. Taxonomy (NCBI): domain Eukaryota; kingdom Metazoa; phylum Chordata; class Actinopteri; order Cypriniformes; family Leuciscidae; genus Semotilus; species Semotilus atromaculatus. Next base: position 22,346,487 of record JAULUF010000010.1, read on the forward strand.
TCATGTGGGCGTGGCCAAATAGGAAACCTGATGATGTCACGCTGCACCATGGCTGTGACCTCATCATCTGTCTGTATAACTTCTGTAAGGTTTAACATGGACAAAACATTGGGTATAATTCAAGTTAGTCTGAAAAGCACCAAGTAACGTTGCTTAATATTTGCTGCTATTACCTGCTGGTTTTTTCCATATTTGGCAGCAATGTTTTAATTGATCGTGGTTAATTGTATTGAGTTTGTATTATTTTGTTTTGAGCTTAGTTATCTTCACTGATGTAATTTGAACAGCTTATTAGTGGTCGGTAATGTAATAGTTGTGTGTGATAATGATTTGGTTGACTATTGCTGAAGGTTACCTGAACTCAACTGTAAACTTTAATCGGTATCATTTTACTGACTTGTTTTTTTGTTGTTTTTTTTTAATATTTATTTGTAAATATCTATTCCCAATCTAAGTCAGCATTGACTTCCCATTGGGAGACTGTGAAATAATCTTGCATTTGAAATAAAGTGATTTTAAAGGGCATTTAATCTGATTCATTGCAGAGAGAGGAAAGCGAGAGGAAAACTGATGGACACGAGGTGTGTTTAAGTCGGGAATGATACGTTATGGTTTCAGTGACAAGCAATAAAAATATGAGATGGGAGTACAAATTATATTTCAATGCTTTTTATCGCAAAAGTATTGCGTTCCCTCACAATTTTTTTTTCTTTCCACCAAGAAACGTAGCATTCGCTTGCATTGCATTTTTGTTCTTTCACAAAACTGTTGCGTTGCGTTCCCCTGAGGGCCTGTTTACGCTTGGTATTAAGATCAGGGATGCAGTGCACAATATATTGGCCAACATATCGGTATTGGACGATATACACTACCGGTCAAAAGTTTTAGATCGGTAAGATTTTTAAAAGTAGTCTCTTCTGCTCACCAAGGCTGCATTTATTTGATTAAAAATACAGACAAAAAGAGTTATATTCTTACATATTATTACAATTTAAAAAGCTGTTTTCTATGTGAAGTAAAGTGAAATTTATTCCTGTGATCAAAGCTGAATTTATCATCATGAATCCAGTCTTCAGTGTCACATGATCCTTCAGAAATCATTCTAATATGATGATTTGATGCTCAAGAAACATTTATGATTATTATCACTGGTTTTATTTCAGATAGATTGATAGATTTTATAGCAGAAGATAGGCTAGAAATTTAAAAAACATTAAAAATCTTACCGATCGAAAACTTTTGACCGGTAGTGTATGTTAATTTTTAATGCTATTGTTATCGGTCTCCGGTCGCATTCATATGTAAATTGCGCAAGCTTATTTTGTCCATTAGATTTATATGTCAGGAACCCCAAAATGATGGGGTTTTTCCAGTTCCCTGACCTGATGAGAACTGAAGAGGAGAAGCACAAACATGGATCTGGGAATCTGAAGGATCTGGAGAGATTCTGTATGGAGGAATGATCTCTGATCTCAGGTCAGGTGTTCTCCAAACTCATCAGGCATTATAGGAGAAGACTCAGAGCTGGTATCTTGTCAAAAGGAGATTGCAAAAAGTATTTAATAAAAGGGTGCCGATAATTGTGGCCAACGTGTTTTGGAGAAAAACATTTATTTCATAATGTGATTTCCCCCCCACTTTCAATTCTTTTACTTCAATGAAAGGTTAGAATGTTGCACATTTTTTGAATGAAAGATCAAAAGGATAAACAATGCAAATTTATTTTTTACAGCCAGTTTTGATCATATTTACCAGGGGTGCCATAAATTTTGACCATGACTGTATAATGTTTCTCAACAGCCACAGTAATTTGTCGTGGCTCATGTTTGGCAATTAATGCGCAGTAGGCTACGTCAGTTCAATGGATCTATATACCTCCATAAATGGCGTATATAGTGTAATTCAGGTGACCTGACCTATACTTAGTAAAGGTCTCGTCTTCAGTAATATTTTTTGTTTCGCATGTATGGTTTATTAAATCTTTTTATAGAACGAAGTACTATTTCCTTCTTTACCACTGAAATTCAACTCCCTGGTCAGCACTTAAAGTCTGATTCAAACACCAGCTCCTGAGTTTTACTCCTTTAGATCTGTTTTCATTCCCCTTTAAGTATCATTACGTTCCTCACACTGAATTACTTTACTTTCAGCCATTTATCCTTCTTTTCCTGCATTTTTATATTTTTGTCTGTTCTTTTCATCTCAGTCATGTCTGGTTCCCATGTGTTCATGGCAGAAGGCTTCACTCCATCTGTAGTTACCAATTCTGGACAAAGAGAGTTCAGAGACAGGCAAAAATCAGTCTGACTGGTACATCAATGAGTGTCCAGGTCTTGCCGAAGTCTATATGATATTCTGGTCTCTAGCTATTGGTCAGGTCCCTCCTTCATCGTAAGTCGTTTATAAATCTGATCCAAGACGCATGACTTGAGATGTTATAACGCTTTGTACATGTGTGGATGGAACTATTTAACTTGAGTTTTGTTGGAGTGTCATGTTGTTCTGTTTTCCGTTAGCAAATTCTCCAATCAGTATTTAATCTCTGCCATGAAGAACGTCTCTCATTAGTTACACAACTAAAGTTCTTCCGCTCTCTCCCCAGGCAACACGTCTTAATTGTGTGTGTGTTTGTGTATGCCAATCACAATAGTCTTTCACAATAATTGTTGCATGTTTATATATATATATATATATATATATATACATACACACTCACCGGCCACTTTATTAGGTACCCCATGCTAGTAACGGGTTGGACCCCCTTTTGCCTTCAGAACTGCCTCAATTCTTCGTGGCATACAGTGCCGCTGCTAGCCATTTTGGTGCCCTAAGCATAATTCCTTTATGATGCCCCCCCCATCATTTATTTTTATTTTCATTTTCATTTATGTTTCATACCCCAATGAGGGTTAGATTTATAAAAAATAAAAATAAAAGTAACACTTTAGTTTAGGGTCTACTGCTCACTAACTAGTTTCATTACCATGCAATGGCATGGTTTTATCATCACTGTGGTCCCGAATTTGAGGTAGGTTAGTCAGGGGGGTTCGGGGTTTCCCCGGGAAAATTTTGGATTTCTCTGAACTACAGATGTGCATTTTAAGATGTTGTGAAGGCAAACAAACAAAAAATCGATAACAACAGCTTTAAAACCATGAGTGGGCAGCTGATTATTTTTCTCTCCTCATCAGCATCACACTCTTTTTCACTTTGTTTTTATCTTGCCCTGTCTCTTCCCCTCCTAAAGTTGGCTTTTTTAATTTACTAAAGGCTACAATTTGTATTTTATTCTCAATATGTACACATTCATTATTAATCCTGTGCCTATCATGATGAAAACGGCTTTGTTCATGTTTCTTGTCCCCTCACAATGACAGTAGCCTAAACTATTACAGTAGGCTACATGTTACATAGGCCTATTTTCAGTTCAAAATGGCGAAATTAGACAAAACTATATTAGTTTGCCTAATTATTTTTTGTCATTCGTTTAACATTTATGACCTAAAAAAAACTGTCAAATATGAAACGTTAAGTTTAGCTACTTACATCTTATCTCGCACTTGACCGTACACTGAAGCGTCGAGTTGCACTGTTAAAATTCGCGCTCAGCGTCTGTGAACATAAAGCCCGCCTACTTTGATTTGATTGGTCATCTCAAATATTCTGACATTGACGAGCAGTGACGGACCAATGAGGCTCAGATGAACACACACACACCCTGTCCTCTCTGTTTCTGACGTGCTCTAGCTCTGCTCGGCGCTGCGGATTGAAGATGAAGAACGCGCTGAATCTGATTATAACAAGAAGTTTGATGATTGATTTTTCATTAGGCTATTTTTGGTGCCCCCTCAGCACTTGGTGCCCTACGCACAGCGCGTGATGCGCGTGGTGGGAGCGGCGGCACTGGTGGCATAGATTCAACAAGGTGCTGGAAGCATTCCTCAGGGAGTTTGGTCCATATTGACATGATGGCATAACACAGTTGCCGCAGATTTGTCGGCTGCACATCCATGATGCGAATCTCCCGTTCCACCACATCCCAAAGATGCTCTATTGGATTGAGATCTGGTGACTGTGGGGGCCATTTGAGTACAGCGAACTCATTGTCATGTTCAAGAAACCAGTCTGAGATGATTCCAGCTTTATGACATGGCGCATTATCCTGCTGAAAGTAGCCATCAGAAGTTGGGTACATTGTGGTCATAAAGGGATGGACATGGTCAGCAACAATACTCAGGTAGGCTGTGGCATTGCAACGATGCTCAATTGGTACCAAGGGGCCCAAAGAGTGCCAAGAAAATATTCCCTCACCATGACACCACCACCACCAGCCTGAACCGTTGATACAAGGCAGGATGGATCCATGCTTTCATGTTGTAGACGCCAAATTCTGACCCTACCATCCGAATGTCGCAGCAGAAATCGAGACTCATCAGACCAGGCAACGTTTTTCCAATCTTCTATTGTCCAATTTCGATGAGCTTGTGCAAATTGTAGCCTCAGTTTCCTGTTCTTAGCTGAAAGGAGTGGCACCCGGTGTGGTCTTCTGCTGCTGTAGCCCATCTGCCTCAAAGTTCGACGTACTGTGCGTTCAGAGATGCTCTTCTGCCCACCTTGGTTGTAACGGGTGGTTATTTGAGTCACTGTTGCCCTTCTATCAGCTCGAACCAGTCTGGCCATTCTCCTCTGACCTCTGGCATCAACAAGGCATTTCCGCCCACAGAACTGCCGCTCACTGGATGTTTTTTCTTTTTCGGACCATTCTCTGTAAACCCTAGAGATGGTTGTGCGTGAAAATCCCAGTAGATTAGCAGTTTCTGAAATACTCAGACCAGCCCTTCTGGCACCAACAATCATGCCACGTTCAAAGTCACTCAAATCACCTTTCTTCCCCATACTGATGCTCGGTTTGAACTGCAGGAGATTGTCTTGACCATGTCTACATGCCTAAATGCACTGAGTTGCCGCCATGTGATTGGCTGCTTAGAAATTAAGTGTTAACGAGCAGTTGGACAGGTGTACCTAATAAAGTGGCCGGTGAGTGTATATAAAGTTTGTCAGTCAATAAATGCTATTGAAGGTTTCTTGCAGATTTGCAGTTCTGAACTTGCTGGAATCAGTTCAATACTGAAAACAAAAGGTCACATATATGTGTGACATATCATAAATCAAAATCCGATGTTTGTATGGAACTTTGTAAATGACATGAATAGGATTGCAGATATTAACTGATAGACTGAGTGAATGTTTAAGAATTGCATTGACTAAAGGAATGTAAGCCTTGATTCTACAACATCCTTCACTGTCAGCGTCTCCTCAAGTTATAGAGCGAGTATTATAGAATGAGTGTTTGACAAAGGATTTAGTTGGATATAATTTGCAGGCATGGTCTTGTAAATACACAATGTTTCTGGTAAATGTCTCTTCAATCTCCCATAAATCTGATGTGGTAATAGATGAAATGAAACCTGGAAATTTGAGAGCTCTGATGGTGGTCCTGAAGAACAGCCAGAAGGTTGCAAGCAGAGGTGTTGAAAACAAAAGTAAGATGTTACAACTTCCAGCCCCAAAAGGTATTTGGCCACATTTAAGATGTACCGATGTCGTAACATTATATAACAAAATATTAAACTAAATGAGATTTACTTTTAAGACCTCAAGCACATTTTTTCCAAGCAAAACATTTCACAAAAACAAGTTTGATCGATTATAAAACAATAGATATTTAAAAAAAAATATATATATATATATATATAGATATTAAAAAAAAAAAATATATATATATATATATATATATATATATATATTTGGGCACTTTGTGAATGTCAAAAGTTATTGAAACATATGTGATGCACAATTCCTGTGGTTATTCTGTTATGACAGCTGTGCGAACTTGAGGAGAACTGACATCTGCTAAAAATCACCTTAGCACCTCCTGGTTAAAAGTCATTGCAAAATTGCTCAGAAAAGTTAGAAAGAAATGATCTGGCATCATTTGTTTGCAGATGTGACGTGGTTTCATATTTTGTCATCCATACAAATCCAATGCATTTCTTTTTAAATGAGATGTTTTAAAAAAAAAATTTGGGACCAGATAACATTGTCACATCAACACGTAGTTTTGGGAAGAAATTGCCAGTCAAGGTGTGTCATGACTTGTTGCATGTCAGTAACTTTAAAGCCTCTAGGAAATGTTGTAGTTATTATGCAAATAATTAATTATTATTATTATATGGAATTATTAATTGGTAATCCCAAAAATCTTAATTGAGTAGAATAATTAAATCTGAATTTATAGCAATTTTTGTTATGACATCCCTGTTTTGAAAATTGATTTAAGGACAAAGTTGTACAATATTTCATCCAATTTATTTCCACTAATAATATATTCGTCATATACTTGCTAAACTAAAAATGCATCGTATGTAAATGCAGATTGTTCATAAGTCCATCTTACCTTTTTTTGTACAGTTGGATAGAATATGTGACATTAATACAAAACATATTCACCGTTTAACATTTCACCTGCACACAAAGAAGAAAACAAATAAAGGTAAAAATCTTTATAAGCACTGTCAGAAGAAAGGAATAGTGTGTACTGGGTATTTCTATAACTAAATTTCTCCGAAGACTTAGCTGGGCAAGAAATTCAGACATCTCATGCACATTCAAACAAAACAAAACGAATGGCCACCATGAAGAGAGATTCCAGTCCTGAACCATCTGGGCAACATTATAGATAAAAGAGTGTGAAAGTGTTTTGAGCCAATGTTTACTAAGTAAACGAACAAAAAACAGACCTATTGAAAGAGTGAGGTGATGAACTGTGGAGGGGAGAGTGGTGGAAATGACAGTGGGATGTCTTAAGTAAATGAGAAAGAAGGAAACTAAATAGCGAGGGATTGTGAAGGTTGGTGACAGAACGAGAAATGGGCATGGGAGCATGATTCTGAGGATTGAAGCTGTTATTAGTGTTATGTTAAACTGTTACAAATGCCATCAACAAGATCACCAACACCTCAAACATGCATTGACCTCTGCTACTGTTTGCATCACATTCTGACCCCTTTAGCTAGGCTCAACATGTAAACCAACACTGTGGACCTCTCCCATGGACTGTCCCGGTCGGGGTAACTGTATCCAAATCTACCCCCTCTTAACAACCTGTCTTGGGTTCCCCACAGTGAGATCCCCTGGCTGTGAATCACCAGCAGCAAACCGATAGGGACCACATACACCACAACACCCGAATTAGAAAGCAGCAGAAAGGTATGCTCTCCCCAGTAGGTACTCTTGAAACTCTCTCACACACACCTAGCTAGTTTGTTAGGCACATTATACAAGTAATTACTACAGTACCCAGAGGGAAAGTGCCAAAGCATACAAACCATTAAATGACACTTGGACATACTGTGAACAAACACTGTGTTCACCTGTGGTTGCCCCTGCATTCCTGCACACAAAGCTAAACAAACAGCACACAAACCATCCCACACATGCTCCGATATGCCCTCCAAGAGGAGGTGGCAAATAAAGAAATCTGGAAGGATCTTTTTGTTGTGGCAATCCTTCAAGCAGACAGCATCCCTCCTTTTCTTCCGTCCCTCTTTGAGTCTCTCCCTTCTTCCCTCCCTCCCTCCCTTTCCTCCCTGACTGTATAAATAAGTCCCAGTGTAATGTGCCCCGGACTCAGACAAACTGCCTCCAAACCTGAAGAGACAAACTGAGGGATCACAGACATCAACCACCAATCAAAACGAGACACTCTGACCAGCCTCTCAAAGGCAGCCTTTTGCACGTGGTAGCGAAAGATTGAGAAGACTCAGGTGAGAGGTCATTAGAGGAACGCCAGAGAAGTGAGCGGCTCCGGTTACGCTTGTGAGGTGAAAGGAAAGGGATAGATTAGTGCCGGAGTTAAAGAGGACAGGGCAGACAAGTGATTTGCAAAAAGACCTCTGCGTAAACCTGGAAGAAGAGCATCAGATAAAGAAGAATCCAGGTATCTGAGGTCCACATCAACATGAGGTTTTTGGCTGTGTTGTGTGTTTCCTGCCTTCTCATGGGCACCCAGGCTCAGAGCAGTGCTAGTTTTCGTCGGGTGAATGCCGGCAACGGCCGTTGTCAGTACAGCTTCACAGTGGACAGCCCTACAGAGGCCAGTTGTCCATCACCAGGTTCAAGTCCTGAGATGGAGGCACTGAAGTCCCGCCTGGGGCTGCTAGAGGCACTGGTCGCCCGTCTCGTAGGAGGCGAAGCCGTGTCAGAGTCATCGGCGGGTTCTGGATCTCAGTCAGGCCTCCAGGATGCTTACAACCAGTTGATGGAGGAGAACGCTCAGATGCAGAGAGAGAAGCAAAGACTGGACAGGCAGGTTCAGGACCTGCAGCAGAGGATGGAAGAGCACCGCCAGGAGGCTGAGAGGTTGAGGAGCAGACCCTGTACTCCGCAAAATGACAGTAGCTTCAAACCAGGATCAGGTTAGTGACAACCAAGTCAAGAACTGTTGAGGTTGTTGTTGAGGTTCGACTCACGCAACCAAAATGATCTTTTGGCCAAGTGTTCACTACCTTAAAACATTTTATCTGCTTGGGAGATGTGCAAAAATGTTACCTTTATGTGACAACAGCTTTTCAATGGGGCAGTACCCTCAAAAGAAAACCTTTGTACTATATTTAATCCTATAGGATTCACAGTAGTATCATACAAATGCATATTACTTTAAGAGAACATATTACTCTAAGGTGCTAAACCCCATCCTTTAGGGATCAATATAGTACAGAAGTGTCCCTTTAAGGGTATTGTCCCAGTGACAAGCTCTTGTAACCCTAAAAGTGCAATTGTTGCGTAAATTCATCCTAAAGTGTGAAAGATCGCCAATACCTATCTTGTTTTGTCTGTATAATGATAGAAAATGCACAAGCAAAATGTACACTAACTTGTAGTCTTAATTTTGTGGTTAATAAAATGTTTAAAATGCAATTGAGCCGTGACTTGTAAACAGGTGTGATGTCTGGGAAAGCAGAGTGTGAGCATATGACTAGAGTCACTGACACCTGTCTGGAAGTGTGAGTCATACTTCGGATAGGATTGGTGAGCAGGTCGTTGTGTTCATTTTAAAGCAGCAGCGAACAGTATAGATAGATCAGAGCTGAACAAAGTGACATCCCCCTGTCATATATTATAAGTGCAGCAGGTCAACATAAGAGTGGATGAGGGTGTTGGGGGAAAGTCGCGGAGGCAGTAAAACAGTACTGTGCTAATGCTCGACAGTAAAGTCTTACTGACAGCTCCCAGCAGACCACTGACTGATGCTGCATGAGGAGGGGTGGAGGTCAGGGGTAACTGATCCCTGCTGGGGTTGTTAGTGCTGGATTAAATATACTGTCGGTACCTTTACGTCATGTAAAAAATGCATGAATAATAAAAAACGGAGTTTAACAAGACAGGAGAGAAGCACCCTGGAGACCCTCTTTGCAAAAAACGGCGACAATTTCCAGATCTTTGAAGTTGAAAAGAAAACAGGCCATCTGTCTTGCACGTCCTCACCCTCTTGGTTTCAGTTTTGCGTTCAGGTTCACAGTCCCTTTGCACCCCAAATATCATACTGTGCAAACGTACACAAGCACAGAAAGGGGCTGAATAAATAGTAATTTACCAGTGGATACTAAATGCAAGGTTCAAAGGTGCATTACTTGTTTATATTCCTCTGGCTGATTTGGCAGTCGTTTTGGACTAGTGCTTAGGAGCAAAAGCAAAGGTTTTCTGGTACCAATGCAATTGCAGAAATGCTCTATTTTCAGCCATTTGTGATTAATGACTACAAGTGTTAAATAAAGGGGGTAATTTTTATACTTTTTTTAATAAAGTACTACTCATTGTGTAAAACATTTTAATGAGAAAAAATTAGCAGTGAAGGCGCCTAACTGAACATGCAAACAGTCTGTGCAAAAAAAAAAAGAAAAAGATCAGGATTCCATTCAGCCATATGAATGTTGTCCGTGTCACATCATTAAGAATGAACATATGAATGCGTGCCTCTAGAGATCGTTTTGAAAACTTTAGACGAAAGGAATTCTCATTTAGAATTATACTAAGAGTTGGCATCTGCTTCACGGCCTAGAGTTGCAAAACCCAAAAGCATTCAAACTGAACAAAAACCCCCTCCAAAGTCTTAAAGATGTTAAGATGTGAAGGCTCCTGCAAATAAATTAGCCTGCAACACGCTACCAGATGGTCCAGAAGGTTCTTGAAGTTCTGATTGATCTCTCAGGGAACCATTAGGCACAGATAAGCATAAACACCTGCAAACAAACCTTGGGAATTACATGCTTTTGTTGCCTTGTGGTGATGCATATACCTGTCCATGAGCAAGTGTTGATTATAGGGATAAAGGACAGTAACTACAGACCTTTGACTGCAGGTCTGAGCAAGCTATCATCATCACCAGCAACCCTTTTTAACCCTCGTCACAGCAATCAATCAAAGTCAGATTTCAGATGTTCACGGCCATAAGACCTGTAAACATGTAAGCACTTGATCCGACATTAACAGAGTTAATTTAGCCCTTGGGCAATAAAATGGCATAAAATTGAAGGAGTGAGGATAATGTGAGTGTAAATTGTTCAGGTCCTTTCTGTATCGTTATTAGGACCAAACAAAACTAACTAAACTAAACATTTCCAACAAGGTTTCCAAAACACCCCTTCTCAACCATCTTCCATTTTTTGGGGGACTTTGAACAAACAGGTACTGGTTGAGCCAAAAGTTGACAAGTCAGATCACTCAAACAAACTGTTGCACAAACTGGGATAAGAAAAGCTATTTTTAATTTTAAACGGCTTTTAATTTTGCTCCGCTTTTGTTTGAGATTGTTAACCAGAAAGGGTGTATGTGCTCTCTGCTGGAGTGCATGTCTGAGTTTCGGATGTGTAATGGGAGGTCTGGAGTCTGGCAGGCACCGGGACAGCTGGGAATCTACTCAAGGCTGTTTATTTCCTTCTGTTAGATTCCTGACTGTCAGTAGAGCTGCCAGTCCTCCAAAACCATGCATCCCAACAAACATACCTCTCTCAGGCAACTCAAGATCAATGCCAAGCCTATAAGTCTGTCCAACTTAACTAGTTTAGACTTCCATCATGGTACTCTGTAACATAGTGGATCTCACTTGAGAGCTGATTTTAACCATTTTATTGGACTAGCTAAACATTTGTGATCTACCAGACAATAAGGGGCAGTAAACATTGCCCAGACAATAACAACCAATTGATCATTTGGTTTGCCTTTTAGGTCCTGCACTTTCCCACCTGGTATCCAGGCCTGGGAATACACAAGGAGACACCAGCAGTTTAAGAGGTAGGGTAGGGGGTGTAACAAGGGTATAGTTACTTAGGCAGATAACAAACTGCACTATCGTAAATTATTAATCCAACTCCATACTGAAAATAAGACAAGCTATTTAATATTCTTGTTACTGACTGCTATGTCATGGTCACTAGTTGCCATTCTGATTGCGAAGGCTTGACAAATGTAGACCTCAACACCCTCACATGCATGTCTCAATTTGAGTATTTGCATTTCTGTCTTTCTGATCTCCTAGATCCAGCATGGCATTACTCGAGTCCAGGATATCAAGAGCTGACAGCTGTGGTCACTGAGGTGTCTGCCCCAAATCTGGAAGGTCCAGCAGACATCTCAGGTGAGAGTCACACCCTAACCCTAGGGTGTTTATAATTTTTGTTTCCCCTGTTTACACCTGGTATTAAGATGCGTTTTGGTCGATCACATCACTAATAGACAAGGGAGACCCATTCCATTTACAATTCGTATTTAAATCCGTCTCTTTTATCCGCTTTTAACAAATTCTGTCCTGATTTCTTTGAGGGGAGGGTCTATGGGCAGGTAAATGTATGGCCTTTTTCAGATCTTTCAATATAATGGACAAAATAAGCTCACGCAATTTACATATGAACGACTTTCGAGTACACCTGTATTTAACGTTGTCCACTTGTGATCCAATCAACCGAAACGCATCTTAATGCAAGGTGTTAACAGGGCCTAGTAGATGTCCTCTGATATTAGCTTGACTGTCAAGTCATGCTGATATATATATATGCCCCTACATCTGTTCATCTCAGGTGCCTGTAAAATTGATACTGTGCACATAGCTTTCATTCCTGCTGACAGCACTTATACAAATCCTGCTATTTTTACCAATTAATTTAAGCCTAAAATAATCTAGCTTATAAAAGGAGCGTGTATGTTTAGTGAGACGCCAAAATGGTAATGTGAATCACTTGATACGACCATGTTGCTAAACAAAGGCATCAAGGTTCAGGTTTTTCCCAAGATGTCTTTTGAATTCTGCCCAGCATCCCTTCCCCCAGTACCTCTCTCTTACAGGGTATTTTAGGAAAGGTTAAGTAGGAATGGTAGGACAAGCTGTCCTCTCTTCCACCTTTAGCAGATTTTGTTTTCATGGTATCTTTCAACCTGTCATTTGCAATCCAATGTTTCCAACAAGTGTCCGATCAAAGTGTTTTGTTTTTTCAGGCTGTGGTGACCTGGTGTGGGTAGACCAGCCTAAGGTGCACCGTAAGGCTGACAGTATTGCAGGTAAATACGGTGTCTGGATGCAAGACCCAGAAGCAAAGGAACCTTATGGTCCAGAGATGGTATGGCGCATCGATGCCGTAGGTTCTGAAGTGCGTCAACTCTTTGGGTATGAAAACATGGACCAGCTGGCACGTGGGTTTCCTACCAAAGTCCTGCTCTTGCCAGAATCTGTGGAGAGCACAGGTGCCACCATGTACAGAGGCTCCTTGTACTACCAACGGAGGCTCAGTCGCACCCTTTTAAGATACGATCTACTCTCCGAGAGCATTGCTGCTCGCCGTGACCTTCCCCATTCTGGCTTCCATGGTCAATTTCCCTACTCCTGGGGTGGTTACACAGACATTGACCTGGCAATAGATGAGAATGGTCTATGGGCCATATACAGTACTAACAAAGCCAAGGGCGCTATTGTGCTCTCCCAGCTGGACCCTCACAACTTGGAGGTGAAGGGCACCTGGGAGACTAAAATTCGCAAGACTTCTGTGGCTAATGCTTTTATGATCTGTGGCAAGCTATACACGGTTGCTAGTTACACCTCGCCAAACACTACCGTAAATTACATGTATGACACTGCAACCAGCCAAGGTAAAACAATCTCAGTGCCGTTCAAAAACCGCTATCGCTACAACAGCATGGTAGACTACAACCCAGGGCAGAGAAAGCTACATGCTTGGGATAACTATTACATTGTATCTTATAATGTGAAACTAGGCACACAGAAGTAAAGTGAAGCTATCAGCATAAATGTCCATATCACCCCAGCTTATAGACGCATTTTGCAATGTTTTAATATTTTAACATCCAGTGGGACAGCTATTGTTGGATTTACTGACATTCAAAGACAATTATAAACAAACAATCTTGCGTAAAAAAGCAACTGGGCAATTCAACCATAATTATGCTGGTGACAAAAAATAGCACCAAGAGTACGTATATATAATGAATACAGAAAATATAAAATTTTCCTGATAATATTGAAGCACCAACAATTGTATATAGGCTGTTATTTTCAAGACCACAATTAAAAGAAATTAAGTGTACCAGTGTCTACATTGCACAACTTCACATTAAGTGGACTTATCTTTGTTTGTGATAAATAAATGCTAAAAAAGAAGTTCCTTTGACCAACACGTTACCAAAAGGATAAAGTATCTAATCATGTATCATGATATCAGTTTTTTAATAAATTGAGGCCACATTTAATTCCTCAGTGATTTTGTCCACTTAACATGTTAATAGAGAAATTATTTTTCTACCTTTGTAAGTAATGTCTTGTCTTTTGTGTTTACGGCACTGAATAAATTCAAGGAAGGGGGAATATATAATGGCATACAATTAATTACAGTAAGCCTACCTTTTGATTGACAGATTATAGAGGTATGAAACTTTAAAAGCCATAAAACCTTTGCTAGTGTACATGCTCTAATCCTCACACAATCATACTATCCTATCTCTGTATATGATTCATATTTTCCCTACTCTTTTTAATATGTGTCAAGACTCTGTGCTGCTTGAGATGTTAAGATTGGGATCTTGTGGCTATAAGTGTATTAACTTATGAGAATAAAGATTTAAAGCGTTAATCGGTGTGCCCTCTTTAATTTAGTGGTGTGTGCTTATTTTGCTGAATTCAGCACCACAAAACAAACATGACCACAACTCATTTTTTACAGCATATTATTTTATTAGTTTCTGTAACCAAACCAGGAGAATGTAAATAAGACCTTACATATTTTAATACAGCGATTTCACCCCTGTACAAGTAAAACAAAACAGAAATCAAAAAAGAAAAGAAAAACAAATCAATTCCCTCTCCTCCCCTTCTGTTTGTAGTTTCTCATATCTACTAAAACAAGAAATGGGGGGCCATACTGAAACCCTTGTTCGACTGTATGCCCCTTTGCAATAGCAACCCAAGAGGAGTGGTTTGGAGAAAGACCTTGTATATTCAGGCCTGTGGTCACCATAACAGAGTAATCCCAAAACATCTGGGAACCTCTGTTCAAGACTTGCATCACTCCTGCCCCAAACCCCCCATTGAGTTTGGCTGCCTTACGCTCAACATTCCTCTTTCTAAACTTGCAGCTCATTACCATTGAACCTAAAATGCTTGACCACTCACCCCAACCCAAAAACCCCGCCCCTCCTCTGCAGTGATTGGTCAGGAGAGTCAGAGTTGGTCAGCAGCATGGTTGGGAGCTGTGTGGAGAGGCTGGAAGGTGAAAGAATGGAGTTAGAGAAGTGGGCGTGTCCACATCTGTCATCGTTCACAGAAAAGGGGAGGGGCTTAAGCTTAGGACATATCAAATTTAAGCCTGGTCTGGAGGAACCGTTTTACAACAAAAAAAAGAAAATATTCCATCATAATTGTACTATAGGTTGACCAAGCTGAGCCATCTTTGTCAAAATCATATTCATCTAAAAGGATACAGGTCTCTTGACGCCTAACCTTTGGCTAAAGATTCAAGGTTATTTTGTGCACACACGCAAATCGCACAATCTTCAATTCTTGCAGGCGTAGACTACTGACTGAAAAGGCAAGAGGGAATGCTCACAATGGAGACTGCAATCGATGAATTAATCAGATACGTTGGTAATCAATTCCTAATCTGCTGAAATGACGTTCTATGTATTAAGGCCAATACACATGGTTGAAGTGAAGTGAAAGTAAGAGTGAGTGAGCAGGTAATGTTGAGGTGTACACACAAACACAATAATTATATGCGAGTGTGTGTAGGCATTTCATTGTATCCATCGCCATAACCTCAACATTGTTGCTTGAGAACCTCAAGAACAACAAAAATTGGGGAAAACATCTTCAATAAAAAAAGGAGATATTTGCCTTCCTAAAACGTGTTTCTTTACATGCGGAAATGTGAAAGTGAAAAGTAAATCATATTGCTATTAAAAATGGCATTCTCACTGTAACTTTTGTTGATGTCTACCTTCATTGTTCATTGAGGATGTACAGTTCACACAATGGAGGGGCGCTTTCTCTGTAATGCCAACCACAGCAGAGAGAATGGATGGACTGATAAAAGGATGAGGAAAAGGGCACAGTAAGTGTGAGAAATGCACATCACCTCGTAAAATTAACCTCCATCACTCTACTTCAACACTTCTCTGCTGCTTTCAGGTGCTGTAGGACGTGGCCCCCCCCTCCCCTCTCCCAAGCCTCCGGCCTCTCAGCCCATCCATGTGCCCTTTCTGAAGCAATCACGGCTACTTGCTCTCCTCTGGTTTGATGGCCTGCGGTTTGATCGGACCCGTCCGGATGGGTTTGGTAGTTGCTAGAGCAGGTTTGTCAGACTCTGCGCGGTCAGATGGCGCCCCCTGGTGATTTGAAGTGATGCTGTCAGTGGGTTTGCCTGCTGCTTCCATGCGGGTGGATTTGCTTACTGGAGCTTTGAGTTGTTGCTGCTCAGAGAAGAACTTGTGGGTAGACTGTAATACCTCAGCTCTCTGTTTAGCCTGAGAGAGAGAGAGAGAGAGAGAGAGAGAGAGAGAAAGAAAGAGAGAAAGAAAGAAAGAAAGAAAGAAAGAGAGAAAGAAAGAAAGAAAGAAAGAAAGAAAGAAAGAAAGAAAGAAAGAAAGAAAGAAAGAAAGAAAGAAAGAAAAAGAAAGAGAGATTTAAAACCAATATATAAAGTTCCCTCACATATAACCTCTAAAGCAGTAGTTCTCAACCTTTTGTAACTCCAAATGCACCAATTTTCCACAACAATATCCAAAGGCCACATGACTGGATCCACATGTAGTGATCGACCCATAATCGTTTTTTCCTGATTTAAGCATTTTTTCATAATCGGGTATCGGTTTTGTTTTTATTTCTCATCTTCATAAATATATCTAGTAGCCTAGTAAAGCTCATGCAAGGGCTAGAAATCAATTAATCCTTTGATACGTCCTAGTCGTCATCATGGAGAGCGCAGTTCACGGTTGCATAGCAACGTCAGACGACACGGTGCGGCCGTGCTTTTCCATGCACATGGTTTTCCAAACAAGCATCGAATCGATTCTGAGTTTAGTTTTTAACAGCAGATGGCACTGCGTGCTTTATAAACAGCGTGCTTGTAAACCTTCTATAAAATAATCATTCATAAAATTCGAAAAGGTTGAGGCGAATTACAAGGGTGTTTGCAGTGGGCTGTTTACATTAATCTTGCATCATAAAAGCATTTTGAGGTTCAAGTACATTCTCAGACTCAGCCAAACGCACGAGCATACAGTTAAAAAGTAGCCTAGAGATCCATCTGCTGTTAAAAACTAAGCTCAAAATCGATTTGTGATGCATTTGGGAAAAAATTGGAATCAATCCAGGAATCGCGATGCATCGATATATTGGCCCAGCCCTAGTATGGATCACTGTGAGGAATATCTTGTGATCAATGCAATGGGTTGTGTTTGGGCTCTTTGTAATCGTGGAAGGATATATCGAGAGAATAGCGATGCATTGGAATCAATCCAGGAATCGCGATTCACGATATATTGTCCAAGCCGTAACGCATACTTGGCTAAAAAACATGTCTCATCTTTTCGGGATGCAATGTGTTTTCCAATGTTCCCGGAAACGCCTTTGCTCATTTTCAAACGTGGAATAACAAAATATGTATCAGATTAAAAAGCTGAGATTCTAAGATTTAATGCATCTAGCCACTTTGATCAAATCATAAGGAGTGCGGAGTAGTGCCTCTAAACCGGAGTGTACCGCCCGTGGGCGCCACCTAGCTGCGAAAAAAATCAAATTCTTCAAAACTACTGCCTTTAACACAAAATAGGTGTCATTTGAAAGATTTGAATCTGAACTTCTCAGTGAATGTAGCCAATTTGAAGTGCTGAATTATTTGCTGATAAATAGAGATTGTTTTTTAAATAATCAATAAAATAATTTTTTTTACTATGTACAGTGCAATGTGTCAAACATCATACTCATCAACTCATGAAACATTCACAGATCACTGAAAATGGCACATCATTTATTCCATGTCTAATAAAATTATGCACAATCAAAAAAATATATATTTATATATATTTTGTCTTTTATTAGCGATTTCTCAGCATGAGAAAGTCCAAATGTAATGTATATTTTCTAAAACTTGTTCTATCAAACGATAGCTACCTTTCGACTCTCCTTGCTATAGTTTTGGAGTTATGAGTCTTTGTCAGTTTTGTGTTGTTGAAAAAAACAACATTAAAAATGCCCTCAGGGCTTAAATCATAGTGTCATCATTTCAGATGTAAATCATCATTTAAGTGAGGCCCCCTGGTTGGGCCAACCAATGCCGTAAAGACATCATGAAATAAAAACCACACTTTTACATTAATACAAATATTCACAACGCTCACCTTAAGGTCCTGTTCTGCTTTTAGGGCAGCCTGTGTTCCACGGGGTACTAACGGGGGACCAGGTGGTCCACGTGGAGGATGCTGGGGTCTGGGATGGGGCATCAGACCACCGCTCAGGTTAGGGGACATGGGTGGACCCATGGGTGAACGCTGTACCCCTCCAGGAAAGGAATTTGCATGGGGTGGACGTACCAATGGAGACACCATGTTGGCCTGAGACAACATCTGTAAGCATTATAGAGACGAAAAACACAGTTAATACTCCAGAAGCGTTACTGAATTAAGATTTCCCAAAAACTTACTTGGTGTCTGTAGTGGCTGACCTGTGGGTTGAACTGCCCTGGGAAGTGCTGGGCAATGCGCATTCCTGCAGATGCCGACTGGAACTGTTTGGGATACAGCATGCTGTTCATCTTGCTAGACTGACTACTGGGGCTTGTGGAGCTCGCCCTGAACACAAACAAGGAAACTGTCAGAAAACATACAAAATATGCTTAAGACAGATAAAGGATATGCATCCAGTACACAAAAAGGCTGTGACGCTCCAAGCTGAAGGTTATTTGTCGGCCAATGAGCTGTAACTGAGCATCTGTCTGTTGGTCTAGTTTTTGCTCTAGTGTTCTGCACCATTGACATTAATCAGACCCCATTAGTGGCTTTTCGGCCAATAGAGCATGTTGAATTGCCAGGAGAGTTTAGCAAACCAACCCATGAGAAGAAAAACTCAATTAACGAAAGCAAGGAAACGACAAAGTTAAGGGAAAAAACAGCAAGCAAGCGCTGCTTTGCTTTTTAAGGTTTGTACGCTATCGGTCAAAAGTTTGGAATAATTAAGATTTAAGGTTTTTGAAAAGTCTCATATCCTCAATAATGCTTCATTTATGTGATCAGAAATTATTGTGAAATATGATTACAACTTAAAATAACTTAATATGCTGATTTGGTGCTCAGTTTTTAGCAATTACTGGTGCTCAAATAATACTTGTGCGAAAAACAAACAAAACAAAAAAATCTTTACCTTGAAATGCAATTTAAGTCGCTTTGAATAATAATAAAAAAAGTGTCTGCCAAATGCATAAATGTAAATGTAGCACTCATTCTTTGATTCCGGTTTGGTGTGTCTGGGCCTTAAGCTGGATGGCTTTGCACGCGTACGCACACACACCTATAAGGGCTAGATGTGGGGGTAGTGCTTCTGGCGCTGATAGGTGGAGTTCCAGGCTTCATATCCATTCCACCACTGAAGAGCTTCAGATCCATCTCACACATCTACAACAGATAATAACCATGCATGTTTCAAGTGTGCAGGAATTAATCTGCTACAGGGTCTACAATGAAAACATGCCAAGCAGCAAACATGAGTAAAATCCCTGGTCTACACCCATTAACTTGATTATTGCAAGTAAATAAAACCACAAACTAAGTACAATACATTTTTAAATAAACAAGTGTAAAAAAAAAAACAGCAAAAAAAACCTGGGTATCAGTGTATGTGCATTTGTGTACAAACCTTATTGGAAGGCTGCATCATACTGTGTGTATTCTGGCCAATAAGGCCACGGTAGGGTGGATTGCTGGGGGGCTGGCGGTTGAGGCTGGGAGGTGGGCCTTGGGGAGGGGTCGGAGGAAGGGACTGAGGCAAAGCCAAGAGCGGCTGACCACCAGCAGAGCCGAAGTTGGGCAAAGACAACTGTGAACCTGGCACAGGAACGGTCACCTGCTGTAGGGCAGAGCTAGGACTGTGTGTTGAGCTGTAGTAGCTGCTCTGCTGCTGTACTTGTCCAGAGTACAGGTTTGAGTGCTGACTCATTCCCTGACGCTGCAAATCAAACACACAAAAAACAGCAGTTTAGATCAAGGCCATGGCAGACTGAAAAAGTGGGAAGGAGGAAAGTTTAATTGGCCACAAGCAGCCGGAATTAAATTCTGACCTGCAGTAGGTGCGTGTCTATCAGCTGTGATCCTCCCATGCCAGAGGGCTGATTCAGTTGGGGTTCAAACAGGATTGGGATGTGTTGAGTGTTTGAGGTCTGTTGAAAGGCCAGGTTGGACTGAGGCTTGCCCAAATCTGGGGGCTGCACTCCAGGGTAACTATGCAGTGGCGTCCCAGACAGCATCATGGCAGATGTCTGGGAGAGGCTGTTCTGCATGAATGCCTGCTGAGACCTGTGAAGAGAAGAGAGCACACAATAAATATATTGAAATTAGGGCCGGGACTTTAACGCGTTAATTAAGATTAATTAATTACAGACTTTAACGCGTTAACGCGATAACTGATTTTAATCGCTTATTTTTGCACCACGGAACTTTCTCACTGGATGAATAACATTCTCATTTTCCACTAGATATTTTCCTATATCTCATCAGCAATTGTGATTTCGGCCCGCTCTGCACCAGCTGACCACTAAGGAGCGAATGTACAGTGAAGTGACATAATAACTGCTAGATTCAAACTGTGCTTTCGCGCTGTGGCAGAGCCAAAGACGGACACGCTCAGCGCTTGTCATAGGCGATCACAACTGTTCAGTGTTTTTAACCACATAATGTTTATTTTAGGTTTTAGACATTTACATATAATTTATAGCAAAACAACACATTTATAGTTTGTAAAATACACAATGGTGTCTATGGAAGCAGCAATAACAACCCAAGAAAATATATTTGCCGACGGTTTTTATTCATATCAGACACACAGTGTAAATAACTATAAAGTCAACTATTCTACTCCCAGTTCACCGGCCACTTACTTTCATGTATTTCGGGAGAAACTGATGAATTCACGCGCTGTAATAAATCCAACAGAGACAGGAATCTCTGAACTGCGACCCAAACACGGCGCCCATCTCACGTTACAGATCAAGATAATTTATAAAGATTTTTTAAACAAAACAAACTCACTTACTCATATTTGAGAATCGGAAAAGAAAAAAAGTTGATGACATGGTAAGCAAGTTTTTTAATGTTTAGAAATAAAAGCGCTACATCTGTCATGCAGCGCTATTTTGGCTGTGGTGAATCACGTGCCAAGCCTGACGCGTCACCCTGGAAACCTTTTTTAACTTAAAAAAACAGTTTACAGAAGGTCTTCCTACCTATAGGCTACCTGAATTTCTAAAATGTAGGCCTACTATATTTCTAAATATGCTATTGCTACATTTAATGGCAAAAATTGCACTGGTCTGCTGGACTTGGTTGAACAAAAATAAACAATATTTTGTTGCTTAAGCTTATGTATTCAGTCATTATTCAATGGTATACTAAAAATCCATGTGAAAAAAATTACTTCACACTGTTCTCAGGTCAAATATTTATGCGATTAAAATGCGATTAATTTCGATTAATTAATTACAAAGCCTCTAATTAATTAGATTAATTTTTTTAATCGAGTCCCGGCCCTAATTGAAATATAATATATTACATATAATTGCTGGATACTGCAGCTAAAAGCAGTCTGCAGTACCTGTAGGTTTGTAAGGAGGAGCTGAAGAGATCTTGCTGTTGAGACACCGGAGGTCCAGTGTTGAGGCTCAGCTGGGCCTGGTGTTGATGCTGATGCTGATGCTGATGCTGGTGTTGGTGTTGGTGTTGGTGTTGGTGTTGGTGCTGCCCCTGAAGAGGAGCGTAGATGGGGATGGGGATCTGCTGCACCGCTGTGGGCTATAAGGAACAAATCATTACAGGGCGTCAACCAACTTCTAACTTCAGGAAAATAGGACTACTGGAATAATTCTTCCAAGATAATGACTTGACAGGCTGATCTTGCTGGAGGAAGACACTGGTGGTGGGTGATACCTGTGAAAGTCCAGGCTGATAGCCTTGCTGTTGGGCTAAAGTGGGAGGAGCCAAGCGAGGGTGGGGCGCACTGAACAAGTGGCTTGTGTCCATGTAGAAAGCCGGGATTTGAGCTGCAGTACCTACACAATTAGAAACGAGAGTTGATCACTCATTCAAAAGACTTGAATGCAGATGAAGTTATAAAATATAGAAATGCCATATCAATTAGAAATGGTTAAATGCATAATATCGTTCAAAAGTCTGGGGTCAGTAAGTAAGGGTGTGCCGGTTTCAGAATCGTTGATGACGGTTATGATGCGAGTCAAATGTGATGGTTTGTAACATAACCGTCATCACCAATTGGGGGGCGGCGTTGCAACGTTTGTCTGTTAAAGGACAAATTAGTTTGAATAAACTAGCAGGCACTGATTAGCTACTTGCTCTACGTTTGTTTTTCCTCATATGTGAACACAAAAAATAAAATAAAATGAATATTTTATGTTGTGGAGACTACAGTTACTCATAATTTGTATTCTGAATACGTAATGCCGATACATGTATTCCGTTATTCCCCAACACTGATATTAGTATAACCTTATCTGCAAGATATTTTAATAACACCGTTTTCAACATTGATAAAATAAAAAAGAAATGTTTCTTGAGCATCAAATCAGCATTTTATAATGATTTCTGAAAGAAATCACAAATCACTGAAGACTGGACTAATGATGCTGAAAATTCAGCTTTGCATCACAGAAATAAATTACATTAAAATGTTTTCAATTCTAATGATATTTCCTAATACAATTTTTACAGCATTTTTAATCAAATGAATGCAGCCTTGGTGAGCATAAGAGACTTCTTTTAAAACTCTTACCAACCAAAAACTTTTGAACAATAGTGTATTAAATCAAATGAATCATTCAAAAGACAATATTCAAAATTAATAATAACAACAAAACAATTATTTATATTAACTGCATGAGGGTGTTGTGGTCTATAAATAAAAGTACCTGCTGCAGACTGGGATACGAACACCTGTGGGGTCTGTTGCTGCGGTAACAGAGAAGGCGCACAGCCCAGTTGGGAAAAGTTAGTGCTGGACATGACTGAACTCTGCAGCTGCTGGGGCTTCACCTTACAGATGTTGGGAGGGTCAGAGGCTGATGTGCTCTTCGTGCTTAGAGAGGACGTTGTGTAGGTTGCGGATCCTGTATAACAGAGGACCAATATTAAAATTATGCCCATGTCTGTTTAAAACACTTTTACCAGCACACTTGGACATGAAAGGGTCCAAGCATAAAGTGTAAAATCCTACCGGACAGTGAGGTGCTGGGGGTGACAGAGGCCACAGGTATCTGAGGCACTGAAGCACTGGAGAAGGAGTTGAAGGAGGCACTGCCTGCTCCTCCTCCACTGGTGATGGGGGAAGCAGAGGAGGTGACAGGAGAGCTCTTTTCCCCCAGACTAGGCGAGTTCTCCCAAGCCTTACGTGCGGATTCCATCTGCAGGAAAACAGTGAGAAGCAGTTTTACAAGATGCTTTTGGTAGCATCTGCCTGCACATACTTGTGTATGACTATGACTTTATTCACTACTATGGTGAAACTAAAACAACAAAAAAACTGGCCTTAAATTGTTGTGTATTGCTGCCTTTGGGATCAGAATTTGTAAAACATTAAATTCTGATTAGCAAATGAATCATTAAAGGTGCTATATGTAACTTTTCTACTAAAATGAATCCTTTTTATTGCCTGTGTGTGAAGGGGTTGTAATCACACATTACAATGATCCACTTGTCAGGTTTTGCTATTACCTCTGAAGGCTAGTATTCCTATTTCTATGTGAAGTCTCCGGGTCGGATTTACCGCGAAACCCATCGGATGTGACGTGCATGCGTGCTCCCGAGCCGCTCTTCTTTTATATACAGTCTATTGTAGACGGTCAGGGAGTTATGTCTGGTCAAAGGCGCACGTTTATCAGCTTATATCTCGGTGAATCTTCGATCAATATTCCCAAGACTCAAATCGTTCGTAGTGCTGGACGGGGCCTTTCGAACGAGCCCACCCCTGAGCTCCAACTCGCCCGGGTCCCCGAGTTATAGCCGTTCGAATTTGGGGGCCCCAGCAAACTGCGATCAGGTAGGGGGCGTCCCGAGGCCCGCCACTCTAGCGTTCAGGCAAGGGTCCCCCTGGGACCTCCTCCCCCGAATTTGAGCTCTCTGGGTCTTCGCGTTCCAGAGATACGAGCGATTTTCTTCTGAGATTGTGACGTCACCGGTATCCGCAATTTTGCAGCGCGCTTGATTGTTTTCGGCTAATATCTCCACAAAATCACGACCAGAAATGATAAAACGTATATGGTTCTTTTCAGCTCGACTAGACGGTTCCAACGAGCTCGCCGAGATATTTGCGTAATAGACTGTATTGTCTATGAGTTCGAGCACGAGCGCTTGTAAAAATTGGTTGCAATCTGAAACTTCACCGCTAGAGGCCGCTAAAAACTACATATAGCCCCTTTAAGTGCACGTCTTACTTTGAGTGTGAGGTCTACAGTAGCAGGAGAGACTGTGGCAAGGCTAGAGCTTTGCTGCAGGGCTTCTCTTCGCTGAATAGGTAATGGGTGCGGGAGGGCCACCTGAACCAACAAACAAGAAAAGGATCAGAACACAGAAACACTACACACACACAAACACAAAAATGTATTACAGCACTGAAGCACTAACAGGGGTCACAAGGCTCTCCTCCATCTTTGTCCCTGCAGTGGGGACGTTGTCCGCTAAAGAGGATGACGGGATTGTGTAATCAGTCACTGATTCCTGCACAATAAATAGACAGTCAGGGAAAATTAAACTCTACAATACATTTTTCTATTAAATATACACTAATAATCAAAGTTTGTGCTTTGAAAAGTCTCTTAAGACATTTATTTGAGTGTAATAGACAACTTGATATTTGATAATGACGTTCTTCAGCATCAATGTTGAAAACAGTTGTGCCATTTAATATTTTTTGGAAAGTGATTTTTTTCAGGATTCTTTGATGAATATAAAGTTCAAAAGAACAGCATTATTTGAAAAGTAATTTGAAAATGTCTTAACTGATACTTATGATGAATTTAATACGACCTTTCTGAGGAAAAACATAAATTTTCAAAACTCACTGAACTTTTGAACGGTAGTGTACAAATGAAAGGATTGAGGCAGCAGGATATTATATTGCACCTTAGAGCTGCTGGAGTATTCTGCTGATGGAGCAGTGATCATGCCCTCAATGTCTCCACCCAGCTCAGGAACGTTGTCTTTAGTGAGCTTAGGTGAGCTGGAGTCTCTGTCTCGGCTGCCTCCAGTTCCACTTTTATCCAGACCCTCTACATCGGACTGACGCACGTCTTTGGCAGCCTTGCGGTTCTTAAGCGAACGCTCTTTACCAATGGGTCCAGGTTTATATTCCTTGTGCTCCAGAGGAGGGATGTCAGGTAACTGTAGAGGAGAAATAGATTTTTAAATGATATTCATTATTCACCTAAATGCACAAGTCTGGGACCACTAATGAAAATGTTTCCATTTTGCATATCAGCACAACAATTTGTCCCCCTTTTGCTTTAACAACAGCAAATTTCATAGCCCTGCGCCACATATCTCGCAAACATACAGATATTGTTTCACTTGGAAATTCTGCAGCATTATGTGATGCAAATGCTGTTGTATATACAGGTCCTTCTATAGACAAAAGCAAGGACTACCTTCTGAGGTTTGACAGGTCCAGCGCGGGGCTGTTTTTGTCTCTGCTCTTTGGGTTCAGGTAGTTTATTATCAGAGGTTTTCTCTAGCAGGGTGGGCACTCCATCACTCTCAGTGCTGCCTGCTGAAGAGGGGGCACCAAACTGGATGCTGTCCATACCCAGCTCAATCCCAGTGTCTGTGCCAGCTTTCACACCCTAAAACACACACACACACACAAACATCACCACTTACTAAAGTTCAGAATATCAAAATGGTGCAGGTCAGCCCATTACAATATCAACCTGGTGATAAACACCCTTGTTTAATTCTTATTGAAATATTCAAAAATCCTTCTCACACCTCAGGTGTAACAGTCCCAGTAAATGAAGTAAGGGGTTTGTTCCAGGCACTGACAGAGGGAGGCTGGGGAGGGCTGATAGGTCCAACTACAATAGAA
Source organism: Semotilus atromaculatus (assembly GCA_031834385.1). NCBI lineage: Eukaryota > Metazoa > Chordata > Actinopteri > Cypriniformes > Leuciscidae > Semotilus > Semotilus atromaculatus. The sequence continues at coordinate 22,372,399 of JAULUF010000010.1, forward strand.
AAAGAAATGGGACAACCATCTGATACAGAACTGTTGTTAAAATTAAATCAAAGAAAAAATATGTCAAGAAAAACTCCCTGCTCTTAATTTATTTCTTAGTTTTTCAAGAAACTATTCCAGTAAACATTAATAAAGAGAGTATGCGGTGTATGTAAACATGGCTTGAACTTACGTTTCTTGACATCAGAGAGAACAGTGGAGCCAGCCACCTTGTTCTCCCACAGTTCAGTACCCAGGGTGTTGTGCGTCTGACTCTTGGCAGAGAAGTCTACAGGTGCAGGAGCCAGAGGTGCAACAGCACCCTCGAGAGGCTGGGGCGGGCTAGTGCTCTGATTAGAGGCAGGCAGATTGTGCTGTGACACAGAGATAGCTGGCTGTGGTTGAGACTGCTGCAGGACAGACTGGGGTTGTGGAGCTGGGGCTGATGGTTGCTGCTGCTGCCCTGCTGCCATTCCTTGCTGCTGTTGTTTTTTGGCAAACCGTGGGGGAAGTTTAGAACCGCCACCTCCCCTGCCCTTCTCTCCAGAGCCCTTTTTACTCCAGTTCTGCAAAGCATTTGGACAGACTTAGAAGATATCGGATGAAGTTTTGGCATTGCACCAACTGCCATGGTTCAATGCATGTAATACATGAATGCGCACTGAATACTAAATTAATAAAAAAATAAATGAAGAGTTCCTTTTCTTTCCACACCTGTGAAGTCTGCTCTTCTTTCTTCCTTCGTTCCTCATCCTGCAAACGTTTCTGTTGTTTCCGTGAAACAACCTCTGTGAAACCATCATCGGTAGTGTTCGACTGAGGGTCCTCCAGCGTTGTGACTTCTGGGTGGTCATCAATGATCACTACACCTGTGGAAGAGAAAAGAGGACAAATGAGTATCAAACTATTTTATTCAGTCTACCAATATTAAGAGTTAGTGATACAATAATACAACCCCAAATCCAGAAAAGTTGGGACATTTTGTAAAATGTATATGATATAAATGAGGATTTGAGGAATGAGATTGGATATCGTTTGTTCTTTTGTCAGTTAAATAAAATAATGTATTTGGTCAGTGAAAACATTTGCTAATTGTATTTTATACATAGAAACAAATATTGATTGTGATGGCTGCAACACACTACAAAAAAGTTGGGACAGACACAAAATTAAAGTGAAAGACAATAGAATATCCAAGTTAAACTGTTTTAAGAGAGTACACAATTAGCAGACAAACTAGTAATAGGTTAGATTGTGTTTGGGTATAAAAGGAGCATTCAAAGACTCGGCCTTTGCAAGCAAAGATGGGTCATGGCTCACCACTTTGTGGCAAATTTAACGAGAATTGTCAAACTCAAAAATCACATTTCTCAATGCAAGTTTGCAAAGTATTTAGAGCTTTCACCAACTACCATATTGTGATAAGATTCAGGGAATCTAGAGAAATCTGTGTAGTGCAAGGCAGGAGATCTCCGTTGAATGTGTGCGACCTTCCGAGCCCTCAGATGACATTGCATGGGAAACCGTCATTCTTCTCTGTTAAATACAGCCACATGGGCTCTTTGAAAAACCGTTGTCACTTAACACAAGGGCTGCACAATATTGGAAAAATATGATTGTTTCAGCTTTTTTTCGGAAAAAAGCTGAAACAGTGCTCAGCGATACAAAAGGACCATCCAGAATTTCATCAGTGACAGGTGCAAAACCAAACATCTGTCATGGTATGGTGGTGCATCAGTAAAAAAAGTTATGGGTGACTTGCATATGTGCGAAGGTACCATTGATGTGGTGGCACAGAGACGTATACAGCCATCAATATGACATCTTTTCTGGGAAGCAAGACAATGCCTGGCCTAATTCTGCACATGCTAAAAAGGGGTTTCTAGACAGTCAAGCACATCCCTTCTGTAGTGTAGAGTGTCTCAACATAAAAAGGAGAATCAGACAACGGTGACCAGACTGTTTAGAAGCTGTCATGTATCAGTTGAGATTGGGCAAAAATTCCACTTGCAGTTAGTATCCTCAATTCCCAAACATCAAAAAAGTGTAATTAAAAGGAAAGGTGATGTGACAGAGGAAAACATGCCGCTGTCCCAACTTTGAGTGTGTTACAGCCATCACAATCAAAATGTATATTTATTTTCAAAATACACTTAAGTTGGTCAGTGAAAACTGAAAATCTTTTCTTTGTACCTTTGTCAGTTAAATGGTTAAAGAAATTAGATTTTATTGCATTTTACTAAATGTTCCAATTTAACTGGATTTGTGGTTGTAATTTTAAAACTACTTGCTTGGAACAACTCAGCTAGCTAAAACGCCAGGGTTAGAGCCACTAAAAATGGTCTATTAATTACTATGAAAAAAGGGTTGCTACTGGGTGCAACTACTGCAATATAGACAAAAGTTTTGAATACTCACTGGCATAATTGTTGAGATCGAACTGAGACAAAGCATTTTCTTTCTCTTTGGGTTTTTTGACAGCTTGTTTTGCTTCCTCTTTCCGGCGGCTGGGTGCTTGATCTTTCCCAGCTTTTTGACCTGTACCAGCCTGAACGGCCTCTGCATTCTGAGCAGCAGCACTGCAGGAATAGAGAAAATATTAGCTCATCAGAAATTCAGAGCAAGGCAGATTCAAATTATATGTTTCCAATAATGCTTTAATAAAGCAGGAAGCCATGAAAGGCTGAAGTATACTGAGACCATATATTCAGTTGCTTAACTTTAGGCAGGGGTGTCCAATCCTGCTTATGGAAGGCCAACATCTTGTAGAGTTTAGCTCTAACTAGCCTCAGCACACCTGCCTGAATGTTTCATGTAATACTGAAGACTTAATTAGCTGGTTCAGATGTTTAATTTAGGGTTGGCAGGGCTTGACATTAACTGAGGCACTTTGAGTAAATTTATGTTTCACTTGTCATTGCACAAAAGTCACTTGTCCGGGTAAAGATTAATAATTGGTCTTTTTTTGTGTGTGTGTTTTGCTAATGCAGAATTCGAACAAACCATTGAAAGCGTCCAAACACTACCAATATTAACAAAATTCATAAAAGCCCAATACCTTACCTAAAACCGTGAGAATGCACAAAAAACTGCCAAAATTTGCTTTGGCTTGTTTCTCGCGAATGATGTATTATTTTCGGTATGACCAGAAATTAGAGTATTTTAAGTTGTTTCCACTGTTGATAGGAAAACGCAAGTGTTCCTGCCTGCGCATCTGTGCCATGCAGTGCGTGCTCCACACTCCGCACAAACCCTTGAATATGCGTCAAAATCTAGTGTTTATTAAAAAATGTGTTCGTTTCAAATCGGTAAAATTAAATCTGTAAAATGGACGTAATGAGTGGCACATAACGTGAATTAACATGGCATTTTATTCTGTTTGAAATTTAACTAATTTTCTCTTCTACTTGTCCTACAAAAAAAATCCACTTGTCCCGGACAAGCCTTAATGTCGAGCCCTGGTTGGTGCTAAACTCTAATGCACAGTGGCCATACAGGATTGAATTTGAAGTATAAGCAAAGTAATACTGGTGCTTGCCTTAAAGCATAACAGATAGATATTTCACCTATAAACTACTATATTCAAACTCAGAATCTCTACTTCCTGGGACAACACAGTTGCGGATAGGGATGGGCATGATTAATCGACGATCGATTATTGATCGTTAAGAATTTAGTCGATCATGTTCATTTGTTATCGATTAAACTAATATGGTTGAGTTGCGTAGTGTGAGCCTTGAAGCAATGAACCGCTGGATTGCACCACTGTGAACGGAATAAGGTTCAAGGCTGGTCAAGTTAGCGCGGAGGTACCTGTGCATCCCGGCAACGTCAGTCCCCTCAGAGCGGGTGTTTTCGGCGGCTGGACTGAAGAGTTTGTTTACACTCGACGCGTCCGCACGAGCGCGAATGTGCGCGCGGCAAAAAATTACTTCATTGCGGTATTAGGTGTTTCACAGGCGAGCGCATCGAGTAGGCTATAAACGCCTCGTCTGTTTGCGGAGACTCGCGCTGCAGAGCCAGGCGAAAGTATAAACAAGGCTTGACAGTCACCAGGTTGCGGTCGCGTCTGACCCCAGTTCATGTCATCAACATGCTTATCTTTCTCAACAAAAATCAGTAGACTGGTGCAGAAGTTGTATGTGAGTTACTAGTTATTTTTTATGAGGCTTTGTTAAGTAGCCTATTTGTTGTAGGCTAAATCTCTCTCACACTCTTTCTCGACTCCGTGCCTTGGATAGTTTTGAGTTACATTTTGAGTAATATTATGTTTTTGGTTAAGTTATTGTTTAACATGATTTTTTTATTATTATTTTGGAACAAACGATCGGGTCTCTGTTTGAGAACGCCAACTCGCAGCTGCAGGTTCCGTTGCTTTAGACTAACGTTAGAGCACCGCAGCGCATATCTTCAAGTTTAGCCGAATGTCCAGTTTAACTGCTAAGTTGATCATCTTGTAATAAAGATCTCATCGAGGAAAAACACGCTCTATTTTTGTATTTTCATTGCATTTTTAATTTATAAAAAGTTAAATAAATAATTAATTTTAATATAGCCTATAAAAAATATTAATGATTAATCGATAGTCGATCGTTAATTCTCCCGACGATCGACTAAGAAAATTTAATCGAATGCCCATCCCTAGTTGCGGACTCACCCCCTGCGTCCCGATTTGGCTCCAGATCCTCCCCTTCTCTCGCTCTTGCCTCCAGGGTAGCCTCGACCTGTTTTAGGCCCACTATTTCCCCGGCGGTTCTGTCGATCGACAGGCCGCTGGCTGGAGAAGCTCCTCTTGGCTGCTGGGGCTAACTCCCGTTTTGGGATTGCCACACTTTCTGTGGGTAATTTGCTCTGTCCCCCAGAGATCATTGTGGGCACAGAGGAGGAGGAAGTGGTGGCGGTCATGGCCGCTTCAAGTTGCTTCTTGTCCTCTCGCTCTCTCCGTTCATTGAAGTCACTACTCTCAGAGGCAGTCTCCCACTCCTCGTTGGCCTGGTCAGAAGAGTTCTGATTGGACAAGTCTGGTGATTTGCTGCCAGCAGCAACTACAGTAGTGGCTCCAATTTCAGGAACAACCGTTTCTGTGACAGGAAGTTCAGGCGAAGTCACATCAGGAGTGAGAGAAGGTGCTGTAGTGCCATCAGCCACTCTCTCGGGCAAAGTGACCAGAGTTCCAGGAGCTTTAGACCGTGTCGGGGAGACAGACATAGGTACTGTCATTCCAGGAGTAGCTTCACCAGCAAAAACTGCTGCTTCACGTTCTTTAAGCCTCCGAAATCGTGGGGGCTTGTCCTGTCTGGGTGGACGGGCTGCCCTTGGTCTCCGGGGCCTTTCCCTCATACTTTGTCCACACTCTCCAATCTTCTTGTTATCATACTTGGAGTGACGTCGTTCGGAGGGTGTGCTATCAGTGCGTGAGCTCTCAGCTTCCTCTGGTCGAAATGTCTCCATGGGCTTCGAGGGCCACTGTGAACCCTCTTTGACAGTAGCCCGACGGAAAGGAGCAGATCTGTGGCCACCTCGTTCCCTGCCACCACCTCGCCTACTGTGCAAACCACCCTTTCCCCGGCGTGCGGCCTCACTCTTTAACAGAAAACCTGGTTTAGGTCGCCCATCCTCATCCCGAGGCCCAGGTTTTTCCGAAATAGGTCCAGCTGCAAATCCAGAGGCAGATTTAGATGATCGTGATTCAGTCAGCTCGCGACGAATCGGTCTGCTCGGTTTTGTGCTGGGCTCACGATCTGATGCTCCAGTGTCACTGGCAGATTCTCTACCTTCACTTTCAGAATCTGTGTCCGAGCCTCGTCTGCGTCTGCGCTTGGGCAAGACTTCAAAATCTGAGCTCTCACTACGGGTTTCACTCTCTTCCCGGCAGCGGAACCCAGCAGTCCCCATGGCACTTAATGGCAAGTCTGAGCGTGACCGCGGCTCTCTGTATGGGTAGTCCCCTCGACTCCGGCCACGGCTACCTCGGCCCCTCCCACCATAGCTGCCTCTGTAACTCCGGCCACGGGAATAGTACTCTCCTCGACCGCGGCCTTTATAATCAGATGGCCAGTCCTTCTCCCTTTCTGCTTCTCGGTCCCTCTCTCGGTCACGTTCTCTCTCTCGCTCCCTCTCGTCTCTGCGATAAGATCTGGGAGGGAGGTTTGACTCTTTGCGAGATGGTAGTTTGGGTTCAGGACGTTTGTCATTAGTTGGAGGGATGTCTGACTTTTCCTCAGGAGCAGTTGAGACCGTAGAAACTACCGTTGTCTGAAGATCTCTGGATTTTGCTCCACCACCAGTCGCTACTCCCACTTCAGGTTCCACCACTACTTTCTTCCCATCACCAGATGGCTTCAGTCCGTCTTTCAGTCCTGCTTCTACAGCAGCTGAAGGAACACCTTTGTAAGTAGTGCCGTCTTTTTTGGATCGTTCACCTCGCTGCTCTTCTTTCTCTCTTCTCTGTTCTCTCTCTTCCTTCATGTCTCGTAGTACAGGTTTCTTAATAGGTCCAGATCTCCTGACTGGCCGCTCCCCTCCGGGACCCTCTCTCCTCCCGGATCCAGATCCACGGGATCCCCAGCGCATTTCTGACTTCTGCTTGCTGGGCGCAGGTAAAATAAGCTTTTCAGTTTTGTGCATACCATCATTAGACACAGGAGGAGTGGAACGGCTGTTGTTCACAGACCCTTGACCAAAAGGCTCCTTTCTGGACTTGTCCTCAGGTCTTTCCACAGTATCAGGGAGGTCCAGGGTTTTCTGTGCTATGATAAGTCCTTCAAATCTGGGCTCTTCCAGTTTCAAAGAGTGACTGGAGCCTTGAGAGATACTCCGTTTCAATACAGCCTGTCCAATGACTTCCTCATCTGCACCAGAGAGGTTAACCTCCTCAGGTTCAAAGGAAGGGATGACTGGTGTTCTGTCAGTCTGTAAGAGACCTGGTACCTCTTCGGAAATATGACTAAAAGCAGATAAGGTTTCAGATGAATCCCTGAAGAAGTCACATTTGCCTCGGGGCTCCAGTGGGCTATGGTCCTGAGGGTAGACACCTGATAGACCTCTATCCAGATCCAGACCAGCATCCAATCTAAGAGGGGACAAGGAAAACAAAAGAAAAACATCTTAGCACTTGATCAACAGGTTATTTCCAACAGTGGGGGAAATTGTATAACTGTATTTTTGTTCTAAAACACTGCAGTCTCTCACCTTGGCTCCTTGCCATCTTCTCGTCCTTTAGCAGTGGTAGAGGAAGGCAGGGGCTCTGTTGGGGGATATGGGTCCGAACCCCAAACCATTCGAGGCTCACTGGAAACTCCGTGTTCTCTGATTGGTCGAGTCAGATGATCAAAAGTGTCTGATCCAGAGCTGCTGTTGTCTGCGGGCTCTCGTCGTACCAGCTGCTTAGGAGGCATTCTCCCTGAGGATTGAAAATAAAGTTACAACGACTGCAGATATAGAATGCAGCAAAACTGCTCCAAAACAAATGAAATTGTCAGAAATAATGTTTTTCACAATACTAAAACTGGAGACGTATTTTAAAAGAAAACCGAGGAAGTGAAAGAGCATAAGATGAAAACAATGAGGAACTGTATATTTTAAATCATTTACAGTGATTGGGTTTGTTACCTAGTTACTAGGAAAGGAAACAATTTCAGTTTGCAAGAAATACCGGGGTGCATAGGAGGCATGTCTATTGGTGGCCGTCCAGACATCATACGAGGATCCATATAAGATTGCATCATTAGCCAGCGTGGATCAAAGCCCATCGAGGCTAGGTGTTGGTGGTGGGGGCCAAGAGGTTGGTATAGGGATCTGTGCTGAGGGGGAACAGAACCCCCTGAGGGAGAGACCGGACCCCCTCCACCTTGCTGCTGCTGCTGTTGCTGCTGCCACTGTTGTTGTTTAAGCTGTTCCTAAAGAAATTTAAGAGGAAAAATAATTAACTCCATTAAAACGGGAATTACTACAAAGAACTTCAGTTGTCAAATAATATCTGACAGGTATCCTGAACAATCTATACATTTTCATTTTTTACAGGGTTCAAACTAAAATTGATGTTTAAAAGGAAGGCAACAAGCAAAGCCAGGACAGTGTTTGAGCACCTGTTGTCTAAGGAACCTGGGAGGCAAAGACTTCTGGAACTGTTTTGAGTATCCAGAGGTGACAGAAGGGCGAACAGCAGTCCCTGTCTCCCCCTCATTTTCCAGTTGAGATGGAAGAGGTGTATCTTCATTAACAGAATGATCCAGTCTGGATAAAGACAACTGAGGCTCCTCAACTGAAACAAAAAAATAACACAATTTTAAATCTAAAACTAGCACACTGTGTAAGAATAATTACACATCAGGCAAAAGATTTTATCCCAAGCGACAAGGAATTGAACTTTGCGTTGCTAGTGCCATGCGCTATTTTTGAGCTACACTACAGGAAAAGTCCATCCCAATTTATTGTATGCATCAAACCAGGTGAGCGTAATTAAGGTTCTTGTCACACTTGCTTTGTTTGGTCCAAACAAGATTTTACACCCTACCCTGGCTAGTCTTTTTTCCACATTGTACATTAAATAATTTGATTCTTTAGATTTAAAACCTAAGCTTCACTGCAATAAAGCCATTTGAGTTTATATGCAGCAAATGTATTGCTTCACATGCAAAGAGGTACATTTTTGGAGACAAACCTCTATGCGAAATGCACTCGGTGTAATAACAGTGAAGGGAGCATCCAAAAATGCTAATTAAATATCAATGAGGATGCACCGCTTTTATCCTGATGGTGAACTGTACTAGCAAAATCACATCGACCGCAAAATGTTTTCAATCCATTTACCTCTGGGCTCCTCAGCACTGAAGTAGTCTCTCGTTGGTTGTCTATCCACTTGTCTATGCACCTCCTCACTTACAGCAGTATCAACCTTGCTTTGGGGTTCTGGGGCAGTCCTATGAACAGGAGGGCTAGGTTGCCGAGTAAGAAATTGTGGCACTTCCTCCACAGTGGGCTCTGTCCTTTGATGGTTTGGCATGGGAAGGCAGGGTTGCTGTGCAGGGGGAGGTGGTGCAGGCTGAGGGGGTGGAGTTTCAGCAGGTTGTTTAGGCACAGTTTCAGTCACTTCCTGGTGGTCATCGTGAGCTTGCGCAGTTGGTTTAGAAGTTTCTGTAGTTGAAGGTCGACGCTTCTCTTCCAGTTGTTTGAGTTTTTCTTTGCAGGCAGCAAGTCTCTGTTCTTCCATGCGCCGTTCCTCCTCCTCACGCCGTCTGCGAGCACGCTCTACTGCTTCCGAGAGCTCTGACTGCTTCTTCCGTTTCTGTCGCCATGCTTCTGTTTCCTCCTCACCAGCAGGGGGTACTGAAGTGGGCAGCTTTGTAACACGTGGGCCAACACTTCCCACAGAACGTCCAACAGTTTGTCCCTGCACAACACATTTTTTTGGGAAATTATAGACAAAAAAACAAAGCAGCTAAAAAAAGACAATACGTTTTCAGCTAACTTTGTCAAATCAGAGACTGTCCTAGTACACGCCATACCTGTTGGTCCATCTTGCTATAATGGACAAGATTGCCAGGGGAGGGAGCCCTGGGATCTCCACTTTCCACCCATGAACTCTTGCCATCACTCCTCTCCTCTGCTCCTTTCCATCCCTCCTGGACGTCAATTTTTCTTGTTCGCATACGATCAACTTTAGTCATCCACTCCCTGTGTTTTAGCAAGAAAGTTGTATAAGACCAATATCCACTATCTCCAAATAGTGCAATTTTTATAAAGATGAGAGTGCTTACCAGCCTTCGCCTTTCTCCTTAGCTGAATGGTTCTCCTCATCATCACTAAAGTTCAGTTTCTCAGTATAGTCAACTTCCATCTGGGCACCTAAATGAGACCAAAAATGGTGACTCAATGGACAATAATTTAAATATAAAATAAAATGTGGCAATGCCCAATAAGCCTGGGAATTAAAAACTACATTTAATTTGATTATATACTTATCTTCTGGCATGCACCCATGACCTTCCAAATGTAAGACCACTCATAACGTGAAGTACCGACATTGTTGCAAAAATGGATGCTTTGCATTACAAGTTAAAAACTGACAACAGGTATTGACTATAAATTCTGACTGGATGAGCCACATTTAAAGTTGAATTCTGAATTCAATGATTCCTGTTTTATGTCAAGCTGATAGCCATGTCTATTGTCCCGTTATCCTCTTTTATAAGATTGATCTCCAACCTATTGTCACATCATTGTTCTTGTTAGCGTCAGCATTCTTCCTCGGTGCAAACTAATGCATTACCTTTATTGTCTTTTTTGTTTATTTATTTATCAGGGTTCGTACACCTTTTCCAAGGTCAAATTCAAGCACTTTCAAGGTCCATTTTAAAGCTTTTTCCAGCAGCTTACACCACCGTAAATTACATACCAATACATAGTAAAAATTATTTAGCTTTTTTTCCACATTAAAAGAGATAATATGCAATAAACAGCCAAAATTGTGTTTCGTAATAGCAGATGGATCAGAAATTGAAGCAAAACACAGGTTTTATTTTTCAAAATGTTGTTGGAGGATTTGATCCAAATGACATGCAGTAGGGGGTGGGCGGTTTGACCAAAATTCTGTTTCACGGTATGACTAATTTTATTTCACGATATAGTTATTTATATATGTAGTTATTCTCGAAAAATCGTCATAAAGGGCTTTGTATACTAAATAAACCCAAATACTTCAGAAATGAAAAGTTCTTCTCCTTGTTTCTTTTATTTGGCAAATAATTTATTTGGTAAACTATTTTGATAGCTAAATATAGTGAACAAAACACACTCATCAACTTTTAGAAGAACTTCCCTCAACTGACTGATATTAAATACAACTCATAGGTGCAATTAAACTTTAAATAAAGTGTTGCTGAATAATTTTCATCTCATGTTATTGCTTTACCCCATCAATCAGTTTATATCATCTAAATATTTTATATTGAACTATTCTATTCATAATAAATTAGTTACTACCTTTTAATTTGGTAGGATAGTAATAGCAATACTATTATGTTTAAATGTGTTCCCCGGTAAATTTTTTGCCATGTCTGCTTATTATACTGCGTTTATAAGGGGCTTGTTTTGCTCTTTTTGTGATATCTGGCAACCCGCCACCTGGAGCTTTAATCAAGAGACGTTCAGAAGTGACTAGAAGGAGAGCAGCAGTATGAAAACCGAACAGCAGCTACTGTTAATGTTGACTAAGCAGTTTAAATTATACACACCTTGTAACTGCGTCATAATTTTACCACAGCCGGTACACACTGACACACCGCGCTCCCTCTCAGTGCGCGCGCGCGCATCAGTAAAATGCGATCGGTTCATTTGAGTGTCAATTTCACTGTATAACTGATTGTATCCTTGACCCATTGTTTTGTCCTTTATTGTGTAACTTCTTGTTGTCTGCACCTTAACGTTTTATCTTGGCCAGGTCGACGTTTTTAATGAGAATGACTGGTTAAATAAAGGTAAAATAAAATTTTAAAAAATGATATAAATGGTATAGCAACCTCTAACTAAAACATTTCTACGGTTACACTGTAGATCCCCACCTAACCCTTCCACAAACTATGAAAAAAATCACAAAAAAAAAATCAACTGGTCACTCGCACCTGCCCAACCCTCATCAGCATCAGTGTCCAGATTGTCTAGCTCCTTTAATTCAGTGGCACTAACAATTGATGGCCTGTCTGGATCCTGATGCCATGGCTGAGAGGGAGGTTGTGTGGGTCTTCCAGACCGTGGACCCCTAAGTGGAGAAGAGAGAAAAACGTGAGAAAGTATGAATTTACAAAGCTCCTAATGTCCTGGAAGTATCCCAAAATACCAAATCGTCTTGTTTAATAAAACTTGTCTTTCAACTTTTCCATCTAAAGCCAGTTAAGTTAAGTTTCAGACCTTATGGGACCACTTACTTAGACAGATCCGGTGGTCCAGGGTATCTAAAGCTGCCTGGTACAGGAGGAAAGGGCCCTCGAGGGTAAGCATTAAACATCTGAAAAGATGCACACATTAAAATAGCAGTGCCAAATGCACTTCACAAAATCAGTACAAGCCAGAAAAATATATAGCAGCATGCCACATTTCAGGAGGTAGAAGAAATGATAAACAATGGTTAAATAACAATCACTCACATATGGCGGCATCATGCTCCTGAACTGGGCAGCATGGAACTGCGATGACATCCCTCCTGGTGGTTGCTGGCCACCGTTGAGTTTATGCTGAGGGGCAGTAGGTGGGAGCCTGTCCCTGGCATCCCTCTTTTCTCTGCCCTCACCAGCAGAGGGTTTTCCTGCCTCATCAGAGTCCCCAGAGGGAGATGGTGTGCCTCTACCCATGCCCGACTCCTCAGAGGGTTTACTGTCAGTCTCTGAGGGGCTGGGAGCGACGTTTAAGTTCCTGCCTCCACCTTCTCGCCAGCTACCCACATCTGGTTAGTAATAGGCATTAAAGACCAGAGTAAGACCAGAGTAACATGACAATATATATTTTTTAATCATTAAGAAATTGAATATTATTTCAAACGGTTGTATCAGGGATGTTACACAAAGCTTGTGAGTGAATGGGAAGGACAATTACTCTGAGGCCTGAGGCTGGGGCCCGGTCCATAGGGTTCATCTTCCTGATCGCCTGATTTATCCACCTCACCAGCCGCCTGCAGACTCGGAAACTCCTGATGGAACTGACTGCTCATCCGAGGAGCTCCTGCACATACAGTTTAAAACTCAATTTTGATCATTCAGCTACTTATATTAGCTTAGATAAGGATTTACAGTTTACAGAGTAGTATTTTGAGAACACTAACAATTAAATGGTTTACAGAAGAAAAGGCTTACCGTCCTGCTGCCCAGGCTGTTTGCTGTTGGCCCAGGAACGGCTGCCACCCAGAGGGACATCAGTGGTCTGGGGCACAGTTGGCTTGGGCTGTGGTGGAGGGGTCTCTTGCTGCCTGTAATTATAATAGATTAGTGTCAATGAAACACCGAATTCTAAAAGGAGTATGTTTGGAACAAGAGTGTTATAACTTCCAAAACTAATCTTGCAACAGGCAATACACCCATCACTTAAGATGTAGTTTTACCTTTCGTCTCCTGGTTGATCCTGTCTGGAGGCCCATCCGCTGCCGTCCTTGGGTACGATGCTGACGTTGGGATCGTTGCCTTTGTTCTCAGCTTTCAGGCTGGGCAGGTTAGCTGGAGGGGGCATGCGTCGACTAGCGGCAACTTTGCCCAAACTTTGGAGCCCATGTCTGGCGGCAACTAAGGAGAAATTTTTTTTTTTTCTTTAGCCTTAACAATTACACACTAATCTTTTGATTTAGACAAAAAGGAACTATAGTTTTCTGACCAAAATTGAACAATAACATCATTAATTGCAGCTATAACCTTATAACAAATGTTTTTGGGCACTCTCTATCTGCTAAAGCTCATAGGAATTCACAGTGGGTACTAAGAGGACAAAGGCTGCTTATTTGATCCAGCAATGCAGAGGAGGCTGATTGGGGAGCTCAATAAATGACAATTCAACAACTTCACTGCATCAATTGACACTCTTCACAATTAACAATTCTTATAGGCTAATAAGAGTTACTTGGTACGTTGTGAGACATGCACATTTCACCACAAAATAAAGGTAGTTCATTGTCTGTATTAAAAGCTATTGCATTAATTATTGCATTTAAAATGTAAATGTTTTCCCCATTTGCTTAATTTTTTCTAATGCAAAATATGCAGTTTACCACTTTCAATGTTGAAACATGGAAATGTTATTGACAGATTGAGAGAGATTCACTTCACTACAGAGATCTTGGTAATTAACAACAATAGCAAGAACAGTCAGTTGACTCACCTGCAGTTTTCTGGGTCTCCAGAGACTTGCCCTTATACGTGTTGAAAAGGCTAAGGGTTGCATACTTTGTTTTGCCATCCTTTGCCTTGGTGCTCTGCCCTGACTTCTCGGACATTTCGCTGGAAACTCATTGAGTCTGGTCCTGCGGCCTCACCCCTCAGAACCAGCCCCTTAGGAAGAGACCAAGAAATGAAAGACTGAGTGAGCTGACAGTAAAACTTAAGAGTTTCAATCCAATAATCAGGAGACATTAGGTTTCCATCCACCTATTTTTATGCACATTCATTACTCATAGTATTTTTTTAAATGCTGGATGGAAAAACCAAAATGTGCATTAATTAAATGCACATAAAAAAAAAAAGCTCAGAGTCATGCGCATAAACTATGGAAACAGAAACATCAAATTCTTCGATGCACATCAAAAAAGACGATGGGATGGAATAACTGGACCAACCAGCAGTCCGATCTCGTTGCACAGCATGCTGTTTTGGTTGTTCTGAAATGCTTGAGCAAAGTCTGTCTTCAAAGTCAGTGTTTCCCCTACCGTTATATAAGGGGGGTGCCCCGCCCTCCTAACGGCTCGCCCCGCCCCCCTTGAAGGTCAAGTAAATTTGATTTGATTCTTTATAGCGCCAGATTATAATTTGTTATTTTATTAAACAAACTAAATAGCCCTTAAGTAATGTTATTTATCTCATTTCCACCATGGCATGTCTTTTCTGTCCGTGTTTGCGCTAGGGGTGTGCGATATCACGGTTTTTGATCGTGGACGATTAAAATGCCTCCACGATCTGCTTTTGAAGAAATATCGTAGTATCGTGTTACAATGCATTTTATCAGTTCAGTTCTGGTGCCGCCATCTCCACATACTCAACGCGACATAGTACATTCACACATCACGTTAACGCAGCGGTAGTTTTACACTCACGGGACACTGCAGTAAATAAAAGTTTATTATTTGCCTGTACATTAAAGCTTCGCCTATTAAACATTTAATTTGCGTGCTGTTGGGCGGGTCTAACTAACATGCGCTTTTCTGAGCGCAAACACCCGAAGCACACATACTAAAACGTCGAACAGCGCCTGACTACTGGACTAAGTTATCTTTCAAGTCTTATTGCGTTAATACTGTCAAATAGGCTACATACACACAAGGTTTACATAAACACAGTTGGTTATGTCTAAAGTGAAAGCACACATTTTTGAGAGAAAATGGGGCGCGTGTCATATGCGTGTCCATTAGATGCGCCAGTCTCAAAAGCGACAGTAGCCAAG
The DNA here is from genome assembly GCA_031834385.1 of Semotilus atromaculatus. NCBI lineage: Eukaryota > Metazoa > Chordata > Actinopteri > Cypriniformes > Leuciscidae > Semotilus > Semotilus atromaculatus. Next base: position 22,387,510 of record JAULUF010000010.1, read on the forward strand.
GGGGTCGCACACCGGACGAGAAGCGCAGCGCCACATCTTTAAAATTCTAACACATCATTCTCTATGAGCGCACACACACCGGCGGCGCCATTCTGCGTCTGTCCACAGCGCCCAGCAACGGCTCAGGACCGTGTTCAAAATCCTGCCGCGCCACAGAGCGCCATTTACATAGGTTTATATAAAATTTACATTATATTTGTCTCAAATTGTTGTTAATGTATCCTGACTTCGCCCTGTGCTGCAATATACATTTAATTTTGCATTCATTCACAGAAATCAGCTGCTTGAATGACAATTGCTGATGTTATTGGATTTTCAGGTGAGATTCTCAATTCATTCAGTTAACGGGCGCTCTGAGGTAAAGTTTTCAGACTGCAGACTCAGCAACGTTGTATTTAATTGTACAGTACAATCATAACATAGTACAGACATTATCTTCATTTCATAATGTCATTAAACATAACAATATTGCTGGCCATATACACTGAGAAAGTGCGCGTCTGGTGAGCGATACCTCGAGTTGTCCTAGACGGTACGCAACGCGGCGCTCCGCTTCTCGTCCGGTGTCATTTTACCCCCTTAACAGTAAATATGCTGCCACCACTTGTCCTTAAAGGGATAGTTCACCCAAAAATTTAAATTCTGTCATTATTTGTTCACTCTAATGCTGTTCCAAACCTGTATTAATTTCTTTCTTGTGTTGAACAAAAATTAAATATTTTTATTTTTTGAAGAATGTGGCAATCCAAACAGTTGCTGATCCTCATTGACTTCCATAAGAAAAATATATATTATAGAAGTCACTGGGGACCAGCAACTGTTTGGTTACCCAGATTCTTCTAAATAACTTATTTTCAACAGAAGAAAGAAACTTGTTCAGGTTTTAAACAACTTGAGAGAGTAAATGAGAATTTTAATTTTGGGGGGGAACTAATCCTTTAATGTTAATAAAACAAAACACAATCAGAGAAAAACCACTCACTGCACTTGACTGAGAACTTTACGAGTAGCTTTAATATAATCAATGTATAACTTATACAGTGATGTCTATGTAGTGTTTTATTTTTATTTATTTCATTTCTTTTTGAAGCTGAAAAAATAAAGCTCTGTTTCTGTCATTTGTATATTATGTAGCCTATTTTTATTTGCACCACTTTGGCCTAAATGTTTGCCATTCCTTTTTTATTTCATATTCTGTTACCTTGTAAGGCTTTGTTTTTAAAATAGGGAAATTAGTTTGGCTGTAATGCTCAATCACTTGCAAAATAGTAAAAACAACAAAAGAGAATCGTGATAAAATCGTGAATCGTGATTTTCCTGAAAAAAAATCATGATATGATATTTTTGCCATATCGCCCATCCCTAGTTTGCGCATTTACAGATTATAATTTATTGGATTAATTATTGGATGGAAACATGCTTTATTCACAAATTATTTTATGCAAAATTCCAATTTGTGCACAAGTTAAATTCACAACTTTGGATGGAAAAAGCTATTGTTGAGCAACTACAGGGAGAAACCGACAAATGTGCATGTTAGCAAGCAATTCTCCCTAAACAGCATTTGCGAATGACAGCCTTTAAAATTGTTTCACATAGGGATCCACCGAATATTCGGAAACCGAAAATTTTCACCCGAAAATGGCCCAAAAGAGCATTTTCGGTTTTCGGCCGAAAGACTTATCACCGAAACAATACAGCCGAAATGTTGTGATGACGCAAACAGAAACCGCAACCTGCCAGTGCTTGTCTGAAGCAACATGTCTGTGGTGTGGATGTACTTCAGGGGGCTTTCACACTGGCATTTTAGTTCGGAACGAGCACGGTTTGCATGAAAAACCCAAGACTACCTGGAGGAGGTGGTCTGAGTTCGGTTGCTCCCGATTCCCGTGGCGCGGTTGGCCTGAATGTGCAAGCAACACGGACTCGGTTCACACTTGTTCAGGAAGTAAAGTGATCTGCGCATAGGTTTTAGCTTTTTGTGATATATTCTGTTAAATAAAACACTTGTATGGGATGATAGTGTTGATGAATTACGAGCGAGAGTGAGCCGGCAGTGTATTCACGCATTGCGCGTGGAATCAGGGCAACAAATGTGGAAATCCACCGTCTCCTCAAAAGAGTCCGTTTCCAAGCAGCAGAAGGCCACCTTATGGACACACACAGAGTAAACCTGTATTGTTCACTCAACTGCACATAATAGCAGCGAATAAATAAAAAACAATATATTGACCCATGTTCTGTTTTCTATCATGCGCCGTGCACGTTTGCGATGATGTAATATGCACACAAACGCATCAGGGTTCGATAGAATCGATAGATAGAATTCTACAGTTAACATATGGGCTATGGCAGTCTTTGTTTTGATACACCATTATGTTGAAGGCTTACAGAGAATGTTGTATCTTAAGCAGACTTTGCACTTGTTCTGAATGCATTTTCTTGTAGTACTCCTACAGAGAAAAATTTTAAATGCACTTGACCTAAATGCACTTTGTTTTTATGAGAACATTTAATTTTGGACTTAAGTCTGCAGGCCAGTAGGCCTTTACATTATTATTTTATGTACATATGAGTGGGGTCAAGTTAAACATTTTAGTTTGAATTTTATTTCATACTGTGCATTGTTGCAATGAGCTAAATAAATATTTGCATAATTTGTAATTGATTTTTCTTTGAAACTTTCATATTAATTTATGCAGTTGCAATGCCTTGACTTCAATCCCTTGAATTTAGTACACGGTCATTGCCATAAATGCAATGGTATTAATAATTGGCATAATTTCTTCCGGTGTTTTGGTTTTCGGCCTTCATTTCCTCTTTTTCGGTTTCAGCCAAGAATTAATTTCGGTGCATCCCTAGTTTCACAAACATTACTAAATTTAATTTAGTGCTTCAAACTGGGAGGTTTATTTAAGGCCAATGCCCTTACTTGCAGAAAATAAAGATTGCACAATCAATCTTTTATTAAACGTTCCAACTTCCTGCTTGAGGCAGAATCTTATGTGCGGAATATATTTTACACACACTAATGATTTCAAAATATTGACCAATTAGTTTGCTGGCCAACATACAGTATCTATATTACTAGTTGCATGTCACTGAAGCAGATGGACTGCAAAGGGAGTCAGAGCTCTACATCTTTAAATCTCAAGTGGTTTAAATCAATGATGCATATCATGTTGCCATGCTAATGTCAGTGTAGATAGTAAATTGACAGTAAAGGAGGGGGTGCAGAAATCTACAGTGAGCCACATGGGGCTCCATTCATAATTGATGTGGTGCAAGTCCTTATGCCAAGACAGCACAGTAAAAGCAACAGGGTCACCTCAACATGTCCATACACAATTAGATTCACCGCACAACCACAATACTGGTCTGCTCACTAAGAAATGTGAATACCACACTATATCTTCATAACCAGGGTTCCAGACTGCGACCATTTTTTGAGAATGTGCGAGTTAAAATTTGATGTGGTCGCATTTGTGCGAGTGCATGGTCATGTTTCATGAGATCGTGTTGTCATGTACTACTCAGTTAAATTCACGCATGTGCAACAGAACGCCGTTGTATCAGCAGCTGCTGCAGTCCGTAACTTATGTTCAAATGAACGAGTACATCATGAATCCATTTTCCAAACCGTGTTTTTGACTTATCTTGAATCACTACGGTATAATAAGTGTTTATATTCTGACTGTTTTATCCCGGGGTCGGCTCGGCTGCGGAGTTGCCCAGTGACTGCGTGACTCGCCATAGACATTAATGGAGAGAAGTAGCTAGTAGGATTGTAAAATGTTTCGATGTGATTGATCATTTAAATTAATTATCAATCAAATATAACGACTAATAGAAAGTGTCACCAACGCCGCCTCAGATGCGCTTGTCAGGCTGTGTGACTGTTGTGGTCGTGCTCTTCCTGGAACAACGCACTGAAAACGGCAACTAAACCCAATGAATTCACAACGATTTCATAAAATAGTGTTCTCATGTTATGTAATATGACAGTCCCAAATTAATCATCGTTATTATTAGTCGTGCATTCTGAGCGGCGCGCACTGAATGAATAACCGTTGAGCACTTTGCTAGCGTGTTATTTAACTCAAAGAAACGCATCCTATATGAGATTAATCAGACAAAATAAACATATTACAAATCACATCTGCACAAAATGACGTGAATGCACATAGGGCTGCAACAACGAATCGATTAAAATAGATTAAAAAAGTTGGCAACGAATTTCATAATCGATTCGTCGCGCGACTATCAATAATTTTTGTATATAAAAAAAAACGATGTATATTGTATATAAAGAAAAACTTGTCTTGTGTGCATGTGCTTGTCAAACATTGTTAAAGATAACACATTTGACAAAAAAAAACAAAAAAAAAAGTTTGAGAGTGTCTGCATCTGTGAGTGTGAGTCTTGAGAGTTTGTGAGCATGTGCGTCTGAGTGTGGTATAGAGAACAATTTCTGACCTTCAAACAAATCCTATTAAGTTTTTTTATTTGTATTTTTCTTTATTTTGTATAAATTATTAATTGTTCTGACACTCAGGTCCCTTTAAACAAACACAAAAAAACCATCTTTTTGAGCACTTAATAAAAAAAAGCCTATGTAAAGCATACATGTGTGTATGTTTTTTGTTGTAGTCATTTTTTTTTTATCATTACTTTAACAGCTCAGGGATGTTCAAGGAGCAACCCGTTTGTGCACTTTCTGATTATTGGAAAGATTTTTTGCACTGTGAATTTGCACTGACATTTGTCAGTTCTATTTTTGAATAAAGGGTTAGAAATTCATGCTTTTTTCCCCCCATCCGATTCATCAATTAATCGAAAAAACTAATCAACAGATTAATCGATTATTAAAATGATCGTTAGTTGCAGCCCTAAATGCACAAGTGAACTTGAACTAATACGTGTCATTCAGAATGACTCACGTTGTGGACGCGCTCTTCCTGGAACAACGCGACACAGCAGAACCCAAATAATTCACAATGTTTTATTACAATATTGTTCTCTTTATAATGTTACGTAATATGACAGTCCCAATAGTCATTATTAGTCGTGCATTGCCGTTTGAGCTGCGCGTGCTAAAGATCACGCTTTAGCGTGTAAAAAAAAAAAAAAAAAAAAAAAAAAAAAGTGCGACCAAATCATTTGTTGGTGCGACCAACTGAGAAAGTTGGTACCACCAGTGCAACCAGTGGAAAAGTTAGTCTGGAGCCCTGATTATATTTATATATTGTGCTATCCAGAACAGAAAAAAAATTAACACTAAAATCTTCAGAAACTGTTAGAAATTCACAGCTTTAATATGAAATCAACAATGAATGCTGAAGCAATGAGTCTTTAAACAGATGATCACATTTAGAACAGAGTTAAAAGGCAACAATCATGACGTATCAAATTAGGGGTGCAATATGTATATCTATGCTGCTAATATCGTAATATTGTTTTAACGATGTGCGACCTGACATCAAGTAGCCCATGTACCTCAGGTTACAAACACACCTAGAGAATGCACGCATACACTAACTGATGTAGTCTAGTAGGTTGGACTAGTCCACTTGCGTATTTTTCAATATACAAGATAAGGTGGTAAGATAAGTCAGACAAGATACCTCTGTAGGATTTTTATATTTATATCACTTAATATAGTTAATTAATATCACATGAAAAGTGCAGTTTCTTTTTCAAATATCAAAAACAAAACATTTTATACAACAGTTTAATAAACAAGTTAATAAGTGACTCACATTTTAGACACAATATTGCCTGTTTTTGCTCTATTACGCCAACGAAATAACTCCAAAGCCACAGGACTGTTTTGCGTCTCTGAGAAATGCTTCAATGACTCACTCATTAAAGGGACAGTTCACCAAAAAAAAGAAAAATGGTATTCTGTCAATCACTCACCCATGTTGTTTCAAACCCATAATGACTTTCGTTGATCTTCGGAACACAAATTAAGATCCATTTGATGAAATCTGAGAGTTTACAGCTACCACTTTGGCGATTCATAAAAGATCATAAATCTTTTTAAAGCGGTTTTGTCCAAATTTTCTGAAGAGACTTGATTGCTTTATAAGATGAACAGATTGAATTTAGGCTTTTATTCACATAAACATTAATCTCACACATCAGTTATGGTAAGTGCAAGCTTAAGCATGTTTGTTCGCTTGACGTGCGAGAACCAACAAGGTTCATTCTCGTGTTACGCAGCAAATTTGAGCTTCTGAAAGAACCAATGAGGTTTCTTCTCGCGCGTCAAGCACGTTCAGTTGAGCTTCTGCTTTTGTTCGCTGATCAATGTTTGTGGATAAATTACTAAAGACTAAATTAAATCTGTTCATTATATAAAGATATCAAGTCTCCAGAGAAATTGGACTAGACTGCTCAAAAAATTTGGATTAGTTTTATGATCACTTAACTTTTTGAAGCGTCAAAGTGGTAGTTGTGTAGCGGTCAACAGGTGGACAAAAAGCTCTGATTTACTAGCCATTGGCTAATTAAATAAATGTTTGTCACTTAGCGTGATATTTGGTCGCATATGTGAGTGATTTGCTCGCATTGTAGAGGGTTGAAAAGATCTTCATGTGTGTTCCGAATATGAACGGAACTTATGGGTTTGGAATGACATGAGGGTAATTAATAGAGATCGACCGATGTATCGGTTTACCGATATTTTTCCCGATATTTAAGCATTTTCCCATAACCGGGTATCGGTTTTGTAATATCGGATTCGCCGATAAGCGGCGCCATCTTGTGGCCGTTTTGAGAATTCCGCCATTGCAGCCCGCGTCTGAGGAGATCAGTCAACAACAACTCTGTGCACAAGTAAAGTATATGTTCTACTTGCTTTGCTTTAATTATTCAACTTTATTTAACATAACAGGCATGCAGAAATAAGATTTGAGACATAAATGCCTGATATACCAGTAGTTTATTTATGCAGCTTGGTTCTAAAAAATTGAGACGAACTCATGGAGTCACGTAGCAATCCGTCATGTCCTGCCCCAATAAAGACGTAACTTTACATGAATTAAATGAAACAGACATCAATGAGTGCATGTTGAAAATAAAAGCGCTGAATTTAATTCTCTATCTGTTGTATTTGCTCACCATTAGTCTAGAAAAAAAGTTCGTTCATATTGCTGAGCACTCGGTTCGGTTGATGATCAGGAATGCTCAAGCACGGCCACTGAATGAAACTTTTGACAAGATTATCTTGTTTAAACACCCTAGATTATATTATAATTTACTACATAGCAATTATTTCGCTAATACACATCTAAATATACCGCTTTGTGGAAATTAATTATCTGCACGCGGAAATTAATTATTTATTATCTGCGATCGCGGTTGAGTTATAGTTCTGTGTAAATGCATAGCCTAGATAAACAGCCATTTGTCAGAAAGCATTTCATGATCTAGACCGACAAAAATATTATTAATTAATAACATACTAGTTGGAAAATGCAATGATGTATGCTGTTTTGTTTGTTACTTTTCTGACAATGTTATATTACAGCTAATATTATTCAGTGAATTAATATTACCCAGTGAATTATTCCTCACTCTTTAAACCAATTAAACGGCACATAAACCTTCTAAAACTGTTTAAAATGAATTACATTTCTGCAAAGGTGAAATGACTCCCCTGTCAATTATTTTCTCCATATGAACATTAGACTTTAAACATTTATTTTGCCTAATGTTATTAACATTGTTGCTGCTGATGCTTATAAATTATATGTATAATTTAGATATAAATTATATAATGTAATAATATGTTTTTATTGTAATTTGAATATTTTATTTAACATGAAAGACTAATTAAATTTTCCCCCCAATATGTTAGAATAATTGTTTTGCTTTTTTTACCTCAAAGCTTTTATTTTTAAACAAAGACACTTAGTAGTGCACTTTATTTTTTGGACCCAGAACCCTCCATTTATTTGTGTATATAATAGAAAGTTTTTTTTTTCTTTTTTTGTATGCAAGGAGTGAGTGATTGTTATAAATAAAGTGGTTTGTTCAGTTCATTTGTGTTGTAATAATTGTGTTAAAAACAGAAGTATAACAGTAAATAAATATCGGTTCTGCATATCGGTTATCGGGCACATAAACATGCAAATAATCGGTATCGGTAAAAAAAAAAAATCAATATCGGTCGATCACTAGTAATTAATGATAGAATTTATTTTTTGGTGAACTTTAAGGGCGTTCACATATCACATCTAAAAACGTGGCATCTGTCGTTGCTATGCAACCATGAACTGGTCTCTCTCCACAACGACAAGGAAGTTACATAAATGAATTTCCACCACCAAAAAAAGCTTGCAACAAGGTTTAGTTACAGAGAAGAGAAAAAACCCATAGTGTTTGGATGCAACCTCATTCTTCATGTTGACTGAGCAACCAATGATTGTTTGGTTCTTGTCACATGACCTGCTTGAATACTTGCGGCATTCTGAGAAGTTGTGATTTTTTCATTTTGCTGCGCATGAAAAAAACCCCAGAGAGTTATGAGCTCACTTGCCGTGCACCTACATTTGAAAAAGACATTGAGCATGTAAAAGACACGATATGTAAACGTCAAATACTTTGTTCCTGAATGAATCAGCAGTTTGAATGGATCAATTGAAACTCAATGACTCATTAATTACTGCCACCTACTGGTAGTTCACATTTAAAGTATTTTTTAAATATCAATTTAACGTTTTAGGTTTAAAAAAATATTATTTATGCCTTTAATGCATTAATTTCCCTCTGATCTGCACTACACAGTCTGCCACTTCAGATGCAGCTTCAGGCCTTGTCCACACGGACACGGGTATTTTTATAACCGGAGTTTTTCCTTCCTGCGTTTAAAAAAAACTCCGTCCACATGAAAACGCAAAAACGCGTTATCAAGCGCTGTCAAGAGCATGCAACACCAGCAGGCGGCGATATAACCCTAACCGTAAAGCAACGTTGGCCAATCAGAAGCCGTCAGCGGCGCAAAAACTCCGGTTTTACTGTCTACACGACAACACTGAAACCGGCGTTTCAGAAAATACTCACCCTGGCAGGGGTTTTCAAAAATGTTCAGTTTCAGTGACCTGATACTGCGTTTCCATGTGGACGAACAGCCGAACCGCGTAAGAAATGTCACGGTTATAAAAATACCCGTGTCCGTGTGGACAAGGCCTAAGTCTATTGCAAACATGAATTTTGTTGATTCTGATTTCATTTGATTGATAACAGCCCTATTGTGTGTTCTTACTCCAATTACATTTGATTAAATGTAAGAAAGAATGACAAAATATACATATATTTAGGTTAATAAAAAAAATAAAAAAAAAGTATTTTATAAAAGGTAAAAATGCCCATAAAAAAGGTAAAAATCTATTTCAACTTCGATCATTTCTGTCATTGCTGCAAACTAACCACAACACAGAATATGAAGATTATCAAAAACTTTAGGTAAAGGTACCAACACAAACACACTCAACAAAATATTGTCTGATCGTTAGAAATGTTTGTTTATATCACACACTCCTAATATGTACAAATAGTGCATAAAACAAAACATATCATGCAAACCTCCACAAAAAGGAAAAGTCACATGACAAGACAGGAGTAATGAAAGATAAGATAAAATGAAATGAAAGTGAAAGCAGTCATCTTTTACTTTAGGTTATAGCAAATACTTAAATGAGGAAAAATTGTGCACAGCTTCACCAGCTAAATGCCAACTTCCCTTCAATCCAGACCTCAAGAGCCATCATCAATACAGCTGTCTGGTTTATTGTAGAGGGATGAAAGGTTACAGGTAGCTAAACTCAACTGAAGGGACCACGCAAAGTCTAGGGTATCATTCAATTGCCTCTTTATTCCATACTGCCAGGAGGAGCCAGAGACAGACAGATGAATGGATAAAACCCCCTAAAGAGTGTGAATCATTTTTTGGAAGTCTAAGACCAAAATGGTTAAGGCTGGAAAACGGGCCTTTTAGGCACCAAATTCCAGGCTTGTGACACATTGTACTTGCGTTGTAAACAGAGGAACACTAACATACAGTAGGGTGTTGGCCTAGTTGTATTAAATAATGAAGAACTTGGTCTGAGATGGTGAGATTCACAAGGTTTCAATTAAAACATCTTTATTCTTTCAACCCCAACCTCTGACATCCAATCACACCCCCATCACCAGGCCATCTGCCTCCCAAATACATAAGCCAATTGCTGCTTTCCTCTGATATTCCCAAATGTGCATCCAAGCAATCACTGCACTGAGCCGCAGCCCCTGAGGGATGAGTTAAGTCAATATCTTTTTAATAAATTGGTGAGGGGCATTCCTAAAGCAATGAAGAAAGCACTCTCATATGAAACCTCACAGCTCAAACAGATCCAGAGTTACCAGGAAGCTTCAAACCATTCACTTGATCTGCGGTTCCTGCAGCTTCATTCCTTTCTTTGTTAAAAACACACACCCATCAAGGCTGCTTTTGTTCTGACCAATGGTGTCCTTGGTGGGATTTCCTCTAATGAATATGTAGAGTTCTTTTAAGTGGAAGTTAAATTATCTTTAAGAAGTCTTTCTCCACTGATGCTCAAGTATCTATATGCTTCTGTTGAAAGACTCTGCTGTGCTTTAACCCCAAAAGCTTCTGACTTGCTCAGTTTAATGCCATTTTCACAAAATCTCATGGATCTACAGTTTCAAGGCCCACAAAACATCATGCATAGAGAAGGAATGAGTAATTTGTGATGTGGATCACACAAGAAATGAAGTATTCATTAAGATAGCTGCTGATGGCAAGTTTTAAGTTTAACCCTTAAAGCCTGACATGAAACAGTCTGAACATTTAGATAAAAGAAAATATATATATATATATATATATATATATATATATATATATATTTTTTTTTTTTTATTGTGGAAGGGGTCGGGACTTCCCTATTCTCAGAATTAGAATAACTTAAAACTTTAGTTATTGTCACTGATGTGAACAGGCCTTTAGTAAGATCATATTCAAATGATTAGTCTTATGATAAAAGCCCTGTAGTTTTTATTGTAGAGCCAAGGCATGTAGTGAAATACAAATGATAGAGAGATGTAGAAAAAATGTTCCTAAAAAAAAAAAAATTTATACATTTCAACATGTTTTTTTTTAAATGACATATGGATAATCAAACAAACCTAAGCTGCTTTAGTCCAGTAAATGCTCATCTTGAAATATTACTAACATAAGTTGTTTACTTCATTCAATATTTCACAGCAAAAAGACATGTACATGACCTGAGGGTAGACCTTTTCTTATTATACTAAAAGGCCTTTTTGCTTGCTAAAAAAAAAGTATGAATTATCAATCAGAAGGCGAAAACTAGAAGATTAACAAAAAAAATAATAATATTGTTTTCCAGCAAAGTATGGTTGATAATTTAGCAGCTTACATGAATCAAATATAACAGAATGTAAAGGGTTAAATCACAAGCATATGCTTGATAAGTCAACATGATGGGGAATAAGCATGCAATACTACTGTGTGCATCTTGCATGTGGTAAAGTGGAAGTTGTGGCTGCTCGTTCGCAAGCACTGATTTTAATGTTTTTTTTAATTTATTTTTTATGTACTGTAATAGTCATGTGAGCCATCACCTTTGGCTAACCTACCTCTGCACAACCAAGAATAGGACACTGGATAACTAGTGTCTTCCTCATGATTGCGAACTTGCCTTTCAGCTTTAAAATGCAACAATATAACTACCAAGTTGTGGTCGTGTGGATGCAACAAATAAATTATTTAACAAGTCAGACCATTTCCCAAATTCCACCAATTTTGCCGGCAAAATGAGTCATTTATTGAAATGGGCTGGTCAAGTGGGCCCTGTGAGGTGGCCTCCAAACCCCCCATTCTTTCCCAAATTCTGCCTCCATCAATCATCTTTCCACAATTTCTACACTAAACCTGCACACATTGATGCTGACCTGTGTGAAAGAACAAGAAAACGGGTTTTGGTTGCGTGATTTGTCGCTGCTCATGGCAGTGCTAACATTAGCTAGACTATTCTTTTCTCTTCATACACTAACGTACAGCAGCAGCACATTGATTAACCGTTAACATACCTGTCTCCGCCGGTCCCGTCACTCTCTTCAGGAATATGGTTTATTCCGTCCAGAAGGTCTGAGTCCTGGTCCTTTGTATTGTGTCGGAGCGTGCGTGTGTGTGTGTGTATGTGTGTGAGAGAGGCCGGCTGTGGATTACAAAAGCTCGTGCTATGCTAGTCCCAGCTAGCCGAGCGGTTAGCGACCCACAAAACCTCCTCCACAAAAGAGAGAGAAGCCCTTTTCTCCCTCTCTCTGTCGTTTTCGTTGCGTTTATCTCTGTCTGGTCGCGCGGCCGGTGTGAGGTGAGCAGTAACGGGCGGTTGGCGGTGTCTCGTGCGCTCGAGAGAGGGCCCCGCTCGCGCCGCGGCCTGTCGCACAATCAAAGATGGCAGAGCGCCAATCCACGAGAGCCTGACGTCACCGCGTACAGTCGCTGCGCGGAGTCACCGACCACAGACGCGCCTTTAACATGTAAGACACAGCAGATGGCGCCCTTTATACTGTTCTATCTATTAAAAAAACTATCAAACTATTTTCTCTTTCCCGTAATAATAAAAATATCATATTAAATCTCTCCTTGAGGGAATTCTATTTAGAATGCACAGATCGCTGATATTCATTGGAAAGAAAGAGGCATGGTTAAATCCATATAGCCTACATTTTGTATGCTGAATAAAGTTAAAGAGGTACACTTATAAAATACTTCACAAAATCTACCCATGTAAAGCTCCCTTATCAAAATTCATGGACATTGACAGCAAATGGTCTTTCTGTACTGTACAGGAGGAAGACTTTTGTTTTTCACCTGTGATTATCTTTAACATGATCTGATGTTTGTTCTTTTCTTTTTGCCCCAAAAAAGGTTAATTATGAATTATCTCTAAAATATGTTATATGTTCTTTCACACAGAAGCAAAATGCTTGAACATCTACATTTTGCATGGTAAATAGGCTATTACATCCATAAACAAAAATTTGTGTAAACAAAAAATGCATAGCACATGTAATTTATTCATAATAGAGATAGAGTCGTTGGAGAAGTCCTTGAATTTGATTAATAACAAAAATAATGAAATTTCTTTAAACTTTATGGAGAAACTCTTTATAATGTAATGTCCCTATAATTCAGTCAATCCTGAATGCATACCTAGGGAAAGGAAGAAATATAAGCTTTTTTTTTCTTTAATCATTCAGATTGTTTACTATGTGATATCTGTCCCTTGAAGCATTCTTTCCATATGTTAAAACCAGCTATATGACTCATTTTGTTAAAATAATTAATAATAAAATACTGTTCTATCTGTTCTAAATTTCTACACAAAAATGTCAGCGTACAGAACAACCACCCATTAATCAAAAACTCTATATTCGTAAAAAAAAAAATATATATCAGATTTTTTATTTATAATTTTTTTTACAATGTTCTCCAAACAGGTGCTGTAGTCCTTGGTTTCCTGGAAGAAATTAATTAAATTTGGCTTTGACCCTGACCATTTCTTTAGTGTATATGGATTTTATAAATATCATACATTTTATAAAATGTAATAAATAAATTATTTACATAGTATGTCGTTCAAGGAATAGCTCTCCCTAAATAATTATGTCACCAAGTCCATATTTTTTACTGTGGAACACAAAAGATGTCTGGCAGAATGATGGCACAGCTCTTTTCTATATAACCAGGACATTTTACAAAGATTCACTGTTAATTTTATTGATTTATTTTTCTCATCAATACTACAACAAATGATAGGGTAATTTGTTCATAATAATACAGTAACATTTTGATAATAATTTGATAGAATTGAGTACGCTCAATGGTTAAAATAGCTTGTGTAGTACTGAAAAACTATATTCATATCTTTCTTTTAATAATTAAAAACTTTAAATTACATTTACATTACAAAGTTTACAAAAAAAAGTTTACATTTTTAATTTGCAAATGCAATTATAGCTGGAAGATATACAGTTATAATTTACAGAATCTAAGAACTACCTTTTCTCAGTTACAATTGACCCTAATCGAAGTACACTTATGATGTTAGATTTCAGATAAAGTATGTTAAGTTTCTGATATCTATCACACGATCACTGTGTGGTCACTGTTACAATGAAATGAAATGTTCATTATACACAAACATTGTTTGAAATGTTCAGGCACTTTGTGATTCATCAAGCATTTTATACAAGTAATGTGTCAATTATAACATTTTCATGATGTTGACTGCAATTTACCCTAATCGAAGTACACTTATATGATGTTAGATTTCAAATAAAGTATGTTAAGTTTCTGATATCTATCACACGATCACTGTGTGGTCACTGGCAATGGTACAAAAGCCCTGATCTTGTCGAGGAGCAATGAAGGGTCTGCTATAAGTGAGTGCAGACTGGCCCTGCTGTAATACAGAGCAGACAGCAGCGCTGCAACAGACACTGAGAATAAGAGTGAATATGAGGAGCGCTGTGACTGCGGCTCTGGTGCACAGCGTGTTTTCAGGGGCTCAGTGACTCGATCCCACTGAGTCAGGATGGCCTGCCGTGCGCCTTCCCATCGGCCCGGTCCATGCAAGCGAAACTGGTACGGGGTGCAGGGCCCAAAGATGATGTTCAGAGCCAGTCTAGGATCTGTCAGGAGCAGCTTCAGGATAGATGGACGGACACCCACTTGTTTAGCCAACTCATCCATGTAGGGGATGTAGTCCACCTGGATGGTGTGTCTCTGGGCGGCCACATACCTGGATGACAGTGTGATTAAGAGTCATCAAGATTCACTTAAATGACATTTTAACTGTAGAAATTGTGTAAATTCTGTGCTATATAGTCATGTGAGGTGAAGTGTGGAGAACCTTTGAGTCATTTCGTTCTCTTTTGCTTTAATGTCCTTGATCATTGCACTCATTGGAGGCAGTTTGCACCGTCCTAGTGAGTATATCACAATTTGTTACATAAACAAAACACTGTGTACTTAATGTTCTGACATGTTCGTATATTAAAGTAAAACAGAAAAATAATTATATCCTCCAAAAAAAATTTTAAGTACTATGTCATCATACTGTAACTTTTAGAACTTGAAACCAGTCCAAAAGGACAAAGATAAGACCAAAAACAAGAAAAAGACAATGTCTAATTGTTACAAGTCTTTGCTTAATTAAGAGAAAATGCTCATGAAAAACTACATTAGAAAATTTTTTAGTGATAGAAATCTTGAATAATAGTATAAGTAGACATTTGTTATACTGAATTGTATGAATATGAACATATTTTTAGAACAGCCCTTAGTTTTCTGTGTAGAAGATCAGCATCATGTTTGATACCTTTAAAAACACGTGTGGCCCAGCGCGCTTGCATCTCAGAGATGGGCATAATGGCTCCCAGAGGCTGGATTAGACCAATTACGGCTAAAGTTGGGCGCTCTAGTGCTGGGGGATACACATATTTGTACAGGGATACCTTGTTCTTTGAGACAGGAATTACATGTGAAGACAGGAAGGGGAATGAGAAAGTGTATCCAGTGGCAAACACCACCAGATCAATGTCATCCTCAACAGTGCCATCCTCAAAAACCACACTTGATCCACGAAACTCTTGCACATTTGGCTTTACTGAGACCGTACCGGAGAGGATCCGGTTTGGTAAATCATCATTGACCATGGGATGTTGGCTGAAAATTCTGGAAAATAAACAAAAGCCATTATATAGTACAATATGAAAAGGGTAAAAGGGTTAACACTTTCATGGACCAAAGTCAGCAGAATCTTGTTTCCTCCAGTGTTCAGAGTACCTGTGCGCAGGCTGCAGCCCATAGAGCTTGTGGTTGAACCGTTTATTGAGTTGTTTCTCACCCACATTGTTGATAAATCCAACAGGCAACATTTGAATAAGCCAACTACGCATTCTATTATTAAACATCATGTCTGATGGAACACCATTGTCTCCTACACGATTTAGTATCCAAGATCCCTTTCGGGTGCTCAGATAAACCTAGAATTAAGGGAAACAATGTGGAATGCAGAAGCTTTAATAAGAATATAATAATTCATATACTATAATTATTTATACTGCAGTTGTGGCATATCACCTGTTTGGCCATTCTGCTCAGCTCTACAGCAATATCTCCTCCAGAGTTCCCAATACCAATCACAACTACCCTCTTCCCTCGCCAATCTTCAGGGTTTTTGTAGTCACGGCTGTGGAAGAATTTCCCCTTGAACGTGTCTATTCCTGTAATGCAATATATAGCTTATCTATATAATTCCTTAAGTCTGCTATTGTATATACATTTTGTATATATTGTAAACAATAAAATTAACAAATTAGTAAAATCATTAACTTATTGAATAACTTTTAAAGCTTGTTGAATCATTCTTTGCAAAACCTTGTAAACTTACTAATTATAAACAATATTTCTACCTGAGATTCTGCTTAATGCTACAACAGTTGAATGAGAGCTGTGATAAGGCCTAATGACTCTTGTGCAACTAAAGTTCACTATGAGTGTCCCAGATTGGCTTTTATTGACTTTATGTTGTTGCACTTTGCACATAGACTGTGTTTGCTTAGTCATCACATGTACTGCACCTGGAAAGTCCTTCAGAGGGAGGTGAGGGTGACAGTGGTGACCGGTGCAGACCATCACAGCATCAAACACCTGTTTCTCTCTCTGACCATCCTTGGACTCTGTCTCTACATCCCACTGACCAGAGTGAGGGAAGTCTGGCCTTGGGGTAACATGAATGACTTTTGTCTAAGAAACACAAAACATGAATTTGTGAATATTTGAAACCTCAAAAACCTAAGATAAATATGAGGTACAGTATATTCCTAACTTCACTGTTCACATAAGCTTTCAGGCCAGACCTGGAAACGGATGTGTCGTTTGAGCTGGAAGTGCTCAGCGTACATTCGGAAGTAGTCCATGATGAGGGAGTTGTGCATATAGTTTGGGAAGTGGGCAGGGATAGGGAAATCACTGTAGCACATCATCTCCTTTGAAGTGTTGATAATCAATGAGTAGTAAATACTAGCACGATCTGGATCTGGATTTTCCTAAGATACAAAGACAGGAAGCGAACTGCATCAGTTTCTTGCAGCACATAGTTTATTGATGGTCTGCAATGAACTATGCATCAGGGTTCAGTGCTTGCCTTGGACCCCTTCTTTTCTTCATATGTACAATTTCGGTGGGCCCAATCACTAGACATATCTCACCTTAAACCTCCAAAGACCTCCAATGTTATCACTGGTCTCAAAACACACTGGCTCCAGGCCTTCATCCAGGCAGCATTTGATGCAGGTCAGCCCAGAGGTTCCTCCTCCAATCACAGCAACACGTTTGGCCATGATGATCCACAACCGTCTGACTATCTGTCTAGTTCCAAAACAGTCTAGTGTCAAAGCATGAAACTATACATTAGTAGGCTATTATTTCTATCAAATCTCAAATTATGCATAGCATATTGTAGAAATTAGTAAAAAACAAAGAGTAATTTTACTGGACACCGCAGTAACATAATACACGTCTTTATTGTCACTTTTGATTAATTTAATGCGTCCCTGCTGAATTTTAAAGCAGTATCCCGCAGTAGCCTGGATGCCAGCCGAATTTAGTCCCGTCCACAACATTTGAGGTCGGGAATATTCTGACTAGAATGAGTATGACGACGCAGCGTCACCTAAATTCATTAAAAAAATGACATAATTCACAAGCCAGCGCACTTCGGTTTTATAAACATAGGAAATCTGAATTTCAAACCACTCTTTTAACCACTGCGTTGTGTAACCGTCTTATGTATTTGTGAAATCGATTTGCTACAGCTCTAACAACAAGAACATAGGCTACGAACAAATAAAACGAGTCAGATTCGGACACACAAACAGCTCGTTACGTAACGTTAAACACGCCTGTCCCGTAAAAACGACAATATGTGATATTAGTGACAATAAAAAGTTTTCGGAGAACCATCTCACCGAGCGTGAAGCAGTGACCGCAGAATTTTATAGATGTTGTTCACTGACTCCACAGACACTTCTCAGTTCAACTTCTCACCACACCCCTGCATAGTAAAAGAGGCGGATTCATGGACGTCAGTTGCATTAGTTACATAATGTTAACAGATCATGGTTGAATCATAGTCGTAGGCTACATTGTAGACCTATAGGGCTACTGTTTTTTTTTTTTTTTGTGTAGTCCTGCATAGATGCATGAAATACTTCATGCTATTGTATGGAAATTAGGCTATAGGCCTATTTGTTTTGTTTTTTAACACTTTATATTACGACCCGCAAACAACTGCGTAAGTAAACCGAAATTACGGCCTACGTTTCTGTAATTATAGTGTACTTCCGTGTATTTATAAGGGAACAATATGTTAAGTTTTGGGTAATAAAGGGGTAACAAGCAGATACACCCTGCAAAGAACTTGGTGAATAAACCGAAATTACGGTGTAGCCTATATGTTTCTGTAATTACAGTGTACCTCCGTGTAGGTATAAGGGAACAATATTTTTGGGTAATAAAGGGGTATAATCAGATACGTTTAATTTACAAGATGTCAAAATTACCCTGTAACTACATTGCACAAGAACATATTTTGCCAGAAATGTGATAAAAAAAAACTTTTATATACATCAGACGTATTATAATTATAATTTGCTTGTAGGCTATCTGGTTGTAGGCTACCCCTTACCCAAAACTTAACATATCGTTCCCTTATAGGCCTACCTACACTCAGGCCCGGATTACCCAATGGGCATTATGGGCACGGGCCCAGGGGCCCATGCGCACTTGGGGCCCAAGCGAGGGGAAGACTTTTTTTTATTTTTTTTAACATTTCCGACTATTTGCCGACTATTTCCGACATTTACATTTGCACTAAGTGCCTGTCTTTTCAGCAAAAAGACGATCACCACTAATTAGCTACAGTGTCGTAGGTCGTAGAGCGTGAGGTGCTTGATAGCAGCTCTAGACGCGCTCGACCTGTGTTCGAATCCGCCTTTTGCCGAACTCGCTCTTTTCCCAACACAAATGAGATGTAAAATGTATAGCCTAACATAAAGGTCTCTAGAGTTATATTTTGCCAACAAATTAAAATCGAAACCGTGATATGGCTTTATGCCTTTATAAACAGCACAAGACTTTAATTAAGTAGCCTATATTATAAAGGCATTCTGTTTGTGCTGCGGGATTTAAAGAGAAGTGCGCTCTTTGCTCACGCGATCAGCATGGTGATCTGGTGTTTTCTCCAAAATAAAAGCTCAAGGGTTTTTTTTTTCTTGCAAGTGAAGAAATTAGGACAAAAGTATTGTAATTGTCCTAGTGCAGGGGTTCCCAAACTTTTCAGCCCACGACCCCCAAAATAAAGGTGTGAGTGACTCGCGACCCCAACTATCCTCGGAGGTGGTTAAAGTGTACAAACATTGCGTTAAACTGTGCACACGCACTAATAGGCATACTTACAACACAAAATAACATGTGAAGAGCTCTTTTCCAAAACGCGATAAACTCAAAACAAAACAAAAAAAGAGTTGGTCATGTCATTTTGCTGTGTACTGAACCTATTCACTGTTCCATCAACGTTTCATGCCAAATCGCTATATTTCCTTGTTTAAAATGTAGCCTACTGCAAGTGCTTTCAAGTTCCTTTCCAACCCGCTATAAGCGCCGAACCTATTTTTAGCCTAAATCAGAATTCGGTGGGCGTTCTACACAATCCAACATGTCTCTGAGTGAACGCGCCTATAGAGAAAAATGCATGTAGCCTAATGGATTACATAATCAGAGAGTAGCCTATCCTATTTATTTTCGTTTTTAATTGTTTTGTTTAAAGACATTTCAAGATTTCTATATAGATTTCTCATGTCTGTGAACCGAAACGCAGCAATTTATGATGAGATGCGCTCCAGTTCACGTGCAATGCCAGGGACCGCGCCCGCGCCTCCATGTCGTTTTGATTGATGATTATATTGTCTATTTTGCTTCTTATTTATTAAATTCAGGCAATTGGTTGATGAAAAAAAATATTAAAATTAAGATACAATTTATACAAAACGAAATTCACTTTAAAGAAAGGCTTTCTACAAAACAAAACTTAATTAAGTGGCCAAAATCATGTCTGACCATGTATCTCGATATATCGCGCATCCTATCTTACTCGTGCTGTTCGCTTTTCATAATCAACATAGCCTATATGGGGAAAAAATAACATTATAATATTTTAACAAATATGAAACTAAATGCACTTAGGTCTATTTAATGGCTACAACACGTATGGCAATGCGTATACATTTTATGAGGTGGCTAATTCGACCTCAGTCATACAAATTTTTACGATTTTTGCTAAAGCGTGCATATGTTACGAGTTACCAAATTCGTATGAATTCGTACGAATGACCTACACCTATCAATATATATATACATTTTTTTTTTGCCTTTATTGCAATTATTATAATAATGATTTCTATAATTTTCAAAAATTCCTATGACGTAAAATACATAGGCCTATAGCCTATAAATGTACTGTATAAATGAAAATTTATATTTCAAAAGTATATTTTACATTACACTATGTAATATAGCAATTTATATATTGCTATATTACTATATTGCTATATTGCTATATATTGCTATATATTGTCCTTGGAAAAACTATATATTTGGCCTGCCTAAGGGGGGGCCTACAAGACATTGTGCCCAGGGGCCTCTGAATTCTTAATCCGGCCCTGCCTACACTACACGGAGGTAGGCCTACAAAGAAACGTAGCCTACGTAGCCTACACCGTAATTTCGGTTTACTTACGAAGTTCTTTGCAGGTTGTATCTGCTTGTTACTACTTTATTACTCAAAACGTAACATATTGTTCCCTTATTATATCTTCACGGAAGTATATAGACTAGGCTACACTATAATTACAGAAACATACACCTTTCGGTTTACTTGTTGTTTCGTAAGTGTTACCGTTTTTTTTAGCACTTTAATGTCCCAAGGAATTCATTTTATGTAATAAGGTCACGTTAAAACTGTTGGAAACGTGTTTACATTTCTTTTGTTAAAATATTAAATTAAAATGATGAGTGGACATTGATAATGACATCTATAGGCTAGCCTAAATAGCCTATATAGGCTACAAGACTCTTCACCTTTTTGAGCCGTTCATCATCACAAAATGACACTAGTCTTGCCAGACTATATAGGCTTATCCAGCGATTGTTTTATTTATATAGGCCTATATTAAAATAATAATACAAATATACTTTATTTAACTATTGTCAAAAGATAAGGACACTATAACACAAAAGATGATTATTTTGGCAGAGCACTTGTTATGACAGATATAAGAAGAAAAAAAGACACATTAGACCACAAAGGTAATGTTTAATTTTAATTAGAAAATGAATGCAATAATTAGATAAAGGAATAATAAGGTTAAAGTGCAAATTCAAAACAGAGCTACCCAAAAATTTAATATGGGTTTTCTATGGGATAGCCTATAAGAAACAGATGGGTTTCTCAGGAGGAGTGGGTTCTTCTTTTTCATTGCCATAATAGCAAAAATCACTGCAGCCCCTCCTGACAGGCCCAGCCAAAAGAACAAACTGAAGGATAAAGGTTCTGGAATGGGCCGTGTCTTCATGGGTTTCGGCCACACGCTCCCATTGGGTCAGAATTGACGGGCACCTCTCCAATACCCTGGTCTGCTTAGCCGAAACTGGTATAGGGAGTACAGGGGCCAAAGAAAGCCCTCAGTCCCACAGCTGGGTCCCTCAGGAGCAGCCAGGCAATGTTGGGACAGACGCCCACTTCCTTTGCTATTGAGGGATATTTAGTCCACTTGAAGGGCAGCCAGCTTAGGACAGGGGTAACTGTAAAGATAGCAGAGAGTTCAAAAGAAGCAAAGATTATTGCCGAACCAAAATCTATTTGGAATTATCATCAAGGTAAAAAAAAAAAAATTACCTCTTTAAAATAGCTTTTATGTCCTTCTCAATTATTTAATCTATTTTATCGGCTGGAGGAAGATGATTTAGTCCTCCTTGAAGAACAGGAGTATTAATACATAAGCGTTTTCAAAACATAACCATACATTATTAAATCATAAAAGAAGATCATGTTAAACTGTCTTGGAAACGTGTTTACTCTGCTTTCATCATTTTTTTCCAACCTAAACTTATAGAAAGATTTATTGGTAACACTTTACAATATGGTCCCATTACTAAAAATGAGCAATACTTTTTTTGACATTATCTATTAATCTTTGTTAATTTTAGTCAAATGTTCATTGTTAGTTCATGTTTGCTTAGGTCCATTAGCCTAAATAATATTAACAGTATTAATATATAATATTAACATAACTTTTGATTTTAATAGTGTTCTAGTAGGCCTATGTTGACATTAACATTGACTAAGATTAACATTGACTAAGATTAATTATGTTTCATGTTAACTAATGTTAACAAATTAAACTTTATTGTAGTGTTAACAACTTATTATTTTACTTTTATTGTACTCATTTTTCCCATTTATTGAATGACACCTCTCCTGTCCCCATGTTGAGAGAAATCAGGAGTAAGAATGGCAGCAGCTGACAGGTTTGTTTGAGCTGCGCCCTCTACAGTACAGAAACCTCCATTTCCTCCAGCTTGAAGTTTATTCATTTCACTTTTGGTGTGAAAGGGCTTTTACATTTGCCAAAAATAGAACTCTTTGTTTTTGTTATTACAGTTTTTTTTTAATTGCTAACAATCATCGGTCAATAATGGCAGAACACCTGAAACACCTCCAGGAAGAGCTGGGACGGTGGATACAAACAATGAACCAAACAATGTGTTTAAAGGGATAGTTCACCCAAAAATTAAAATTGTTATAATTTATTTAACCTCATGTTTCAAACCTGTACCTTTCTATGTTATGCTAAACACAAACATGTTTGGAGGAATCTTTGTAACCAAGCAGATGTCGCTTCACATTAACTACCATAAATCTTTTTTTCTCCAATAATGGTAGTCAATGGTTTCTCTATTTGCTTGGTTACAAACATTCTTCAAAATATCATCTTTTGTGTTCAGCAGAAGAAAGAAACTCATACAGGCTTGGATCATGAGGGTGAGTAAATGACAGAATTTTCATTTTTGGGTGAACTATCCCTCTATATAATAATTCAGTATTTTGTAGAGATGCACCGATTGATCGGCTGGTGACCGGAGTTGGCCGATTTTCACGTGATCGGCCATGACTGGCGATCGGCCGGTCAGTCTGACTCTGACATATGCCGATTTTATGCCGGTCAAATGCACTCTGGCGCCCCATGATTAACATTGCGATGACATCAGCATCACACGAAACGCACATGTAGGAATCTTCGTGAATTACGGCCGTTCAGACCGCAAGCGTGTATTTTTTTGTCGGCGTGCATGTTAATGAGTAGCCTACGTTCACACCGGGAGCGGGAGCAGCGCGTGAGCGTCGCGTGTAACGTGAAGCAGTGAAACGTTTCAGCGCCGAGTCTATTTCTGCACTGCTCACGCTCAAATAAAGTGAAAGCACACTTTTGATGGACAAAATATCCTAAATATGATTTCACACAAAAAGTGCCCAAAATGCACAGAATTTAGGCTACGTGTTTTATCAAGAACTGGAGTAGGCTATGTCAGAAAAGAAACGTAGACTCAAAAATATTTATAGAAAATTAACCCATTTAAACTTGTTTTTATTATTCAGTTTTTACAAGTGATTGTAATAGGCCTGTGTGTGTGTGTGTTTTGAGAAATATCTTTATACTGCAAGGCTATATCTATTAAATGTATTATTAATATATTATTGTATTGCCATTACCTGTTTTCATACAGATGTTTAGTTTGTTAAACATATATCTAAAAAAATAATTGGTTATTAGATGTGAAAAGGAAATGGTTCTTCCATAACACTGCACTTTAGATGTGTGTGAATTTCCCACATCAGGGGTAATTTATATAGTTCTATTTTATAGCGATTATCTGTTGAAAATATTATGTTCTATGCAAATTGTAAAATGTTCTATTAAAGAAAAGATAGAAAATAAATATTTGTGTGTGCTGTAAAGTGGTTAGAAAAAATGAAATCGTTATTTTTCATTTTTAAATGAAAAATAAAGTCCTTTTTTGGGGAAAAAGCTCAGTATAATAGAATAAGCAAAAAAAGGCTTCACATAAGAAATATAACAAACACAAGGTTAGGTTATATAAAAATAAAACATTCATAAATTATTTTATGTAGGCTACATACTGTCTTCAGTAAACTCATTTAGATATAAACGCAAATCATAATAAGTAGGCTATCATTATTATTATTATTACATTTTGGCTACATATTTAGAAGACGCTTTTATCCAAAAAAGGATCAAAGCAATTCGTCAAATGTCAGTCATAATACAGGTTAGACAATAATACAGGGCTAGGACGCATAAATCTGTGTGTGGAGTTTGGAGCGCGCTGCATGGCACGGAGGCGCGGGCGCGAACGCGCATTTTCCTATCAACAGTGGAAACAACTTAAAATACTCTATAATTTCTGGCCATACAGAAAATAATAATACATCATTCGCAACTACTTTTATTTGTCCAAACTCAAAATAACAAGAAAACGTTGTGCTTTTATGAAATAATCAGGCGCGCTTTCATGATCTCCATGAACTGGAGCGCGTCTCATAAATAAACTGAAACAAAATATAGACTATACCTATATAAAGCTTGAAATGTCCACTTTTAAACGAACAATTAAAATGCCTCGTTATTTTTTCAGACGCAATTATTATCATTAGCCTATAAACCAGATCTCTGCATGGCTCCAGAGGCTCTTCCACTGCGGGGAAAATATCATTTCCAGGTTCTAATTTGGCCTTAGAAAACCAGTAAATCGAAATTTTTTCCATATTCGTTTCTGAATATTTTAAATGTTTAATAAAGGGGCAAAAAATTCGTAAACATTTTTTTTTTTGGTGTGTAGCCTACAGTTCAAATTCAAAATGTTAATTTTGGTGTTCAACTTTGCGTTTTAAAAATACAACAAAAGTTTTTCAATTATGGGTTAAAAAAGAAAAACGAATGGATGCAAAAGTAGCCTACACGACCCTACTATTATTACATTATTTAACTGTAGAAAAAGTTATCTTACGAGAGTATCTCTCGTACTGCGTAATATCTTACGCTATGGGGAAAACTCTTTTCCACGAGATATTGAAGGCAAAAATTATCCTTAATTTTTAATTAATGTAAAACGCTTTGCGGCAGCATGCAGACATAGGCGAGACAGCTCGCGCGCCTATTGGCTGCCCTGCGGCAAAAGCAGCAGCCTATCGAGAGCCGCTGTGCGCGACGTCATGACCAATGGGGACACTTCGCGCCCATTTCGTCACGTCCCGCCAGAAAGGGCGTGGTCTTGCCCTATAAAGGCGGAGGACAGGCTCATACAAACTGATTTTCATCTCTTCAGCGAAGCTCACATCGCTGGATCCAGAGTGAGAAGCCGCGCCGTCGACGCAAGCCTTCAGCGGGACGAGCCCTTGAGTCTGAAGTCGCTGGCCTTCACCTCGCCGCCTTCAGCCGCCGTACCTGTTGCGTTTTCCGGCGTCTAACCTTTAACTCTGCTGAGAGTGTTTGTTCGCCGTCGCACCTCACACTTCTCTAAAAACTCTAAAAGAGCTGCGTCTTTTTCAAGATGCCATCTTCCTGTGGCTCGTGCGAGCCCAACTCAGCGACGGGGACCGCCATGTCATCTGCGTTTCCTGCCTGGGTGAAGATCATGCGGCTCTCGCGCTCACCGATGGCGGATGCCCTCATTGTGAGCTAATGCCCATGGTGACTCTGAGGACTCGCCTGGCATCTTTCTCGGAGCCCGCACTTCCGCCCGCTGTAGTCCCGCGCCGTAAGAAGCGCCGCGCCCAGCGCGCCCCCGAGCTCTCTCCTGTTCACCAAAGCTCGCCGGTTCGCCCGCCAGCTTCGCCGGCATCGCTCGAGTCACTCACCGACGGACAGCGGCCGCCGTCTGCCGCCGCTTCCGCCATTGAGTTCGACGAAACAGCCGAGGCCTGTTCTATCCTGGCGTCGGACAGCGAGGATTGGGCGAGCTCTGTGGACCTCCCCCCTTCTGCCCGCAAGTCGTCAGGGAAACGGGCCAGCATCAAAACCGCGGCTAGCATTCTTTACGTTATAAGAAAGCTACCCCGCTGTCCGTGGGCATGCGTCACCGGCGAAATGAGGAAAGAGTGTGTTTTAGTCCCGCCGAGGCCGGACCAATCTCCATTTCTCAAACATTTCTCAGCTCCTCTTAGTTAAAGGAACACTCCGACTTTTTGGGACTTTAGCCTATTCACCTTATCCCCCAGAGTTAGATAAGACCATACATACCTTTTTCATCTCCGTGCGTGCTATAAGTCTGTTTGACGCACCCACCGCTAGCCTAGCTTAGCACAAAGACTGGATGTAAATGGTTACAGCTAGCATACTAATCCAAATAAGTGACAAAATAACGCAAACATTTTCCTATTTACATGTTGTGATTTGTATAGTCACAGAGTGTACAAAAAACAAAGTCACATGAGACACAGACATATTTTAACCGTATAAATACTGGGAACTATATTCTCTGAAGGCGAAGCACTGCTACTTGGGCGGAGTGATAACCGCAGCACCTGAGACGTGCCGTGGTGAGGAGCAGAGAGCGCGTCTCAGGTGCTGCGGTTATGCGAAAAAGGTATGTATGGACTTATCTAACTCTGGGGGATAAGGTGAATAGGCTAAAGTCCCAAAAAGTCGGAGTGTTCCTTTAAGCGGCTGAAAATGTCAATATTGCAGCAATGAGCCTGTTGTATAACACGCATGCCTGCAAACAAACACCGACACACACAAAACTGATGATGCTCTCTTATCTGCTCGAGCTAATTTAAGCTTATGTTGTTTCCCCCCTGTGGCTCAGTGGCGAAACCCAAAGCCTTCGCACGGGAGACCTGTGTTCGATCCCAGCTGGCGACCCAGAAAAATCATATAAGCAGTGTATTTTCTGGTATTCCGGCCACAGTCGATGGTGTTATAGTGTAATAAAAATGCCCACAGCCCAGGGTTCATTTCTACACACAAACACAGCCCGCCACAGTGCAGGGCTCGCACAAATGAGATCGACTCATGTCAATTGTGCATTAAATGTAGTGAATGTGCCCACAAACACTACACACTGCATGTACCACGGATTCTGTAAAACGGAGTCTTCCTAGCCTCCTAGGAAAACGACGGTGTTTAAATCTCGCCGCGGCCAGACCCCACCGAAACTCCTCGCTTGTTCAGTTCCAAATAATGTGACTGTTCCAGTGTATTTCACAGTAAACAAGCCGGTACCCCAGCCCGCTTGCCTGCACACAAACGCCATTTTTACGGCGACCCAGATAAATCCCAAAAAGAGTGTTTTTTCTGGTATTCCGGCCACGGCAGATGGTGTTATGAGTGCTGTAAGAATGCCCACGTCTCAGTGCCCATTCCCACACACAGACACAGCCCGCCACAGTACAGGGCTAGCACGAATTAAATCGACTCATGTTGATTGTGCATTAAATATAGTGGATGTGCCCACTTAAAGGTATTCCGGCCACGGCCGATGGTGTTATGAGTGTTGTAAGAATGCCCACATCCCAGTGCCCATTCCCACACCCAGACACAGCCCGCCACGGTGCAGGGCTAGCACAAATAAAATCGATTCATATCGATTGTGCAAACAGTGTAGTGAACGCGCCCATGTCACAGTGCCCGCTTACACTACACGATGCGTGTCCCCTGGTTTCTGTAAAAACGAAACTAACACACATTCAGTTGGCGCGAGCCGACAGTGTTCTCAGTGCAGTAGATGTGCCCGCTGTCCTGCGCCCACATTCTCTCACAGACACGCCGAATCCCACGGGATTCGTCCCGCTCGCTCTCTCTGCACATCCCGTCATAGAGAAACTGAGCGCGGCCAGGCTGCCCGCTGTCATCAGCGCGCCCCCCGCCTCGCATGCTCTAAAAACAGCGCGGTGTTCTCAGCACACCGGGGCTCTCGAGCCGCCGTTATGCCGCGGCCAGAGCCCAGATTTCATTCTGCCCCTAGCTATTCACACAGATGCGTGGTCAGAGCTTCCCGGGGTATCAGAAGGGGTGCTGAACACTATAAAGAGAGGCTATTCTCAACAATTCACTCGACGCCCCCGCCGTTATACGGCGCGCGTCGAAACTACGGTGAAAAATGAAGCATCTAATCTACTTCGAGCCGAGATAGCGAAACTACTGAGCAAAGGGGCTATAGAACCTTTATCTCAGGCTCAGAGCGAAGGGGGCCTATACAGCAGATATTTTCTGGTACCGAAAAAAGATGGGGGTCTCAGACCCATTTTAGATCTGCGACAGCTGAACAGAGCACTTGTAAAGCGCCAGTTCAGAATGCTTACAACCAGGAAAATCCTCGCGCAAGTGCGCCGGTAGGATTGGTTTATGTCAATAGATTTGAAAGATGCCTATTTTCCAAATACAAATAGCGTCCCATCACAGGCGATTCTTGAGATTCGCCTTCGAGGGCCAGGCATATAAGTCCTGCCGTTCGGCCTGTCCCTAGCACCCCGTACATTTACGAAGTGCATGGATGCGGCTCTCGCACCCCTGAGACTTCGGGGCATGCGAGTTTTGAACTACTTGGACGATTGGCTGATTCTAGCTCGATCTCACTCAGAGCTCATAGAACACAGGGCCACATTACTCGAGCACCTCGAGAATCTGGGCCTTACAGTCAATTGGGCGAAAAGCTCGCTGTCTCCCAGTCAGAAAATTTCTTTTCTGGGAACAGTGCTGGACTCACTATCCATGACAGCACGCCTGTCACCGGAGCGCGGACTAAGCATTCAGCGCCTCGCAAAATCCTTCCGCCACGGCTCTATAGTCCCGCTCAAAAGGTTTCAGAAAATGCTGGGCCTAATGGCCTCAGCAGCCTCCGTACTCCTGCTGGGCCTGCTTCGCATGCGCCCACTGCAGTTCTGGCTGAAAGCACGAGTTCCACCCCGGGCATGGACAGCTGGTCTGTTTCGCCTCAAGGTCGATCTAAAGTGCGTCTTGGCGCTGAAACCTTGGAAGATGACCGACTGGTATCAGTCAGGTGTGAGTCTGGGGACTCCCTCGAGTGTGAGGGTGGTGTCTACGGACGCCTCCACCTCAGGATGGGGAGCGCTGGTCGAGGGCAGACCGCTTGCTGGCCTGTGGTCAGAACGGGAAAAGCTCCTTCACATAAACTGCTTGGAAATGATAGCAGTCGACAAAGCGCTACGGCGCTTTTGTCCCCAGATAAAAGGCCGTCATGTCTTGGTCCGGTAGGACAACATGTCAGTGGTGGCATACATAAATCGCCAGGGCGGCGTCAGGTCCCGAAACCTTTACAGGCTGACGGAACGCCTCCTGGTCTGGGCTCAGCACAACCTGCTCTCGCTGAAAGCAGCGCATGTGCCTGGTCACCTGAATGTGGGACCAGACAGATTGTCCAGAAACAACATCCCAGCAGGAGAATGGTCGCTGCACCCGCAGACGGTCCAGCTGCTGTGGGAAACGTTCGGCAGAGCGCAGGTGGAACTATTCGCGTCCCACGAAAACGCTCACTGCCCAAAGTTTTTCTCGAAAAGCAAAGACGCGCTGGCCCATGTCTGGCCCCGCTGTCCCATGTCTGGCCCCGCTGTCCCCTATATGCTTTTCCCCCTGTCTCGCTCCTGCCTCAAGTGTTGGAACGAATCAGGAAAAACGGATGCCCAGTGCTGCTCGTGGCTCCGCTCTGGACAAACCAGACTTGGTTCCCTGCCCTAATGCAGCTGACCAGCACTGCCCCATGGCCTGTACCATTGAGGAGAGACCTCCTTTCACAGGCGGGGGGCTCGATCTGGCATCCTCGCCCCGAACTGTGGTCCCTGCACGCATGGGCCATCAACGGGTACCCGCTAGCCTCCCAGAGGGAGTACTAAACACGATCGCGCAGGCTAGAGCCCCGTCTACTAGACGACTCTACTCCTCGAAATAGTCTGTGTTCTCTGCGTGGTGTCAAGCCCAGAGCTTTTCACCTGTAGACTGCGGGGTTTCGGAAGTGCTCTCCTTCCTTCAAGAGCTGCTGGATAAGGGCAGGACCCCATCCACGCTCAAAGTATATGTGGCGGCCATAACAACGTTTGCAAAACCGGTGTCTGGCCAGTCACTGGGAAGGAACGACTTAGTCGTGCGTTTCCTTAGGGGAGCTCGGAGGCTAAACCCTCCCAGGCCTCCGTCAGTCCCGACGTGGGACCTTTCCACGGTCCTGGAGGCCATGAAAGGCGCCAATCCAGTTGTCAGACATGAAACACCTGTCTTTCAAAACAGTGTTTCTCATGGCTCTCGCTTCAGTGAAGCGCATAGGGGACTAACAGGCGCTCTCTGTGAGCGCGTCATGTATGGAGTTTGGCCTAATGACTCGAGAGTCATTCTCAAACCTAAGCACGGGTACGTGCCGAAATCCCTCAATACACCGTTTAGGGCCCAGGTAATTTCCCTGTCTGCCCTTCCGGTTCTCAATGAGGAGAAGGACGCGAGTCTCCTTTGCCCCGTCAGGGCATTAAGAGCTTATGTGTCCCGCTCGTCTGGTTTCAGACAGACCGAGCAGCTTTTTGTTTTGTTTGGCGGGCGTTCCAAGGGACTTGCCGCTTCGAAACAGAGCCTATCCAGGTGGATAGTCGATGCCATAGCGCTGGCTTACACTTCTAGGGGCCTGCAGTGCCCTTTGGGTGTCAGAGCGCACTCCACGAGGGGCGTGGCCTCCTCGTGGGCATGGTCTAGCGGGGTTTCCCTGCAAGATATCTGTACGGCCGCGGGCTGGGCCTCGCCGTCTACATTTATAAAATACTATAACCTGGAGGTACCCGCCTTACAAGCTAAGTTTGACCTGTGTACCGCTCGCTGACTGATACAGCAGCTCCATGAGTGTTGATACATGTATGTCCACCCAGTTTAGGTTGAAAGTTTTCACCCTGGTTGCGTGGTTTAATTGTCACATGACTAGCTCCTCTGGATGCTATCTTATAAGGAATGACGCTTTTAGCCTCTCTTCCTCCACTCTCTGTGAGTTTATGGTGATTATGCATTATATGAGCCCTGGGCTTCGGCCCCTGGGACTTTAGTGTTGGATCCCCGTACGCACGGCGTGTTGCATTGTGTTCCCCATAGCGTAAGATATTACGCAGTACGAGAGATACTCTCGTAAGAGAACGTACTCGGTTACTAACGTAACCTCGGTTCTCTCTAGAGAGGGAACGAGTACTGCGTATCTTGCCGTGCTTGGAATACGCTCTGGTTCGCTTCGGCGATGAAAACCAGTTTGTACCAGCCTATCGAGCTTATTTATAGGGTGAGACCACACCCTTTCTGGCGGGACGTGACGATATGGGCGCGAAGTGCCCCCATTGGTCATGACGTCACGCAGAGCCTCTCTCGATAGGCTGCTGCTTTTGCCGCAGGGCAGCCAATAGGCGCGCAAGCTGTCTCGCCTATGTCTGCTTGCTGCTGCAAAGCGTTTTACATTGTAAGTCCTCGCTAAATCGAACCAATGGCGGCATTCGATCAGCGGCGAAGGTCTCGCGCATGTTCCGTCCTTTCCAGGCTAAAGGGATTTTGGATTAAATGCAATACACTTTCTCATATGTATTAACTCGTAATTCCATCTGACTCCATATATAAAAGGGTTTTAATGATATCTGTGCATCATTAAATGTGAGCGAGTGTTTGACTATTCCTTGTAACCATTAGCTAAATGAACAATGTCAAAGTCAATTAGAATAATCAAATGTAACAATTTATTATGTCGGGTAAAGTATCATGCCAATTTCACAATCAGTTCAAAGATAATCAATACAATAACATCGAATGCTCTAGGATAAGAGAAATGCAAACCCAACATTTTAAGAAATACATGAGGCTGAGTTTTTGAGACTCAACCTCACGGGCTCTCAGAATTACAGAAAGCCTCGATCCTCCTGCTGCAGACCATTAAATAGCCTTAATCTTTCACATGTAAAACCTGCTAATTTGCATTAAGTTACACCTCTTGGGGTGGGGGGAAAAAGACCATTTGCCTTTCTTTGAGTCAGTTATCTCTAAACTCTTAAAAACCTTAGTACCTTGTGTTTTACTCTTTGGGAATGAGACCATTGTACCAGTCACACTGAGACCTTTAAAATGATACTAAACACAATACTTAATCATTCACATTAAAACCATATATATTCTTGTGTGAGTTAAGTGTTACTGAGAGACAGAATGTTGTGGATAAGGTGAGACTTTTGTCTCAAGGAAGAGGGGGGAGGTCAAATGTTAATTTTCCCACAAGATTCTTTGTTTCCTAAACCAGTGGTCATTCTTTAACCAGTTCTTCCAATTTCCAGCCTTACAACATTAATACAAAATTAAGGATAATTTTTTGGCTTCAATATCTCGTGGGAAAGAGGTTTTCCCCATAGCGTAAGATATTATGCAGTACTCGTTCCCTCTCTATAGAGAGAACCGAGGTTACGTTAGTAACCGAGTACGTTTTGCAGATGGTGAAGAATGAATGACAAAAGTTTATGGATTTTGGAAAACGTGGCCATTGAATGCATTTTGGACAGCACAGACTTCTGTTTTGAGGAATGTGTAAAACATTTTTTTGAAAATGTGGCTTTATTGACGATGCTTGCAAAAAATTACATTTGGTAACCCTCGTTCACGAAGGAGGGAATGGATACGTCAGAGATGATCCGACAAAATGGGGATCTCGCTTGAGACCAATCCACTTTGAGTGCAACTAAATGAGACAATGCACATTGCATGCGATAATTGCAATAGCTGCTCTGCCTCGCAGCGCGAGGGTTATAGGGTTATGGCTATGAGACCAGCAGCAGAACAGAAATAAACTCTTTGTCTCCGCCCGACCCTCCATGGGGGGAAGGAACGGTGAGTTCACTGTCTCATGAAGAGCAGCTCACTCCATCTCTGGGTTGCCCGGCAGGGATGCAAAAGTTTTAAGAACAAATGTAAATTAATCAGGGAAACACAATAGTTTTGATATCTACTGTAAATTATTAGAAATTGCCATTAAGACACTTAAGTGTGCTAGAAACAGTTATGAAAGTGCACTCTGATTAAGTAGACTTGAGTGGCATCTTATCTAATTAATATTATATTATAATTACAATAAAAAAAAAAAAATTGATTTGCAAAACAAATTAATCGGCCATAGCTATATGCATATTGGAGCATATTGGAGCAATTTACCATGCTAAACAGACATGCTAACAACTGCAGCAGTGATATATGATTAAGATAATACTTGGAACTTTAACACAACAAAAGAGTTTGATAGTGCAACATAATCACATACAAAACTGCACATAAAATCAGTTAAAATGAAATTAAACTGACTGCAATTTACCATAATCGAAGTACACTTATATGATGTTAGATTTCAAATAAAGTATGTTAAGTTTCTGATATCTATCACACGATCACTGTGTGGTCACTGGCAATGGTACAAAAGCCCTGATCTTGTCGAGGAGCAATGAAGGGTCTGCTATAAGTGAGTGCAGACTGGCCCTGCTGTAATACAGAGCAGACAGCAGCGCTGCAACAGACACTGAGAATAAGAGTGAATACGAGGAGCGCTGTGACTGCGGCTCTGGTGCACAGCGTGTTTTCAGGGGCTCAGTGACTCGATCCCACTGAGTCAGGATGGCCTGCCGTGCGCCTTCCCATCGGCCCGGTCCATGCAAGCGAAACTGGTACGGGGTGCAGGGCCCAAAGATGATGTTCAGAGCCAGTCTAGGATCTGTCAGGAGCATCTTCAGGATAGATGGACGGACACCCACTTGTTTAGCCAACTCATCCATGTAGGGGATGTAGTCCACCTGGATGGTGTGTCTCTGAGCGGCCACATACCTGGATGACAGTGTGATTAAGAGTCATCAAGATTCACTTAAATGACATTTTAACTGTAGAAATTGTGTAAATGCTGTGCTAGTAAACCTTTGAGTTATTGCTTCCTCTTTTGCTTTAATGTCCTTCATCATTTCACTCATTGGAGGCAGTTTGCAAAGTCCTATTGAGCATATCACAGTTTGTTAAGTACAAAAACACTGTGTACTTAATGTTCTGACATGTTCATATATTACTTTAAAGTAAAACTGAAAGAATAATCGGTAACACTTTACAATAATAGTACATGAATAATCATGTACTAATACCTGAATTAATAATTACTTTACCATGAACTAATGATGAGTTAAGACATGTACTGAGGAACTACCCTTAACTACGACATGAATCATATGAATTCCTGCATGAATATACCATCTTAACTACACGTTAGTACATGCTTGTTAATTAATGTATTAATTAACATTTCGGGGTAAACTAAATCAAACATGCTCTAGAAAATGGACACATTTTGTGGCCCAAAAGAAGAGCCAGAACACAAGACTAACATCCGACTGCATTATGATATAAAGACAGTAAACCAATCCATAAAATAACCACATTAATAACCATCATCTGTGCTAACACTGATTTTAATTTAGAAAATTGCATCTGTTAATGAATATGTTAGTGTAGGTATTTCACTCTTGATGGTAGCAGTGGAATCACTTAAAACAGAATGAGATTAAATTGTTTTTATTGATGAATGCATTGTGTGTTCAATGAGTAAGGTTAAATGTAAATATTGCAAGACATCTAGTGTAATTTATTGATGTTTGTGACAGTTGCTGGTGTCAAATTTATGAACAATTTTACATTGTGCCCTTTTAGTACATCTTTCTTCTGATCTAGAGCATGTTTGATTTAGTTTACCCCGAAATGTTAATTAATACATTAATTGACAAGCATGTACTAACGTGTAGTTAAGATGGTATTTTCATGCAGGAATTCATATGACTCATGTCGTAGTTAAGGTTAGTTCGTCATTAGTACATGTCTTAACTCATCATTAGGTCATAGTAAAGTAATTATTAATAAACAGAGCAATTCCAAGAGGGTCCTCACACCATCGGTGCTCGGGCCCTAATTCAGGTATTAGTTCATGATTATTCATGTACTATTATTGTAAAGTGTTACCGAATAATCATACCCTGCAATCATACCCCTATTTTTAAAGGGCCCCTATCATGGATTTTTGAAAATTACCTTTCATGTAGTGTGTAATATAGCTCTAAGTGAATGAAAGCATCCTGCAAAGTTTTAAATCTGAAAGTGCACCGTATATAAAGTTACTGTCTTTCGAAAGTAAGAGTCGACTCTGAGTCAATGAAATTAATTGTTTTTCAAACTAGTCATAAGACGTTTCGTCGTGACGTCAAGACGAAACATTAGCCAGCCCACTTATTGCGCGCGCACCAGGGAAACTTAAACCTCAAACCGGCAGCTGATGCTGTGGATACTGGAGAGATCATGTCGAGGAGACGCTGTGTGACACAATGTGACGATAAAGACTTTTTTTCCCCACTGCCCAAGGATGAGCATGTGAAGAATCTGTGGTTAAAATTAATCTTTACCATGATACTACAGCAGTATAATCCTAAACTTTTCCTGTTACCTTTATTTTACTGACAACTGCTTCTCAAATATCGGAGTCAGCTAATCAGCTGTGGGCCACTATTTCATAAAACTCTGTCTTTTAATGCAGATTGTCTGTCGTTCTCACTACTTTGAAAGATTAAGCATGGAGCAAGATTTGTTTTACCAATGTTTATGTTACATCAGTCATTCACGCTAGAGCTCGGCTAATGTATACATTGCATAGCCTACATGCACTGTTATTGATACAGTTTCCACGTGTTCACCTCAATATATTAGAAACATACTCTGTAAATAAATTAGTATAAGTAAAATAATCGGTTGTTGGACATGCACTTGTTAATGCTGATGGTGAGGAATAGCAACATCTCATAATGTAACTCAAACTGAGTAGTGAATCACTGAAACGTCCGGCTCGAGTCGTCCTTGCGATGGAGGTTCGGATTGAATGAATGGTTCTTCTAGTGTTTCATCATCGGACTCGCGCTCGCATTAATATGGTAAAATCGACGTCATTGTTCGTTACTGTGTTTAGTTTACAGTATAGGAAGCCTCAGGACACGCAGAGCTGTCGGTGTTATGGCAATGGGATTTTTTGTTTTCGATGCGTGCTGTATGCGGTAAACCAATCACAACAGACTGAGCTGTCTGGCCAATCAGAGCAGAGTAGCTCACGGAAAGGAGGGATTTAGAGAGAATGATTTATTTGGTAAGTCGTTTGAGAATAATTGACAATCTCGTGATGTGCAAATGTATATTATGAGAAAATGAAAATTTGACGTTTGATGCATGTAAACCTGTTGTTGGAGACTCCAAAACAACATTAGGAAACTTTAAAATATCATAATAGGGGCCCTTTAAGCACTATGAAAAAACTACAAAAAACTAATACAAAGACCACAAGAAAAAGTCATTGGGCCCTATCTTGCACCCGGTGCAAATGACTTTGTACACTGACGCATGTATAATTCCTATTTTGCACCCGCGCAAAGCGGACTTTTCCCTCCACAGACGCACGCCGGTAAACTAGAGAATGAACTTGCGCTCCCTGGGCGGTTCAACGCAAAAAAGGAGGCGTGTTCCGGCGCAAACAATCCCTGGTGCTATTTTGCAGTTCCAGAAAACAATTGCATTGAGCGTACATTCAGATGCTATTTTAAGCGTGCATGCTTATAATGCGCATAATACAGAGTGTGAACAACGCGCATACACTGTAGATGATTCTCTCATCTACACAGATGCATTTTCCTTTTTGCAAATGATACATTATTATAAGGAAAAATATTAAAACACGAGGGAAATCATTGTTGTGTTTATGCCGGAAAAAATAGGCATAAAGCTTACATATTTACCCAAATTATTATATGCGTGTAGGCTATAACCGAAGCTAATTTGGCTGGGTTTGTCCCATCCCCAATGTCACTTCTCTTTCTTTTACGGCCCTGACGAGAACATCGATCTCCTCGGCTGTGAAACGATTCTGCTACCGATTAAGCTACTTCAGACCAACCCCTTTTAAACTTGCGTCGGGCGCATGAGTCATTTATCCCGCCGGTAAAATAGCAACAGCGCCCAAGACCCGCCCACAAAGTTATTTGCGCTTCGCGCTTGATACTTGCGTTTCAGATCGTTAAAATAGGGCCCCTTGTCTAATTGTCAAGTCTTTGCTTAAATAAATGTCAGAAATAAAATTCTCATGAAAACTACATTACAACATTTTTTGGTAATAGAAATCTTGAATAATAGTATGTCAGGGATCTACTCAAGCGCAGAAGTAGTTACACTGATTTATTAACAAACAACAGACAAGACACAATGAGGCAAGGGAAGAGGTGAACACAGTCCATGGACAGGGAATGATGAACAATAATAAGCTGGGAGCCCAAGATGACGATAGGCTGGTGAGTAGAAATGGCAAGGCAGTGTGATACTGGAGGACAGGAGCGATGGCCAAGCAAGAACTCAATGCACCACTTGCTGCTGGGCAGGGAGAGTGAGCGGCCAGGGAAGCTCAGCTTGCAGGACAGGACTTCAACAAACAAGAGCCAC
This sequence comes from Semotilus atromaculatus, assembly GCA_031834385.1. Classification (NCBI taxonomy): domain Eukaryota; kingdom Metazoa; phylum Chordata; class Actinopteri; order Cypriniformes; family Leuciscidae; genus Semotilus; species Semotilus atromaculatus. Next base: position 22,425,250 of record JAULUF010000010.1, read on the forward strand.
GGCAAACACAAGAAGAGAGAAGACAAGACAGATGGTTGAAACTAATGCTTTGCAATAACAAGAATGGAACTACAACAAAAGAAGAGAGCTAAAAGAGGAGAACTAATGCTAGGAATAAAGAACAAATATCAATAGAGGTTAAAGGCAGACTACTAAGGCTATAATAAGGAAAAAAATAAATGCTAAAGTAACTGAGAACTAAGCAGAGAAAAAACTAAGGGGGAAAATATACTAAACAATAGCAACAATACTCTAGAACAGCAGGAAGAACAAAACAGACTAGAATAGACAGATTAGATCTAATTGTAACTTCAACAAGAAATAACTACAGACTGCTAGCATAACTATAATGCAGCACAAGCAGGCACAACGAACTGGCAAACCAGGAGGGAAAGAGAACATTATAAAGGGAGCTGAGAACATGAGGAACATGTGAGCACACTCAGACAAACTAGGACTCAACAAGGACTAAACAAGTGAGCGTGGTAGTTGGAAACAAGTAGGCAGGACACGAGGAGCAAATGGCCAAAACAAACAAAGACAGAGCCATGTGTTTAAGCACAACACAAACAAAGAGATATTGAACAACAACACGACAAACAGAACCGTCAGAGGAGAACCCTGACAATATATTAATATATTAACAGTATTAGTAAAGTAGACCTTTTGTTGTTCTGAGTTGTATGAACGAACATATATATTAAGAATAGCCCATAGTTTTCTGTGTAGAAGATCAGCATCATGTTTGATACCTTTAAAAACACGTGTGGCCCAGCGCGCTTGCATCTCAGAGATGGGCATAATGGCTCCCAGAGGCTGGATTAGACCAATCACGGCTAAAGTTGGGCGCTCTAGTGCTGGGGGATACACATATTTGTACAGGGATACCTTGTTCTTTGAGACAGGAATTACATGTGAAGACAGGAAGGGGAATGAGAAAGTGTATCCAGTGGCAAACACCACCAGATCAATGTCATCCTCAACAGTGCCATCCTCAAAAACCACACTTGATCCACGAAACTCTTGCACATTTGGCTTTACTGAGACCATACCGGAGAGGATCCGGTTTGGTAAATCATCACTGACCATGGGATGTTGGCTGAAAACTCTGGGAAATAAACAAAATACATCATATAGACACTTTCATGGACCAAAGTCAGCAGAGTCTTGTTTCCTCCAGTGTTCAGAGTACCTGTGCGCAGGCTGCAGCCCATAGAGCTTGTGGTTGAACCGTTTATTGAGTTGATTCTCTTTCAAATTGTTAATAACTCCAACAGGCAAAATTTGATTAAGCCAAACACGCACTCTGTAAAACATCATGTCTACTGGAACACCATTGTCCCCCACACGATTTAGTATCCAAGATCCCTTTCGGGTGCTCAGATAAACCTAGAATTAAGGGAAAAAATGTGGAATGCAAAGGCTTTAATAAGAATATAATAATTCATATACTATAATTATTTATACTGCAGTTGTGGCATATCACCTGTTTGGCCATTCTGCTCAGCTCTACAGCAATATCTCCTCCAGAGCTCCCAATACCAATCACAACTACCCTCTTCCCTCGCCAATCTTCAGGGTTTTTGTAGTCGCGACTGTGGAAGAATTTCCCCTTGAACGTGTCTATTCCTACAAAGCGATTTAAACCATTAGCCACATAAAAGGATATCATTTTTTAAGTTATAAAGTGTAATATATCGTATCTTATTAAAGGAAAATGTAACTTTATTTTCCATAAAGGCTTAAAATAGCTTCAATGTAATCTCATTTATGGCGCTTTTCCACTGCATGGTACGGCTCGGTTTGGCTCGGTACGGTTCGACTCGGTGCGGAAAGGTTCATCTCGCTTCGCTTTTCCACTGCGTGGTACGACTCGACTCGGTACGGCATGGTTCGGTTTAGCTTGGTTGCTTTTCCACTGCAGTTAGTACCAGTGTTCTGACGATTCATGCTACCCATCGAGATTTGCTACTCACTGGTTATGCGCATGTGCAGACTCACAGTTTTTTTTAACATAAGGTACATTTTCATGTGTTATAATGTAATTTCCCTTTAAAAATGCTAACTACCATATGGATATTTGTACGGTCAGCCAAGAATAACTGTATTTGATGATAATTTTTACTTCTCACACCATTTTAAAAATAAAAGCAGCACAGTAGCTACACATAACTTTCTAACTAATTCTATTTCATATAATATAAAATAATGTAATTTTTACTTGTTATATCAAATGTGATAGTTCATTTAAAATATCAAAATATGCTCAGCATACACTTACCCTGTTTTAAATGTAATAACGATGTCATAACATTGTGAGATTTACACCATTACGGAAACAATAGAGAATGAATCGACAGCACAATCCGTCAGAACACCAGTTCAAAGTGGGTGGGACTGATCATCATAGTTGCGCAACTCCTCTGCAACCAACAAGAGGAACGTTTGCACCTCATCCACTGACTACGATTCAGCCATTTCTTTTTTGAAGTTTTCATCTTTTTTTTTTCAAGCAAGTACTTTAAAAACAGGTGCTACAGCGTTGGCTGTTGTCTACTGGCTATTTAAATCTAGCGTTTTTAGTGTCTCGTGTTGCAAATACAATGATGCTGGTAGTGACGATTCTGTCTGACCAATCAGTGATCTGCAGTGTTGTCACATCTCATTTTAGTATCTGTACGGTACGCTTGGAACCTCAACAGACCAGGTACCATTTAAAGCGAGCCGTACCGTACCGTACCATGCAGTGGAAATGCGCCATAGAGCCGTACCGAACCGAGTCGTATTGTTCCATGCAGTGGAAAAGCGCCAAAGCGTGTTCTACATAAATATAATATCAAAGTCACGTAAACTGTCTGTAAAAATATAAGAACAAATAATCAAACTTCAAGCAACAGCACAAATAAACAACAAAGATGCAAATTAAATAAACTACCTTTTTTAAAAGGTTTTTTAGTTAGATTTAAGAGTAGTTAGATACAGATTAGGTAGATTAAAGACAGAAATTGAATAAAGTAATCAAATGTAAAATAACGTTGCATAGCCTTAAAGGGATACTTCAGGATTTAGTACATGTTCTTAACCCGCCTATTGAGGGTGGGATCTCAGTCACAGAAAGTACACATAGTGTCAGACATCTTTTTTGGAATCTAAGCCAGCAGGCTCTTGTTCTGTGGAGAAAGCTGAGTAGTAGGAGAAATAGGGGTAGTAGGGGTTACGGTCGAGATCGTCCAAAATGTCCGGGATTCAGCTTTTGCATTCTGCAGTCGCCATTCATTGTTTACATGCACACCTTTTGTTTTAATCTAACTGAATTCATTCCGATTGGTGAATCTGAATGCAGTGTTTACATGAACACTAAACAAGTGATCGGTTGATGTGCGTTTTAACATTGCTAAGAAAATTCCCGCTCCTACGTGAGAGATACGAGACCGGTGCGTCTCACAGGTGTCGCTCATCAGTAATCACGCCACCGGCCTCGCGCCGTTCTCCCGCGGCCCTCAGTCTCGTCCTGCTCGCCACAGTAAACATAATGAATGGCGACTGTAGAGCGCAAAAGCCGAATCCCGGACATTTTGGGCGATCTCTGAGCAGACTCATCACGGAGACTCACCAGTAGCCTAGACAGACTTGTTGTTTAACTACTGGCCTCCTAGGGCAGCGAAGCAAGTGCATTCTGGGAGTTGTTGTCTTTCATCCACATAAGCCAAAAATAATTTTTCTGTCTTTTCTCAGTCTAAAAAGCTAAAAATAATTTCACATTTCTTCTACATAAATGACCCATTTTAAATACACATGAATCTTTCCAGAGGTGAGGTATCTCTTTAACTGTATAAATTAAACATAGATGAATCCTATTAATGTTAGTTATTCTGTCAAGAGCATTGAGTGATTATTATTATTTATTTTTTGCAGTCTTTTGTTTGATAGATTAACGTTAAAAGAACAGGCAGCAGTAGGAATATTAGGCAGCTGTCACTTTAAGATATAATGCACGGATCCAATATACTGATACTGTACACATACATTTTATTTCTTGACTGTTTATGTTAATTTAACTTGTAACCGACTATGTTTACTATGATACTCGCCAAATGGGCATTTTGCCAACATTTTGTGTGAAATTGTCCATTCAAGCACTAGAAGACATGAAAGAGAGCTCAATTCAGTGTTCACGTTCTGTCAGGTGTGGCTTTCTGGCCGCATGCTTCAGGCGTGCAGTTTGTGCACAGTGTGCGTGAGTTATCTTTTGCGTTGTCTTGCGCTTGAATGGACAATTAGAAAGACTTAAAAAAGCATGCAAGTGACAAACTTTCATGACGACGCAGCACTGGTCCAACAGTTCTGTCAACGAGCCCTGCATGTTCTCTCTCTTTCTCTCACGGTGAGTGCACGTGTGTGAGAAAAAGCGACAGAGTGAGTGATTCAGCAGGCAATGAAATTATAACTGAACTTAATTTATTTTTTTGCCTCTAACTCCATTACAGGTGACTATAATCGTACAATTTACTAGTCATTGGCTAAGACAGATTTTAGTCGCCAATCGGTTGCATATGCTAGTGATTTACTCACAATGTAGGTTGGCTGTGATAAGATAACTAAAGTTTGCTATGAGTGTCACAGTTTGGCTTTCAATAACTTAACGTTGTTGCTCTACAAACATATACTGTGTTTGCTTAGTCATCACATGTACTGCACCTGGAAAGTCCTTCAGAGGGAGGTGAGGGTGACAGTGGTGACCGGTGCAGACCATCACAGCATCAAACACCTGTTTCTCTCTCTGACCATCCTTTGACTCTGTCTCTACATCCCACTGACCAGATTGAGGAAAGTCTGGCCTTGGGGTAACATGAAGGACTTTTGTCTAAGAAACACAAAACATGAATTTGTGAATCTTTGAAACCTCAAAAATGTAAGATATTTGTATTTGTATAATGTAAGATAATGTAGATAGGAGGTACAGTATAGTCCTAACTTCACAGTTCACATAAGCTTTCAGGCCAGACCTGGAAACGGATGTGTCGTTTGAGCTGGAAGTGCTCAGCGTACATTCGGAAGTAGTCCATGATGAGGGAGTTGTGCATGTAGTTTGGGAAGTGGGCAGGGATAGGGAAATCACTGTAGCACATCATCTCCTTTGAAGTGTTGATAATCAATGAGTAGTAAATACTAGCACGATCTGGATCTGGATTTTCCTAAGATAGAAAGACAAGAAGCAAACTGCATAAGTTTCTCGCAGCACATAGTTTATTGATGGTCTGCAGTGAACTGTGCCTCAGGGTTCAGTGCTTGGCCCCCTTTATATTCAGAACTTCAAGGAATTCACAACTTCACTGGGTCATATAGACATATAGACATATCTCACCTTAAACCTCCAAAGACCACCGATGTCATCACTGCTCTCAAAACACACTGGCTCCAGGCCTTCATCCAGGCAGCATTTGATGCAGGTCAGCCCAGAGGTTCCTCCTCCAATCACAGCAACACGTTTAGCCATGATGATCCACAACTGTCAGACTTTAGGCAGACGATAGGAAAATATAGATTTAAAGGAATAATTCACCCCAAAAAAAAAAAAAAAAGAAATGTCATAAATGACATGAAACCCATATGATTTCATTATCTTCTAGAGATTTTTGTAATTTTTCCAAATATGACACACCAGTGTTACTTCCATCACATCTTAAATTATGCATATATTTTTTGGTCATACAGACTTTAATTTCATAAAAAAGCATTTTATGTAGGGCTATTTGTGATACACAAAATTATATTTTGCACATTTGTTTTGCATAATTGTAATTATGATTTGTGAAAGGTTTCACAAAGTAGTGAAGTTCAGGGAGGGATTCACAAATCTAGCAGGTCAAGATGACGCTGATTTCAGTCATTTAAAGGGCACTTATTATGCCCCTTTTCACAAGATGTAAAATAAGTATCTGAAGTTTTAACTCAAAACACCCAACAGATCATATTTTACAGCTTGTTTAAATAGTCACTTTTTGGGGCTCAGAAAAAAGGCGTATATCCCTTTAAATGCAAATGAGCTGTTGCTCCCGGCACAGGGGGTGGAAGCTCGCACTTTGTCAGGACTTGCTCGACTGTTGCCAACTTAGCGCCTTTTTAGTGACTTTTCAGACCAATTTAGCGACATTTTTACAGAAAAGCGACTAGCGACAAATCTAGCAACTTTTTGAACAAACCTCAGTAACCTCCAAATGTTGCCAGTACTGTCCTGCGAGCTCGAGGTCTTGCTTTCTCCCTGCCGTCACACCTCTCTCTGCGTCTACCATGTTCAATAGATGGCTGAGAGGAGCAGCAGCACAGCACCTGACAGACGTGAATGAGTTGTTGTTTTCACGGACTTCTGTTGTTTTCACTTATCTGCTTCTCTTTTGTTTTATATTTAAAGAATTTAGTTTGACCATTTTATTTTCCTTTCTTTTCTTGTGCTTATCACTTGTAATACTCACTATCACAGTGCTTTAGTTCACCCAGTTCCCGAACTCTCTCAATTCAGATAATTTTACACATTTAAAAAATGTAGCCATTCACTAGTTACTCGTTCTATTGTCTGACAAAAAATATTGGAAATGAGAACAGCTTTATTGGACATTCGGCTATATTATATTATATAATATTAAATTAAAATACAGTATGTAAGCATGAATTTAATGAGAAAACACATTAGGCAGGCAGAACGGGCAGTGCCCCTTTGACAACAAGCTTGGACTCCCTTGTGGCCCCCCTAAATGTGGAGTGTGAAATAATTTTTACAAAACTGTTTTTTGCTATCATTTGTTTTTAGTGCCAACGCGGAACACAAATGTAACCCATACATTTTCTAGAGGGACTGCTTAAAGCGGACCACAACAGTATTGTTGCACATGCATCAGTAGTTTTTTTTTTTCTATTCAGAAGTTGGTGGAAGTTTTATTATAGTTCAAGCCCAAAGGGGAAATTCTATGCAAATATTATAGTTCAAGCAAAGAAGGAAACATAGAGGTGAGTAAAGTTGTTAATATGTTGTATTTGTATTAAATGTATTACAGAAGTATAACTTTAGATCAGCTAATCTTAACCTGGCCGTTTGTTAGTTTGTGGCAGGATCAACAAACTCATGGTGCTGAGTGTTTTTACTTAGGCAAGGCAAGTTTATTTATATAGCACATTTCATACACAGTGGTAATTCAAAGTGCTTTACATAGAAGACATTTTTATAGAATAGAATAATTAAAACAGTTTAGAATAAAGAAATTAAAATAATCAACAGAAATAAGAATAATTAAAACAGTTTAGAATAAAAAAATTAAATAAAATACAGTACAAACAGTCGGACACACAGTGGCACAGTGCTCATTCAGTAAATGCATAGCTAAACAGATGTGTTTTCAGTCTGGATTTGAATGTGACTACTGTAGGAGCACATCTGATCTCTTCTGGAAGCTGGTTCCAGCTGCGGCTGGCATAGTAGCTAAAAGCGGACTCACCATGGTTAGAGTGAACCCTTGGTATTTCTAGCTGACGTGATCCTAATGATCTGAGTGATCTGTTGGGTTTATGTTCAGTGAGCATATCTGCAATATATTGAGGTCCTAGGCCATTGAATGATTTATATACCAGTAATAATACTTTAAAATCAATGCTAAATGTGTTTTAGCAGTGTAGGGAGCCAGTGTAAAGACCTGAGGACTGGTGTGATGTGTTCATATTTTCTTGTTCTGCTCAGAATCCTGGCAGCAGCGTTCTGTACGAGCTGCAACTGTCTTATGGTCTTTTTGGGAAGGCCAGTGAGGAGTCCATTACAGTTATCCACCCTGCTGTTGATGAAAGCATGCACTAGTTTCTCTAAGTCTTGACTGGAAACAAAGCATCTAATTCTTGCAATATTTTTCAGATGATAATATGCTGATTTAGTTATTGCTTTGACATGACTACTAAGGTCTAATTCTAGAGACACACCAAGATTCCTGACTTGATTTTTAGTTGTTAGACCCCTAGAGTGAAGGTATGCATTCACCTTGAGAACTTCATCTTTGTTTCCAAACGCAATGACTTCAGTTTTGTCTTTGTTTAACTGAAGAAAGTTTTTGCACAATTGTTGACTTCATCAATGCATTGGCACAGGGAGTCAATGGGGCTGTAGTCGTTAGGCGATAGGGCTAAGTAGAGCTGTGTGTCGTCTGCATAGCTGTGGTAAGAGATGCGGTTCTTTCTCATCATTTGGCTCATTGGGAGCATGTACAGGTTGAATAGGAGTGGCGCAAGAATTGAGCCTTGAGGGACTCCGCATGTCATGGACGTCCACTCAGACTTATGGTCTCCTATACTCACATAATAACCTCTCCCTTCTAAGTATGACCTGAACCATTTTAGGACTATCCCACAAAGCCCCACCCAGTTTTCCAGCCTGTCAAGAAGTATGTTGTGATCGACAGTGTCAAATGCAGCACTGAGGTCGAGTAGTACCAGCACTGATAATTTGCCTTTATCAGTATTTAAGCGAATATCGTTTATTATCTTTATGAGCGCTGTCTCTGTGCTGTGATGTGATCGGAAACCAGATTGAAAATTGTCAAAGTATCCATTCGAGCTTAAGAATTTGTTCAGCTGATTGAAGACAACTTTTTCAGTGACCTTGCCTATGAAAGGAAGATTTGAGATCGGTCTATAGTTGCTTAATATAGTCTGTTCCAGATTACTCTTTTTTTAGGAGGGGTTTGACAACTGCAGTTTTCAGGGAGTTTGGAAAACTCCCAGAGAGAAGTGAGGCATTTACCACTTCTAGAAGATCTGCTTTTAAGCTGTTTAACACACTTTTGAAGAAAGATGTGGGAAGTGTGTCAAGGGCGCAGGTTGATGTTTTAAGGTGCTGTACGGTTTCTTCCAAAATTTTGCAATCAATTTCTTTAAAATCAGACATAGTAACTACTTTCTCAGGTTGTGGTCTGATCTGTCTGACCCCAGCGCAACTCAAGGATGTGCTGATCACCTTTCTGATATTATTAATTTTCTCAGAGAAGAAGCAAGCAAACTCCCTGCACTTGCTGTCTGAGAGCATTTCACTGGGAATCTGGCTTAGGGGGTTAGTCAGTCTCTCTACAGTAGCAAAAAGAGTACGTGTGTTGTTTAAGTTGCTGTTTATAATATTTGAGAAGAAAGTCTGTCTAGCTTTGCCTAGTTCCATATTGAAAGCATGAATGCTGTCTTTGTAGATGTTATAATGGACTACAAGTTTTGTCTTCCGCCACATGTGCTCTGTTTTTCTGTATTTTCTTTTCATATTTTGCACTGCTGTTGAGTTTCTCCAAGGTGCTTTTTGTCTACCACTCTTCCTGACTTTCACAGGAGCAATGTCATCAATTACACCTTTAACTTTTGAGTTAAAAGAATCAAGGAGAAAATCAACAGAGTCAGCAGATATGCTTGGTGTTAAAGATATAGCCTTCATAAATAGCACACTAGTGTTCTCATTTAAGCATCTCTTCTTGACAGACACAGACCTAGCTTCAATTGCAGGAGAGATCAATATATCAAAGAAAATACAGAAATGATCAGACAGTGCTACATCCTTAATAACAACTGATAAAATGTTTAGACCCTTACTGATAAGTAAATCTAGAGTGTGTCCACGATTGTGTGTCGCTCCCTGTACATGCTGAATCAGATCAAAAGTTTTTAAAACAGTTTTGATTTCTTTTGCTATATTGGTTTCTGCATAATCTATGTGAATGTTAAAATCTCCAGCAATAGGAAAACAGTCAAACTCTGAGGAAATTGTTGATAGCAGTTCTGTAAAGTCCTCAGCAAAGGCTGAAGAGTATTTTGGAGGCCTGTAAACAATGATTAGTAAAATGCGTGGAGCACCTTTTAACACAATACCCAGATATTCGAAAGACGGGTAATTACCAAATGATATTTGCTTACATTGATAGACATCTTTAAAGAGAGCAGCTACACCCCCCTCCTTTCCTACCCGCTCTGCAGACACTCAGAAAGTAAAGTTAGGAGGGGATGTTTCATTGAGGATTGTTGCACTGCAGCTTTCTTCTAGCCAAGTTTCATTTAGAAACATAAAATCCAGGTTGTATGTGGTTATTAAGTCGTTGACTAGAAGTGATTTGTTTTTAAGTGAGCGGATGTTTAAAAGTGCTAACTTAACGGTCTTACTTTCTGTCCCCACAGCAGTCTTAGTTTAGCATGTAATAGGCACCAGATTAGATGGGTTTGCTGTACGGCTTTTGAAGGCCTTAGACTTTCTATCATGTAATCGAACAGCAATGGAGAAAGATACAGGCACACTGGGTTCCCGCTTGTTCTGTAAACATTTGAGAAAGTTACTGTTATCATAGCGGGGACCCGACACATATCAGTGCGAGCTGGTATCAGTTGTTTTGGGTTCACCTCGAGCCGATGGAGGAGGGTGTGGGCCCTGGAGCTGTGGCAGAGGCCGAAGAGCTCTCACAGCAGGAGAAGGAGGGCGAGCTGGGCCCGCAGGCTTTGGTGGTTTTGGGGCCTGACGTTTTTTGGTTGATATCTGGGGGCTTGCAGATAGTTTGGTTCCAGCAAACACTAGTTTTTCCATTTTCTCTGAGAAGCACAGAAGATGTCGTGGAGATGCTGGAGATAGGGAAAGCGTGTCTGGGGAGAGGGGCTGTTTCTCTGGTGTTATCAGAGGCAGTAATGTGCTGTCCTGGTTTTTCCAGAAAGTCGTCCTTGGGTGCTGAATCTTGGAGCGGTTCTAGTACGTCACAGTCTGTCTGTGCTGAGTTCTGTGGGCAGGGTTCAGCTGAGATTGTTGTTGTGGCTGAGTGGTGTTATCATTGTCCTTGTGTGACGTGTCAACCGCATGTCCATTCAGGTGCTGAAGTGAAGTCCTGTGGTCATTCATACTGTGTCCAGGTGTGTGTGTGCCATTCAGGTTGAGTGGATTGGCACACACTGCAGAAGGATGATTGAGGGAGAAGTGGATATTGTCCTTTAGCACTCTTGAACCAAGTTTGTTTGGGTGGTGCCCATCCTGTTGAAACAGTGGCCTCTGACTCCAGAAAAGATTAAAGTGTCAATGAAGTTTACTCCTTTTATATTGCAGGTTTTTTGGAGCCATGTATTTAGCCCAAGCAACCGTGAAAACCGGTTTGTTCCTCATGCTGGGAGTGGTCCGCTGATGAATGTTTGAACTTTCAGTCTTTTAAGTGTTTCAAAAAGTTAATTGAAATCCTTCTTAAGGAGTTCTGACTGCTCTTTATGAATATAATTTTTCCCCACATGAATGAGTCGATTTGCAGTCTTATGTTTCATCAGAATGTTCCCAAGTTCCCTGTTTACATCAGAAGTTGTTGCTTGTGGAAGGCAGCATGTTGTTGTATCCCTGCTGCTAATGTTTCTGATTATGGAGTCGCCCACTAAATCAGAGTCCTGTGCTCGGCTGCGCTCTGAGCTGAGTGCCGCTGTCTGCTCGGCCTTGATCACCGGTTAGCATCAGTGTTAGCTACTGGGTGATTCAGTCTGTGTTCGATCACATTCGTCACATTTGGGAATTCCTCATTTACATTCATTAATACTTCAAATCTGTTCTCAAGATGTATAGGCGGTGGTAGGAGATCAGTGTTTGCAATCCTTGTCATAGCCGTATCTGGGGTAGAGGATGCTATTGCGGCAATATGTGATACTCGTGACAATCTGATGTCTCGAGTGCCTTTGGGTCTCGCTCCCTGTTTGTGCCACCGATGTGTAAGTCGATCGGTTTGTTTCTCTACACTCAGTATGGCCTGTCGAGGAGCACTAGATTCAGGGGACTCACCGGCTGTATGCTGAGGTCCATGATGAAGCTCTGTTGTGTGTTCCGTCTGTCTTGGTGGTCCCACAAATAACTTTGTTTCAAGAACTACAATCCTTTGTAAAAGTCTGTGGCAGTTAGTGCAGCAAGTAAATTCCAGAAGAGGTATTTTCTCTTATCCTATTGAATGTAGGCTGTTGTGTTTTCTCTTCCCCGGAATGTAAGCTTTCAGTGGGAGGCTGGTCGGATAAAAGAATTCAGCTTTTTTTGTTGTAATCCAAGCGTTTGAGCACTGTGCTGATTTGCTGAAGTTAAAATTAGGTGATAAAAGGAGATAAAATATAAAAATATAAAAGCAAAAGAGCAAAAAATATAAAAGCGATAGAGCAAAGCGCGGAGCAGTAAGCAGGAGCGTCCGAACAGTAGCAGAGCAGGAAGCGATCTGGTTCGACCACTTAAAGGTTGTATCAGTGATTTCAGGCCCAAAAATAAATGATCACATTCATCTAATCTTTCCTAACGATCCGCTAGCTGCCCGCCCCATAAGCAGGCTGTCAAAAAAACGCGTCTCTGTAGGCAGCCTAGGCTCTGAGATCTGCACACAAAAACAAATGGGTACAACCACCACTCAAAACCAAAATAAACACTGTCGGTGATTGGTTGGAACACCGTTTATTTTGGTTTTGAGTGGTGGTGTACCCATTTGTTTTCCTTTATCGGAGTCAAGTCGTTTAAGTATAAACCGACCGACTCAGCTAGATTTTTGGCCATTGCCCTATTTCTCCCGGCATTATAAACACATTAACCCGCATTCTTTGGGCTTATTGTACGCATATGTGATAGGCTATATGACAGGAAAGTGTCCTTACTGCGAATTTATATGCCTCCAGACAGAGCAGTAGGAGGAAATATATTGCAAACACTTTCTTCACCCAATAAATTTAAAAAGCGTGTTTTCATCTCAGAAGTAGGCTAGGCTACAGTCAAAATGCAGCATCCGTAACAGCATGAGGATAATATGCATCCGTAAATTTCACGCTAACATGTTTGAATACCTGATTTAACCTGATTTAGACTATTAATAAACACTCTACCTTTGCTAGCAAAATAGAAAAATATTCTCATATATAAAACAAAGTAGCCTAATTAAACGAGCAAATTAATGAGTAAATATAATCAAATAAATAAGCCCCGCCCCCCCACGATAATATCGTGTATCGCCGATCTCACAGGTTAACGATAGGACGATATGAAAATAGAGCATATCGCCCAACACTACTGCTATGTTTTCTGTTGCATGCGGAATACGTATTTTGTTGTGTGTGTTGTGTACGATCCGCGCAGCTTCTAGGTCTCCATCTAACAGCAACATGTTCGCTCTCAATTGTTTAGAAATATGTCAAATGTTTGTCGTTGTTATTACTTGATGTAGCTATTACTGCAGTGCTTTATCAATATGCTTCTGCGTTGGGCTAACGCAAATAATGACTTGATTGTGTGTTTACCACCGAGCTGTGGGCTATGGTTGACTCACTAACATAAACTGGGTCATTTGACCAATCACCGCAGATTTGCGTCACGCAAAGGAGGTGTTTGGGAAAATGAATCGTTAAACGAATCACTTGAGAGTCGTTGAGCAAATCAGGAAAAAATAAATGTATATTATAAGACAATTAAAGTGTTTTTTTGTTCTTGCATGCATGTGAAACTGTTTTTGGGAACTCCCAAAACAAAAATAGGAACATTTCAAATGCCATGATAGGGGCTCTTTAAATCTAGATGAATTTGCTGATATTTTTGCAAAAAAACACAAATCGTAGAATACAGTTAATGTGACTGATACTGAATATGTAATGCAAATGTAAAAAATATAATGGAAATGCAAATACAGTTACTGTGACTGATACTGAATATGTAATGCACATGTAAAAATATAATGGTAATGAAAATACAATTACTGTGACTGATACTGAATATGTAATGCAAGTGTAAATATTATGGAAATGCAATTACAGTTACTGTGATTAATACTGAATATGTAATGCAAATGTAAAAATATAATGGAAATGCAAATACATTGTTGAATGATTATAAACATGGCATTTTTTCCTGTTAATGCCTGCAGGACAGTGGAGAAAATGATATGACAACAATAAGATATAAATTGTTACTGGCCCCTCTAACAGCACAACTAACCCTAGCTTGCCCCCCTGAGAGTGATGAATCTGAAGAAACATTCACTTTGGCATGTGTAAAAACTGATGCACTGAAGAAAGTGAAACCCCTCACTGTTGAGTTACATGTTGATGGCAGACTTGTACATTTTGTGATTGATACTGGATATAGTGTCAGCCATATTAATGAGGGAATGTACAAGCACATCTGGAAAGACTCAGAAGCTCCCAAACTGAGACTCACAAAAATCAAGTTGAGAACGTATACAGGAGAGCCATTAGAGTTAGTGGGTGTGTCTGGTGTACAGGTAAAATACCAGCAGCAGGAAAAGAAAATGGCACTTGTTATAGTGAAAGGAACAGAACCATGCTTACTAGACAGAGCCTGGCTTGAAGAAATCCAACTGCAATGGAGTGAGATAAAGCTGGTACAGTCGGAGATGATGATGTTGCAACAGGTTCTATCCAAGCATGAGGAAGTGTTCAAGGAGGAGCTTGGAACAAGGGGCACTACTGCTACTCTTCATGTGCCGACTGATGCCACACCAAGGTTTTTCAGACCTAGATCTGTGCCATATGCCCTAAAAACAAAGGTGGAGGAAGAGATTAATCGACTGCTGCATGAAAACCAAAAAGTCACTTGAAGACACTGGATGAAGTGCTGTCGAGTCTGAAAGAAGCTAGTTTGCGACTGAAACGGGGAAAATGCATGTTCCTGGCAGATGAGGTGGAATATTTAGGCCACAGAGTAGATGCACATGGTCTACATCCTATGGGAATTAAAGTTAAAGCTATTGAAGAAGCACCAGAACCAAGGAACGTCACAGAACTTAAAGCATACCTGTGGTTGCTGAATTATTATAATAAGTTCCTTCTAAACCTGGCAACGCTGCTAGGGCTGCCCCCCCTAGAACTGCTGCTGAGAAAAGATGTTCAGTGGATGTGGAAAAAGCCACAACAGGAAGCTTTTAAGGAATCTAAAGCTCTACTAAAATCAGCAGACGTGCTAGTGCATTACTCATCAGATTCCTAACTGGTTCTGGCTTGTGACGCCTCTCCATACGGGGTCAGTGCGGTGCTCTCACAGTGTAGAAAAAGAGTGTGGAGAAACCCCTTGGGTTCATGTTAAGAACACTAATGTCTGCAGAGAAGTATTATTCATAGTTGGACAAAGAAGGCTTATGCTTCTGCGTCATCTCCACGGCGTAGCTACGCCGTCACTCCTACGGCGTCAGGGCCGTTTTATGGTTCTGCGTCAGGTTGCGTTGCATCGCGTTAAATCTGACCAATCACAGCCCTTGTGGTCTGCGTCGCCTCGACGCGTAGTTAAATTTTTTTGGAGCTGCACGTCGAGCTACGGCAGAGGGGCTGGAGAGGGATTCGCAGCGATGCAGAGGGGTCTGCGGGGGTACACCGTCGATTCGACGCAGAAGCATAAAACAGGCTTTAGCTGTGATTTTTGGCATCCAAACATTTCATAAGTACTTGTATGGTTGTGCATTCCCAATTTGCACTGATCATAAGCCCTTGATCCATTTGTTCAATGAAACGAAGACAGTTCCTCAAATGGGATGCAAAGGTGGGCTGTGATGTTACAAGCATATCAGTACAACATTGTGTACAAGCCAGGAAAGTACCACCAAAATGCTGATGTGCTGAGTAGACTCCCAGTGCCAGGTGAGGGAGAACCTGATGACACTAATAATCAAGTGCTGATGATGGACTTAATGGATGACTCACCTGTAAGTGCAACACAAATTCGGAAGTGGACGTCACACGACATAACACTCTCTACAGTACTTGAAAGGAATCACTTGCGCCTCAGCCTAGTCAGTGCTCTCGGAACAGGACACAAAAATCTGAGGAAAAAGACCCAAGGTCAATCTAGGACCAAGGAGCAGGACCGGAGCACAGAACGTTTAAATAAATTTATTAGTATAAAATGACCAACGTTTTGACGCACATGCGTCTTCTTCAGAGTCAAGACTCTCTACAGTTCATTAGTACATATTAAAGGGTTGGCCTTAGAAAGTAGAGCCACAAGTGTTACCGTACCATCACAGGAGAGATGCTCTGAGTGTCAAAGATGTATGTGTAACTTGGGGAGCTAGAATCATCATACCATCACAAGGTCAAAGGGCTGTATTAAAACAGTTACATCAGACTCATTCCGGCAGGTCAAGAATGAAGGGATTGGCCCGATCATATGTGGTGGCCTGGTATGCATCAGGATGTAGAGAGAGTGGTTCAGAATTGTGAGGTGTGTCAAAGTTTCAGAAAGGCACCTGCTCAAGCTCCTTTGCACCCATGGGAGTGGCCGGGCTCACCCTGGGAAAGACTTCTCTGGTAGATTCTAATTCCAAGCGGATGGAAGTTTATCCTGTCACACTTCCCACTTCCCAAATTAGAATTGAGAAACTGAGAATGTGTTTCAGACAGTTACACATGGATTACCCAAAATGTTAGTGTCAGATAACGGAACATGTTTTACCAGTAACGAGTTTGAAACTTTTATGAAGAGGAATGCCATTCAGCATGTAACGTCAGCTCCTTATCCTTCTTCAAACGGCCTAGCTGAACGTGTTGTTCAAACTTGAAAGAGGGGATGAAAAAGATGAAAGGTGACACTGTGGAGACAAGTGTAGCAAGATTCTTGTTTAATTATCGAATCACTCCTCACATGCAACAACTGCGTTGTCACCTGCTCAAATGGTCATGTCACGGAAGTTGAGGGCCATGACAAAAGCTGCAAACTCAGAAGGTTTGAAGTTGGAGATATAGTGTATATGAGGAAATATGGTGGTGGACCAAAAGGGATTCCTGCAGTAGTGGAATGTTGTACATGACCTCTTTCATACAAGACTACTCTGAGGCATGGACAAACTGTGAAAAGACATGTGGACCAAATAAGAAATCGCAGTACAGATGAGATGCATGAGACTGTACAACCCACAGAAAATGAACAGGATGGTGACACTTCTGCATTGCCTAGTGCAAATGTTGTCAATGCACCTGCAGAGAAGGAGATGTCTTCCCTTGAGAAAGGACAATTGCTAGAAGTGACTGTTGTAGAAAAAAACGAAACAACCTACAAATCTGAGAAGGTCTGCAAGAGAGAGAGATGTTCTCCAACTCATTTGAAAGACTATGTTGCATAAGTGAAGTCAGTAAAAGACAATCAATACAGTATAACTGATATAGTTATTGAAGAGTTCTTCTGAAAAAAAGCTAATCATTAAAATATTAAGAATGTGGTTGTTACAGTGTTATATTCTGTAAGTAATGATATTGGTATTTAGCTCAAGAAGGAGGGAATTTATTATCCTGGAGTAACCACTAGGTGTCATTGTATTACAAGTGTTGTGTTCTATCCTGGAAAACAGGCTTGTGCAAAATTCAGAATTTCAGAATTGGCCTGCATTCAATTCATGAATTGGAATTTAAATTGAATTGACTCTGACCCAAAGGAAGTTGAATTTGAATTTGAATTGGAATGACAGGAAGTGGAATTAAATTCATGGCAATTAAGAAATTCCCCGCAGTCACACAACAGAAGGAAAGTGTTGAATCTCACATACATTCAGTGTTAGTAAGGTTACTTTGGAAATGTAATTGCATACTGTTATTAGTTACCCATTATAAATGTGGTTTGGGTTCTTTTATTTGGATTACTTTATCAAAGCAATTTCCTTTTAATTTGATTAGTAACTAATTGAATTACACATTTTACCTCAGTAGTACAAATAAATACAATTACATTAATTTTGTAATTTGATAACATAAATGCATTACACGTGACTAGTCACTCCTCAACCCTGCATACATTTTGTTCTAAAATATAGATAATGATAAAATTCTTGAAATAAATTACCCCCTCAATGTTGTTTAATCAGTTTTGTTCCAATTTTAATTTCAAAGTAATCAAATAAAACAAAGTGCATAATGCAATCATATCTGACATATACTGTAAAGCTTCATTGTTAAACACGTATTTGAATTTCTTTGAATTTTTATTGAATTGCAATTCTGCTTCCTTTAATTCAAATTCGAATTGTAATTCTAGATCCTGTTTTTGACATCAATTCAAATTCAAGAATTGAATTGGAATTAAGGAGTTCAATTCTGAATTGTGCACAAGCCTGCTGGAAAAGTCAGTTGAAGAAGATGTCATGTGGGAGGAATGGAGTGTTTATGTCTGTTGCTGTAACTGTTGCAAACAGAAAGTAAAGTATTAACTTCAACTCAATTCATGTAGTTGTCGCTGCACAGACCAATCGGTGAATGACATCAAACTACAGCGACGCCGATTGGAGAGCAGACGGATCCGTATGCTTTTGAATCGGTCTCGCGGTACTTTGATGTCATAAACAGATCATGTGCAGCAAGGGCTCAAGTAGAACAAGCCTTAACCCCTTATTTACCCCATATTTACACTGCACACGTCTGCGGCACGTCTACGACACGGCTGCAGGAGCTGATCGCGGCCACTCTAGTCAATGCTTGTGTGTACACCAGCTGCGATGTGGCACGTTTCAGAAGCATGAGAGATGTGGCTCTCCACGCCATTCCGCTAAAGATAGGCGCCTAGTCTATTTTTGATGGACGCCGCATCCAAACCACACCGGAAATGCAAAATAAAAGTAGGGTACATCGACTGAAGCGATACTTGACCAAAGCACAAGCACGGCAAGTTACGCAATAGGCCTACTCGTTCCCTCATCTCAGGGAACCGAGGTTACGTTAGTAACCGAGACGTTCCCTTTCGAGAGGTCTCTCCTATTGCATAAGTAGCTTACGCTATGGGAACCCCATGTAAACGCTGTGCGTGCTTAACTTCACTCTAATATCAGCCTGAGGCAAGATGCCTGAGTAAAGTATAAATCCCAATAAGCCGGTCAGAGACGGGCTTTATAAGGGAAGTAAAAGAGTGGCCAATGAGGGACCACTCTTAATAATAGAAGAATGTATATGTATACATGTTATATATATATTCAAATTCTCAAATTTACTTTGAGTATATTAAAAAATATACTCAAATTCTCCCTTTTTTCCCCACAGCTAGGAAGTCTTGCGAGGCTCAGGGTTCAACGCAATCTTGGGTCGGGGTCCCCGCCTCTCAGGAAACTGTCGGTGAGCAGCAGAGCGCGAGTGGTAGTGAACTTAGGTCGCTGGCCGTGGCTGAGTGACCGATGGTGCTGTCTTCACCCGTTGAGGCTGAGGCGTCTTCTTCTGGCGGCTAGAGCGCTTTGGCAGAAAGTGGCGCATAGCCTGCGCCTGCGACGTCTTTTGAGCCTCAGTGAAGTGCTCGGCAAACCCCTTGACCGCCGGACCAAACAGGCCACTCGAAGAGTGCGTCTTATCTGCGTCTTTCATGTGCGTGATTTTTTCCCCCAAACCACTTCAGCGGAAATCCCGCCCTGAAGCCGATTCTAATGTTTTAATTGGTCATGTCAATCACTGTATTCAATTCAATCAACTTTATTAATCCCACAAGGGGCAATTAGTTATAGTATTGATTGCCTACACCAAACACTGATCCCTAAACCTACCCGTCACTATAGAGATTGCTAATGTGACGTCATCATGACGTATTACCAATGGTGAACGCAAAGCATTTTGGGAATCCGCGGCACAAACATAAGGCGCCAGACTTGAATGAATGGAGGGAAAAACGCTGTGTTCAAGATGCCGTCTACCTGCTGTGTTATAAACTGCAATAGTCGTTCTCACGATAGAAGTGGCATTTGTCCACAACAACAGTAAACTCACTCCCTTCATACATACAACACGCTGCCCCCCAGCCCCCACATGTAAACCATTTATCCCCTCTATCTTAATCCAGCCCTTAGCCACCCCCATCAGTTTGGTCTGAAGTGTGCTGCTGGGGACAGAGACGCTTTCGGAAGTGCATTTTCAGAAGTGCTGGGTACAATGACGCAATATACGTAAATGTATGGTTAGTAAAAAATATAGGCCTACTAATGTCATAGAACGGATGTACCTAATACAAATAAACAAAACATCTCCAGTTAACTAGCAGAGCATTCATTTAATTCGCTATTAAATACGAGATCTAGCGCTTAAATCTGTTTTTGAGATCCAGCTGAGCGCTCGTTGCCGCTGCTCATGCATAGATAGTGTTGTGGCTCGCGCACAGTCCTCAGTCGGACGCGCGCTGCAATCTATCGCCGTTGCAGAGACTCTCTGTTCGTTCCGGTAAAATCACAAAATAAACTGCACACAAATTTGTCCCTGCTTAATATAGACTGTAACCACTGATGAACATGTTCGGTTTTATTGACAGAGAAAAAAACTAAACGTTGTGTGGATTAGAACCCAAAACCTCTGACACGCTTGGCAGAATATCTACCACTAGACCATTTAAGAACTCAAACAATGTGTGCGGATTGAAGTATTTAATTTGGAAAATGACAAAAATAAACTGGTGCCACAGAGGGGACATTCTACACTCATGATATTCTTTAAAAAAGGAAGCGCGATAGTCAGATAGAGATAATTATACCAGCATCATGTCAAAAAGAAGTGGACAACAAGACAACGCTTTTTTTTTTTTTAAGTGGTGGGTACAAAATTGACTCATGATGAAATCTGCTGGGTGCTGCAGTGACTTGAAGTTACTGAAAACTTCGTGTGTGTGTGCACTAACACCATGTAGTTGTATATGGGTGCTGGAAGTTGGGCAACAGGATGACGTCTCCTGACCTGTCAATATGCTCGTAAGGATCCAGTCCTTTGATTCCCTTTATTTTCTCGTCATATCTCATCTTTGCATTAGGATTTAGGTTTAAGCAGTATGGTCCAACAATGTTTTCTTTAGCCCGCTGCATTTTGTAGGATTATATTATATTATATTCTGTTTTTCACGCTAATTTTTCATTATTTTTATGCCAGAACGCTATAGCCTGCTATGCCAGCCCATGTAAACGGGCCAAACATACCTATAATTCTTTGCGTTCTGATAACGTTGCCGCCCAGTTGGTCACATGTCTTAGCGATCTCTATAACCTAAACCAATTAAATTGGCTGCAGGGCGGGATTTCCGCTGAAGTGGTTTGGAAAAAAAAATCACGCCTTTCATGTCCGTCAGCGTGAGCCACAGGTGACGCTTGAGGACAGTCAGGTTCGCCATGCTGCGGCCGATAGACTGCTGTAGATTATAACGGGGCGCACTGCATTTTAAAAAACTATCTTCAATATTTTCGAGAAAAGGAGTTTTCCCATAGTGTAAGCTACTTACTAATTTAAGAACGCTCAAACTGGGTGCCGGTGCGGTGAGACGTACATGCTTGGCCAGATCGGCTCGAAGTCTTTGGATGCGGAGCTGCGCGCGCTGTTACAAAAAAGCCGTGCACACCGCCAAGCGAAATTGTGCCTTTCAATATGTACCCAACGACCACGCGCGGGTTTCAGAATGCGGCTCTCAGACCCGCTTCGCTAAAGATAGGCGCTAGTCTATTTTTGACGGATGCCGCATCCAAGCCGTAAATACAAAATAAAAGTTACAAAATCCTGTCAATTTCAAATTTTAAGTACTTTTAAATAATTATATAATTCAGTTACTAACTTAGTTACTATTGTGAGAAGTAACTAGTATCTATAACTGATTACTTTTTTTTTAAAGTAACATGCCCAACACTGCTTATAAATTAAAGCAGTTAATAAGCGATTACTCATAAATATTGTTTTTTAAATGTTTTCCCCAAATTATTTCTACTCAATTTTATTTGCTAATGTACCAAATGCAGTTAATAAGATCTACTTAATTTTTTACTTACATTTAGGCCCTATTCAGTTCAGTGTATGTAATTGATTTGACTGCTTTAAAATGTAATCAATATTTTTAAGTGTAAAAATGTTTCACTTAAAACATTTTGTAAATCATATTAAGAGTTATTAGAACAATGACAGACCAGATGAGAGACTGTAGTAAAGAACTTTACTAGGCTAAATGTTAACTGATTGTGTGTGCTAATTATTATTTTACTTTTTTTTTTTTTACCTCAAAGACAAAATGGTAAAGGGATAAGAAAGTAGAAACATGAGGCAAATTGAATTAATTTAATTGATAGATGTTGTCTATAGTTATGATTAATTTGCAAGATTGCAAAAATAAAAAAATGCTCTTGCAAATCATGTTATCTTACATCCCCAGCCCCTGATGTTTCGGGTTCAGCCCCTGACGTTTTTAAAACCTATAAACGCCCCTGGGTGAGATATGTTTAATTTCGAATGGGTACAGTTGAGACACTTTTTGCGTTTTAATTTTTCACACAAAAATAGATATTGAAAAGAAGTGAATTTCCACATGACATGCCACATGACATTTTCAAAGCAAGTTATTTAAGGTGTCTCAACTGTACTCGTGTCTCAACTGTACCCTACCCTAAGTTAAGAAAATAACGTTAGAATACTGTAATTTACATGCCTGTACATCTCATCTGACAGCAGATATAGGCTATATTGAAACGCATCAACAGAATTAGGCTATGTTCGTTTATTGTTTCTTTGATCCACGATCCACGGCCCACCAGTTGAGAAACACTGATCTAAGTGACTAACTTATTAGAGCTATAAGCATTAAAAAAAATTAAGAGTCGCGAACGACGATTTCGGACCGAGGACCGCGTCGTCACACAAATCATGAAGAATATATATGCGATTATTTACAAGAGAGCGCACTGCGGATTTATAAGCAAACTATCTTTCCTGCTGTGTAGGCTAAGTTACCTGTCAATGTATTTGTGAAATCGAGTTAAAGCTCTGACAACAACATGTCATAAAAACGAGTCATATTCGGACAAACAGAGCTCGTTACGTAAACAACCTGTACGCCTGTACCAAACGATAATGGAGTGATTTTTTTTTTTTTTTTTTTGCCGATTTAAAAAATATATATATATATATTGAACAAAGATCACAGGAGATATAAAGGCTACATGGATCACACACAAAAATAGGATAAGAAACTCAAGGTAAGCAATATACAGTACGATTTACAGTAAGAGAGTGTCAAGTGATGTGGCTAACCTTCTTACCTGTCAAGCAGAGAGTAAAGAGGTACGTCGCTCCACACAAACACTTCACCCCATGTAGATGTAGCTAAAAAAAATAGGCGGAGATTCATTGCCGTCATCTGGTCAATAATGTGTTGACAAATATTAATGGGATAGTTTTACCTAAAAAAAAAATCCCTACAAATTCTGTGATCATTTGCTCATCCTCAAGTTGTTCCAGACAAACCTGTATAAATGTTTGTTCTGCTGAAGACAAGGGAAGATATTTTGAAGAATGGTAACCAAACAGATCTCGGGCCCCCCCACAATGAATACATTTGGTAAATAAACAATGATAGATTTTTTGTGTGTGTGTGAACTAACCGTAAGTGTGCATCACACCTCTTACAAAATAAGATAGGCTACTGTTTTTTTTTTGTTTTTTTTTTTGTAGACCTAATATGCATGTTATAGGCCTAATCCATGTCCAGCTAACAAAAAAGGTCCCCAGAACTGTGTACGGTCCTCTTGATGTCTCGCGAACATTCTGGACGTTCACTGGACGTCCAGCGGCCATTCTGGACTTTTAGGGGACTTTAGCGTTTAGTCCTGTGAATGTCTTTTATTTTATTTAACAGAGTAAATTTATTTCATTTGAACAATTGTAAAGGTGTTGTGCTCTTTCCGTTTGTGTTTGTGTGTGTGTGTGTGTGTCTTCAAACGCGCAGGCAGCTGTGTGTGTGTGTGTGTGTGTGTGCGTCGGTTGTCAGCTGTGGGGTTAGTCTGATGGCAATTCTTCCCCATGGCATTTAACCTAAAACAACAAAATGTACACATTCAGTAGTGTGATTTGATTTTATATGTAGTAGGGGAGAGCCGGGACGGTCGTTTTCTAAGATAAGGTTACAGAGAGATTTTTTGTGTGTGTGTGTGCTCACATAGCCTATGTGTTTTCTTAGCATCATGTGATATTCGGTACAAATATAGAATGATTTAACCCTCTTTTGCATGATATATGAAATAATAGAGAAAAAAAAAACATTTTATTACCAGTCATAGAGCACATTGAACAATTCAACACATAATTTACAAAAATAATAATAGGGGGTAGATCTAGGTATGTTACTTTGGCGCAACAACATGCAATAATGGGAATAAAAACAAAAAGTGCAGTCTATTTAATATATCTCTTTATTTCATAACAAAACACATTTTATGAAAGATCTTCAACATCAACTTCATTTAAAAAAAAACATTTGTGCTGAAAAAGTAATGCAGTTAAATCCAGCTACCATCTTAGTGGGGTTTGTTACCTAGAAGTAACAATGCGCAACAAAGGAGTATTATTTTTATGCATTCATTCTCATTAGATTTTCTCTTTCTGCCATAGAATGTTATGTTCATTGTCACTGAAAAAGATAATTACACAATTATTATATGTATCTGGAAATATTGGAGGCAGATTGAACATTTGGTGCACACACACACACACACACACACACACACACACACACACACACACACACACACACACACACACACACACACACACACATCTAAGCTTACAAAGCTACAAATTCTAGGCTATGCCTATGCATACTTATAGCTAAACTGTCATCATAAATATTGTTATTGTTATTAAGTATTTTAAAATAAAATTAAAAAACAAGACACATACTGACAAATACTTTAATAAGTCTTGGTATCCTTCCATCTGTGTGAAATGTTATATTGCTGATAATATTGTATTGCTAACTAGCATGAAAACAGGGAATTCTCATTCCTCTGTTGCATATTGTTGCTTTGAGGCAACATAGCTATTTTACCCATTTACAAAAGAAATATTCAATGAAAACATAATTAACAGAGTGAAATTAAATCAGAACTTACCCAAAATTGTGAAAATATTTTTTATTTCATGGAAATCCTAAGTAAAATGTCACTTTTTCAAAGTTTTGTGGAGCTGAAAAAACATGGCTGCCGCATGTGAGTGCAGGTGAGGAAAAGACATTGAAAAGGGGGTTGGACAAGTCATTTGATCAAATACAAGCATTCTATCGGCTTTTCATACTTCCTCCAGATTAAAAGAAGCTTTTTTTTGGTGTATGATTTTGTAAGACTGAGAATATGAGGGAAAATGGGTATGTTACCCTGAAGCAACACTATGCAATAGAGGGTTAAGTAAAAATTTACTTTGAACGGTAGTAGGCCTAGTGCTTTTCAATGCAACACAGGGGTGGGACGGATGAAACATAACAGTTTAAACAGTTACTATTCATCTAATGCTTGTTTTTATGAACAATACCTGACAAGTAACTTATATACATATTGTTACAAACATATTTTGTCATTTATTTTAATTTAAAGGTTCATATTAAAAACATTTTTCTGTTGCCCAATAAACAATAGGCAATATATGCGCATTTTGCATAATCTTTCTAATAGGCTATTTTGACGAATAAAGACAAATCCGTTTTCTTAAATTTCTTCCTTGAGTCATGTTGAGTGTTTGCTAGTTGAATAGCCTGTTATGAAGAAAATTATCAACCAGAAGACGATAATTTAAATTTATTGAAGATTGAACACTTGTTTCAACCGTCCCGACAGCGCCTCCTGACAGTTAAACCTGTTTTGCCCTTAAACTAAAAAACTCTGATATTACACACTTAAAGGGACACTTCACCCATTTGCATTAAGATTTGTATCTTTAGAAACCCAGTCATATTTTTGAATGGTCATGGTTTATTCCCTTATTTTCCCCTGAGATGGGAGAAATAAGGATTTAAGTGTTCCACTTCCTTCTTATTATGATGTAAAAATCATCATTTTGCGTCATAATAAGCAGGAAGTCCCATTTCTTGTATAAGGGTTAAGACTACAAACAATAGCTCATCATTTATCCAGGGCGTGGGACCCACTCACGCTACAGACCTATTACAGATCAGTGGGTGGGACTTCACTTGCAGAAACTAAAAACAATATCCACCATCATGTTTGGAAGCTAAGCTAACAAGCGCTGTGGAGCCTTTTTTTACTGTCTATGTGTGGAACCAGATGTGAAGTTACGACAATGACGTAAGGAAATAAACATGATATGGAAGAAGAGGATTTTGAAAGTCTGCTGCTCTAATCCGATGTTCGTGGCTATCTTTACGAGCCGCAATATAGCGAAGAGCCGGATTGCCGACACAAGCGAGTAGAACGACACGACCAGTCCGCCTGAACTCAAGCCAGCCCGGGCTCCTCGTCCGCAACAGGCAGGTCTTCTGCGTCGGCTACAGAAGCCACAGCAGCCGCGTCCTGTTCCTCCATCAGCCGAAGTGTTGATCAGCCGCGTCCTGTTCCTCCATCAGCCGAAGTGTTGATCAGCCGCGTCCTGCTCCTCCATCAGCCGATGCAGAAGACCTGCCTGTCGCGGACGAGGAGCCCGGGCTGGCTTGAGTTCAGGCGGACTGGTCGTGTCGTTCTACTCGCTTGTGTCGGCAATCCAACACAATTTCAAACTCTGGCGGTTTCTAGCTTTGTAGATGGAAGAGTGCTTTCTCTGAATCTGATAGGCGGGTACCTCGTCAGATGCGTTGTTCTGGATTAGTGGGAGTGGCTTGCGGAGCTGTGCAATGTGGTGCATTGTGGGAGTTGTGGTTTTCAGTACAAATGCGCCCTAAAGTTACTTTCTGTCTTTACTTGTTCAAGAAGGCACTAAATTCAAAATTTTTATTACATTTCAACTACATATATGACCCAGTTTCAATAAAGATTAATGTTCCCACGGGTGAAATGCTCCTTTAAGGGTATGTTGTAGTACTAATACACCTTCAGTGTTATCATTATAATGGCACATGAAACTATAAATACAACTTGTCAGTCAAAAAAAGTACTGCACGAAAGAATTCACTAGCCGCACTCAAAAACAGCTTTCCGGCTCTAACTTTAAAACGACATGACATAAAGGAGAAATGTTTTCGCGAGTCTGGTAGGCAATTGCGTGCTGTACGTGCTGACGAAATTTGACGTACAGTGAAGAAAATAAGTATTTGAACACCCTGCTATTTTGCAAGTTCTCCCACTTAGAAATCATGGAGGGGTCTGAAATTGTCATCGTAGGTGCATGTCCACTGTGAGAGACATAATCTAAAAAAAATATCCAGAAATCACAATGTATGATTTTTTAACTATTTGTAAGTTACAGCTGCAAATAAGTATTTGAACACCTGTCTATCAGCTAGAATTCTGACCCTCAAAGACCTGTTAGTCTGCCTTTAAAATGTCCACCTCCACTCCATTTATTATCCTAAATTAGAGATGTTTGAGGTCGTTAGCTGTATAAAGACCCCTGTCCACCCCATACAATCAGTAAGAATCCAACTACTAACATGGCCAAGACCAAAGAGCTGTCCAAAGATACTAGAGACAAAATTGTACACCTCCACAAGGCTGGAAAGGGCTACGGGGAAATTGCCAAGCAGCTTGGTGAAAAAAGGTCCACTGTTGGAGCAATCATTAGAAAATGGAAGAAGCTAAACATGACTGTCAATCTCCCTCGGACTGGGGCTCCATACAAGATCTCACTTTGTGGGGTCTCAATGATCCTAAGAAAGGTGAGAAATTAGCCCAGAACTACACGGGAGGAGCTGGTCAATGACCTGAAAAGAGCTGGGACCACCGTTTCCAAGGTTACTGTTGGTAATACACTAAGACGTCATGGTTTGAAATCATGCATGGCACGGAAGGTTCCCCTGCTTAAACCAGCACATGTCAAGGCCCGTCTTAAGTTTGCCAATGACCATTTGGATGATCCTGAGGAGTCATGGGAGAAAGTCATGTGGTCAGATGAGAACAAAATAGAACTTTTTGGTCATAATTCCACTAACCGTGAAGAAGAATGATGAGTACCATGCCAAGAACACCATCCCTACTGTGAAGCATGGGGGTGGTAGCATCATGCTTTGGGGGTGTTTTTCTGCACATGGGACAGGGCGACTGCACTGTATTAAGGAGAGGATGACCGGGGCCATGTATTGCGAGATTTTGGGGAACAACCTCCTTCCCTCAGTTAGAGCATTGAAGATGGGTCGAGGCTGGGTCTTCCAACATGACAATGACCCGAAGCACACAGCCAGCATAACCAAGGAGTGGCTCTGTAAGAAGCATATCAAGGTTCTGGCGTGGCCTAGGCAGTCTCCAGACCTAAACCCAATAGAGAATCTTTGGAGGGAGCTCAAACTCCGTGTTTCTCAGCGACAGCCCAGAAACCTGACTGATCTAGAGAAGATCTTTGTGGAGGAGTGGGCCAAAATCCCTCCTGCAGTGTGTGCAAACTTGGTGAAAAACTACAGGAAACGTTTGACCTCTGTAATTGCAAACTGTACCAAATATTAACATTGATTTTCCCAGGTGTTCATATACTTATTTGCAGCTGTATCTTACAAATAAATAGTTAAAATATCATACATTGTGATTTCTGGATTTTTTTTTTTACATTGTCTCTCACAGTGGACATGCACCTACGATGACAATTTCAGACCCCTCCATGATTTCTAAGTGGGAGAACTTGCAAAATAGCAGGGTGTTCAAGTACTTATTTTCTTCACTGTACATGACGTGAGTGGTTTTCAAGGAAATCTCAATGTTTCATCCGTCCCGCGTTTCAATCGTCCGGCTCTCCCCTATGCTATTGTTTGCCCATTGATTTAAAGAACAGACTGTTGACAAGACTTTGTTAGACAATATTTAGCACACTTTTGAAGATAGGTACCAATTTGGGCTTTTGTCGCAAATAGCCGTCCCAGTGAGTATTTGCCATTTGGAAAGTTCAATATTTAAGCCCTATATTTGTCAATATCAGATAACGTTGTCTCAATGAATGTATTTTTCCCCTCGGGGCATGCCGTAGTAGATAGGTGTTACATGTGTGTCCTGTGTTTCCCCCTGCTTAGTGTTTTTGGTTCCGTCCTGTGTCCCAGTTTTCCCAACTCTCCTGGAGCTTTAACAATGGTCGGGCGATTCTGGAAAAATCCTGAATGAAGGACCGATAATAGCCCAATAATCCCAAAAGATCTCTTACTTCTCCAACATTCTTCGGTTCCTGCTCCTTCCACTGCATCACTGCTTCCAAGTCTTTGGGATCGACTTGATTGCCCTCACTTGTCACTAAGCGTCCAACATACCTCACTTGGCGCTTAAATAGTTCACACTTCTTTGGTCTTAGTTTCACACCATGCTCCCGCAAACGGCAAAACACTCTCTTCAAATCTTTGACGTGATCTTGGAATGTTTTGGAGAAACAGAGAACATTGTCTAAGTAAGGAAAACAACATTCAGACCACTCAACACACCTTCCATACACCTCTAGAAAGCCGCCGGTGCGTTGGAAAGGCCAAAAGGAAGATGGATCCACTCGCACAATCCCCACGGCGTACTGAAAGCTGTCAAGTGCCTAGAGTTCTCTTCAACAAAACCTTGGTGATATGCACTGCCCTGGTTAAGGATAGAAAACCACGAGTAACCTCCCAGGCTATCTAATAGGTCCTGAATACGTGGAAGGGGATGACGGTCGGGAATGGTTTTGATGTTTAGTCCACGAAAGTCCACACAAAGACATAAGCTCATATCCTTTTTCCTTACGCAGACCAAGGGGGAGGAATAAGGTGATACAGACTTCCTAATCCATCAATGGTCTAGCAGCTTTTGAATGTATTCCTTAACCTCTCTATACAACTCTATACAAGGGCTTTGGAACTGCACTGTAGGACTTTTGGACTGGGGTGTCATCTTTTAAGTAAATCTGAAGTTGTAAGTCAGGAATACAACCAATATCGGTGTCATCTTCTGCAAAGACATCTGACTGGTCATACAACATACTCTTCGCAATATCCTGCTCTTCCTCAGCTAGGTGAGACAGGTCGACGGTAGGATGCCATTTGTCTTTGATCTTGCGAGTGGTTTTATGCGTTTCTCGACTTGTTCTCAAAGTCTGCTCGCGAGTATACGATTGAGCTGAACACAAATGCGCTGTGTTCTGACGTGTTGGTTCACAGTTTACAGATGAATGTTGGACTGGTTTGAGGTCAAGTATATCTTCAAGAGCACCAAGAATGGTTTTCTTTGCAAGATAAATATCATGTTTTGACGGGTTCTGAATCGGGACTTTGACGCACTTCGGTGATCCGATAGGGACATCGACTAAAGCTGGGAACACTTCCAGACCCTCCAGGCAATGATTCTCAGGGCGAGGCTGAAACATCATCGTACCTCCACTGTGCCATCCTCGAACTCTACACTGCACTTCACGAATCTTGCCTGCGGGGATATTTACACCTTTCTTGCAGAGGCATACAATACACTCTGGCATTTCTGCGGGTCTAATAGTCTGGAGTGAGACTAAAGCTTTCACAGCGCTATCACTGACACTCAAAGCTTCTTTCAGTATTTTAGTTACGTCAACGTTATCATGCTGATTGAGGTTTGCTTTGATTATTTCCGAAATTACATTACTACCTAAGAGAGGGTAGTTGTAGTCACGACTAATAAGTAGTGGTACTCGGATTGTCACACGCCCATGTTGCTGGCTACATATTTGAAGATCGAGCTCTGCCCATTTATCAAGAGGAACCTGAGTGTTGTTGGCAGCAGAAACCTCAAGAGAATGGTTAACAAACAACAATCCAAGCGGCTGTATTTTCAGATAGGGTAGTGCTTGCTCAATCCACGATTTGCTCACCATGGTCACTTGTGCACCGGAATCAAGAAGCATCTGAAGAGATACCCCATTAATGGAACATGAGACCATGCATCGCTTACCAATGAGTTGAGCTACTCTTTTCTTTGGATCTGACTGGTACGGTGGGTATGACTGCAAGCGTTTTGGTATTTTGACCTCTTCTTTGGGCTCTTCACTGCTTAGGATCACTGACTGCCCCTCTCCAGCGACCTCTCCCCGTTTCCCGTGCAGTGAATACAGTTCGTTTGGTTTTTCTGTACACAGTCATTGCATTTACCTCTGGTCTCAGATAATGGTGGTTGAGCGCGAACAGTAGGTGAACGACAGTCTTGCAGCTTCACAGTCTCAGTGGGGGTGGACATCTGAGCTAGAAGCTTGGTTAGAGAGGAAACTTGAGCAGTTAGTTCTTTGATAGCATCACGGTTTGCTTGTAACTCAGTGTCAACTCTTGTTGGGGTGTTCAATTCACTTTGGGAATGCAGAGCTGCGCTTACAGTAACTGTGATCTGGTTTTACCTACTGAACCCAGTCTTTTCAGTCAACCTTCTTCTTCAGCTGTTGATTTTGTGATTTGTTCCAAGAGCAAGTCATCACTAACCTGCATGTCTGACAGTAACGGTTTAAGATCATGTCTGACATGGCTGTTTTTCTCTCTTAACCCCTGATAAAGTGTGTGTATGAAGGTGCCCTGAACAAGCTCTTTGTTATAGCTAAACCCTACACCAGGATGTTGTGACTCAAAAAGTACATGCTGTTTCAGACCCATTATTCTGTAAATAAACTGTTGTGGCTTTCTTTATCACTTTGTTTAGCATTAGTTAACTCTTGAAAAGTTCAGTCACACTTTTGTCTCTAATGTGAGAATGCAGAAATCTTTTCAACTCATTAACAGTGAGATCATCCTTATTAACTAACATCTCTCTGAATATACCAGGTTTGGTTATCTTAAGGGCTGCTCTGATAATTTCAGACCCACTGAAACCCTCTTGCAACCCTTCATCCATTTGTTTACAGAGACAATTGAAAGACATGTCACAACCTGTATCACAAATTTGACCACCATGTAACTTAAATTCTCTTCGTGCATACCAGGCGTGGATGAGGTGACTTCTCTGGTAAGTGAATCTGTGTCTCTGCCCTGAAATGATGAGTGCACACGAGGCTCTCTGTCCATGTGTAACGATTGTGTGTTAGTGTCTCTGTCCGTGTGAAATGGTTGTGTGTGTATTGCTGTCTATAGGGAATGGTGTTGTACCAGCTTCTCCCCGGTTACCAGATGGAGTGAAACCCTGGTTTTGCGTTGGCGAATCTCCTGTCATGACAGTTGAAACGTTATCAGGTTCAGCTGCTCTGGTGCTGATAGCACGCCATTAAGTAGGTCAAACAGGAGGAGAAGTTGAGTCATGCCCTCATCTTCTGCAGCTTTTAACTCTTCACTTCTGATGTAGTCGACAATTAGGTCATAAAGTTCAAGTTCACTTAAATCTGCCACGTAGTCTGCCATGGCTGTCATCTATCGAACTGTCTGTACAGTCTGTAACTGACTCAAAGTCAAATCTGCAAGTTTCTTCTGGATCTTGACGAGCAGCACTCGCTGTGGGCTGAAAGTAGTCATTTTGCTGTATCACCTGTGGCAGTTGTTCTCTGGATGACACTCAGCAAAGCAGCCTTCCCTGAAACACTGGGCGCAGGATTCCACCGTTGCGGTGACAACTGTCCCCGACGAGATGTGCAGTCGATCCCGGACGAGCCCCCAATTGTTACCGGGAAATCTGGGCTGGCAGCAAGGGTACACAGGCATTGAAGCACTGTGCATCTGTAAAATAATAAAGAGACAGACAGAATGAGCGTCTTTCCCTTGGCGCGTCAGCTTTACTTCTGAGATCTCAAAATGTTAGAAACTGTAAACATTTCTTGAGTTACATACAGAAAAATAACTTCATCTGCACTAGGGCTGACTTCTAATAGTTGAGGATTCGACGATTCGATTCGGAGAGGTCTGATTCGACTATGAACCTCATAGTCGAATAGTAGGGAATTGTTATGTAACCAATGAGCAGCAGCACACTACAGGCCTGTGACGTCCGGACCGCATTTGTTAGCATTTACGGATTTATTGGCTCACAATGGCTTCTAAAAAATCATCACAAGTGTGGGAGTATTTCGAGAAGGTTAAAGATGACCTAAAGAAAGTTAAGTGCAAGTTGTGTCAGCAGCTTCTTTCATATCACACGACGACAACCAACATGGCGTATCATTTGAAACGGGTAGTCTAAGGCTTGTTATTTTTTACAAACAAAAAACAAGTAGGGGTGTGACGGTTATTATATAAGTGTGAGACCGACGGTTATTGTTGAACACCGTCATTTGAACTCTCAAAACCGTGTTATTAAAATATCTTGCAGAAGGTTATATAATATCAGTGTTGGGGACTAATGGAATATGTACCGGCATTACGTATTCTTCAGAATACAAATTATGATAAACTGTAGTCTCCACAGAACATAAAATATTCATTTTATTTTATTTTTCGTGTTCGCATTTATGAGGAAAAAAACAACGTTACGGACGTGAGCGCTCTGAAAGCGGCACTAAAAGATGCTTTAAAACTTTCACTGAGACATTAAACAGAAAGCACAAAACCTTTCTTTAAAGTGAATTTCGTTTCGTGTTAATTTTATCTTAATTTTAATCAATGTTTCATCAACCAATTGCCCGGATTTAATAAATAAGAAGTAAATATAGCAGACGATAGATATCACAAAACGGAGGCGCCGGCACAAGAACTGGAGCTCGTCTCATAAATGAACCGAAACTAAGTGTATAAGGAAGCCTCTCTCACAGACATGCTTTAAACAGAACAATTCAAAACGAACGAAAACAGACACAGACTGCTCTCTGCTTATGTAATCCGTATGGCGCGTTCACTACTGCAAAGGTCGCGAGTCAGCATCGTCAACTTCATCTTTGTAGGCGACACTGAAGAAAGAAAACACTTCTCCTTGCTATATTTTACTTATTCATAATCATTACTTTTGCCAGTTCTTTGTGACAGATTGTAGGTGCTTTATTGGCAGCGCTTTATTGTTACATGAACGCGTCTCCACCGCACCCACCAGAATAGCCCTTTTTTTTTTTTAAGGATTTGTTTAATGTGTGTGATTCATTTGATGGAAAGCACATTCAGTGGAATTGATGGAACTAACATTCAGTTAGTTGTCTTGCTGTTAACTTTAAGTAAACGTTGAGCAATCAGTGTCTGCTCGTTTATTCAAACCAAGTTGTCCTATAACAGTTGAAATGAAAAAAATATAGCTGCTATCAAAAAAAAAAAAAAAAGGTTCGACTATCAGTCGACTACGGCAAAATCTAACGAATCAGGGGTGCGTTTCCCGAAAGCATCGTTTGCCAACTATGGTCGCAAGTTGGTCGCAATTTCCATTGAACTCTATTGGTAACGACGGAACTTGCGACCATAGTTGGCTAACGATGCTTTCGGGAAACGCACCCCAGATTCGACTATGAAAATCCTTAGTCGAAAACAGCCCTAATCTGCACATTAACTGATATGTGATATGACTCATACATACACACAGTACATGAATACACACCTGTAATCCATAACCGTAGTTTATGTAATCTGCAGCTCCTACTCACGCTCTCCGTCTCTTCGAGATTCGGAAGGGAATAATTCAGATTTCTCTCGGCACAGCTACTAGAAGACAGACAGGCTGCTCACGTGACATCTACGTCGCCAAGCTCAGTTTGAGCCTGCGCAGTACGCTTAGCAATCAGGAAGTGAGTGCTTCTAATGGGCTTCACTTTTCTCTGTTGAAATCTATGGGGTCACTGTGTCCATTTCTTTTACTGTCTATGGATCGCACCCGGGAGGATGCTAGTCTCAATAGTATACTTCACAAGAACGCTCGAGCACCATCCGCTGGTGTGGCGGTTTTCCATTTATTATCTGGTAACATCTTTTATCACATCCGTTACACCAGTGTTATTTCCATCACATCTCAAATTATGATTTTTTTTTTGTCATACAAACTTTCATTTCATTAAAAAAAAACATTTTATGTAGGAATATTCGTGATACGCAAAATTATATTTTACTCTCTTTTTTTTTGTGTGCATAATTTTAATTATGATTTGTGAATGGTTTAACAAATCAGAATAGTAAAGTTAGGCACTCAGGAAAGAGTTAACTGACCAAAACTGTATTGCGAAATATTTATAAATTTATAAAATTATAAATTTATATTATTAAATATTAATAGTGAAGTTAGGCAGGGGGATCACAAATCTAGCAGGTGAAGATGACGCTGATTTCATTTAAGTCAGTGGTTCTCATCTGTTTTGGCCATGCATGGATCCATTTTCCCATGGTCAATAAGCCGCAATGAATTTTACCTATCATCTAATAAATATTTTTTCAGTTTATACTGTATATATATATATATATATATAGACCAATATATATATTTGTGTGTGTGTGTGTGTGTGTGTGTGTGTCTTTTCAGGGGACCACGCCTGCAGTTTATTGACATAGGACTGAAAATTAACAAATACCTTCAGGTTCACTCTGTTTTAGCTGACTCTCCCTAGTCACAGGCTGTTCTCTGGGAGTATTTACAATGAAGTCTTGTGATTAATTTAAGTGTGTGCGCCGCGAGCATAACAGCTGACAGAAAGTTCGCTTTTCTGAGGTGTGGCGTTGCTAGGACTAATTATTCGGAGTTCGAGGCACAGACAATGGCAAATTAAAATCAACATGAGTAAAATTAAATTATACCATCTTAAATGATGCAGTGGTCCATGGACCCGTTTCACAGACTGTGATGACGCGTTTTAACAGTCATCATCGTCGTAAATATTTTTATATTTTCATTTTTTTTCAAATGTATGTACATTTATAACCCTATACTTTGTATTATATTACCTTTGTATTAAATTTAAAGAAACTAGTTGCCTATGCTGCTGTTTAATACAGTGGCTATGAATGACTTATCAATCTCTCTCTAAGTTTGACTCTTTTTGAAAGTTGTGAAAACACTATTGTGAATTTTTTATTTTGCTATGAGCAAATGGGAACACACAAAAAATATATTTAGTGTAGCCTACTTTCATTCACAGCTATAGAAGTTTACCCAACTATCAGACTGATCTCATGAAATAGCGTATGTATGACACGCCAATTCGTATTTCCATTTTTGGCGTGCTATCAACACGCATAATCGCTTTTCAGCGTGTTTATCAACGCCATTGACTTAACGTTACATTACTATATATAAATATATGACCTACCCCAACGACGTCCCTAAACCTACCCGTCACTTGGGTTATTAGCATTTATGACTCTTCCCCTACCATCCTAGGGAAAAAAATATCGCTCCCCAGATGTAGATATTCATTTAGCTTAGTTTCGCTCGGAAATTTAACGGCGTACACATACACGCGGCGTGGACATACACGCGGCGTACACATATACGCGGCGTGGACATACACGCAGCGTAGACATACACGCGGCGTGGACATACGCGCGGATAGCTGAAAATGCGTATAGATAACACGCCACTTGATTTGAAAGTGGCGTGTATGTTTACGCAAAGTCATGATGTCATGTTGCAACTATGACTACTTGATTGTTAGAGAAACCCAGATTGTGAAAAGGGTCTATTGACATTTAATGACTTTTAAACAGGTTTTCTATTCATTTCATTTATATTTGCCTGATTTCAATGCTGGGGAAATACATTAAGCAAGCTAAATACAATATAGCTAGATCTAAATCCGGAAGATATCGCCCAGCTCTAAAAAGTAGGCCTAAAGCACTTAGGCATAACAAGCAAATGACTCTCTGTTTTATAAAAAGCAGTATTTATGTTAAAAATCGATCAATGACATTTAAAATCCAACAAAAGGAAGAATATTAGTGGTATTTGGTGCATGTTTAAAATTTTTTTTTTTTATTGTTCTAATCAGGCAAGTAACATTGTTTGTGTCTTGTAATATACTGCTGCTGTGAGCAGCGATGACGGTAAAGCCAGTGGTACCTGTTTAACACAAGTTAGGCGCTTCTGTTTAACACAAAAGAAGATATTTTGAAGAATTTTGTGATTTCACCGAAAAGAACACTGTGCAAGAGCCGAGATGTATCCAAAAAAAGTGGTAAGGATATGTCCCTCGTCCCACCCGCAAATTGTGCCTATGCTGTGTGGAGGGAAAGATTTATTTTTTTTTTTTAACCTTTTTCAGACAACTACTGTTCTCTCTGGGTCAGCGACAGCATCACACACAGATCTGAATGTTCCGGTCACGGTGTACTTTTACCAAAGGTTTAATAGACACTGGAGTATCATTATTTTTTAGAAATAATGTGTGTGAGTGTTTGAATTGAGATTGCAATCTTTCACCAATTAATCCAGCAGCTCTATGACACAGATTATTTCTGTGTCAAAAAAAATAATGTTGGATTTTATTCCCTTTAAAGATTAAATAATTTTAAATATAACATATTATAAATGATAATGAATTCCAAGAATTAGATAAAATAATAATAAGGTTAAAGTGCAAATTAAAAACAGAGCTACCCAAAAATCCAATACCAATACCAAAATCCAAGGCACAAGGAGGAGGAGGCCAGACCGACCGCCACCAAAACGACCTTGTATTCAACTATTCAGTTCCAGGCGTTGGAGTTACTAACAGCTGCAGGCGTCAAAACTTGTTTCTTTCTTCTGTTGAACACAAAAGATGATATTTTGGTAACCAGACAGTTGCCCATTGCCTTCTATAGTATTTTTAATTCCTACTATGGAAGTCAATGGCTGGTTACCAACGTTCTTTAAAATATATTGTGTTCAAATTAAGAAGAAAGAAACTCATATAGGTTTGAAATGAAATGAGGGTGAGTAAATGACAATTTTCATTATTTATTATTACTATTTTCATTATATCATAAGGGATGAGCTATCCCTTTAAAATCAAAGATGCTCATAATAAATGATTGTATACCAAGAGCAGGGACACTTTTTTTGTAATTTGTTTTGTGATTTTACTGCAAAGAGTACCATGCAAGAGCCAAAGGTGAACGTTCTGCCACTGATAACATTGGAAATAAACATTCCAGCAGCACATCGCCTCTTATTTAACACAAATGAACGCCAAATGGATGTGTTTAATTGGTGGGGACAATATCGACCCTGGCAAAAAGTGGTGGGGACACGTCCCTCTTCCTACCCGCAAATTGCACCTATGCTGTGTGGATGAAAATACTTTTTTAAAAGCGGTTTCAGACAACTACTGCTCTCTCTACTGTAGATCGGAATGTTCCGGTCACGGTGTACTTTTGCCAAAGGTTTAATAGACACCAATAATTGTCTTTTAGAAATTAGATACGTGGGTGTTTCAATTGAGATTGCAATCTTTTACCAATTAATCATTCATCTATGACACAGATATAATGGGAAAAAATACTTATTAGACTATAATGGTAATGTTTAATATTATTACCAGATTACAGATTAAAGGATTTAAAATATAACGGGTATTATAAATGATAATGAATTCCAAGAATTAGATTAAGTAATAATACGATTAAAGTGCAAATTTAAAACAGAGCTACCCAAAAATCTAATATGGGCTTTCTATGGGATACAAGAAACAGATGGGTTTCTCAGGAAGAGTGGGATCTTCTTTTGCATTGCCATAATAGCAAAAATCACTGCAGCCCCTCCTGAGAGGCCCAGCCAAAAGAACAAACTGAAGGATGAAGGTTCTGGAATGGGCCGTGTCTTCATGGGTTTGGCCACACGCTCCCATTGGGTCAGAATAGCCTGACGGGCACCTCTCCAATACCCTGGTCCGCTTAGCCGAAACTGGTAGGGAGTACAGGGGCCAAAGAAAGCCCTCAGTCCCACAGCTGGGTCCCTCAGGAGCAGCCAGGCAATGTTGGGACAGACGCCCACTTCCTTTGCTATTGTGTCTAGGTAAGGGATGTAATCCACTTGAAGGGCAGCCAGTTTAGGACAGGGGTAACTGTAGAGAGATAGCAGAGTTCAAAACGAGTATAGATTAATTGTCAAACCAAAACAAAATTTGGAATTATCATCAAGGTAAATAAATAATTACCTCTTTAAATTTGCTTTTAAGTCCTTCTCAATTATTTTATCCATTTTATCGGCTGGAGGAAGATGGTTTAGTCCTTGAAGAACAGAAGGAGAATTCATATATGAAAAAAGCTTTCAAAACATAATCAAATATAAATTATTAAATCATATAAGAAGGTCACGTTAAACTTGGACGTCTTGGAAACTTGTGCTTTTATAATAATAATAAAACAATTGTAGACAGATTTATTGGTAACACTTTACAATAAGGTCCCATTAGTTAATTAACTAAGATTAACTAACAATTAGCAATATTTGTTTTACAGTATACTTATTAACCTTTGTTGACGTTAGTCAACTGTTCATTAGGTCATGTTTGCTCGGGTCCATTAATTAATTAACAAAACTTTCATATTTTCAACTAAATATGTACTCAGGTCCAGCAGGATATTGAAAATAAATAATATTCTAAAGCTCTACTTCCTGCTCTGCTACTGTTCGGACACTCTTGCTTACTGCTCCGTGCTTTGCTCTATCGCTCTATCGCTTTTATATTTTTATATTTTATCTCCTTTTTATCACCTAATTTTAACTTCAGCAAATCAGCACAGTGCTCAAACACTTGGATTACTACAAAAAAGCTGAATTCTTTTATCCGACCAGCCTCCCACTGAAAGCTTACATTCCGGGGAAGGGAAAACACAACAGCCTACATTCAAAAGGATAAGAGAAAATACCTTTTCTGGAATCTACTTGCTGCACTAACTGACAGAGACTTTTACAAAGGATTGCAGTTCTTGAAACAAAGTTACTTGTGGGACCACCAAACCAGACGGAACACAGAACAGAGCTTCATCATGGACCTCAGCATACAGCCGGTGAGTCCCCTGAATCTAGTGATCCTCGACAGGCCATACTGAGTGTAGAGAAACAAGCCGATCGACTTACAAATTGATGGCACAAACAAGGAGCGAGACCCAAAGGCACTCGAGACATCAGATTGTCACAAGCATCACAAATTGCTTGTAGCATCCTCTACCCCAGATACGGCTCTGACAAGGATTGCAAATACTGGTCTCACCGCCTATACATCTTGAGAACAGATTTGAGTTGATGTGATGAATGTGATCGAACACAGACTAAATCAGCCAGCAGCACTGATGCTACCTGGCGCTCAAGGCCGATAGTGATGTAGTACTCGAGACCGGTCTCGAGACCGATTTCTGCTTTCTCGGACTCGTCTCGGACTCGTTCCTTCAAAGACTCGGTCTTGACTCGGACTCGACCCTTCAAAGACTCGGTCTTGACTCGGACTCGGACCACAGTGGGAGAAGGACTCGTAATTTCAGACTGAGTCCTCGAGATTTTTTTTTTCCACTGGGAGATATTAAATCATTAATATCAAAACTGACATGTCTCGATTTGGACTTCCTCAAAGACTCGGTCTTGACTAACGCCCATTTCACACAGTGCGTATGCGGTGCGTGTTGGGGTGCGTATACGGTACAGCAGCAGCACGCGCTATAGAGCTTTCATGCTGCGTTTGCAGTGCGCAACTGATCCGCGGCTGTAGGCTACCACAAACACAAACAAGCATATTTACTCACTATTTGTATTTCAAATTCAGAAGTTATCAGCAACTTTTATTTAAAAAAGTTGTCACCAGTGCGATTCTCTTTGTACACATAGGCTACACACTTTAATAGACGTATTCACGTTTAAACACAATTTAAGCAACAAATTATTCAATGCATTACTTCTATATAGATTATATATTAAGTTGCTCAAGCAAGGTAACATACTGAACCAAATGTAGGCTACTTATATTAAAATCGCAAACATTTTAAATTAAAACTGAAAAATGTGAAAATTGACAAAAACAGCAGACTCATATACCTTTTCTTTTGCATAATTTAAATCTTTATACAATAAATCTTGCATCACAAAGAACCTTTTTTCCACCTCCACGAATGAGACGAGTGTCGTTCATTATGTCGCCTTGCTGAAGTAAATTGCAGTTTTCCTTGTTTACCCCAGTCTTAAAGTAAAAAGATGACTATGAAAAATAGTGGTATTTAATTAAATGCATTTATGGTAAAATTACTATACATTTTATTTAATGAAATACATTTATGATGAAATTACTACATTTTCGTGTCAATTTGTGTTCATTTTGACCACAAACTATGCGCTGTCACTTTAATTCAGCGTGTGCAGCACAGCAGAAATAAACTCGGTGCGGAAACGATCGCTGCACTGCTGTATACGCACCGCACCTGGAACGGATCGCCGGACCGCACCCGCGTGCAGTGTGAAAGCTCTAGACTGTTAACATGGGTACGGAAAAAAATATGCACCGCATACGCACTGCAAACGGAGTAGGCCTATGTGTGAAACGAGCGTCAGACTCGACTGTATTTGAAAAACAATGGACTCGGTCTCGACTCAGACTCGACCCTTCAAAGACTCAGTCTTGACTCAGACTCGGCCCTTCAAAGACTCGGTCTTGACTCGGACTCGACTGTATTTGAAAACCAACGGACTCGGCCTCGACTCGGACTCGACCCTTCAAAGACTCGGTCTTGACTCAGACTCGGCATAGGCGGTCTCGTCCCCATCACTAAAGGCCGAGCAGACAGCGGCACTCAGCTCAGAGCGCAGCCGAGCCCAGGACTCTGATAGTGGGCGACTCCATAATCAGAAACATTAACAGCAGGGATACAACTACGTGCTGCCTTCCATAAGCAACAACTTCTGATGTAAACAGGGAACTTGAGAACATTCTGATGAAACATAAGACTGCAAATCGACTCATCATTCATGTGGGGAAAAATTATATTCATAAAGAGCAGTCAGAACTCCTTAAGAAGGATTTCAATGAACTTTTTGAAACACTTAAAAGACTGAAAGTTCAAACATTCATCAGTGGACCACTCCCAGCAAGAGGAACAAACAGGTTTTCTCGGTTGCTTGGGCTTAACACATGGCTCCAAAAAAATCTGCAATATAAAAGGAGTGAACTTCATTGACAACTTCAATCTTTTCTGGAGTCAGAGGCAACTTTTTCAACAGGATGGGCACCACCCAAACAAAGTTGGTCCAAGAGTGCTAAAGGACAATATCTACTTCTCCCTCAATCATCCTTCTGCAGTGTTTGCCAATGCACACACACACCTGGACACAGTATGAATGACCACAGGACTTCACTTCAGCACCTGAATGGACATGCAAGTTGACATGTCACACAAGGACAATGATAACACCATGCAGCCACAACACAATCTCAGCTGAGCCCTGCCCAAAGAACTCACCACAGACAGACTATGACATACTAGAACTGCTCCAAGATTCAGCTCCCAATGACGACTTTCTGGAAAACAGCCAGGGAAACCAGGACAGCGTATTACAGCCTCCGATAACACCAGAGCAACAGCCCCTCTCCCCAGACACATTATCCCTCTCTCCATCTCCACTTATGTGCTTCTCAGAGAAAATGGAAGAACTGGTGTATGCTGGAATCAAACTATCCCACTCTTTTGCTGCAAGCCCCCAGATGTCAACCAAAAAACAGCAGGCCCCACAACCACCAAAGCCTGTGGGCCCAGCTCGCCCTCCCCCTCCTCCTGTGAGGATGGAGGTCTTCGGCCTCTGCCACAGCTCCAGGGCCCACACCCTCCTCCATCGGCTCGAGGTGAACCCAAAACAACTGATACCAGCTCGCACTGATATGTGTCGGGTCCCCGCTATGATAACAGTAACTTTCTCAAATGTTTACAGAAGAAGCAGGAACCCAATGTGCCCAAATCTTTCTCTATTGCTGTTCAATTACATGATAGAAAGTCTAAGGCCTTCAAAAGCCGTACAGCAAACCCATCTAATCTGGTGCCTATTACATGCCAAACTAAGACTGCTGTAGGGACAAAAAGTAAGACCGTTAAGTTAGCACTTCTTAACATCCGCTCACTTAAAAACAAATCACTTCTAGTCAACGACTTAATAACCACATACAACCTGGATTTTATGTTTCTAAATTAAACTTGGCTAGAAAACATCCCCTCCTAACTTTACTTTTATGAGTGTCTGCAGAGCTGTTAGAAGAGGTGGGGGTGTAGCTGCTCTTTTTAAAGATGTCTATCAATGTCAGCAAATATCACTTGGGAATTACCCGTCTTTCGAATATCTGGGTATTGTGTTAAAAGGTTCTCCACGCATTTTACTTATCATTATTTACAGGCCTCCAAAATACTCTCCAGCCTTTGCTGAGGACTTTACAGAACTGCTATCAACAATTTCCTCAGAGTTTGACTGTTTTACCATTGCTGGAGATTTTAACATTCACATAGATAATGCAGAAACCAATATGGCAAAAGAAATCAAAACTGTTTTAAAAACTTTTGATCTGATTCAGCATGTACAGGGAGCGACACACAATCATGGACACACTCTAGATTTACTTATCAGTAAGGGTCAAAACATTCCATCGATTGTTATTAAGGATGTAGCACTGTCTGATCATTTCTGTATTTTCTTTGATATATTGATCTCTCCTGCCATTGAAGCTAGGTCTGTGTCTGTCAAGAAGAGATGCTTAAATGAGAACACTAGTGTGCTATTTATGAAGGCTATATCTTTAACACCAAGCATATCGGCTGACTCTGTTGATTTTCTCCTTGATTCTTTTAACTCAAAAGTTAAAGGTGTAATTGATGATATTGCTCCTGTGAAAGTCAGGAAGAGTGGTAGACAAAAAGCACCTTGGAGAAACTCAACAGCAGTACAAAATATGAAAAGACAAATGTAGAAAAGCTGAGCGCATGACATGTGGTGGAAGACAAAACTTGTTGTCCATTATAACATCTACAAAGACAGCATCCATTGCATATTACGTTATGGAATTAGGCAAAGCTAGACAGACTTTCTTCTCAATTATAAACAGCAACTTAAACAACACACGCACTCTTTTTGCTACTGTAGAGAGACTGACAAACCCCCCAAGCCAGATTCCCAGTGAAATGCTCCCAGACAGCAAGTGCAGGGAGTTTGCTTCTTTTTTCTCTGAGAAAATCATTAACATCAGAAAGTTGATCAGCACATCCTTGAGTTGCGCTGGGGTCAGACAGATCAGTCCACAACCGGATAAAGTAGCTTAGTATGTCTGTTTTTGAAGAAATTGAAAGCAAAATTTTGGAAGAAACCGTACAGCACCTTAAAACAAGCTGCATTTGAGCTTTGTTGTTCTGGCTTTAATGCTTCTGATCCTCCTGCCTGAGGCGAGGAGGGGGTTGAACTGTTCGTTTGCTGGGTGGATGGGATCATTCATAACACAGGATGCTCTGCTTCTGCACCTGCTGATGTCCTCAATGGAGGCCGCGATGAGTTATTTTTAAGCAGATTTTACCCTCTTCAAGGGTCTTGTCAGCAGCAGAACAGTTCCTGTACCAGGCAGTGAAAGAAAAGGTGAGTATACTCTCCACTACACACCGGTAAAATGATAATAGAGCTGGAGTGAGGAGACCAGCCTGCTTCAACCTCCTAAGAAAATAGGCATTGATGGGCCTTAATGCTGGCTGAGTCAACCCTCATAAAACCATTGGAAATGTGTACCCCAAGATACTTGAAACCGGAGACCATTTCCACAGCTGCTCCTCCAAAGAAGATTGGAGAGGGGGTGAAACCTGCAAGCATACTGATGGGGGTCCACATTAATGTCAAAGGTATCCTTTAGGTGGGCCATAACCAGCCGTTCAAAGCATTTCATGACTATCGGAGTGAGCCACTAGGCTGTAGTCATTCATGCACGTCATGGCCGAGCTTTTGGGCACGGGGATGATAGTAGATGTC
Organism: Semotilus atromaculatus; assembly: GCA_031834385.1. Classification (NCBI taxonomy): domain Eukaryota; kingdom Metazoa; phylum Chordata; class Actinopteri; order Cypriniformes; family Leuciscidae; genus Semotilus; species Semotilus atromaculatus. The sequence continues at coordinate 22,469,889 of JAULUF010000010.1, forward strand.
TTGAGACACACTGGCACCACGGCCTGGGAAAGTGAGGTGAAACATCTTTCCTGCTGTAGTCGGTGATGCTCTCGATGCTCTTCCACATAATCCGGGGGTCATTGGTGGAAAATGACCCTGTATTTTCCAAGTATAATTAGCCTTTGCTCTCTTGATCCCAACTTCTAGTTCCCTCCTCGCCACTCTCAGTGCAAGTGCGTATACTTTCCTAAAGGCTAAAGTCCCATGCCTTCAGAAGACTCAGCACCTCTCCATTCAGCCTGAGTTTCTTATTTAGACAGATGGTTATCTTCCTGGTGGTAGTGACATCATCAATACATTTACTGATGTAGCCATAAACCGATGACCGATTGTCCAGGTCCACCCCACCGACATCTGTTGCTGCATTACATGCATACAGTATATAATGTTTTAGTTCATGTTAACTAATGTTAACAAATGGAACTTTATTGTAAAGTGTTACCGATTTATTATTTTACTCTTATTTTACTCTTGTCCCACTTTTATTAGTAAATTATGAAAATACTTTATACAAAATTACTATAATACATATATAAAACTATTATCTAGAGATTGAAATAAATATTTATTGTAGTGCGGAAATTATGAAAAATATATTTATATAATCATATATAACCTCATTTATTGAATGACACCTCTCCTGTCCCCATTGAGAGAAATCAGGAGTAAGAATGGCAGCAGCTGACAGGTTTGTTTGAGCTGCGCCCTCTACAGTACAGAAACCTCCATTTCCTCCAGCTTGAGGTTTATTCATTTCACTTTTGGTGTGAAAGGGCTTTTACATTTGTCCCCCCCAAAAAAAAAAAAAAAAATATATATATATATATACATATATGATTAATGATTATGAATTTAATATATGCTTCTCCTATAACTGTCAAAATACACTCACCGGCCACTTTATTAGGTACCCCATGCTAGTAACGGGTTGGACCCCCTTTTGCCTTCAGAACTGCCTCAATTCTTCGTGGCATAGATTCAACAAGGTGCTGGAAGCATTCCTCAGGGAGTTTGGTCCATATTGACATGATGGCATCACACAGTTGCCGCAGATTTGTCGGCTGCACATCCATGATGCGAATCTCCCGTTCCACCACATCCCAAAGATGCTCTATTGGATTGAGATCTGGTGACTGTGGAGGCCATTTGAGTACAGCGAACTCATTGTCATGTTCAAGAAACCAGTCTGAGATGATTCCAGCTTTATGACATGGCGCATTATCCTGCTGAAAGTAGCCATCAGAAGTTGGGTACATTGTGGTCATAAAGGGATGGACATGGTCAGCAACAATACTCAGGTAGGCTGTGGCGTTGCAACGATGCTCAATTGGTACCAAGGGGCCCAAAGAGTGCCAAGAAAATATTCCCCACACCATGACACCACCACCACCAGCCTGAACCGTTGATACAAGGCAGGATGGATCCATGCTTTCATGTTGTAGACGCCAAATTCTGACCCTACCATCCGAATGTCGCAGCAGAAATCGAGACTCATCAGACCAGGCAACGTTTTTCCAATCTTCTATTGTCCAATTTCGATGAGCTTGTGCAAATTGTAGCCTCAGTTTCCTGTTCTTAGCTGAAAGGAGTGGCACCCGGTGTGGTCTTCTGCTGCTGTAGCCCATCTGCCTCAAAGTTCGAGGTACTGTGCGTTCAGAGATGCTCTTCTGCCCACCTTGGTTGTAACGGGTGGTTATTTGAGTCACTGTTGCCCTTCTATCAGCTCGAACCAGTCTGGCCATTCTCCTCTGACCTCTGGCATCAACAAGGCATTTCCGCCCACAGAACTGCCGCTCACTGGATGTTTTTTCTTTTTCGGACCATTCTCTGTAAACCCTAGAGATGGTTGTGCGTGAAAATCCCAGTAGATTAGCAGTTTCTGAAATACTCAGACCAGCCCTTCTGGCACCAACAATCATGCCACGTTCAAAGTCACTCAAATCACCTTTCTTCCCCATACTGATGCTCGGTTTGAACTGCAGGAGATTGTCTTGACCATGTCTACATGCCTAAATGCACTGAGTTGCCGCCATGTGATTGGCTGCTTAGAAATTAAGTGTTAAGGAGCAGTTGGACAGGTGTACCTAATAAAGTGGCCGGTGAGTGTAATTTTCTATGACTTGTCATGTTTGCTCAGTACCTGCGATGACCCTGGTGGCCCAGCGAGCCTGCAGTTCTACAGCTGGCATGATCGGCCCTTTGGTCTGCAGCAGGCCCAGGATGGCCAGTGTTGGACGCTCTAGAGATGGAGGAAAGATTCTTCTGTAGAGTTTCAGATCTCCATCAGCACCAGAGTTTAAGGAGGCGGGGAGGAAGGGAAATTTAAAATCATAGCCTGTGCATAAGACCACTGCATCAATCTTCTCTTCAACAGTCCCATCATCAAAGACAAGCGTCGAGCCTTGGAACTCCTGCACATTTGGTTTCATCACCAGTTCTCCTACCAGAATGCGACCTGGTAGGTCATCGTTGATAATAGTACGCTTGTCAAGGATTCTAGAATCACAATATAGGCAAAGGTCACAGTGAATGATGATGTAATTTTTAAACAAACTGTCAGGGCTTTACTTTATTCATCAACAATTACAAAATGTTGTCCCTTCACCTGTGCTCAGGCTGTAGTCCATACAGCTTGTGGTCGAATCTCTGATTGAGGCTTCTCTCGCCAATCCAGTTGAGCAGAGATCTAGGCAGGAGGCAGTAAATCAGATCTCGAACTCGTCTAACCATCGTCATGTCTAGAGGAAGCCCTTTACTGACCATGCGACCTATGACCCACGCCCCTTTACGGGTACTCAGGAACGTCTAAGTGAGGAATAGGGAGACCAAAGAATGGGGAGAAAGGAAAACTGAATTAGTGGATAGATCAGAGTGCATTTGAACTTATTGAAATAACAGAACATTAATTAGAACCAAGAGAGTCATACATATTTAGAATATAAAGTTTAAAGATCGATTTAGCAGGGGTAGAGATCTAGAAAGTTTAATGTACATTATTTACAAATACACAAAAGATGGTGATAAGAGTTGTTTCAGGATTCTTCGATGAATATAAAGTATAACAGCATTTATTTAATGCCTGGTTCAGATTACACGATTTTTTTGTCTGTTACGATAGTCACTGTGTCAGATTACGCGATTTTAACTCCTAAAATCTTGTCGTGTCGTGGACAAGAAACATGTCAGACTACACGTTGCTTCCTGACCAGTCATCGCGTGCCGTCTTTAACGACGGCGAGTATTGTATTGGCTGTCCTGTGTTCAGAAAAACGTACAAAAAAAGAAGAAAGAAAACCCGACAATGGACACGTTCCTGGATTGATCGAGGAGGACAGTATGGGGCGAAATTAAATACATTTATTAAAAAATCTAAATTTTTATTTTATTTGTATTAATAAACTGTTTTCTGTGTCAGTGTCTGCAAAGATGAAATTGACGAGCATGCTGCATCTGTAGTGAACGCGCCTAGAGAAATGCACGTATGCCTATGGATTATATAATCAGAGAGTATCCTATTTATTTTCGTTTTAATTGTTTCGTCTAAAGACATTTCAAGCTTTCTATATAGATATATTTTGCATAGGCTATGTGAGGCATACGCTGAGTCTCGGTTAATTTATGATGAGATGAGCTCCAGTTCACGTGCTGGGACGGCGCCCGCGCCCGCGCCTCTATGTCATGATTATTATTGTATATTTACTTCTTATTTATTAAATCCAGGCAATTGGTTGATGAAAAAATGATTAAAATTAAGATATCATTTATACAAAACGATATTCACTTTAAAGAAAGGCTTTCTACAAGACAAAACTTAATTATGTGGCCAAAATAATGTCTGACCATGTCTCTCGATATAGGCTATTGCACATCATCTTACTCATGCTGTCACTTTCCATAATCAACATGTGGAAAAAAATAACATTATAATAGTTTAACAAATATGACGTCGTTAATGAACAAGTTCTGAGTATTGATTGAAACTGTCGGGCAGGGTTGTTGATCTGTAATGTAGGCTATTGTTGAAAACAATTAAGAAGAATTGTGAAATATTCGGCCTCATGCACGAGCAGAACTAAATATGCCTATATGTTTTGGGCAAATATTACATTCCTGACCTCTTTTACAGTCTAAATATAGGCTATAATAGTTTAGATTATTTTTTTTATAATATCCCATGAGTCCTAATAAATGCAATTTCAACTATTTTTTAAGTGCTTCTTTTATAAAGAACATCTTTATATCTTTTATAAAGATATAATTTATTTTATCGGGAAACGCAGCCCAGGTATGATGCGTAATGGAGATTCCAAAGCGCTCTTCTTTGGTCAGAACCAAGGAGAGCGATCTCGGATAGGTCCATCCCATAGGTCCGTCCTGACTCCTATGCACCGAAACATTTTAACAATGCAACAAAATATTTAAAGAGCATCAAGCCATTAAAATCTATATAAGTACAGATAATATAACAGTAGGCTATATTAGTCAGTAATTTTTATTAGGTTAAACAGTGATTGGATAACGTTTTTTACCCACAATTGGTCTGGCCCATCCAAACCTGGAATCCTGGCGCCGTGCCTGGTATGGGCTGTCAATGCTCCAACATGTGACGGAACCCGTCGTGGACGACCGTTGAAAAAATTAAACATGCTAGTCTTTTTGTCGTGATGTCGTGAAGCATCGCAGACGCGACGTAGGTTGTCGCCCACTATGACACACTATACGAGATGATACGATCGAATCTTGCGTCCCGACGCCCGTTGTCGTTTACGAATCCCCACGACACCCTACGTCAAACGGATCGTGCCAAAATCGGGCTAAAATCGTGTAATCTGAACCAGGCATAAAACAGATTTTTTTTTGTAACAACATAAACGTGTTTATTGTCATTTTTCATTTCTTCCTTTAAAAAATCTTACTGATCCCAAACTTTTGAACAGCAGTACACAATATTTAATGTGTATTTATATAACTGTACTTTGTTATATTACATCTACAGAATTATTACATTTAATTAACAATATAAAACCTTTAGAGCCATAAAGCGTTACAAATTATTTTATGAGGTATATCTCTTCTACTACGAGGATAAATGTGATTTTTTTTTGTTGGTATTTATCAGCTGATAGCTGTCATATGATCTCTGTGTTTGTCCCTGAAGAACATGTGTTCCTTTGTTTGAGTTTCCCACCACTGATCAGTTTCCACAGACTCTATTCTTCATCACAGCTGTTCGTCATTTCTATTTAGCATGTGTTTGTCTGGTCTCGTTTGAGTTAGCGTTAGTGAATGTGTTCCTACAACCTTCTGTTATTTTGCCTGTTGGATTATTATTAAACCCTGCATTTGAACTTTATCCTGATCTTCATCAATCTGTAAACTTGCTAACAGTACATGTCTCAAATCAACTCATTCTTTCATAACACTATCAAGGATTGTCACCCAACAAACTCACTTTTTCACTCATAAAACAACACAAGCATTATACAATGTTTGCTTTTGAGCTTTACAAAACGAGAATGACAGTTTGGACTATTTTTTCTGATTCACTGCAGTATATGTTACATGTACTTGTATAGGTGTTCAGCTACATCTAATTGCTTTTAGATTTGGAATATATTTTAAAATGATATTACTGTAGAAATGTAGCAAATTGCTGTCTTATTCAATTTTGCAATATGTTAGGTTTTGAATTTACAGTTTTGATAAGAGTATGTAAACGTGCAAACTGGCCTGTAGGTACAAGTATGGACATTTTGTACAAGTGAGGAATGTATTCATGCAATTTGAAAGACGTCATCATTGAATGCATTTTGTGCCAAAAGTAATGATAAATGATTCATAGTTTAGCCCACATGGACTGATGTTGTGCTCACTGTGTGAAAAGTTTTGAAAAAGAAACTTAAAGGTGCATTGCGCAACTTTTCATGTTAAAAATACCTGTTTTTCTATCCTATACATGCTTAAAGAACTGCCCGATGGGCTGAATGAGCCCTTCTCTGCTCACTGAGATTGCCTCTATAATCCTGTAAAGTAAAATATATAAGAGGGATTCGGGCTCGAATTTGAGACTGGGCGTGACGTCATGCGCGTTCACGCTCACCAGGCTATGTCTCGCAGGTTTGTGTATAAGCCGCCATTCTCCGCATCAGCGAAGACAACTCGTGCGTCAAAGGTAGAAGATGGATTCAAAGAGACCGGCTTGTAGTCCATTCCAAACCCCAACGCAAACTCCACGTAAAGTAAAGAAAAGAAAAATTTTGTCTAGTGCCACCACTCTGGTTGCAGTTTCGCTTGTCGCCAGAGGGGGCGTAGTTCTGCAAAAACTCAGAGACTTGCGTTTTGCACCTTTAAGTACTGAGAAAAGTATTCTAGCGATTGTAAAAAACTGAAATATATCCTAATTTTGACATTAATTTGTTTAGGACTATTTGGTTATATACCTTTTGATATACTGTAATCCATCACTCTCTCTTAATTTTTCCCTTTCTTGAAAGATATATATGTTTTCCTTTTGCTGTCAGAACACTGCAATAATATTATATAAAGTGAAAAAAGTCAGTTGGGTCACAAAAAGAACACATGTTACTCAGTCATTAATTTGTCTATTGGTGGGATGCGCCTCCTCCTGCTGACAATCTAAAACTAGAGAAATTATCTGTAAAAAATATATTAGACACCTTCTCACACACTCGGCTAAGCTCCACGGCAATGTCTCCACCAGAATTCCCAATCCCAACGATCACAACTCTCTTCCCAAAGTAAGGATCAGGGTCCTTATATTCCCAACTGTGAATTACTGTCCCAGGGAATGTATCAATACCTGTAGACAAAATTACAGTAAATGTTATACTGTTACAATTTATTTCGATGGTCCACTTTAGACATACTAACTATAAGAAACTTTCCAACTACATGTCAACTAACTCTCGCTAGAGTATTAGTGAACTGTTAGGTCAGGGTTAGGAGTTAGGATTCGGGTTAGTAAGTTGAAATGTAGTTGCAAAGTTACTTATAGTTAGTAGAATGTCTGTTCGGGGACCATCAAAATATTAGTAGATAAATACCTAACATAAGTATCAGCAGATATATAGTAGACAGTGTACTAATACTCTAATGACTGGTAGTTAATAGTTAGGTGCAAAGTTACTTGTAGTTAGTTAGTAGAATGTCTAAAGTGGATCATTGAAATAAAGTGTTACCCAATATACTGATGCTTTTATATACATATTAGAGCCATACAGGGAATTAGTATTACACATAGTTCTGAATGCTGCATAGTAAAGCCATTTTAACATTCTGTTATCTTATGGTCAGATCACCTGGGAAGTGTATGAGGGGTTTGATGGGTTGTGTGTAGTGTCCTGCGCACACAAGCACCCCGTCAAACACATGTTTCTCCTCCTGTCCATCTTTGTCTGCGGTCACCACCTCCCACTGACCCGAGTCAGAAAAATCAGGCCTCTGCCTCACACTGCGAACTGTGGTCTGAAATACACCAAACCACGTAGAGCTTAAACGCTACATTTCATCATTATAAAAGGAATATTCTTATAAGCAAACTCATACTCACACTTGCAATAATGTGAGAAGTAGGATGTGTTCCTAGAACATAGTTGTCAAACAAACACTCCTATATGTCCTATATGACCAATATGGACGGAAAAATATATTTCTTGGAGAAATCTCAGTGGATGTGATGTCATTGTGTTTAATACCTGGAAGTGAATGTGCTTGAGCAGATTGAAGTGCTCAGCATAGAGTTTGAAGTACTGCACGATCAGAGAGTTGTGCATGAAGTTTGGGTAATGATCCGGCACAGGGAAATCACTATAGCACATCATCTCTTTAGAGGTGTTCACTGTGAGAGAACGATAAATGCTGCAACGTTCTGCCTCAGGGTTTTCCTGTGAATGAACAGAGGGACACGGTCAATGACTTTTTAACAGATTGATTAGATAAGATTTTTTTTTTAACAAAAACAAAAACACTAGCAGCTTTGGAATTTTTGATTAACGGTGAAGTGTACAGTATATACAAAAAATACTGCCTCTATCCCATCTTAAAATGCATAACTTTATTTTTGCCCCCAAAAGTGTAAACAAAACTGATTCATCCAATATTGTGAATTTGGGGCGGGTCTATCTGTTTGTTGATCAATGGCAGTGTTTGGGAAACATATATTAAAAACATATTAATAATAATAATAATAACAATATTAAATGAATAAAATGCAAGTCAAACAGGTCGAAGCATAATATTTAGAAAAACATCAAGACATCCAAAACATCAAGAAAAATGACAATAAAAATAATTTAAAATGGTGCAACAATAACAATGAATATATTCATGATTGAATAGGCACTTCTGTTCCAAAGTTTGGGTTCAGTCAGACTTTTTTTTCAAGAAATTATTACTTTTCTTCATGAAAGATGCATTAAATTGATTTCAGTGACAGTAAAGTCATTTATAATGTCACAAAAATTATACTTCAAATAAATACTGTTCTTTTGAACTTTCTATTCATCAAAGAATCCTGAAACAATGTATCACAGTTTCGGCAAAAATATTAAGCAGTACAACAACGAAGGAATACCATTTTAAAATATACTCAAATAGAAAACAATTGTAAATATTTTTTGTACTGTATTTTTGATCAAATAAATGCAGTCTTGGTGAGCATAAGAGACTTCTTTCAAAAACTTTACTAAATGACCCCACACTTTTGAATGGTAGTGTACTAAACAATATTGTTTTAATTTTTAAGGCATGAGCTAATGGCAGTGGCACCTGATCTTGTAATATTTCGATTATAGTGTGCTAAAAATCATTACTGTCAATTATCATTACATCAGTCTAGGGGTGTCCATGGTTAACCGATTAACCGATTAACCGTTAAAAATTGCTTAACCGAGTGAAACAGTTTGCTCGGTTAATTGGCGTCAATGGCATGCATTGCATTTAGTTGTAATAAATTTTGCACCACCAGAGACCGCCATTTATTTGACTGTTTCTTTGCACAAAGTTTCTAAAAAAAAAGTGTGCTATAATATGACTGCATTAAATTCTAGGGCCTTGTTCACAGGCCGCGAACGCAAAAGTCAGTGACCTACTTTAACTGCTCTGTCCTTACCACTGCGTTTTATTTCTATAAATTAATTTCGTTTCAAATGTGGTCCAACCAGTTATTAAAGGTGTTAAAAATAAACTACCCCTTTCTCACCCGGGGTTGCGGCGCGCACACCAGGGATGGAAATTAGCACCCGCGCGCCACCAGCCAGATGCGGGTGATTTTGTGTTGTTGCGGGTAAACTCGCTTCACCTACGGTCACCGTGGCGGGTAAATAAAAATAGCATCATGCGACGGTCGTCTGTTATAGGACAAATTAGTTTGAATAAACGAGCAGACACTGATTAGCAAGACAACTCAGTGAATGTGCTTTCCATTAAATGAATCACACACACACAGTAAACAAATCCTTAACAAAAAAACGGCTATTCTGGTGATGCGGTGATGCGCTCATGTAAGGGTGGCGCTGCCAATAAAGCTCCTAAAATCTGTCACAAAGAACCGGCAAAAGTTATGAATATGTAAAATATAACAAGGAGATATTTTAATTGTTTATTAATAAACAAGTATTTTCTATGTCCGTGTCAGTTGCAAAGATGAAGTTGACGATGCTAATCGTGATCTTCGCAGTAGCCTAGTGAACGAGCCAGAGAGAAATGCACATTTCATACGGATTACAAGCAGAGAGCAGTCTGTGTCTGTTTTCTTTCGTTTTGAATTATTCTGTTAGACATGCCTGTGAGGCGAGTAGGCTACCTTATACTGAGTTTCGGTTTATTTATGAGACGAGCTCCAGTTCACGCGCCGGCGCCTCTGCTTCGTGATTAGGCTATATCGTCTGCTATATTTAATTCTTACTTATTAAATCCAGGCAATTGGTTGATGAAACATTGATTAAAATTAAGATACAATTAATACAAAAACGAAATTCACTTTAAAGAAAGGTTTTGTGTTTTCTGTTTGATGTCTCTGTGAAAGTTTTAAAGCATCTTTTACTGCCGCTTTGCTTTCACAGCGCTCACGTCGGTAACATTGTGTTTTCCTCATAAATGCGAACTGAAATGAATATCAGTACATGGTTTGTGTGAGTAGGCTATAAGAGAGAAAGAGAAAATGCCAGTAGCCTATTTCATTGAGACTTGAGATTAAATAAACTGCTTAAGAATTGTAGATCTTGTAGTAGCCTATTAATTTTCATATCATATGCAGTTACACATTGTCGATTAAAAACAAGAAAGTGCCTGGTAAAAACATTGAGTGGCACCAGCCACAGTGGCCGGTGGACAAAACAGTTAATTTCCATCCCTTGCGCACACTATGGTTAATAATAATAAGTTTTATTTATTTATTTGGTTAACCGAGTAGGCTATTAACCGCTAAGGGCCTCGGTTAACGGTTAATGAAAAACTTGAAAACGTGCAGCCCTACATCAGTCATTGTTTTTCCTCGCGGTACCGCAGATGGCACAGAAAGGACACACTTCGCCTTTATTGTTAAGCTATTTAAATTTCAGACATTAAATGTTTAAAATTGAGTTTAATTTCAACCTTAAACCTCCAGAGTCCTCCAATGTCATCACTGCTCTCAAAACACACTGGCTCCAGCCCTTCATCCAGACAGCATTTGATGGAGGTCAGCCCAGAGCTTCCTGCTCCAATCACAGCAACACGCTTAGCCATGCTGTCAGTCTCCGTGGAAACATAGAATGAAAAAAAAAGAGCAAATTGTCATGTGAAAATGCACATAGTTATTAAAAAGGTCACGCTATTACACTATAGTGTCTATACATCATTTGTGATATAGCCTACATAATAGGGTATTCCAGGAATCATTCACATTTTTTGCATTCATTGGTTAATCATTAAGAAACACATCACATGCTTGCAGACGATGACACAAAGACAGACACCAGTCTAAACATATGCTGTAAGCTTGAAAATTATGACACAAAATTAATCTTACCTTTTAACTGAAGACGGTCTCAAGCCCTTAGAGTTAAAAAATGCCACAAAAATGTTTGTCTGCTCCTAATAGTTAGAGAAGCTTTGCCTGCAACCGTCTCATTGAATCAAATCAGCCTGTTATGTAAGCAATTGAGCGTATCTCAAGTCTCAAAGAGGAGGGTGGTCTCAGCTGGCACTAGTTTAAGGTGGATTAAACTGGAATGAATAATTAAGGGGGACAACAAAGTAGGTAAGGTTTTGAGAACTATCATGAATGTTCAGTCATTTCTCATTATCACAGACGTGCAAGTCCTTATCTTTTGGGTGTTGTCATAAATCTTATCATAAAACAAAAGACAAATCTGACTCCATTAAAGTTGTTGTTATTCTTTAACCTCTTATTCTTTAAAGGTAAAGGTCTTTCTTAGAACTGATAACGTAGGATTTAACCTGAACGTTTAGATAACGAAAGTTATAATCACTTTAGCTTTCAACATCATCAGTGATTAAAGATTCTCAAAGCCTTTAAAGCAGGCAAAGTTATTTATCAAGTTACATGTTTAAACGTACAGTAGAATGGAACAACATACTGTATAGAAAACTTAGTTGTAACAAATAATGCACTGTTGTGCAAACAAGGCCGTAAAAGCCTTTCCTGTAGTACGAGGTTACGCACCGGTGTGCGGGAGTGGCGGGGTTAAACTGTTACCTTTCTCCTAGATCAACAGTTAACTTTCCTTCTTATACCCTGAGCAAAGCATTGTTAAACATGAGTGGAATACCAACACCGAAACTGACCGTCAGGAAACCGAAAGATAAGGCAGATGGGTGGTGATCAAGAGCGGGAGAACAACATTAACATATTCTCCTCAATGCATGTTTAACCAATTAGGATACTTTAATATCTCTATTAAGTTCACCACCATTAATTTCACTATTAGCACACTAGTAAATAAACAGTAGTACTGTGGTGATGATGAAGGCCACTGTGCCACGTTTAATTCACTTGTATAAAAGGATTTCTGAAGTACTAGGGCAGTAAAGAGTTCTGCCCATATTTGCACAGCCCTACACTAACATTTTAAACATGCCGAGGTCTCCTATTAAAATATCAATAAAATACATGATATCTTTTTTACACTTTAATTTTCCAATATTTTGGGAAATAATGAAACGCATCACATGTTTTAGACACATGAGAACCTGAACTAAAGCTGAAATTCGTTTTCGGTGGGGTGATATATGTAAAGGTTAACCCTTTATATGACTTAAGGCCCATTCACAGCAACAACGATAAACATAAAGATAACTGTATATCGATATAAGTGTCCAAACCAGAGGACAGTATTGTTCTGTTTATATACGAAGCGTGTGTTAGTCTGTCACTTTAAAAGCTCAAGCTGGTTATACCAGGATTGATTCTGATTGGCTGTCAATGTTTTTTTTCATTTATCAGCTGGAAAAAAAGTGAAAAAAGTTCTGAAAGTGATTCCAATGAAATCGTTTCACTGTGCAGTTAGCGTTAAAGCTGTGGTGTGAACTCTGCTATTCTTTAATACTGAGAAAGATTTTTATCTTTATAGTTATCATCCTTGGAGTGAACGGGCCTTTATTCTGATGACTTGGCAGAAATCAGTGTTTAAAGGTTGAAAATCAGCTGTATACCAACTGACTTTTTCTTCAATAAAAGTCTGGAACATAGTATGAATTCAAGATACAATTGATTAGGGCCCTTATCTACAGAATGAAATACAGACTGAGATCTACTTTTCTAAACGTCTCAAACGCTCTTTCATGCCATATGCATTTGTGTAAGCTAAAAGTTGTGGTAAATGTGTACATTACTGAAAAGTATTAAAAGTTATTAGAGAAGATATGTTAAGTACAGCTATAATGTATAACTTTCGAGGAAGTTGCCTCAGTTCCCTTTCGGAGTGTAACTTCGCTCTATGTTGGTATTGACGCTATGGGGAACGTAGCATTTCCTCTGCATGGAGTAGTGGGTATTGGTTCCCTTCCCCATAGTGTCAATAAAAAGACAAAGTGTTGATGCTCCACTTCGACAGGGAACTTCTCAGGTTAAGACTGACTGTTACTGGTTCCCTGAGAAGGGGAACAAGACACTGCTTCAGACAAAAGAGTTGATGACGTGTCAGGTGCCCTTTTATACTCATGGGCGCTCTGAATGCTGACTGCTGTATGCCAATGATTATTAGCTTTTGTTTACCTGTGTCTCAGACACCAATCAAGCTGATTGCCTTCCCATACCAAGATGTCTCGTTCCCCTTCTCAGAGAGCCAGGGTTACAAGTCTCTGTGTGGTAAGAACAATAAATAAATACATAAATAATAGGCCAAGCTGGAGCTTTTCAGAAAATGTCTAGAAATAAAATAAAAATAATGCAAAATTGTACTGTAGAAAAAAAAAATAATAATAAAACTTTCATTGTGGTAAGTTCAGACATTTCTTTTGCAGCTTTTTTGTGGTTGCAAAAACCTCACATGCAGGATTATTTATAACGGCAGCCTATCATGCTTTAAAACTTGATAGGCTTTGTTTAAAACTTGTAAGACAAATTTATGTGGAATTTTAAAGGGGTTCACCCTCCAAAAATGAAAATTCATCATTTACTTACCCACATGTCAAACCTGTACTACCTTTTTTCTCTCTATTTAATATAGTTGAAGATATTTTGAGAAATGTCTCTGTGTTGTTATTGTGTGTGTGCAATAAATCTAAGTCAGTGGTCACTAAAACTGTTGATTATTCTTATGATTAATCATTCTTTTGTGATTCATTCAGGAAAGACTTGAGTAAATGATGACAGAATTTTCATTTTTGGGGGAACTAACACTTTCATGTATTCAACAAATAACAAATGAAATACATTTTGTTACTTATTTTGCACTTTAAACTGGAAAACTATAAAACAATTTCCCTAAAATTGGCAATCCTTACAAATTTGTGTAATCCTTATATTTTACCAGCAGAGGTCACCACAGCATTACATTTTTTTTTTTTTTTGGGTACCATTTTTACCAGGTGTACATTTTCAATACCACAGCAATGAAGAATTATAGTTATAGAGAAGACTGTAGGATATCTAGTGGTGAACATACGACCCTACTGGTGGAAAAAGTCACATATTCTACTACATTTCAACTTGACCAGACAGATAGATAGATAACTTTGTATTTTCTTGACGCTCAATCTTTTTCTTTTCTTGTCCTTAGGTCTCTTTCTTCCACCACCTGTGTATTTTCTTGATGCTCAAATGCTGATAAGGAGACCATTCTCTAAGTTCGATATGCCTTATTGAACCTGGTGTGTTTGTCAATCCAAGTTTTGCCTTTGCTGTGATGGAGTTGCACCTTGAATTTTTTCTCTGCATTTTGTCTATCGTTTCTCTCTTCTCTTCAACCAGCTTGAAATGTTCTGTATGGATGACGACACCAGCAGGGATTTTGTCAAAGAATCATTCTTTCTAATTTGCTCTTTTCATTGAATCAGGGACGGCTCTCAAGTCAAGGAACTGACTCATTGAACCAAGAATCATCTTTCGAGGTCATGAGTTAATAAGGACAGCTTTAAATGGCAGTCGAGCCATATACATGTCTTGCAGGTTTTGACAACTGAATGGACAAATTTACATGCGATGACAATTTCACTGAGAATCAACTTTGCAGTATTGATCAGCAAGCCATGTGCATTTAGTAAAGGCCCTATACTCACAACAAAGTTCTTTTTCATTCTTCGCTTAGGGCGGGGTAAAAAGGCGTTTGAAATACTTAACCAGCGATAGGCTTATACTGTTAGCGAACATCCCAAAGCATCTGATCATGGCGATGTGGATATGTTTGCACACACTAGTCAAGTCAGATCACGTTTATTTATATAGCACTTTATACAATAGAATATACAATATACTTTACAGTTTTAAACATGAAAAAAAAAACTGTCTGTCACTTTCAATTAGAATTAGCCTACTACTATAAAGCATTACTAATATAAATTCCTACTATAAAGCAGTTCTCCATTATATTTTTACTTGCGTCTGATCTAAACGGACTGAACAGAAAAAATGAACTGGAGAAGATTTCCATGTCAAAGAAGACGGAGCCTCAAAGGCAAAGCCACACCTATATTATGTAATCGCCATGGACCAATGGTAGTTTGAAGGTGTTTAGAGCACACCTTTCCAGAAAGTTTTGTTTTGACAAGCTGTTTCGAACAAAAAAAAAAAAACAAATACCATTTGGACGTCACATCAGTTCATTCTTCAATTGAGCGGAAATATATCAGGGCCTTTATTGTGCCAAAAAATTTTTTTTCACTTACGCTTATGCACACGTACAAAGATGTGCAATTTAAACTGACAACAATTTTAAATCTGGAGTGAAAAAGAAACTAATTGTTGAACTTCTGTCCACACAGACACACACACACACACACACACACACACGCACACACACACACACACACACACACACAAAACATAACTTGTTTTGTTGCATAAACTATGTTTGCTGCTCAAAAGTGCTATGGAGATCAGTGAAAGAGCAGGGTTTTCACAGCAATGCCATAGAACCACCATTTTGGGTTCCTCAAAAAACTTTCAGTGTACAGTTCTTAAAAGAACATTTTCTTCTTAGTATCCATCTTCACAGAACTATCGATGCAAATAATGAACCTTGAATTTTAAGAGTGTAGTCTATCAAGCATTTACATTGCTGTTTCCCATGAACACATTGTGATACATGATATGGGACCTGTCAAAAATGATGTATGCACCAAAATAAATGGGCAGAAAACAAATATTGGAATATGTTGGAACAAAAGCTGGAACAAATTCTCAGAGGAGTGTAGCGTCTGGACCAATCAGACACACACTAATTATTCATTATATTTAATGAATAATCCAGCAAACTCACTCTCCCAACAAAGGTCTACGAAACATCCCCCAAAACTAACATCACAAAGGAGCCAACATTGGCAGAACCTGGTGTCCTGTTACAGTACACCTTAAAACTGATAAGGGTTTACAACCCCAAAAAGGACTGTGAAGAGGGCTGTTACACTAAGTGTTAGTAATTGTATAAACATGTATCTAATTTTCCCATCTCATGATTTTCCTTTTATGTGGTTTGGCTTGTTTTCTTATAAACTCTAATGGGTTAATGTTTCAAACTTTGCAAACTATGGTTAACCAAATTCATGTGTGGCACGTTTAGTCTCTATAAACTCCAATTTTTGTTCCACATTTGTTAATTTACATTACATTTTGCTAACTTTGTGACGCATGGGTATTATACGAATCTTGAAGGTTCCAAACACCCAATGAAATTACAGATTCAAATGCCCTGCTAGAAAACAAAGGGTCGTACAAACTCTTCTTATTGGCTCACACCCCCCCAGAGGGGGTGATCTGATCTGATCACAAGATCACCTCCCTTAGTCCCTTTTAAAGAATCCTGATGTGAAGATGATGCTGAACTAGAAGTCCCCCAAGGACCCCAAGCTTGTGCCAGGCTGCGGCCTCGTCTTTCCATTCACCAAAGATCCTCTGACTCACACTGGTTCTCTCTCATCAATACTACATCACCAAAGATCAACTGGAGCCTCAAATTGCATCAGGACAGTTTAATTCAAATGGGCGAGACATGCAAGTATCAAACTTAGTCTCATTATTTTATACATTGAGTATCCTTACCCCTTTTTAAGAAGGGCGTGTTAGAACTAAACTGATGGTTTGCTCAAGCTGTTGATCTGCTGAACTTCAAACAATGCTATAACTTCTTGACTCACTGTATTCTGCCTCAGCTCTCTTTCCCTTTGTAAACTGTATGCATGCATGTATGTGTATGTTAGAGTAGCTTAAATGTTTAGTCTAGTTAATAAAGTCTTGTTCATATCACACGTAAAGTTGTCCGTGTCTCAAGCTCATATCCGGAGTCACTAATCATTTCGATTTTGACTACTTGCTCTTAGTTGTACTTGGAAAGACATTTCCCATGCCCTGAAAATGTACATTTCTATTAATTAATAACCAATATTGAGGGTTCAGAGGATGAACTGAGTAATTGGTTGTAATGAGCTACCTCAAGTTAATCCGATTAACTGATCCAAATATTCATAATCAATTATAATAAGTTATGATTAGTTATTAACATGTCATAAAGCTAATTTGCAACAGGAGTTTAAACTGAAACATGACCAAAATACTTTCTTACATTTTTCCATTATGTAAATGTCTCAGAACCTGGTCGCATCACAGAACCAGATTGTTTTGCTATTTGTTCTATAACATTTCATTTTCTTTTCATACAGATGTAACTGTCCAACATCTTCATATGGAGGCATCTATAGCATTAAAACTCCATGAGCTGCGAGACATTACTGAGCTTCTCATTTTCAGAACTCACTGTAAAAACTGAAGAGAAGAGGACTTTCTTGAATTACAGTTTTACTCGCGAGACTAGATATTTGGAGAAAACACAATTCCAAGGCAAAGCCATGACATCTTCATATTTATTTAGAAAATACAATCACACATTATGATCAATGTAGAGTACATTTTACATCACAAATATAATGAACAGTCAAAGCAGGCACCACATTAAGCTAATGAATCCCTTGTAGTTTTCACTTCACAATGTCAGATGAAATAGCTGGTGAAGCCAATTAAAAGAGTCAAAACACCTGAAATATCAAATAAAATGTCTTCCATATTCCCTCTCCGTATCCAAAAGGGGAAAAAAAGAATACACAAGTTCCCATAGCAAACAAACAAACACATCACTTAAACAGCACAAATTTTTGCAATTTAAAAACAATATTTTATATTTATTGGTTGCCATCTGTCACTTGTAGTGTGATATTGCACAAATGATCAAACGATTGCATTTTCAAGAAAGAACAAGAAAAAGTGCATATGGCTCTGCTGAAACAGTCAAAACGCCCACATTCTTCACCAGACACGTTTTACAGTGAATCATTTTGAGGGAATGCGCTGCCAGAGTAGACATTTCAAAGAATGAAAAGAAAAAAAAAATCTCTAGATTTTGGGGGTGGATTCATAATATATTTGATGCCACTGTATGTTTAAAGAGAAAGAATTATGACTAGTCAAAAAGCTGACAGTGAAACAGCTTGACAGTGTTTCAACTATTCCAGTAAGGCTGTGTGTGTTATACTTCTCTTTGAATGGAGTGTGTCAATCATCAGTATACTGAGAAGAACCATTTGTGGAAATTAAACTGAAATTAAAAATAATAATTACACAATTATTACCACAATAGTAATTAATTAAAGTAACACTAAAATACAGTTACCAATCACTATATGGCCAACTAATAAGATCCTTCCTGTGCATTAGTTTTGGATAACCAGTTAACAAGTGGAATGTAGCAAGATGTACATGGTGGAAATATGTAGACACCCCCTTATAATTAATGGGTTTGGCTATTCTAGGAATTTATGCGAGGACAAATTTCCTCCAAACTGGAAACAAAGATTTCTCAATAATGTCATTATGTGTGTTATATTAAGATTTGTCTTCACTGGAAGAGCCAAACTTGGTCACAAGAGGATGGTAGAGCAGAATAACAAAACCAAATCATTTTCAATTTTCAACAACTCGAGTTGCAACATTTTTCAAATGTCTATGAGAAATAAAGCAATGAAAAAAGTCCAACAAATAAACCCCCTCCTCATTCATATTACTTTAATAATTGGGGAAATAAATGTTGGGAAATTAGAAAATGTTGCATTATTGCCATTGGCACTGGCAATACCATGGCTTTTAAACATGTACCATGGTAACACCATTGTATTCAGACTTGCATAAGCACCATGTAAAAACCATGGTACATTCCTGTAAATATGCAATCACTCAGTAAAATGGCATGTCAAAGTGCAGTACCACAGTGCCACCCCACTACTTATTTTGCACAGGTGGTCCTTTAGTAAATACTAAAATGTCATCATGGTGCAATTTACACCTGCTTAATGCTACCAAATGGCCTATAGCCGCGTTTCCACTGTCAGGCCAAAAGCGAGCTACTGTGTGTCAGGGTCAGTCACGTTTCCATGATTTCACATACCAGCTAACATCAGCGTCAACAACTTTTAAAATAATTTTAACTCAAAGCTCACTTTCAGACAACAGCGAGTGTTTGAAATAACTTCGGTTTTTGATCCGGTGTGGATTCTGATCACCATACAAGGCAGAAATACGTATATGCGATGCAAAATACTATGCACGCTAACCATTACTATAGTAAACATGGTAAATATGAACGCTTGAAATCACACAAATCATACAGGCTATCACAGTATTTATTTTATCTGTCGGTACGCCTCGGACTGTCTGATATCCATATTTAGCTCCCTATGTGTCAAAATAAAGCAACTCCGGTTTTTCGGGAGCTTCCTCTGTATCTCTGACTGAAAATATAGGCTAACTGTATTGGGACGTCACTGAAGAGAGGTCATATTTATTGGTAGAAATGATCGGTCTTTCTAAATGTGATGTAAACACTGTCCTGTGACTACAAATAAACAGAAACTGATGCGAATGAACAAGTACGTGTCCTTTCTGGCCCGACAGTGGAAATGCGACTATTATGACAGATTCTCCTGTGATATATGGCAAAAGTTTGCAGCATATAACGTGATTTATGGCTCTATAATCACAGTTGAGGCTTTAACCCAATTAAAGTCCAGCAAATGTATTAAGACCATAGCAAAGTATAACGAAAACTCCTACTTCATAGATCAATAAGATTGCATCAAAAAGTGCAATACAATTGATCAGCAGTCACGGTTAAAGCAGTTCAAACCAGTTCAACAAACACAGAATAGAGCTTTAAAACACACACTAAATAAAAGGAGAGATATCAGAGCAATGAGGAACCCTATATAACCCTTCAGAGATAACAGAACTACTTCCCTGTGAATATCTATTGAGGACGCCACATGCCCTAAAGGTATTAGAGCTGCGCTGAAATTCACCCCAATGTTTCAAATCCGCTCCCTCGCCTAATAAAACATTCATTAATGAAGAGCTTTTCATGTTAATTAGAGATCTTACTGGTTTGTGATTAAAACGGAGGCAAAATCTTCAAGATGACGCCTATTGTTTAAGGTGCTATAAATATGTAGTATCACAAAGATGAGGTTTTATTCTGTAAACAAGAACACTGAAGTCAAAAGCCAGAGGTCACCCCAATCATCCTCCTTTTTTGATAAGCACCAACCCTCAAAAAGCAGAGCACAATGGCAAATGATAAATAAAAAAAAACTGGCATAATCTATCAAGTATCACAGTATTGACACAAAAGAAGTAGAGAAAGAGAGCGTGAGGCAAAAAATATTTAAAGCGCGGAAAATAAGACGTCTGTTTTCACTGCTCCCTAACACTCCGACTTCAACTCTTATCTGTTCAGTAGAACCTAATATGAACCTGGATATTACTGGCAGATGATCTGAGAGATTAATTCACATTCAAATGAGCAGATGCACAAAAATAACAAAGCAACTTGACAGACACTAAGGAATTAAGAATTATAGTCTAGATCCTCCAAATAATGTTCCCTTTCTCAGTATTAACTTCTCAGTGAAGCTGTCCCATCGTGCTTTGCAACATGATTGGAGACAACCAGAGAATCTCAACCAAATTGTATTGCCAGTAGCCCATGAAGAAACCGAACACCACATCCGTCACATTATGGCGTCCAAGCAGAACCCTAGAAAAACCAACTAAAGTGGCCCAGAGCAGGACAAGAACGCGGAGCGGGGCCGCCAACACCAGGTGGGCCAACAGAAAGCGGGCGCACATTGCAGCACGTGTGGCATGGCCTGATGGGAAGGAATAGCGGTCCACAGAGAACGTGGCAAACATGTCCATACGGTTATGGGCAGGACGTCGGCGCCGCACTACAGCCTTCACCACGCCGACCAGGACCAGGTCCAGTACCAAGGCTGAAAAAGAAATGACAAAAACGTAAGAAAAACTGGACAACCCGAGAAATTCTGGTAAACCCTGTATCCAACCTAAAATTTACAAGCTACCTTAAAGCTGATCAGCCAACTAATTGGCTGACAAATCCATTCTGAAAATATGAATTTTTGCACATGCCTCATTTTCATAGGAAAAAAATATGCACCCCATATAGAATACATGGATCAGAGGGACTTGCAAAGGGAGAAGCTAATAATTCATTCAATTGGATGTCACATTAACAAACAAATGGGGCTGCACTTATCAAATCAAAGGTTGTGATTTAATGAAGTAATAGTCATTTAAGTTGCGCTTTGTGTTTCAGAGAAGCTTAAAAGACTCGGCTCACAGTGAGTAAATGCTGCTGCTTCTCACAAACTCCATCTCTGTGATTTAACATGCATTTGGGAACGCAGCATACAGTAGGTTCACTGTGCACATCATTTTTGTGGACAGAAATTGACATTACATTTCAAAATAAAAGCTTGAGGATCTGACATATTAAAAGCTCAAGGGTTTGAAATGTTTGAAAGCAAAGATTTAAGACATAACTTGTGTTAGTCAGATCTTGTAAAGAGTGAATCCAAGTGTGAATACCGGCCCTAAAAATATAACTATATATAAAATGTTAAAATAAAAAAACAAAAATAAAACACTTAAATAGATTAGATACCGGTATTTTATGTCTACTTGCATATCATGACCATTAACCAACATCAGAAAAATGTGAACATGTTAAATTATAGAAATATAAATATTTTACTTTGAAGGGGATCGGCTGAAAGAATAATTTGGGAACCCCTGCAATAGATGGATACCTAAATGGCCAAAACCTATCAATACAGATTTCCTGATTCAATTCACAGCGCTTGATGCAATTCAATTGAATTATGATTCATTTGGGTATATTTCAGTTCTAATTTTTATTGTGCTTGCTTGCATACAGTATGGAAAGAATTCTCTTTATGTTTATGATATAGATAATTTTTCACACATACTACAGTTTTATTGAATCACATTTAATACATTTAAATGCACAACTACAACCGCTTTTGCCCTAGTTTCCATAAGCACCAGTAAATAATGCCAGAAAATCATTGGATATCCTGGTATTTCTGCATGTAGATTTGTTCAGAATACATGGACAAGAAAAAGTTAAGTGATAATCCCACTCAGCAATGACAATATCAGCAGCAAGCACTTAATGTGATTTATCTGCCAATAACACGCATACATCTTTACAGCCTTTCTCTAAATAACACCGCACACTCGCCTGTGTGAGTTCAGTGCCAAATGCATTCAGTCAATATTTCCATCCAATGCATGCGCACAAAATTAGAATATCGTATAAAACATATAAGAATAAAGTACAGTTTCCATCCTATGTGTTCAACACAACAAAATCATAATTTCCTGGGAAATTGGCACAAAATATCAGAAATAAAAATGGAACTTTCTGCAATTGTGGACTATTTTTTTCATTCATTATTAATGACTTGCGCCTCAGCGTGAGCCATGTTATTCTGCATTAGGAGGAGGATGCCTGGTGTTTTTGGGAACGCAATCATGCGAGACACTTCCGGAAGCTCATCAAACACAACCATTCTGATGACAGACTTTGGCTCAGGCATTTCTGAATGACCAAACCAACATTTGAGATGCTGTGTAATGAAATTGGTCCGCTGATTTCAACCGTTATCCACTCACATCCACCCTTGAGGCAAAGCTATACGTTTTATTTTGTTGTTCAACGAGGAATTTATTCTGTAAATGTGTTTCAATTGAGCACAAACATTTTTTATGTGCATTTTTTAAATTGATGTGATTCTTGGCGTTTCTATCCAGCATTTTTTTTGTGTGACATCATCCAAAAAATATGCATTAAATTTGACTAATGAAGTAGTGTATTAATTATATCTCTCGAATGACACGAAGGGAACGTAATGACACTTTCTTTTAAATGCACACCAATTCTCGGAGCAAACCTATTGCTTGTGTTTTATAGCTCTACAGCTGCTCAGTCATGTTTAATTGAATTGATATATTTAAAAGTATTCTTTCTAGTAACAACAGAGAATACGATATATTACTGTAGACCCATTTTAATAGGTCCTGTTCATGGGAACCATTAAACCATCATGACCAATTACACTTGATCATATATGAAAGATATTTTTTCCACAGTGACGAGTGGAAAGGTCTTTTCAAAATAAGTTGATTGATTACAGCTTCCTCTGAACACAAGGCTTATGATTACCAGGATTGATTAAATGTTTCATAAAAGATGTTAAATAAGGTGAAATCTCTGGAAAGAGATCAAGCATGGCTGCAGGAGCTGAGCATATCTCTGTATTTCAGAAACAAGCTGAGAAGGCCATTCAGCTCAGTTGTAGTTTTAAAACCTGTCGACGTTAGTGGATGGGATGTCAAAGTAACAAGGGCGCAAGCGGAATGATATAATCGCCGTAGTGGGATCGGTAAGTGAGTGATTATCACTCCATTTTCCCTCTGGAAATACTGCTGAGAATCATGATTAATAAATCTGGATCTCTTGGCAGCAACAACCAAGAAGCCTTTCACAATTTAAATGGGTTTCCAATAACACATCAATAAAGGAAAGCCAGAATGAATGGAAAACTGCCTCACCTGCAGATCCCCCTGGTACTGAAAACACTTGAAGGAAAGAGAGGTCCAAAAGAAAAGATCAGGGAATTTTCATTGGGAAAGCGGGAGCAGAGGAAGTGGGTTATGATTGGCTTCTTACATCAAAGAAAATGAGCCTGAAAAAGGACCAGAAAGAGTGGGGAATGCAGAAGTGTATATGAAACCAAAAGTGAAGCCAGCCTATTAGATATATATTATAGCTTTGAATAAACAAAAGAGCAGATGCAGTATGGATGATCATGTAATGAATGACTTTACACAAAAAAAAAGAAAAAGGGGGGTATACCTCAAATGTGAATTCTGAAGCTGGTCTTTTTAAATTAGAAAATCCTAAAAGATTAGTGGCTCAATCATTTTGACTCTTTCCTCAATTCACATGCATTGCATTTGTCACTGCATTACTGTCACAGTCATGAAGCAAGGCACTGACCCAGAATAGATTTTAAAATACAGAATTTCCAAAGTATAGCCACAAGACTTAAAGATTATACACCACACAAAACTACTGTGATAGTATGCTCACCCACATTGGCTGTACAAAATAAAATTATAGCCTATCTGTTTTTAACTTCTATCATTAACATTTAACGTTAATTTAACACAAGTATACGAGGAAAAGATCCACTTACTTACATCAGAGCATCCAAAAAAGCTTTTTAGACTTTAGAGCACTAAAAAAACATATTTTGTGGATAAGAATTTTTTTTTTAATTTTTTTTTTAAACGGGGGTCCCTCACATGTTGTCCGTGACCGTGGCATCTAAAATATTGAAAACCCCTGGTCTGGTCTATAGTATATTCTTTGAACACGAGCATTTCTTTGTAAGACAATAAGAGCGCATTACCCATGAGCAGGTTCAGCATGACCTCCTGACCGGCGACACTGTCGCTTTTATACAGGCAGTACGCGGCACCGGCCAGCCACGGGATCCCGTGCCCAGATACCTCGATGAGCTTCATGAGCGGCCGCACGCTGCCCCAGGACGAGTCCTCGCAGGCGCATACCCCGAGCCGCTTCGACAGCCACAGGTCGATGGCCAGCAGGGAGCTGAACGCTATCCCGATGAAAGACGGGTTTAACTTCATGCAGTCCTCCTCCGGTAACTGCTGCCCGCCGCCGGTGGAGGAGGTGGACGAGCCCGATCCGCGGCGTCGGCTGGGGCTCTCGGAGGCTCTGAGCCGGGCCGCGGTGGGGTCTGAGCCCTGCCTCTGCAGCAGCTGCGGCGGAGGGGGAGTTCGGCTCAGAGAAATGAACTCATATCGCCCGTTTCCACCGGCGCACGGGACGCTGCCGCTGCGCCCCGAGCCGCTCCGCGCTTTAGGAGAAGGCATTTTTCCTCACTTATGCCAAGACCGACTAGAATGTCTTCTGTTTTATTAAATAGCTTTTGGATGCGTCTTTTTTTTTTAGATCATCGTTTTACAGGTGATAACAGAGAACTCGTCTGACTGGACTTCCCTGCAGCGCCATCTTTGAACTGCAGCTCAGTCTGCGCAGTGAACACTGGGAAAACATGTTTGATTCAACTTCAACCATGTGACTAGATTACAAAATAAATGAACATTATCATATATTATTTATGAATTATTATATAATATTTACTTAAATATTAAATAATTACTTATAAATATAAATATATGATCATACGAGGGACCCCATCTTAGAATTAGATTTAAAAGGCAGTTATATACTGTGGATAAATTTTTTTTTTTATATATATATTATAAATTACATGACATTTAATTCATACATTTATTTTAATAATTTTTCTGTTTATTTATTTATTTTATTCAAAATGCATTTATTTATTTTAATCAATTCATTGTTTTTATCAAATTTATTTGTTTATTTAGTTAATTAATTTAATCGTTAATATTATTATTATTATCATTACGCTGATTTGCACTAAACTTTTCCCCTAGCACGCTGACCCAGTTTGAAAACCGCTGCCCTAGATAGAATACATAAGGGGACTAAAAACAGCAGCAACAAAAACACACACACACACACACACACACACACACACACACACACAAAATCAACAACAGCAACACTTTCATTAAACCTCAGATTTTAACTTAGCAGGTTTTACATAGGTTTCTTTAAATTCAATTTTGAAATATGTCACTCATGTAGGCTATAATATATTTATTTTATAGCTATAATATAGCCTACATGAGTGCTATAACATATCCCATGTAAGCAGTATTAAGACAGATCGCTGCATATTTTGTTTAACATTTGTGTTCAGTTCAAACTGTAAAACTCTATTACAGTTTTTATACTATTGTAACTTTTTAACGTCGTAATAGCTGATGCCTTCGTCTTGTTGTATTGTGTTAGTATAGCAAAATCATCTGCTGAAGTAGGCTATTATTGTAAATATTGGTTGCAGATGCACCGACAACTTGTTCTCGAGTAGTTCACGGACCGGTGTTTTGACCGTTCAAATATGGCGGACCACTTACAATGATGGTAATCTAGTCCATATGCAATGATAAAATAATGAATTGTGCAGAAAATACATTATTGTATTTTTATATATTATACAAGACTTTTGAATTGCAAACGCTGAAAATGAATGTAAAACTGAATTTAATCTTTGAATTTAGGGATGTGACGGTGTCGTCCAATCAGAACCGCCCACTCCCCTGTCTTCCTGCTACATTAACCTCCATTCCATGGTTACATGTGCAGACTACAGAGAGCCCAGACTAGCTGAAAACAACAGTCATGCCTGGAATTCTGTTGGGAGACGTGTTGCCTAACTTTGAGGCAGAGACTACAATCGGCAAGATAAAATTTCATGAATTCTTGGGAAATTCGTAAGTAGCTCAATTGTATGTTTGTTTCAGCTGGTCTACTCGTTTAACGTCTGTAATTCACGTTTAATGTGTTTTTAATTCATTCGATCATGATCATCAGGTGGTTGAAACATGACCTGATCGATACATTACTATATGGCATTTGAAAACTGAAACACGCTTTTTATATGTCAGAATAGCGTTGTACTTCAACATCATATTTGTACTCAAATAATCTGTCAGTTGTTTTATTTTATTTTTTAATATTATTGCTTATTTATGGCAGCAGAGTTGGCTTAAATGGAGTCTAAAAACTATTCACGTTAAGTTTAAGACCAGTAACGTTAATCTGCAGTCAGGAAGCTTTTCTCTATGACTCCATGATAGTGAGAACCCGGTTTTTATTGCATGAGATGACGTTGCAAAGGTATGAACTGCGTATAATAACACAAAGCAAGCTAGTATATTACATCAATCCAACTTTTTAAAAAGGCCAAAGGGTGCTTTTATATGCCATCAATGTTTCATTGCAATTAATCAAATAGCACATTTCTCAAAGTTATGTCAGAAATGACTGCAGACTTAATTTTCCTTTAAACCATTTGCTTTAATTGTATGTAGTAAATGTTTTGAAGGGGAGTGTAAAATGTGCCTAGTCACTGTGGCTGTGAGTTGGCATTACAATGGCTGGTATTGTTGAGATTCTGGCAATAGTGTGAAGTGTTTGGAAGTCCCCCATATTCTGCCAAAACTTTGTTATTAATTAAAATTGAATGTCTGGAAAGTTTAGACTTAAAATAACTTATTATAAAGTAAAGTCAAGCTAATTAGTTTAAAAGAAAACCATGATGGATGTTTGTTTATAATATCTTAATAAAATGTAATCAAAATAATTTCCCCTCCCTCTTGCAGTGACATCTCTTCTCTGATGATGTGTTTACTGATGTGGGGGTGGGACGACCTGTCATTCGCATGACATCACAACAGTCGCAAACCACAACCATCATGCACAAGAATGCAACTTCCGTTTTATGCGGACCTAGCCTAAATATATACACACTTCATAGTAGCATTTATGCATTGATTTAGCAGATTAGAGCTGGGCAATAATAGCCATTACTATCAAGCAGTTCATATTCGCTAGTGTATATTCAACTTATAATTCCTAGTATTGAATACATGGTATAACTTTTTTTTTTTTTTTTTTTTTTTTTTTTTTTTTTTTACTGAAATATGCATATAAGCAGTATGAGTTTTGTTCAGCAAGCTGAGGTCAATGAACTGACCTGAAACGTTGCATTATTAATATTCAGGTTGTTTTACTGTTCTCAATTGTACCTTGATTATTATCTTATCTATATTATCTAGCAGAAAAGAGTCTTTTAAGAGTCTTGGTCCCCATTTTAAGTTAAACATCTGCCTCTTAAGAGGTCCTGCCCTAGGGAGGCGAGAGCGGAAGAGACAGTTGAAGCATTTAACAGATGTTGTTGTGAAATTGAATTTGAGGGTGTTTAGCAACCCTTTGTTCTGCATTTTTGACCATTTGACCAGTGTCCCCTTTAAGACTGGTCTTCCAATCTGTATGATGTGAAGCTAGATGGTTGTGACAAGATTTTGCAAGAGTTTGAACTTCCTTTCATTGTGATGATCACATAATGTGACATGACCTCCAGAGTTTGACGCTGTTTCTTTAACGGCAGTCAAAACAGCTGTTGGCTTTGAATAAGAAGTGCTGCCCTGTGCTTTTTTACAAAACAATGCTGTAAATCTTTCAGGCCGAACGGAGATTGCAGTTATCTAGCTAATTGGAGATGCCAATAACTTCACAGATCGATAAAGAGAATGTTTTCAGACATTCTCAAATTCATGTCTGCAGGGAGTGAATCATTCTTGTCCTTATAACTTGGAAAAACATGTGACATGATTACACAATCCCAGTATAGGGAATTGTCCATACACCCACATGATTTCCAGACATGGCTGTTTTGTAATCGTTCAACCTGCCATTCGTTACTTTTTACAAAGTACAAAAACAAGTATGAATTTGTAATCCAAGACCATTTAACTGAATCTCCCATTATCTATTGGTGTTTTTTCTTTTTTTTTTCAATCCATGTTTTCACTGTTATACGGTTGGGGTGTATGTAAAAAGTTGCTTTTTTTATGAAACTTGCCCAGATTCAAGCGATTATAAAAAAAAAAAAAAAAGAATGCCAAAAGGAAGATCAGTACAATATTTTGCTGACAAATAAATGAGATTTCTGTGCAGGTAACACTGAGAAAGATTAATCATGTACATTCTACTAACACTGCCAGTTTTCGACCAGCTTTGAATTGTTACAAAGTTGCCATTTAAATGTCTCTTTTAAAAGTATGTAATTCCTAGCTTCCATCTTGTTTTTTTCCTCTTTAGATGGGGTATCTTGTTCTCACACCCTCGTGACTTCACTCCAGTGTGTACGACTGAACTAGCCCGTGCTGCGAAGCTTCACGATGAGTTTAAGAAACGCGACGTGAAGATGATCGCACTGTCCATTGACAGTGTGGAGGACCACCGCAAATGGAGTGAGGTGTGCAGATATGACGCATGACATGCCAGAAAGAAATATCAAATTCTAATTTATTTTGCACATGTATAGATGTATAAAAAACGCATACTGCCATTCAAAAGTTTGGGTTCGGTAATATTTTTTGTTTTTAAAATAAGTCTTTTCTGCTCACCAAGGATTCACTTATTTAAAGGTGGGGTATGTGATTCTCTTTTTTGTCCATTTTTTTTCAAAATCACTTGAAATCCTATTCATAACCCACTTACAGCCACTGAGTTAGAAGCACTGAAATGAAAATTAAGCAATTTAATCCTCTGTGGAACGGGCAGGACTCGAAAAACTCCAGCCAATCATTTCCAAGACCACCTAGAATCATTGGACCGTAAGTTTGTCAATCAAACGGTCGTACCATACCCCCCTCCCCCTCACGCGAATCAGGGCCAGCGTTGGAGGAAAGAAGGTAGGACCTTTTGAGTTGTGTATTTTCAAAATCTGCTGATCGTTTTCCAAATCACATACCCCACCTTTAATTAAAAATAGTAAAAAAATAAATAAAATAATAATATTGTGGAATATTATTACAATTTAAAATGATTTTTGTTTTTGAATATATTTTAAAATATGATTTATACCTGTGACAGCAAAGCTGGATTTTCAGCATCCTTACCTTATTCTTCAGTGTCACACAAAATGGTTATTTTAAATTGTAGTAATATTTCTGTTTTTACTGTATTTGACCAAATAAGCAGCCTTGGTGAGCATAAGATACTACTTTCAAAAACCTAAATCTTACCAACCCCAAAGTTTTTGAACGGTAGTGTAAGCTCATGAAAGATTGTATTACTCATAAACAGACGTATCAGATGTCACATGGGCCTCCATGGCTTGGTGTTCAATGATGCTGCATTGTTTTGAGACTCTTATAGCTTGAGCATCCAATCATTGGCCTTTAGCTCTTAGATAAGCAGACAGGACTTTTCTGATTGGTTCAGACAAAATCACCTTACTGTAATCCCAAAAGGAAAGAATTTCTGCAGCTGACTTTCTCTGAAACCCTCACTGAACAGAGCTGGTATCTTGTTACAAGACATCTGGTTTCCCAAGGGTCTGAACTTGGCCAAAAGTTTCATAACATAATTGGAAACGCATTAAAACTGCTTTGTAAAAAGTTAAAGCACATACTCTATTTGCCAAGCTTTTGCTGCTGCTGTTATTCTGCGGTCCGTCTGTTTTAACGCTCTTTAACTCCTTTCCCGGACATACAGACATACTTTCACACCCACATGTGCCTTTGGCTGAACTCTTTCTGAATTCATGTGAATGCCACAGACAGACGGTTCCCACAAGACAGTGTTTTGTTTGATATCAGTCACTGTGTACTCATGACTTTCCGTTTTACCACACTCGTACACATCTGGATATTTGTATAATGAGTGAAAAGTAATTCTCTTATTAGTAAACCATTTATTAACCAATATTTTTCATTATTTATGGCCTTGTTTTTGTTAAGGGAGTTTTTATGCAAAAAGTTTTATCCCGTATACAAAAACGTTCATTTACTATTTCCTTTTAATAAGGCTTCACATCTAAGGATGACTGACTGACATCTGCAAAAATGGTACAAAAATGACTCCATGTGTCTTTGCTCTCTCTCTAGGACATTATGTCATTTAACCAAGACAAAACGTGCTGTCCCATGCCGTTCCCCATCATAGCGGATGACAAGAGGGAGTTATCTGTCTTGCTGGGGATGCTGGACCCTGATGAGAGGGATAAAGACGGGTTGCCCCTCACTGCCCGCTGTGTGAGTTTCCATCACAACCATGCTTTAGGGCAGTGGCTCTCGTAAAAAAATGTTTGTTGATTATTTAGTTAACTTATTTTATTTCAGGTAGTTGTCAATGCAACATTTCTCATCATCATGTAGTTTAACTTGATATATTAAAAATAACTAAAACTGATAAAAATAAATAAATAAAAATATTAAAACGCACAACAAAATGATAAAAAAAAAAAAGGACTAAAATGGAAACCATGAAAATATAAACTCGTTCAGAATGTTAAACTATAGTACTATCTCAATGGTACTATAATAGCAGTGGTTCTCAACTAGGGTACCCAAATCGATCTTAAATTTAATGTAGGTTTACATAATATTTAAAATGCAAAAAAGTGTGTGTGTGTATGTATGTGTGTGTTAGATATATATATATATATATATATATATATATATATATATATATAATATAATCTCTCTATCACACGTGTTTTGTTTTTAAAGGGGTTCATAGTTTAGAGAAGAGGGCCTTTGAATATTGTCTCAGATAAAGGAGGCCTTGGGCTGCATTTAAATTTGCATAGGCAAAAAACAGTATGTGACAGAAGTATGTCCATTTCCCAATACTCAAAGAGTAGGCAAAAGGTACCCGGATGACCTACTACTACAGTCATGGCCAGAATTATTGGCACCCCTGGTAAATATGATCAAAGTCTATAAAAATAAATCTGCGTTGTTAATCCTTTTGATTTTTCTTTTAAACCTTTTCATTGAAGGAAAAGAATTGAAAGTGGTGGGGGAAATCACATTATTGAACTGTTTTTATCTAAAATGAGTTTCTCCCTTAGAATTTTTTTTATGAGTAAAATATCTCTGAATTATATTCCCATTAATATTTAAATTTAGCATACCAGGGTGACTAGAGACATGAAATTGTCTCGCTATGACTTCTTGTTTCACAGGAGAATAAATATGAGGAAACACAAAGGTCAAGTTCCCTTAAACGGCCCCTATCATGGCATTTGAAATGTTCCTATTTTCCAAAAACAGTTTTGCATGCATGCAAAGACAAAAAACACTTTCATTGTCTTATAATATGCATTTATTTTTACCTGATTTTCTCAACGACTCCCAAATGATTCGTTCAACGATTCATTTTTCCAAACACCTCCTTTGCATTGTGTTATAATAATGATGGTGTCCCGCTTTGTTGTAAAAAATAAAAACTCCGAGAGGGAATAAGTTGATTTATGTTTATGTTAGCGCCCATAGCCCACAGCTCAGTGGTAAACACCCATTTCAAGTCATTGTTTCCGTTAGCCCAACGCAGAAACATATTGATAATAAAGCACCGCAGTAGTAATGTTACACCGAAGTATTGCTTTATTCTTTACCACAACTCAAAATAATGACAATGTTACAACCCTGGCTCTAGGGATGCAGCATAAAGGACACAAAGACAGAAATCTGCCAATTAAAATAGTTTATTTAAAATTTGACATATTTCTAAACAATTGAGAGCGAACACATTGCTGTTCTAGGAGACCTAGAAGCTGTGCGGAGTGTACACAACACACACAACAAAATACATATTGAGTATGCTACAGAAAACATAACAGCAAAAATGATTAATACTTACAGGTTCTGATTCGGAGGAGGAAGAAGCTGATCCATATAAACTGGGTACTGAGCCCTCCTTCTGTAGCACAAGGTTCAGGCTATACTGCTCTGGTGTCGTTGTAAATATTAACTTTAACCACTGATTCTTCACATGCTCATCCCTGGGCAGTGAAAACAAACTGGCTCTAGCTTTGCATTGTAGAACACAGCGTCTTCTCGACATGATGCTATTCAGCTTTAAGTTTTCACTTGACTTGTGTCTGCGCACGCAATAAGTGGGCGGACTAATGTTTCGTCTTGACGTCACTACGAAACGGCTAATGACTCGTTTGAAAAACTACTCATTTCATCGACTCTTAAGAGACAATAACTTTACATACGGTGTACTTTCAGGTTTAAAACTTTGCAAGATGTTTTCATTCACTTTACACACTACATGTAAGGTCATTTTCAAAAATCCATTATAGGGGAACTTTATCATCCTTCACAATGAGTAAAACCAAAGAATATAGTTCTGATGTGCAGCAAAAGATTGTTGAGCTTCACAAAATAGAAAGTGGCTGTATGAAAATAGCTAAAACATTGAAAATCCCCATTTCCACCATCAGGGCAATAATTAAGAAGTTCCAATCAACTAAAGATGTTATGAATCTTCCAGGAAGAGGACGTGTGTCTATGTTGTCTTCATGCGCAGCGAGGAGGAAAGTTTGAGTGGCCAAAGACTCTCCAAGGATCACAGATGGAGAATTACAGAGATTAGTGGAGTCTTGGAGTCAGAAAGCCAAAAAAAAATATATCAAACATCCCCTAAATCACCACATGTTGTTTGGGAGGGTTTCAAGAAATCCTCTCCGCTCATCCGAAAACAAACTCCAGCATATTCAGTTGTCAGACACGACTGGAACTTCAAAAGGGACCGATTTCATTATAAATCTATTTTATAGACAGCTTTGATCATATTTACCAGGGGTGCCAATGTTTCTGGCCACGACTTTATCAGTGAGATTCTGAAGTGTGCATACAATGACACTTTCCTATCCCATGAGGCCACGGAAGAGGATTTATGAATGACAGAGAAGCGACACAACTGATGCTGGTAGGTCACATGATAATGACAAGATGGCGAATGCAGTACGCCAGATTATATTTATACTACACGCACTCATACTATATAGAACATACTTTTTTTTTAGCAGTCACAAAGTAATTACTACTTCACATTCTCTCGAGTAAGTACTCATTTTGATTTCAGATGTAGCCACGGAGTCAGAAAGGTTGAGTACCTCAGCGTTCGAATCAGAGCTTTATTTATTGTCTTGATCATGAGTCATGACCAGAGCCTGAAAAGGTGAATCTGAAACTGATCTGGCTGACTAAATGTCTGTTGATGTTCTGCTGCATGCAACATTCCCATTGCCCCTTGTACCCGCATATATCTAGTCTTTGCTCAAATATTAGACTTTAGCAGAACTGGCATTTTGCGACGGCAAGAAGGCTGGTTCCTCGGTTAAGAGAAGACATATCAATACATAGAAAAATGTGATGGTTATATGGTCTCTAAGATTTGTGTGTTTCATTAGGCCACTTGTTATGAAGGTGAAATGTTTTTGTATAATACCTTACCACATTTATTATATTTCAGGTGTTTGTAGTTGGCCCTGATAAGAGGCTGAAGCTTTCTATTCTCTATCCAGCCACCACGGGGCGCAATTTCGATGAGATTCTCCGCGCTATAGACTCTCTGCAGTTGACAGCAACAAAGAAGGTGGCCACACCTGTGGACTGGAAGGTAGAAACCGTATTTGATAGTAGATTTTTTTTTTTTTTTTTTTATTATTTCTCTCTCATATTGTTGTTTTTATGTAGTCAAGATTGTGAATGTTAACACGAATTTCGCAGACCTAAACTTCACTGTCCTACATGATCGTCAATGTTTGTTTGAAATCCTTATTTTTTGTTTTGTTTGTTTTTTTCGTCTAAGCCTGGTCAAGAAGTCATGGTCATCCCTTCTCTCTCAGATGAAGATGCCAACAAGCATTTCCCAGCTGGTTTTACCCTCAAAGAAGTGCCTTCTGGGAAAAAATACATTCGCTACACTAAACCATAGTGCATAATTGAAGGTAATACTGTAGAAATGGCACTTAACTGATATTGTAGTGCACTTTATGTGGCGTGTTCTCTCGCTTGACTTCTCCCATCACCTGCTATTAAACAGAGCAATCAACATAAGTTGGTTCATAAAGTGACACATCATAAGGTCATTATACAATATAATTGTATTGTGCCTTAATTTCAATAAAACTGTTCCTTTTTGTTATTTAAAAATGTTGTGTTCATTTGGGCTGAATCTGAATAAGTGTAATTTTGAATACTTGCTATTTAAGGTTCACCTGTAGTATGGATAAGTAGGTGTGTAAGATTAATGGGATTTCACCGTCTATGGGCTACCCAGTGACCAATAAAATGTTGTTATTTTTTTTAACATTTATTTAATATACATTTTCATTCCAAAGTTTGGGGTGCATTTTAAATGGGTTTTTGAAGGAAGTCTGTAATGCTCACCAAGGCTGCATTTATTTGATCAATTACACTGCAAAAATTATATTGTTAAATTATTAATTTAACTTAATGTTTTAAGATAGTTGTCAAATCATTTAATCACATCTAACATAAATGTTTGTTTAAAACACACACACACACAAAAATATGGTGGGTGGAATTATTCTTTTCATATATCAGAAGGGTACATTTTCTATAAATTTGTCCATTCAGGCTGCCAGTGATTATGTCTGATTAATCAAAGTGAAAATGCTATTTTAAAAACTAATGGCAGGTAGAAATGACACTGTTCTATCACATGTTTTACGGGGGTGATTAATTAGTCTTATGTAAATTTAGGAGTTCTATCCATGTGTCCTAACATGACCCTGAAAAATAGGCTACTGTAAACTAATCCAATAATGCCCTGCACCGCATGTAATTTCCAATAGGTGGCAGTATAAGATTTCTGATTGAATCTCTCAAACATTTCATACATACTACAGCAAAGGGTCAACGTTTAATTTTACAAGTTTACAAAGTCAATCATTAAGATGACAAATTACATAACTGCCCTGTTGGTTATGTTTTTGAACTTTCAAACTTTGTCGATCGACCCCCAAAAAAGCTTCAAGGAATTCTCAAACTGTGACGCCAAACATCAATGCTGGGTGTCAATGAGGCATGAAAGGATGCCTTGTTATCTTGAGCATTCCGTTTGTCCATTAAAAGCTGAAAAATGTTCCCACACAGGCACTTACTGTAGCGGAGTAAATCATTGACACGATCCTCATTCCCCGGCTGCCAGCAGGAAGCGCTCTCCTCTGCTTTGGCCCTGGGTTCTGAGAAGCAGGTGATGGCGCTAGAGATGAGCGCGGAGGGACTAGCATGGGCTTTGGGTTACCACAACTATTCAGACAATGTTGCTGCAGCTCGTATAACGGGGTGAAGGTCATGGAAGCTATGCGGCTTGACGGCGAGGGCCAGATGCTCTTTTGCTTCAGAGTAGAGGACAGATTTCCTCTCTCTCCCTCCCTCCCAAAGAATGTCATGAAAACAGACAGGGATTCCCCTCATTGTCCAGTAAAATACAGATGGCATGTATTTTGATGGTGGGACGCTACTGTGTCCGGGATGCGGGCCGGATGAGTCAATGGCAGTGTCCGTTACCCTCTCACCCCCCTCAACTCATCAAAGAGGGAGCCTTTTCCACCTAAAGTTTCAAATGATGCTTTAAACAGAGAACGAGCACCACTAGATGGCAGTAGCACTTCACTACATTCAACAGACACTACTTTGATCTTAGAATCAATCTAGTGTCTTTAACTCTGTTTAGCACAGTCAGGGCCATCAATGTCTGGGGCCTCCAGCTGAGGGGCCCCGAAACCTGGAAATAAGTCACTGCGGATGTAAGATTGATGTAGATATGTGTTTGAATATATGACAATTGCTATAATGTGAAATAAACAAAGAAATGACAAAGACTATCTGTTCCTTGGACCGTCCACAGCACTAGTGCCTTCTGGACATCTTGTTTTAGTGCCCGGCCGTATTTCCAGTGAAATATCATTATTTGGCCATTATGTAAAAAGCATCACGGTGGTTTGGTTTTAAGGATCTGCAGTTGGTTGCAATTAAAAGTTTTCTTAACTGAATGGGTATGTTGCAACAAGGCTAGTAAGTAAAGTGTTAATTCGAACATCACAATGGGTGGTTCTTTGTGATATTGAGCAGGACTTTTAATACCAGGTTAGTCCAATGGCTGTTTATTAAGAGTATTGTAAGTCACTTTGCATAAAATTGTTTTGTATAAATGACAAATTTGGGTAACACGTTATTAAGTCGATCTTCCTGGATAAGCTATGATTGTATTTTTTACAGTCTATGTGATTGAAGGACAGAGTGATCCACTACGGAACGCTTTACGTTTTAAGAGATCCATTAAGCTGCAGTCACACTAGACTTTACTTTTTTTATTTTTTATTCTATTCATATGCAGGTAAACGTGGGAGACCGGAAATACTCATGTGAAGATCTTTCGTTGAGTATATTTGGTAAACTCTGACATGTACATTTGCGTAATGAAAATACATTTGACCAACAGAGAGCATCTAAATGTCACAGGTTAAACTTTTTGGCTGAATTCAACACACAAATTTGAAACCTATGTGGTTTGCAAGTAATATTGGATGCTGATATCTAACGTGACCGCATCATTAGGGTTGCTTCTGAATATGGATATATACTCTTTGTAAATAATATTGTAATGTTACCTGTAAAAATAATTAAATGGTGTGTGACCAGGTTCAATACGAGATAAACTCAGTTGTCAGCATTTGTGGTATGGCAAGTTAAAAATAAATAAATAAATCGTCCTTTTTATTAATAATAATAATAATAAATAAATAAATAATAGTTTAAAAATGATACTTACAATGGAAGTAAATGGGGCCATTTTGAGGGGGGTTTAAAAGCAAAATCGGAAGTTTATACTTTATGAAACTTAATATTTTTTTAGCTGTAAAATCATTTACTATTATTCTATCGTACTATTTTGAGGCAGGTTCCTACAACATTGAAACATGTAAACTAATTCGACCTTGAAAACAAAATCAAGACTTTGAAAAGGGGCATAATAGTCAAAAATAGTTTTTGTGATGATGATTGAGATTAACTTTTGAACCTGTAATATTCCTTTAAATAGCATTTAGTGTGTGTTCATGTGATACTAAAATATGCAATCTTATGTTTGATCTGTGAAACAGGAGACCTTCGAGAATAAGCAGCCCCGGCGTTAAAGTGACACATGAGAAATGGGGGCTGTGAGGGGTTAAAGAGGGGATTCTCACAGTCACATGCAAATCACATATGAAGAAGAGCTGAGGAGGCACTTCTACGGATCAAACTCATTTCTCACATACCAGACCGCAATGGCAAGGGTCAGAATATTGCGAGTGACAGTTGTTACCTCTTCCCCGTCACTGAACTACACACACACACTCAGAGAAGAGAGTCAGACCGACGGTCTCCATAGTGTAACTCCTAAGGGATACTACACGCTCCACTCTCCCAGAATAACCACTGTCTAGCCAGTACTGCGTGAGGGACGAGGCTGTGTTTCTGTGTGTGTCTGTCAGTGTATCAGTGGTGCCAGTAGGCCATAGACTGTGGGCCTGGTGGGACCTGTACTTATGAGAGAGCATAGTGGTGTGCTACGAGTAGAAACGCTCTTAAAGTGTGTATGTTTCAGTGCTGTGGGGACGCCAAACTGACAGGGTGCCAGATGTCAGCTGGTATCACATATCAGTCAACAACAGAGAGCCCGCTCCCTAAAGACCTCTCCACGCTTCCCACCTACTGTTTATCTGCCCCGGAGTTGACGAACAAAGAACAGGGAAGCAGGGTTTGATTATTCTACTATAGATATACTACCTTACACTACTAGTCAAATGTTTGGAATGTTTGTTAATGTTTTTGAAAGAAATCTCTTATGCTCACCACGGCAGAAATGTGGTAAAATCAGTAACATTGTGATAAATGTAATTCATTAATGTGATGGTAAAGCTGAATTTTCAGCATCATTACTCCAGTCTTCAGTCGCATGATCCTTCAGAAATCATTCTAATATGCTGATTTGATGCTCAAACAACATTTCTTATTATTATCAATGTTGAAAATCAATTTTTGCTGAATATTTTTGTGAAAATAGTGATACACTACCTTGAGTTTGGGGTATATACTTTTATTCAACAAGGATGCATTAAATCGATAAAAAGTGTCAGTAAAGACATAATACAAAAGGTTTATATTTCCAATAAATGATGACATTCTATTCATCAAAGAATCCTAAAAAATGTATCTCAGTTTCCATATTGTTATATGTAGGTTCTGTGTTTCCCCCTTCTTAGTGTTTTTTGGTTCAGTCCTGTTTCCCAGTTTTCCCGCTCCTCGTTAGTCTTCAGTTATAGCACCTGTGTCTTATCATCATCATTTCATTCACCTGTGACCAGTTAATGTTCCTTTTGTTCAGCCTTGTATCCCTCATTCTTCGTCTGTTCTCGTCTATGTAAGGTGTGTGTAGTGTTTTCCTGCCTGTACCTGTTCAGAAAGATATTGGTTGTAAAACTAATTAGTATTGGAACCTTTGTGCCTCACCTTCTTCTTCACCACACCCGTAACAGAAGAACGGAACAAAACAGAAAGCGACAATATGGGACTTCTACTCAGTCCCCTAGACCCTGTCGATCAGCTTCTGGCCATCTCCCAGGACCACCGCCCCATTGAGACCTACATAGAGGAATTCCTCCACCTCGTCGACCAGGTGTCCTGGATAGAACCAGCCCTCAAGTCCATCTTTTGGTTGGGTCTGGACGATCCACTCTTTGGGCTATTCCCAGCTACTGCCACCTCGTGTTCCTTTAGGGAATACATTGACAACATCCTGTGGGTGAGTGGATCATCCTACACCATAGAAGTTTCTGATTTTCTTTCCATCCCAGTTGTCCTTCCAGAACCTTGTCCCGTCATGGTCACCGCCCGTCCAGAGTCCCCTGTCCCTATCCTCGTCCAGAGACAAGAGGAAAGACTTAATTGACTCTGATACTGAGACTTCACCGCTAGTCCCGTCCAGCCCACGCCAGCCCTGCCGAGCTTGCGCTCCACGTCATGCCCGCCGAGTCAGAGACTGATTCTTCTGTCCCTGAGTTTGTCACTCCCCCCCAAGAAATCTTTTTGGGGGGGATATAGGTCCCCGGCCATTGGGGCCAGGCCTGACTCCCACGCCATGGCCGCCTGCCCAGCCCAATTTATGTAATACGGAGCGAGGATGCGCCTTTTTGGGAGGGGGTGTTCTGTTATATGTAGGTTCTGTGTTTTCCCCCTTAGTGTTTTTGGTTCAGTCCTGTTTTCCCGCTCCTCGTTAGTCTTCAGTTATAGCACCTGTCTCGTCATTTCATTCACCTGTGTCCAGTTAATGTTCCTTTTATTCAGCCTTGTATTTATACACTGTTCTCCCTCATTCTTCGTCTGTTCTCGTTTATGTAAGGTGTGTTTGGTGTCATCCTGCCTGTACCTGTTCAGAAAGTTATTGGAAGTAAAACTAATAAGTATTTGAACCTTTTGTGCCTCACCTTCTTCTGCCAACACCACACCCGTAACACATATAAATTATAAACAGCACAAGCTATTATTTCAATATTGATAAGAACTCTTATTAATAACTGAGTACCAATAATAACTTATTTACTGATTTCTGAAGGATCATGTGACACTGAAGACTGCAGTAATGATGCTGAAAATTCAGCTTTACCATCACAGGAATAAATTACATTTTAAAATATCTTAAAGTAAACTACAAAGTTTTTGCTACATCTGCTAATAGTTTTTTTTAAATAGAATTTTGTTATGATATAAAAGGACTCCTGCCAGATGACTGTGTGTCAAAGTTAACAAGTCTACTAAAATATCAGATCATTTGAACTTTTTATGACATGGCAAGGTTAGTTCAGGTTGCAAAATGTCACGTGGTGCGACTCCTGAAAAAAAAAAATGAATTCATTCATTAATACGTCATAACATTTGGAAAAACATTTTTACCTATTTAATTTTTGGTCCCACTTTATATTAGCTGTCTCTAACTACTAAATTAATCAATAATGCACTCAATGTGTACTTACATGCTTCTACATTGTACTTATATTTTTTTTAAGGACCTGAATGTAATTATAGATTAATTAATTACAGCTGTAATTACCTACAGGTTACATGCTGAACCTAGTTATTACCCAGTTATTGTAATAACTATAAGAAGTACAAATGTACACGGGGAACAGGACCGTAAAATAAAGTGCTACCAAAATAATGATTTAAGATCTGTACACTTGCATGTATTCAAGTTGTTACTTTTTTACTTTTGTTACACCACATGACATCTTTAGAGTGATCAAACTGAAACTGTCCTTGTTTAAACTACATTAATGGACGCATTTCATAAGCTATAGATTTTTTAAAGATTTGTTGTTTTTTGGTCATGGACCCTTATTATAAGGCCCTTGTGCACTTGATTTAGAGGTTTAATGTGAGTAATATTACACTTGTGTAGCCATATGCAGGTTTGGAGAGAAAATACCCCTTGTAATAAAAACGACAAGAGTGCACAATAGAATTACTAAAACTTAAACTAAAATTAAAAGCTAAAAATCTACAAATGCTCTAATAGTATATAAATAATATTAAAAAAACACTGCTTCTGAGGTAGGCCTATATATACAGAAGTATCTAAAACTGCGTATAAAAAAAGTATTTAAAAAATCAGCGTGGAAACTATTGGTTAGATTTTTTAGAACACCACTGAAAATTTGTACATATACAAATCAAGAGAGAGTGTGGTGGTGAATGTAATGTTGACCTGGCTCATGTCCTCTACACATGTTCAAAAATCCAGCTTTATTGGGTTAAGGTGTTAGAACTAATGAAGCAAATCT
Organism: Semotilus atromaculatus; assembly: GCA_031834385.1. NCBI lineage: Eukaryota > Metazoa > Chordata > Actinopteri > Cypriniformes > Leuciscidae > Semotilus > Semotilus atromaculatus. The sequence continues at coordinate 22,511,355 of JAULUF010000010.1, forward strand.
GTGGTCAAAATTCTCATTTTGAACAAGTACATGTCATGCTGGGCATACAGCCGGAAGGGTTAAACAAAGAAAATTATTATATCTTCTGGGTGTTGAGAACCACTGCTATTAAACAAATAACTCGAGGTTGGAAAAAAATTGATCCACCCAGGTTGGATAAATGGATTGAGGCGGTAGAAAACCTGTATGAAAATGAAATGATAACGCATAAGATGAGAGGCAAAATGAAGTTATTTAAGATGAGATGGTTCGCATATGCTAACCAAATGCATTGAAAAACAAAAACCAAGCATGGAGTTGGACTTGTGTAATTAGATGAGGCATGGATGTAATCTCTGTGATATATGATGCAACTATATGGATATATGATGCAGTTATATGGAAATATGTATGTCTGTATGTTAAACTGTATATGGAGATGTATGTATGTACGCAGGTGTATGCACATATATATCTGAAGATATGGGTGTATATATGATATACGTCTGGGTATGTATGTATATGTGTGTGGGTATGTATGTGTGTATGTATATGTATACATTTCCTTCTGTTAATTATTTTTTATTTAATTTTTTTCTCTTTCAATTCACTGAGTTGTAAAGGAGGGGAAGGGAGGGAAAAAGAAAAGAAAAGAAATATAGTGTGTCTACTCTGACATGTTAATTGTATGATTGTAATATGAATAATGTCATAATAAAAGAAAAAGTATTGAAAAAATAAAATAAAACTACTTCAGGAGCAGAGGAGGAGAAACACGAATGCTTGCACTGTTATTAGACAGTCACTTTAGCAGAGCACTTATATGTCTTTGATTTGATTCGCTCACGTCACTTCTGTAAAAAAAGTGAGGGTCAGATATCGTTCTTGCAATTTAAACCATGCATTATGTTGCACTTCCTAACAACATTACCAGCCAAATGGCCAGTAATTTATACCACGAAAGATGCTTTTAACCAGTAATCACAATTGTGGGAAATGATGTATCAAGCGCTCGAAAAGGTGATTGTTGTTTAGTGCACAGTCAACAGAAAAACAAAATCGCACTGATCATCATGGCAATGCTAACGCATAGCAAGAAGGGTAAGTAGATTCAGTAGAGTGAGATATTAGCCATAAGTACGTTCATAACAGTATTAATCATTAAAAATCATTTTAGTTGTCATATTCACATACTCAAACAATGCTAAAATAATTTTGGCCCCATTGGGACCTTCAAAACTCCATCAATGACCTCAAGTTTGGTAGTTTCCAGATCAGTCCAGTGAAAAAGGCCTCAGGCTGTCATCTTTGTGCTAATGTGATTATGTTTGGTGGCCTTGATCATTTTCTTTCCCTCCTATCTGGTAAATCACTCGCGGCTCTTATGAGTTTGACCTGGGTAGAAATAACAGGCCACGGTTTGGCTTTGAAGAGTTAGTGGGACGGAGTGGCTGTTATTTGGGTAAATTGTGATGCTCGTTTTGCGACGTATATGCAAGTTCTCTCCCACATGTCATATTTCTTTATGCTTATGAATTTCAATACCAAAATTACTGTAGCAAATCACTCCATCTGCTTGTCAAGAGGAATTTCATTTCATTAGCCATATGGTTTTTTCATTCGGCTTTTGTGGTTTTTTATAGCCTTTTCTTTCTGGGGAAGCTCTGCTGCATTCGGGTTTTTGGTAGTTTATAGCTCTACTGTACTAAAGTCTGCAGTTGAGCTCTGTCCTACAGTAATGCCGGTCATGATGCTGAGAGGTTTGCACATTAGCTTAGTTTTTGATGGTTCACAGTTTCAAATCTATCTGATGAGCGTCTTAGAATGAAAACAAGAGAGGACACTGAAAATGTGATGTGTATGTAGTATTAATGGGCGTTTTGTAACTACATTTGTTGACCAATTTGATATTAAACAAACAGTTCACCCAAAAATGAAAATTCTGTCATGTCGTTACAAACCTGAATGTATGAACTTTCTTTTTTCAGTAGATGATATAAGGAGAAACTGTGAAGAATGTTCGTACTGCTCTTTTACCATATACTGAAAGCATACAGTATGGTGACCAGTGGCTGTCTAGCTCCAAAAGGAGCACAAAAACACCATATAAGTAGTCAGTCAGTATAAGTCGGCATTAAAATCAAAATTGAACCAATTTACTTTGTTAGAGCACAGTATTATGGTAAAAAATGCAACCGTGCAAGTTAATTCAAATAAAATGTTTTGTCTTTATAATCTTTAATCAAAATCTGAAAATGTACTTCCCCTCTGGAATGACCTTCCTTTTCTGATGACGTCAGTTTGACGGCTTGGGTAGATCAGTCTACTACGAATGCCTATACTTTTCCAAATCCAATCAATTCCCAGCGGGAAAAAACAAGCCACGCCATTTTTTCTCATTCAATATTCTGTTTTACTCTGAAAACAAGTCAGAATACTGAAGATGTCGGCAACCTCCGGTTCACCATTACGATGTGACCTATAAACCTATCAATGTGACCAATGACCTGTGTTATGTGTGGCAGGGTAAAGCTTTAATTAGGGTTTATGGCAAAAATGTCACGAAATGTAAAACATGGATGGAAGAATTGCCCCAAATGGGAAGTATTTCTCTATAATAATTTTATCTAGACTATATACCATCATTCAAAAGTTTGGGGTTAGTAAGATTTAATTGAAATCCTTTTTTTTCAGGATTCTTTAATGGCTGCTGAAAATTCAGTTTTGACAGCACAGGAATAAATTCCTTTACAACATATATATATATATATACACTCACCGGCCACTTTATTAGGTACACCTGTCCAACTGCTCCTTAACACTTAATTTCTAAGCAGCCAATCACATGGCGGCAACTCAGTGCATTTAGGCATGTAGACATGGTCAAGACAATCTCCTGCAGTTCAAACCGAGCATCAGTATGGGGAAGAAAGGTGATTTGAGTGACTTTGAACGTGGCATGATTGTTGGTGCCAGAAGGGGTGGTCTGAGTATTTCAGAAACTGCTAATCTACTGGGATTTTCACGCACAACCATCTCTAGGGTTTACAGAGAATGGTCCGAAAAAGAAAAAACATCCAGTGAGCGGCAGTTCTGTGGGCGGAAATGCCTTGTTGATGCCAGAGGTCAGAGGAGAATGGCCAGACTGGTTCGAGCTGATAGAAGGGCAACAGTGACTCAAATAACCACCCGTTACAACCAAGGTGGGCAGAAGAGCATCTCTGAACGCACAGTACGTCGAACTTTGAGGCAGATGGGCTACAGCAGCAGAAGACCACACCGGGTGCCACTCCTTTCAGCTAAGAACAGGAAACTGAGGCTACAATTTGCACAAGCTCATCGAAATTGGACAATAGAAGATTGGAAAAACGTTGCCTGGTCTGATGAGTCTCGATTTCTGCTGCGACATTCGGATGGTAGGGTCAGAATTTGGCGTCTACAACATGAAAGCATGGATCCATCCTGCCTTGTATCAACGGTTCAGGCTGGTGGTGGTGGTGTCATGGTGTGGGGAATATTTTCTTGGCACTCTTTGGGCCCCTTGGTACCAATTGGCTTTATTTCAGGTTTATTAATTCAGGTGTGCCTGACCTCAGTAGTCATGGCAACAATAATCAGACACACCTGAATTAATCAAGTTTGTCCAATAATGGCAGACAGGAAACAAGGAGCTGGCTGAAGTTCAGGAAGTAGTGCAGCTGGGCATAAAGCCCATTGAGCATCGTTGCAACACCACAGCCTACCTGAGTATTGTTGCTGACCATGTCCATCCCTTTATGACCACAATGTACCCAACTTCTGATGGCTACTTTCAGCAGGATAATGCGCCATGTCATAAAGCTGGAATCATCTCAGACTGGTTTCTTGAACATGACAATGAGTTCGCTGTACTCAAATGGCCTCCACAGTCACCAGATCTCAATCCAATAGAGCATCTTTGGGATGTGGTGGAACAGGAGATTCGCATCATGGATGTGCAGCCGACAAATCTGCGGCAACTGTGTGATGCCATCATGTCAATATGGACCAAACTCCCTGAGGAATGCTTCCAGCACCTTGTTGAATCTATGCCACGAAGAATTGAGGCAGTTCTGAAGGCAAAAGGGGGTCCAACCCGTTACTAGCATGGGGTACCTAATAAAGTGGCCGGTGAGTGTATATATATATATATTCCTGTTGAATTTATGCAGGTTTGTGGTCTGTGCACCTGTATAGATTAATTAAAGTCCATGAATTTGAGTTTTTTAGTTTTTTTTTAATCCCTCAGCCTTTGCCAGGTGTCTTCATATCTTCAAAACAAAGAGCTCTTTACGGCAAACCCTCAACCCCCCCCCCTCCCCTTCCATTACTCTCTCTACCTTTACAACACCCCACATGTCTCATTACTCACCCTCTCATGTTATTTCACTCTTTCATGTGCCATGTGACCTTTTGAAAACACATACACCCTATCTGGACTATTACCTGTCTTAGCATCATATCATTTTGCAGCTTTTTGTCTTGGATCCCCATTAACTTATTAAATGGAACAAATAGGCCAGTAGAATATTCATGCAGGTTTGGAACGACACGAGTGTGAGTAAATGATCACAGAATTGTAATTTTTGGTTAGAGCTTCACCCATAATTGAAGTGTTCTGGAAAATTCTACGCAAAGTTTCATGCAAAAACATGAAAATGATCAGACCTACAGTGAGAGAGATTGATCACTGTGAATAATATGGTTGATCATGTGAGATGTTTTACTTTTCCAGGTACAGGAGAGAGCTGTGGTGCTGTAGAGAAACTATAATTCATGATATAGTTTTGTGTGTAACTGTGTGTCACACACACGCAAGCACACACGCACGCACGCACACACTATAAAGCTCTTTGGCTGTTACTGTCTTGAGCTTATTACTTTTCCAAAATAAATCAGACACCCATTGCATATAACCTGAGTAATGAAAGTAGTCATGACAAATTAAAAAATCTTTCTTACCCAGACCGCACACACACATATACGTCACACACCACCACAACCCATTTCTCAGGCTGAACGCAAATGGCACACATCTATAATCATGACAAAGAGACCCTTGCCATTAAATACAGACTTCAAACGGGAACATTAGCGTCCAGCTCCAGAGAGAGATGAGAGTGCCTGGAGAGGATCTTCATTATGCACCCTTCATTATATATCACAGCTAGATTTTCTGAACAGAGAAAATCTGGCGGATATTTAATGAAAAACACCACTGGTTCTGCACAAAGAGTGATTGGAGGCAATTTAGGGTTGATTCAATACAATAAGTGAAATTAATTAATAAACTGGCAGACGCAGCAGTACATAATCTGATATAAAAAGGCAAACATATAAATCACAGCCAAACAGCCAATACTACCACACTACGTTTTAAATGTGGAAAGTTTTAGGCCCAAAACATAATCCAAACTAAATAAAGTTCTACAGTTCTCAGTTTGAAGAGAATAAGTTAGTTAAACTGTCTACATGTTTATTACTATACCTGCCACAGTAACGCAAAACCACAGATTACGCAAGGAAATATGCAAGGAAACAGAAGTACCAGTAGTGATATTTTCTTCAGTATTGTGATGTACTGTGAATTACACAGCTGGTCATGTGACGTCAACAAAACAAAAAATAAAGCAGTTTTTTTTTTTTTCAAACGTCTCGGGTTACGTATGTAACCCTTGTTCCCTGAGAAGGGAACGAGACACTGTGTTGAGACGACACTAGGGGACGCTGTTCAGCATAGCGTGCGTCTGAATTCATGAATGAAACAAATCCAATCCTATTGGCGTTGCGTGATGACGTAGCGTGTGACGGCATACACGGATGTGTACAAAAGCACGTAGACACAAGCAGAGTCAGCTCTTTGCTATGAAGCAAGTGCTCTAGGCAGGGTGAGGCGTAGCGAATCGACGCAGTGTCTCGTTCCCTTCTCAGGGAACAAGGGTTACATATGTAACCCGAGACGTTCCCTATCGAGGAACTCGAACTGCGTAGAGACGACACTAGGGGAACGAGATATCCACTATACCACAACGAACCCGCCTGTCCTAGTGTGAAGCTGACTTCAGGCACAACTTAGGACAAAAGCACTCGAGCACCGGGCGTAGAGGGAAGGTCCAGACTGTAAAACCTCATGAATGTGTGTGGAGTGGCCCAGCCAGCCGCCTCACATATCATGGATAGAAAGCCCTGAAAGGAGGGCTCTAGAGGACGCCATGCCTCTGGTAGAGTGAGCCCTCATGGCCACAGGTGAAGGCAAATTGCGCACCTGATATGCCAGGGAAATAGTCTGAACAATGCAGTTGCTGATGGTCTGCTTAGAAGCAGGGAACCCCCTCTTGGGGGACCCGAAACACACCAGCAACTGGTCCGACTTCCACCATGAGGAGGACCACTGGATGTAGCACTTGAGAGTTCTGACAGGGCAGAGCAGGTGAAGTCGCTCCTCATCCACCGTCACATGAGGTGGAGGATGAAAGGCCTGCAGAACCACAGGCCGTGCCATATTGGATGACACCTTGGGCAAATAGCCAGGCCTGGGATGTAAGATTGCCTTAATGTTGCCTGGAGCAAACTCCAAGCATCCATTGGAAATAGAGAGCGCCTGGAGATCTCCTACCCTCTCAGAGAAGTAATGGCCAACAAAAAGACCACCTTAAAAGTAAGGTTCTTGGCCTCAGCCGACTCCAGAGGTTCGAAGGGGGCCTCGGCCAAGCCTTCGAGAACCACTGCCAGGTCCCAGGAGGGAACCCTGGAACGAGTCGCAGGTCTCATCCTCCAGGCTCCACGGAGGAAGCATACGACCAGGTGATGCCTCCCCAGAGGCCCATCACTCAAAGGAGCATGGAAAGCCGCAATGGCAGCCACATAAACCTTGAGGGTGGACGGGGTAAGCCCTGCAGAAAAACGGTCTTGGAGAAACTCCAGAACTGAAGCCACCGGGCAGTTAACTGGGTCCAATTCACGCTTTCTGCACCAAATGGAAAAAAACATTCCACTTAAGGCTGTATAACTTCCTTGTGGAGGTGGCTCTGGAAGTAAGTATAGTCTCGGCTGACAGGCCGGCTTCTAGGTACTGAGCCCCCTCAGGGGCCAAACCCATAGTTTCCACAGCTCTGGCCGAGGGTGGAGAACTAAGCCTCTCGCCTGAGACAACAGATCCCTCCTCAGAGGAATCTGCCATGGCGGGCCTGCCAGGAGTAAGATGGCAGCCTCGGCCATGTCTGCACCATTGCATCCAACTCCAGTGGGGCTGGATGTGTGAGGGAAAACCATAGTGGACAGTGTGTCGTCTCTCGAGGCCGAACCTCTCGCATATCAACTCCACCGACTCGGGGTGGAGTCTCCATTCCCTGGGCCTCAGCCCCTGCCTCGATAGTACGTCTGCTCCCAGGTTCTGGTCCCCCGGGACATACATTGCCCTGAGAGAAGACCACAAGAGGATCTGATGCGCCAGTCTGCACAGAGGGCGCGACCTCAGACCCCCCTGACGGTTTAAGTAAGATACCACCGACATGTTGTCGGATCTTACTAGGACATGGCGACCATGGAGGTCTGGCAGAAAGCTCCTCAGAGTCCGGAACACCGCCAACATTTCTAGGCAATTTATGTGCCAAGAGGAATGATGGTCCTGCCAGAGACCTCTCGTAAAGCGGCCGTCCATGACCGTGCCCCAGTCCGTGAGGGAGGCGTCTGTCGAAATAGATATTCGGTGACATGACGCTCCCAGCTTGGGACCCTGGGACAAGAACCCAGGCTTCTTCCAAATTGATAGGGAACGAAGGCATCTGCACGTAACCCTTATCAAGCGGAATGGATTTCCCCTCGGGGAAAACCCCTTGGCTCTTAACCACCACTGTAGAGCTCTCATGTGTAGCAGGCCAGAAGGTATCACGCTGGACGCTGCTGCCATGAGACCCAACACTCTCTGAAAGCGTTTGACAGTGATGGCTTGGCATAGCTTTATCCTGGACACTGTGGTCAGGATGGACTCGACCCGAGCAGGAGACAAATGTGCCTGCATCGTGACTGAGTCCCACACCACTCCCAGGAACAAGGTTCTCTGGGCTGGTGCCAACACACTTTTCTTTGTGTTGAGTCTCAACCCCAGGCTTTGGATGTGGGCGAGGTCACTCTGAGGCCTCAAACAAGTTAAGACTGAATAACGGTCCTCAGATCCGTCTTCTCAGGAGGCTGAGGGTGTGAGCGTCGACCAGAGTCCCAAGCTCTATGAGGGGGAGATCTGGAAGCGACACTCGCCTTCTGTGCCTGGCGGTAAGAGGAAGAGGAGGCTTGCTGTGGCTGCTCCTTAGCAGCCACCTTCCTAGACCTTGAGCGGTGAGGGAGATATCACTTGAAAGCTTCGCCCTGCTTTTTTGCATCCTCAAACCTGTCCACTACAGCGTTAACAGCCTCACCAAATAGACCTGAGGCTGAAACGGGTGCATCAAGAAGGAAGGTCCTATCCTTCTCCTTAATGCCCGACAGGTTGAGCCACAGATGTCTCTCCGTGGTTACCAGGGCTGACATGGAGCGACCGATGGCACGGGCCGTCTCCTTGGTAACCCGGAGCAACAAGTCTGTGGCTCTGCGAAGCTCGGCGATATCGTTTGGAGATGGACCCTCGCCTTGGTCTATATCCCTTAAAAGGTCGGCTTGGTAAGCCTGCAAAATGGCCATTGTGTGCAGGCTCGCACCAGCTCGACTCACCGCCATATTTGCCCTGCCCACCAAAGCGGATGTGGTGCGGCAAGGTTTAGAAGGCAACGCTGGTGACTTCAGGGATGATGCAAGGTCGGGTGAAAGGTTGCTGGCTAATGCTTCCTCAACCCGAGGCATCATCCCATATCCCTTATCTCTAACCCCCACTACATCACTATAATTCAACATCAGGGGGTTAGACAGGCGCGATGAAAATGGCCTGTTCCAGGATTTACACAACTCATTGTGTAAATCCGGGAAGAAAGGGAGAGACCGGCGTGAAGGTTGAGTGCGGTGCTGCAGGAAGCGCTCATCAAGTTTGCTTTTAGTACGCGCTTCCTGCCGCTCTTGTGGTCAAGAAATATCGAGCTTGGCCACAGCCCGCGTCAAAACCTCCACTAATTCATTGTAACTTGGTGCCGGCTGAACAGATTGATGTGTGATATTATGATCCTCATCCCCAACACTCAGCGTGTCTAATTCCTCGGAATTAGACAGCTGTAAGACAGGAACATCATCCCGATCGGGAGAAGCCGCAGAGCGGGCTCCCGAACGGGGAATGGGGGAATCAGACTCATCGGAAGAGGAACGAGAATATGCCTCGGCAGTCTTGCCCTCAACCAGATCTCTTTGCGATCCCTACGATCTAAGCCGCCGCATTGTCTCGGCAGATGCGGGACCCGAACCGTGGGGAGAACGCATTTGACCATCCTCGGTGAATAAAGCCAGTCGAGAACGCAGCACTATCACAGAAAGAGACTCACAATGAGCGCAAGCAGCCCCCTCGAAAGCTGCTTGAGCGTGCTGCCTTCCCAAACATGACACACACATTTCATGTGTATCCCCAGCCGTGAGAAAACGAGGGCATGGGAACACACACTTTCTGAACTGTTCATTGGCCATACTGAGTTTCAACAACAGACAAACAACACCAAATAAGACTCACAGAACACAGAGCGTTTGCTGAATAGCAAAAAACTGACTCTGCTTGTGTCTACGTGCCTTTGTACACATCCGTGTATGCCGTCACACGACATCACGCAACGCCAATAGGATTGGATTTGTTTCATTCATGAATTCAGACGCGCGCTACGCTGAACAGTGTCCCCTAGTGTCGTCTCGACGCAGTTCGAGTTCCTCGATAGGGAACTGATGTCTATAGTCCTTGTCTTATGCGAGTGGACATTTTAAATAATATTTCTCAAAATGTTCAACATTTATTTAAAAATGTACACTTTTAAGTATGTACACCAAGACTTAAAGTGCATACATCAAGCATTTGTCTGCTTCTGCAATTGCCATTGTTATTTTAGTATTATTTATATGCCTTTATAATGTGAACATTTTAAATTGAAATTATATTTAAATTTGTCATTTTCATTTCAGTGTACGTTTTAGTAATTTTGTAATGTGCTTTTGTAATTTTTAGTAAGTTATCTATTTGCTTTAGTTTTTTTATATATATATACACTCACTGGCCACTTTATTAGGTACCCCATGCTAGTAACGGGTTGGACCCCCTTTTGCCTTCAGAACTGCCTCAATTCTTCGTGGCATAGATTCAACAAGGTGCTGGAAGCATTCCTCAGGGAGTTTGGTCCATATTGACATGATGGCATCACACAGTTGCCGCAGATTTGTCGGCTGCACATCCATGATGCGAATCTCCCGTTCCACCACATCCCAAAGATGCTCTATTGGATTGAGATCTGGTGACTGTGGAGGCCATTTGAGTACAGCGAACTCATTGTCATGTTCAAGAAACCAGTCTGAGATGATTCCAGCTTTATGACATGGCGCATTATCCTGCTGAAAGTAGCCATCAGAAGTTGGGTACATTGTGGTCATAAAGGGATGGACATGGTCAGCAACAATACTCAGGTAGGCTGTGGCGTTGCAACGATGCTCAATTGGTACCAAGGGGCCCAAAGAGTGCCAAGAAAATATTCCCCACACCATGACACCACCACCACCAGCCTGAACCGTTGATACAAGGCAGGATGGATCCATGCTTTCATGTTGTAGACGCCAAATTCTGACCCTACCATCCGAATGTCGCAGCAGAAATCGAGACTCATCAGACCAGGCAACGTTTTTCCAATCTTCTATTGTCCAATTTCGATGAGCTTGTGCAAATTGTAGCCTCAGTTTCCTGTTCTTAGCTGAAAGGAGTGGCACCCGGTGTGGTCTTCTGCTGCTGTAGCCCATCTGCCTCAAAGTTCGACGTACTGTGCGTTCAGAGATGCTCTTCTGCCCACCTTGGTTGTAACGGGTGGTTATTTGAGTCACTGTTGCCCTTCTATCAGCTCGAACCAGTCTGGCCATTCTCCTCTGACCTCTGGCATCAACAAGGCATTTCCGCCCACAGAACTGCCGCTCACTGGATGTTTTTTCTTTTTCGGACCATTCTCTGTAAACCCTAGAGATGGTTGTGCGTGAAAATCCCAGTAGATTAGCAGTTTCTGAAATACTCAGACCAGCCCTTCTGGCACCAACAATCATGCCACGTTCAAAGTCACTCAAATCACCTTTCTTCCCCATACTGATGCTCGGTTTGAACTGCAGGAGATTGTCTTGACCATGTCTACATGCCTAAATGCACTGAGTTGCCGCCATGTGATTGGCTGCTTAGAAATTAAGTGTTAAGGAGCAGTTGGACAGGTGTACCTAATAAAGTGGCCGGTGAGTGTATATGTATGTATAGTATGCAAAAACAGTATGCCAGTATATAGTTTGCTATATACCATATATTGCTTTTGGCCTACTGTATATTACAGACAAAATAACAAAATTCTTACTTGAAAATAACCACTGGTTCAAGGTCAGACAAACAACATGTAAAGTCAGGGCTGATAGATTGATTTGGTGTGAAGCATCATGATGCTGTTTTAAATATGGCAGCAACTAAAGAAACATTCTATTGGTTATTTTCAAGCAGATGTGAATTCTGATTCTGTGTCTGAGTCTGAAACACTTGCATTAGACCATTCATAGCAACAGTCTCACTGAACTCAAATAATGAGGGAAATCATGTATTTCCAGTGTCAGGTTCTAATCAGTGCAATTGGTTTTTCATATGAAAATGCAGGATGATGTAAGAGTGAGTTTGTGGGTACTCAGGCCAGTTTTTAAGGTCAGAGAAAATATATGAAGTCACTTCAATGAGTGAGTCCTTGTGCTGTGTAGTAGTAGTAGTACTAGTAGTAGTAGTAGTAGTGTGTGTGTGTGTGTGTGTGTGTGTGTGTGTGTGTGTGTGTGTACAGGGGGCATGCAAAAAGAATTCCCACAAAAATGTGTTGCTATGGTTTCTGTTTGGGGCTTGGATCAGATTCCTGACCACAGCAGAGCGCTTTGGGCAATAAAACACACAGGGTAGTAATGAAAACAGCATGGTCCTCCTGGCACTGTGTGTGTGTGTGTATGTGTGTGTGCGTGTGTGTGTGTGCGTGTGCGTGTGTGCGTGCGTGTGTGCGTGTGTGTGCTTAAGAGAAATGGAAAAAGCTTGAGAATGAGGAGGTTGAGAAAGAACATTTGGTCATCACAAGTGTTTTTATTTGCACACATCTGCAGTGTTTGTGTGTTGCAGTTGCACGTGCGTGTGTTTGTGTCGTTGCCTGGCTGGTGTCCATCGAGTCACATGACATGGCAGTGTTTGGTGCAGTTTTAGCAGGAGGACAGGCAAGCACATGTTTTACTTTATTAGTTGTTTATGTCCTCAGAGTGATTTTTGGGCAGACTCACGGGGAGCAATCAATTATATTCAAGATCATAAAGCAAACGGTAATGAAAAGAAGCTCGCAAATTTCACAAAAAGGGAGAATAAGAGAGGGTGTGGTGTTTCCAGTGGAGTTGTGAGGAATTCGTTTGCAGGATTATTCAGGAAAACGCAGAGGAAAGTGTTTCACAGCTGAACATTTTTATTTTATTTTAATATGAGACTGAGCTGTGGAAACATGATCTAGAAATGATAGTACATATTACAAACTTTAATTAGGGAAAATTAGTACATATTACAAACTTTAATTAGTGAAAATTAATATATTTTATTACAACCAGTGTTTGAAGCACTTTGAAACAACTTGTCAAGATAAATCTACACATGATCTAAAGTAGTTAAACCATAATTAGGCCTATGCTTTTCTTCTTTTTTTAGCTACACTGCAAAACTAACAAAAAAGTAGTTAATTACATTAACGCTAAATATACACGATTAAACATAAAGCAGTTGAAAACTGTGATGGTTTGGTATTATTTATGTATTATTACAATATTTTAATAATTAATATTTTGAATGCTTTTATAATTTTAAATTTCAGATTAAATTTGAATTTGAATTTTTAGTAATAGTTATTATACTATATACTTAGTTTCTTGATTCCCTCCAGTAAACATTAACTTAATCACTCTCCTATTTTAGCTACTATAGCATAACCAGTGTTATAAATCATTAAATCATAGAAAATGCCATGAAAAATGTCTCAGCAGGGATCACCTATAACATGTGTTTAAGTTCAATATATGCTTAAATTGCTACAGATTTTTTACATTTGAATACATTTAAGTGTATATTTTTTATAGGAAGGTCAGAGCAATTATAGCAGAGCAACCCGTGTATATGTAATGCATTCGCTCTTTACCTTGAATGAAGTCCCACGGGCAACATCTGCTTGAAGGCAATATATAGACCATTGAAATTCAGGGAGTTGACCATGAAACCCACTTTAGTGTTTATTTAGATTGAACTGCATATTTGTACAACTTCTAGTCATTCTTTTAGGCAAACAAAGCATCTTTCCCTTTCCAATTCTCTTTTCCCATCGGAAACACACATGACTCACAGTGTCTGGGGAAGGTTTTATCTGAGGAGGAATGTCTCACTCCATCACGACACAAACCATCGCATCATATTTTTCCTCACAACTAGTCTCACACTTAAAGTTGAAGATCAAGGGTTCAGGTGATTTAGGGCTCACATGCACATTACGCGCACACAAGCACATGCGCACACACGCACAGCAATTTTGCAACCAGCCAAAAAAAGGTAGGCCTATAGGAAAAAAAAAAGATAAAACAAGAAAAACTTAAGAAAAAAGGCTAGATGTCAATCCTGATTGTTGGCAAATTCTATTTTTAAAAAACTTTGTTTGATTTGATGTTGTTATATGTGGATGCCAAGAATCAGTGTGCTGGATTGTGTTGATCAGGATGGGATTGGATGAATGTTATGCCAAAAACATTTCCCACCAGCCATTCCTGAAGAGTTCCCAACAATTTCAGCATTTCAGGAGGAAGAATGGAAAAACTAAAGTTTAAGACAAATGAGTATACTTCTACTTCACATTTTTTTCTAAATTATTATTTTTTCTTTAAAGAATAATTATGCATTAGCCTATTTACGACATAACTTTTAATAAACCTAATTGCATTTATTCTGAAAAAACACTACTGTTTAAAAATTTGCATAAATAAATGCGCATCAAGGCTGCATTTATTTGACTAAAAATACTGTAAAAACACTAATATTGTGAAATATTGCAAATTAAACTGACATCACAGGAATAAATTACATTGTAATATACACTCACCGGCCACTTTATTAGGTACACCTGTCCAACTGCTCCTTAACACTTAATTTCTAAGCAGCCAATCACATGGCGGCAACTCAGTGCATTTAGGCATGTAGACATGGTCAAGACAATCTCCTGCAGTTCAAACCGAGCATCAGTATGGGGAAGAAAGGTGATTTGAGTGACTTTGAACGTGGCATGATTGTTGGTGCCAGAAGGGCTGGTCTGAGTATTTCAGAAACTGCTAATCTACTGGGATTTTCACGCACAACCATCTCTAGGGTTTACAGAGAATGGTCCGAAAAAGAAAAAACATCCAGTGAGCGGCAGTTCTGTGGGCGGAAATGCCTTGTTGATGCCAGAGGTCAGAGGAGAATGGCCAGACTGGTTCGAGCTGATAGAAGGGCAACAGTGACTCAAATAACCACCCGTTACAACCAAGGTGGGCAGAAGAGCATCTCTGAACGCACAGTACGTCGAACTTTGAGGCAGATGGGCTACAGCAGCAGAAGACCACACCGGGTGCCACTCCTTTCAGCTAAGAACAGGAAACTGAGGCTACAATTTGCACAAGCTCATCGAAATTGGACAATAGAAGATTGGAAAAACGTTGCCTGGTCTGATGAGTCTCGATTTCTGCTGCGACATTCGGATGGTAGGGTCAGAATTTGGCGTCTACAACATGAAAGCATGGATCCATCCTGCCTTGTATCAACGGTTCAGGCTGGTGGTGGTGGTGTCATGGTGTGGGGAATATTTTCTTGGCACTCTTTGGGCCCCTTGGTACCAATTGAGCATCGTTGCAACGCCACAGCCTACCTGAGTATTGTTGCTGACCATGTCCATCCCTTTATGACCACAATGTACCCAACTTCTGATGGCTACTTTCAGCAGGATAATGCGCCATGTCATAAAGCTGGAATCATCTCAGACTGGTTTCTTGAACATGACAATGAGTTCGCTGTACTCAAATGGCCTCCACAGTCACCAGATCTCAATCCAATAGAGCATCTTTGGGATGTGGTGGAACGGGAGATTCGCATCATGGATGTGCAGCCGACAAATCTGCGGCAACTGTGTGATGCCATCATGTCAATATGGACCAAACTCCCTGAGGAATGCTTCCAGCACCTTGTTGAATCTATGCCACGAAGAATTGAGGCAGTTCTGAAGGCAAAAGGGGGTCCAACCCGTTACTAGCATGGGGTACCTAATAAAGTGGCCGGTGAGTGTATATTGCAATAGAAAGCAGTTAAAGCTGAATTTTTAGGATCATTACTTCAGTGTTCACAGTGTTCAGTGTCACAGTATCCTTCAGAAATCATTATGATATGATTTGAAGCACAAGAAACATTTCTGATTATTATCAATGTTGAAAACAGTTGTGCCGCTTAACAATTTTGTAAAAACTTTTTCTGAATTCTTTACTGTCCCTTTTGATGAATTGAATGTATCCTTAATGACCAATAAGTGTGAATCTTTTGAATGGAAGTATCTTTACACTTACAAGTTATTTCACCCAAAAATATATAATGTCTTTACTACCTTTCTGTGACTTGCAAGTGGTAACATAGCTGTCTATGGAGGGACAGAATCTCTCAGATTTAATTATAAAGATCTTCATTTGTGTTACGAAGATGAACGGGAAGTCTTACGGGTTTGGAATGACATGAGGGTGAGTAATTAATGACAGAATTCTCATTTGTGGGTGCACTAACCCTTTAAATGTGTTCAAATCCTAAAACTTTGATTTAAAATTAGACTTTGATTCCAAGATTCAAATAATCCCAGATTGACAATATGCTCTCATATTTTTTGGACCCCACTGTATTTCAAAAAGACGTTAGGGTCATGAACCCCTACGATGGGCCAAAAGGGTGGAAAAGCTTTGAGGAACAACAACACACAAGAATGCTAATCACAAACATACTGTATTGAGAAAAGAACACAAGGAACTACGTGTTTTTCTAAAGTAGTTCCATAAAATATGTTATTATGCTTTTATTTAGTGCTTTTAATAAATGATACATTAGAAGATACAGCTCAGTTCTCAGAATACACAATAGATACGCGTACATGCACAAACACACACACTTGGAAGGCAAAGCTGTAATGACTTGTAATGGAAGGGTATAATTGCAATGATTGCTGAATAACTGATGGGGCTCATTAATGCCTCAGCTGGGGATCTCGTGTGTGCGTGTGTGTGTGTGTGTGTGTGTGCGTTTATAGCATTCTGCGGCTACTCACTGTAATAAAACAGACTTTGGTATCAGTTTATTTCGATGGTGCTCTTTAGACATACTCTAAGTAAATTTGCAACTTCATGTCAATACCAGTCAGTAGACTGTCCGCCTAAAATCTGCAACCACTTTATTTTATTTCTCTCCAACAGACATTCTACTGACTATAAGTAACTTTGCAACTACATGTAAACTTATTTCACTAACACGAACCCTAACACCTAACCCTAACCTAACAGTCTGCAACAATTTTGCTTCAAGTGGCGGCTCATCGGAGGAGGATAGGGAGGCAGCATACCCAACATTTTGAGATGGAAAATGGGAGAAGGATGATTTAATGTTAATAACATTCCCATACTGTAAAAAAGTATTTTTTCAAATCAACATAGATAATTTATGTGGTTCAGATAACATAATATTTAGAGTTTCTGTTGATTAAATCTCCAATCTCTCTGTATTAACTTCAATTTTTGATTTCAATGAACTAAACATTTTAAGGCTACCAGGTAACTTTACTTTTGTCTTACTATTTCACTTTCAGCGGTTAGAGTGCTGAGAAAAAATACATTGCAGAGGAGGCCAGCCTTCCTTGGTATATCAACCAATCATCATAGAGACGTAAATTATGTGATATTAGTTTGAACTGCTACCGCTGATAATATATCAACTACCTTGGATATTTGATGGCAACAAATTTACCAAGCTACCATGCAAAGAGCAGCTAGAAATTAAAAATGAATGAATAACCTATGCCTAATTTGGATTTACACACTGCACTGTGAAAAAATAAACCTTAATTTTTACTGTAAAAAACAGCAGCTGTAGTTACCTGGGGCCTGATGTATAAACGTTGCGTACGCATAAAATAGGCATAGAAATATGCGTACGCATTTTCCCACTCACATATCGGGATTTATAAAAAATAAACTTGGCGTAAATAAGTGCGCACCGTAAGGATGCTCTTGACCGTGCGTACGCACTCTTTTAGAAGAGTATGTGTTTTGGCGACACCAATTGGCCCAAATAGCAATAACTATTTAAAATGAAAAACTTCTAAATTATCCTATTACATAACCCAATAAATCAAATTGCATCAACCTGAATTATCATTATCAGCATTCTTAACCGGGTGCAAATACTATATAAATAAAGATATTACAAACATAATTTCACTCACCAAGCCTATCACATGAAGCAAACATCCATCCCTTCTGAAATGTCCGCGCCAGCGAGCGCGTTGGGCCGTTTAGTGAAACTGACGCAGCCTATCTAAAACCATACATCTTCATTATACGTCCTAATCATAAATACAGTGCATGTTCACAATAATAATTTAAATAAATAAAAGAATGATTTAAACTATGTTTTACTTCTGATATAAACATTTAGATTAAATATGCCATTCTCATTAATGTAGTCTCATAAACTACATGAAATCATTACTGAGAAGTTACAACACTTTTATATTCAATAAATAGAAATATTTGTTGTGGATGCAATGCAACACTTTTCCTCTGGCATGCTGTGTTTTAATGTTTTAACTACAGAGATTAATTGCTTATCATGATAATAGCAGATTGTCTGAGAAAAATAGTTTTGTGCAAATAATGCACAACAAAGTCTATCTTTTTCCATTAAAAATATAAATCAATTAAAAATACTGTTTGGCCAGTGGAAAAGATTGAGAAAAACTTTCTCTGAAATGTATTTTACACTATTTTAATTATTTATTTATTCAAAAACAAGGCAAGGATAGGCTATTAAATAATTTTTATTAATGACATCCGTATTTCATATTTTCCTAATGTGTGGTACCGGTCACGTGGATGAATAATAATATGCAAATGATATGCAGATGAGGACATGCATAGTAAAACTATATAAACTATGTCCATATATGGTTATTTCGGGGTGGAGACGCATGGGCACACAATCTTATGCTGACTGGGATTTATAAAGTGAATTCTGCGCAGATTCTGGCGTACGCACGGTTTTATAAGTCTGAATATTTTTTTGCGTACGACATTTTTGGCTTTCCGGCGTACGTACACTTTTAGTAAGGATTCTACGCAGAGTTTTATAAATGAGGCCCCAGAACTTTACCGTCAAAAATACGCTAGCAAAGTTATTGGTTTTACGTATTTCATTATCTGATATAATGTTAATTTACCGATCTATTGATGTATTTAATATCTGTTTTGTACCGTTGTAATACACTGACAATCAGCAATCACAGTGGTGATGAGAGTCACATGATCAATCTAAGCTCATCACAAGCAGCTCTTCCTCAAGAAAATTAATACTAATATGGAGAAGCTGCACAGTCTGATTCGCACAAACATTAAACACCATCATGGTAACACACTTGAAATTTAAAAAATGCAATAAAAATTAATTTAACAACATTAAATGTTACATAAAACCCTAATGTACATAACTGATTCGAAAAAAACGAAGAAAACTATGAAAAAACATAGTTATTTCAACAAAAATACATCAAATGTGAAGTGTCACGCAGGGAATTGTGGGAATGTCAATTTAATTTTTTTCACTGTAAATTATACAGTGAGGTTTTTTTTCACTTTCAAAAACTAAATTTAACTGTATTTCATAATAAAATTACATTAAATGTACCATTAGATCTATCACAGTTATTTACTTTCTGTTAACCAATTAACAGTTTTTCACTGTAGCATTTTTTGGTAAATATTCTGCTTTTGGTCCTGTCTTCACAGTAAAGTTGGCACAAATGACAACATATCAAATACTTCTATTGTTATATATTAAAATAAATATAATTCCAGATAACCAAAACTTTTAACTTTTTTAAGGAAACTTAAATCAATATTTAGTTTATGGATCATGTTTACTTTTGAGAACATCCTCACGTTTCCCCAAAGGCAGGTTTTGTCTGATGAGTAAAGCCCAACACACATAAACACTGGCTCGTTTTACTTTGTGGGGGTTCACTAGATTAATCGTGCTCAATAATAGACATGAAAATCCTCTTAACGTGCCAATCCATACCAGATTTAGAACACACACACACTCTGAATCTGGAGTCTATTGTATGGCGTGCAAGGATGTAAATCAACATCACAAATTCACAGCGCAATAATGGTGTGATGTTGTTATTTTTAGGTTGTTTTTGATAATGCTGGGGCATTTTAGACCACATGCCATTTGGATCTGACACTTAGCAACTGTCACATAAGCACTCATGTAAAATCATTCGTGGTTTAGATGTGTATGCCAATGACAATCATCTTGGATTTATTGGAAAGGTGGAGGAACACATGGTGGGATTTCTCCCGTGTCTGTCAGTCTGTGTCCCGATCTAAATTTAGGAGTTTGAACCTGTGAGGAACCTGTGAGGGTGATTCCCAGAATACCAGAGACCTAATTCTGTCCCATGCACCTTACGTGTAAATCATCTGTCGCCCTCCCAATTTCAGTCTGACCTGCTGTCATATAGAGCTATAGCTAAATCAAAGTGGCAGAGAGGACACATAAACCAGCAAGTCTGTACACTGATCAGGAAGCTCATTGACTTTGAATGGATGTCAATCTAATGTAAGCTGTGTTCCAACTTCAGAAAGGACTAACGAAACACTGTCTCTGTGTTAAGCTAGTTATACAGTAAGATGTTTTCTGAAGCTACTAAAGGGTTAGTTTACCCAAAACATTTAATTCTGTCATTAATTACACTGCCTCATGATGTTCCAAACACATACAAACACATATTAAGATGATTTTAAGAAATCCAAGAGCTTTCTCATCCCGCCTATAGACTGCAATGTTATAACCGCTTTCAAGCCCCAGAAAGGTAGTAACAACATTGGGTAACACTTTATAATTACTGCACACTATTAATCATTAGTTAAGCATTAGTAAACAGTTAATTCATAATTTATAAAGCATTAATAGACATTAATAAGCAGTTTATAAATACAGATATAAATGCTTTATTCTTGATTTAAAAGCATATCTATGATGTGTTTAATAATTGTATTTTCATACTTTTATTCATGATCAATTTATCATTTCTAAATGATGCATTGCAATATTTATAAACCAGTTATTTAAGAGGTGTCAGTGGTTCATAAGATCACTTAGAAAGTGTAAATGATTAGTAAACTATTTAAATGTACATTCACACATCTTATTATTCAGACATATAGTAATAGTTAGCCTACTTAGTGTGTTAATAAATGCTTTATTAATATGTATTCATTAATATGTAATTCAGGGTTAATTCGGGTAGTTATAAAGCATTTAGTAGTGGTCAGTTAACTATTTCTGTGAGCTCATCTAAAGTGAGGACTATCCATGCTTTGTAAAGCATTAATAAGGAGATTTGTGTTGTTTCACTGTTTTGTGTTTGTTTCATTTTTCTGTTTTGAAGATAAATGAGCATTTAAATCTCATTTATAAATGCTTTACAAGGCATAACTAGTCCTCACTTTAGATGAGCTCACACAAATATTTAACTGACCACTACTGAATGCTTTATAACTACCTGATTTTACTCCATTTACTGACACTTTCTAAGTGTTCTTATGAATCACTGACAACTCTTAAATAACTGGTTTGTAAATAATGCAATACTTCATTCAGAAATGATTAACTGATTATTAACAAAGTATGAAAATACAATTATTAAACACATAGATATGCTTGTAAATCAAGAAAAAAACATTTATAGCTGTATTTATAAACTGCTTATTAATGTCTATATTAATGCTTTATAAATTATGAATAAACTGTTTACTCATGCTTAACTAATGATTAATAGCGTGCAGTTATTATAAAGAGTTACCTATTTTCTTAACTAATAGAGTCAATTAATGTGTTAATTACCACAATGGGTTGAAATCATGTACTTCAACTTCGAATTGTCTGCTTTAATTAATCATTCGCTAATGATTTTGCAAATGTATCATTATGTTATGACTTTACTTGTTGAGGCACATGATTAACTAACTGTTAAGTAATATGTAACACTTAACAATTAGTTAATAGTCATGTGCCTCAACAAGTAAAGTCATAACATAATGATACATTTACAAATCATTACCTAATGATTAATTAAAGCAGACAATTCGAAGTTGAAGTACATTGCTTTGACCAATTGTGGTAATTAACGCATTAATTTACACTTTCAGTTAATAAAAAATTATTAAGGAATTAATACATTATGACACATTTAATTACTAATGATTTCCATTACACGAGAGTAGATGTTAAAACTTCATGCTGATTTGTACTCGGCTTTCGCCAAGATAAGCAACACTAAGACAGTTCATATATTACTTAATATATTAACCATATATAATCTTTATTAGTTGCTGATGCAGTAATCATTAATTAATGGTTTAGTTCTTCATGAGTTATACATTAACACATGATTATCTGTGCATTAGTTAAGCATGAATTAATGCATATTAGTGCACCCGTATTATAAAGTGTTACCCATAATACATTATAAACTTCTATAATTCTATGTTAGGCTGCATAGATTAGGTCAGCCGGAACTGGGAACACTTCCCTTAAATCCTGATGTACTCGTTACATCATAAGAAGAATGGCATCTACGCTGATTTTCGTGTTTTTGTTTATCCCGAGATTATCCCGCAGCCTGCCGGATCCAGGCCGTATCCAGATCTGACGAAAGAGCTTCGCCTGGACCCGATGACAATGCAGTGCTGACGTGCCAACTAGTCTATCCCTATCGAGGATCCCTTTCCCACTCTACAGATTCAAACGCACATAACTATAGAATCAATTCTTAATGCGCATGTGAACACCATCACCACCATCAAAACTAACTTTAGCGGGAAATAACATTATTCAAGAACCGCTATAAATCCAAAACTCTCTGTTAAATCTCTGTTACCTTAAATTATATGTTTATCTTTGTAAAGCTGCTTTGAAACTATCTACATTGTTAAAAGCGCTATATAAATGAATATGACTTGACTTGACATGGACTATTTTAACAATCTTTAGCTTTCCGGGCCTTGAAAATGGTAATAAAATTGCTGTCCATGGAAAAGCTCTCGGAAGCTCTCGAAAAGTCAGAAAGCTCAAAGTATTCTAAAGATGAACGAAATGAGGGTTTGAAATGAGGGTGAGTTTTTGGGTGAACTATCCCTTTAATGTGTTGCAATTCATCCCATTCATTGTTCTTACATATATTTGAATTTAACATTTCAATGTTAAAGGTTAATGGGTTAGAATAAAACGTCAAATTTACAGTACTTTACAATAGTTTTAAGTGTAAATTTACATCACATTACTGGCTACTGAGTTGCATTACTATGTATGTCATGTGGCAATTTGTCATGTAATTTTTACTTAACCTCAATCATGTTACTTTCAGTCCTGTTACTCATTTGAAAAAATAACAGGACTGAGTAAAAGTAACAGGAGTGAGAAGAGTCCTCTGGTTTGTTGATTTAATATTAATTGATATAGTACTATTCACATGATTTTATAGTTGAAATAACTTAAATTGTAGACATTTTAGGATTAGTTTTACAATGTGAGTACCATACTTACAAGGAGTCAATCCACCACAGAGTAACTTCAACTTTTTGTCTTTCTTATCTTTTGTAGATGTGGACAGAACCCATACAATGCAGGTGCCAGCTGCCAGGTAAAGGAGCGAGACACCTGCAACCCTCTCTTTCCCCACCCTTTTGTCTTTTCTTCCCTCACTCTCTCTTCTCTCTCTCCTTCTTTCTCTTTTGACACACATTCCTGTTACCCAGTGTTCATTCCTGTTACCCAGTGTTTATTCCTGCTATCCAGTGTTTATTCCTGTTACCTAGTTTTTTTTATTCCTGTTATAAAATTGTATTTTTCTCCCCAAAAAAAGCTGCTCACTGTTTTTATCAGTTTTGTTTGGTCCATCATTTATGCTAAATCACAGTATTATATAGACATTAAATACAGTAATTCTACAGCAGCTTACTGCTAAATCACAGTAATACGATGGCATAATTACTGTGAAGTCAAAGTATACAGCTGTCATTTCACAATTATTTACTTTAAAAATAATACAGTAACTTACTGTGAAAGTCATGCTACTGGTAACCTGCAATTTATTGTAAATGTACAGTCAAATAACAGTGCAGCCAGTAATTTACTGTAAATTTACAGTCAAATAATTAAAAGTGTAGGTTTGGGATGCAATTCCACCTTGCTTGTAGTTCGTTATTGCTGTCATGCCCCGATGACATCATCACCATGTGTTACCCCCGCTAAGCTGGTTTTGGGGGTATTTTGGATTGGCTTTTTTTCAAAGCCGGTGGCACATGCGGCATATGCCATAATCCCATCGACAAACCTTCACATTTACAGCGTCTGGATTAGAATCAGGGCAAATTTGTGTAGCCTGGCTTTTCATCCAATGACAATAATACAACTTGACTTCGTTTTTCATCAAATAGCTTTAAAGAGTTATAACAAGAACTTTTGCATTAGAACACAAATTATCCCAAGAATATACATATGTGACCTTTGCCATCATTTTGACTCAGAAACACGCTAAATGAACCATGGAAATCACTTTCTAAAAAGGTTACAACTTTCTAATGATACACTGGTCAAAAGTCTGGAATCATAAAATGTTTTTTATGTTTTTGAAATAAATCTCTTATTTTTACCAAGGCTGCATTTATTTGATAACAAATACAGTAAAAAACAGTAATATTGTGAAATATTATTTTAATCTAAAACATGTGTTTTCTTTTTTAAAACATTTTAAAATGTAATTTATTCCTATGGTCAAAGATGGATTTTTAACCTTCAGAAATCCCTCTTAAATACTGATTTGCTGCTCAGGAAACATTTCTTATTATTATCAATGTCAATAATAATCCATCCATTCATCTTCCAAACCGCTGGTCCAATGTGGGTACAGCATAATATCATACAGGTATAAATTCCTTTTTATTTTATTATTAAATTGTTTACTAGACCTTCTTCACAGACTGAAATGACGCGTTGTAAGTTTTTTAATATATATATATACATTTTTTTTTAATTGATGTATATTTATAACAATATACTTGTATTATATTACCTTTCCATTAAATGACACAAAAGTAGTTAACTGCTATGAGGGTGTTTCTAATACAGTGTATATGGGAGTGATGGTCAAACTGACATCTTTTGTTTTCAATCTCTAGCTATTTTTTCATCTTCTTGAAAGCTGTGAAAACACCATTGTGGAGTTTCAAAGGATTATTTAACAGCACACAAGCGATGCAAAAGCCCTTCAGACCCTTCAGTGTCCGAATTCACTACTTCAAGTGAACTATATTAGTGGACTAATGTGACTAATTGGAGCGATTTTGGCCACAGCCGAGGACATTATCAGTAGTAACCATGGAAAATGAAACTAAACTCACAGCTCACAATCATAGAACGCATCATACATTTCATGCATCACACATGCAATGCACTGCCAGACAAGTGTCTTGCTAGATTCAGTCTGACGCTGTTATCATTTTCACATCCTATGCCTCGTTGTTTAAAATGCATTTGCGCCCATGGTCGTGCTGGTCTGAAAACGAGGTTCAGGTGCATTGTTTGCTTGTTGCTATTTCGAGGCAACTGAAATAGACTGCGCCATTGGCTAACAAAAACCTGGTCTAAAGTTAATGGCGCAGTATTTTTTTTGTTATTTAAAGAGTGCGTTAGTAATGTGAACTTATAGGCGGGTCCACAATGTGCGTACACTTTGTCCTGTAGAAGGTCTGGGTGCATGCTTTAACCTCGCGCACGAGCAGATCTGTTTCCTGCCATGGCGAGAGCGCAACTGGATTTTAAAGGTAATGGGAGATGAGACTCTGATTGGTTTATTGCACGTTATACCCAAAACACACCCAGTATTAAATAAGAGAATAGAGACAACCCTTTAGACCATGTGCAGGGCGCGCCGGCCATTTTTCCCGTTGTTAAACTAGCAAAAGTGGAATGGACTAAGTGCACTTGTGCCGTGCGCTTTAGATCGTTAAAATAGGGCCCTTCGTGTCTACATCAAACACACAAACTTAGCATAAAAATTCCTCATTACATCCTAAAGAAAAGAAACCCTGTTAGCCAATGTACCCAAACTACAGTATATATATGCATTAGTGCATTTCTTCTTTCAGTAAAGCACTGCAAGGACATATTTATAGCCATCTGCCATGTAAAATATTTTGGGATTCAGCAGAATGCTGCCTGCCTTAATAATATTTTATACTCTTTTGTTCTAGCTCTCTCTCTCTCTCTCTCTCTACCACACACACTCATCTGGCACAAGGCATATGCTGGTCCTTCAGCGTTGCCTATATTTAATAGGCCATTGGGACTCTCTAGTTCTCTATTAATGTGGCCTATTGAGATTAGAGCGACGGTTGCCATTAATATCTGCATGTTTAGAGCTGCCAGTAACAGCAGGTCCCTCTCATTATCCAGACACACTCATTAGAGTCACTGCACTAAAGCCACAGAGCGGCCTTTGTGGTAAAGGTATAGGTGCTGCTGAAAGAATGTGTGTATAAAAACTCCTCACCTAAGACCTGCAACGGCAGTGCATTCTGTGATGAAGAAAAAAAAAACATATAGAGACAATAAATTTAAACCATTTCATTTTAGGTTTTAGTTGAGGAATCAAACTTTTCTTGACTGAAACTGGTCACGAAAAAAAAACTTTTCACTGTTTTTGGTGCAAGAAACCATTGTAGACCTGAGGAGGAACTGGCAAAACTTTACAAAAAGGTTCAATTAGTTATTGCATTAATTAACATTAACTAACAATTTATTTCTCTTTCACAAGGGATGGCCACTTTAAATATCATTTAACATCAACATTTTGGAAAAGTTAATGGTCTTTAGTAGCTTTACAAGCATTATGTTTCAGTATGAGATTGTGAATGCAGTTTGCTAAACAGGAAACCAAACCTTGTAGATAACGAGTCAATCACAGCAAAATGAACGTACGTGAAACACAGTGATACCTTTGTGCTAAAATAACATCTAGATAACATCTTCCCCTCATGTTGGAGCCCTGAGAGATCAGCAGGCAGATTTTATCTACAGTGAAAGCTTTAACTATAAATCAGTGAATGGGAACAGAGAGGGAAGTGTGTTTGTTTGGGTTTGGACAAAACAAAAGTACATGTACAGTACATGTTCAGAGATCGTGAGTGTGTGCATGTGTATTTAAGAGATTGTGTTTGCAAGTTTGTAACTATGATGACCTTAAGCATCTCACTCTCTCTGGGTATATATTCATAACAGCATACTAACATACTACTGTTATCTCTGCATACTGTACAAAGTAAAGCATTGTCTGTATAGCAGCATATACAGTGTATGTGTATATATATATAAAATACATGGTTTTTAAAATAAATTGATACTTTAATTTAGCAAGGATGCATTAAATTGCTCAGTGACATTAATAATGTAGCAAAAATATTTCTATTTCAAATGGTTTTCACAAAAATATTAAGCAGCATAACTGGTTTCAACACACTAGTAGTGATGCTGAAAATTCAGCTATAGAGCAGGAATAAATTACATTTCAAAATATTATAATACATTATTATATGTATGTATTATATTATGTATTACATTATAATAATATAATACATTATTATACCTATTATATTACATATAATATGTAATAATTTTTCACAATGTAGAGTGTTTACTATGTTTTTTATCAAATAAATACAGCATTGGTGAGCATAAGAAGCATAAACTTTGAAGTGTATTCTGTTTCTAAGACTTTTATGCCTTCTGAAACAGCCTTTTCTACTCTTTTTCTCTTTGGATGAACAGCATGCAGAAAACAGGTAAATTGCTGCTTATTTGTAGTTAATCAACTGTCTAAATCAAGGCCTTTCTATCTATGTTTATTCACCCCTCTGTCCCAACTCACTTGTTCCCTCCCTCCGCATCTTCTTTACACAATCTTTCCTCTTCCAGGCTCCAGATGGCGAAATAAGAGGAGACAACAGAGGTTTGCTTTGAGTTTTCCATAAATGTGTGTGTGAATGAGAGAGAGAAAGAGAAAGAGAAAGAGATAGAGAGAGAGAGAGAGAGAGAGAGAGAGAGAGAGAGAGAGAGAGAGAGAGAGAGAGAGAGAGAGAACAAAAGGGATAGAAAGGACAAGACGACGTTGGGATTTTACAATGTTCATTTATCTTTATGGGCTTGGGGCAGGAAATTTCCTTTAATGATATACGTCTAGGCCTGGTCTCTCATTTGCTTCTAGAAAAGTGATATCTCAGGGTCACTGTCCTGTGCTCAGACGGTGCACGACAACAGGACACACGTGCTCTTTACCTCACTTAAAACTGTAAGTGTATGCTAATGACAGACTGTGATCCACACACTGATGAATAGCAGTCAGCATGAGTCAGATGGAAGGGTTTTTTGTTGTTGTCCAAAACAGGTATTCAGGAGCTCAGAGAGGCTGTGTGCCATTTGCACCGCTGCCAGGTTCTATTCGAAAGGCTGAGCAGCATCTTGACTTTGCAGTGGCTGAGTCACTATTCTGCTGTATTCGTATTATAAAAAATGTATGTGGTGGCCAAGAATAGGTCTAAAGTTGGAAAAAGATAATCCACCCCTTATGAAAAAGAACACATTAGGGTACTTATAAGAACATATTTAAAGGCATAGTTCACCCAAAAATGAAAATTAGCCCATTACTCACCCTGAAGCCATCCTAGGTGTATATGACATTCTTCATTCAGACTAATACAATGTTTTATTAACCCCCATGATTTACCCCCATGATTAAAGTGTGGAGCACTTTAATCATGAATAGATGCGCTTTGATAGACTTCCAAAGACATACAGCCATTCACTCCCATTATCAAGCTTGGAAGAGCCAGGACATTTTTTTATATAACTCCGATTGTATTCGTCTGAAAGAAGAATGTCATATACACCTATATGGCTTCAGGGTGAGTAAACCATGGGCTAATTTTCATTTTTGAGTGAACTATCCCTTTAAGTACTAACTGAATGTGATGTTTTCGGACACTTGCATGTTATTTACTAAATTAAATATATTATTGTTTAAATGTATATAAGAAAAAAATGAGCTGTAAATCTTATGGTAATTTTTGTATAATTTCATAATAACTTCTATGGACTTTGAAAGTGTGCTGCCGAATATTCTGCATTTATGGTAAACTAAAATATACATTTCTATTGAAACTTGTAGGCCTATGTACAGTATGTCATGTATTTAAATATAGAAGTTGCAATTTGGTACATTTAAACTACATATTAAATGTAATATGAAATAACACACTACAATTAACTTTAAAATCAAGTTCTTTACATGTGATTTAGTATGTTGACCAACACTTCAAATTAATTTGAAGTGTGCACATTAAATGCACATTAAATGCTCCCCCTGTCTTTCATTGGTCAGACAAACATTTAATCCCACCCCCAACTCGTGCTATTGGTTGAGCCAATGTTGCTGTGTTGGCTGGTAAGGATGTTCAGACTATACATGGGAAATAAGGCCTCACTCATATTCAATAAGTCTCATTGTGTACAAGTTTGTAAAATGGTTCTCAAAATGTACGATGTAAAAAAAAAAAGGTGCATACACAATTTCTTATAAAAAATGTTCAGACATGCAGAGGGATTATTTGATGCCAGAGTTTTTTCAGAGAAATCAACTTGCAAATGACTTACAGACACTTTTGGGGCCAATTGTGAAATAAGATATTGGAGTGTTAACTGGAGAAAGAAAAAGCTGGAAGACAGAAAACAAAGTGATCAGAGCGTTTTGTGAATATACAAATAAAAAATAAGACTAAAGAGCAGAGACAGAGAGTGCTAAGCTAATATCTAAGCATGCAATAAGGAAAATAGCATGTACTACATTATCTAAAGGTCATAAAGAGATTTGGGTTCAAAGGTCAAAAGGTTTAAGGGTAAGGCTGGAATGTTCTCTTCACAACCCTATTCATTGTTGTATTGTCATTATCATACCTCTCTCTCTTTTCCTTTTAGTCACTGCCAAACCACAAAAGAGGACTGACCCTGAAATTGACTCAGTGCTGATATAACACTGCGTTTGATGTGTGTGTACTCTGTTTTAACTGGTATGGTATAACACAAGCCCTGACATCAAAGGCGCTGACGTTCCGTTCCTGTCCTCTCATTACTGCCACCTGGGTCGGGACAGACTGGTCTTCTGTGCCCATAAAGTCAATGCCAGGGATGCCAGGTTTAGACGTCTTGGAAGCAGCTGTTTTGCTTTGTGTGTATGAAATGATACCACTTTTGATTGATTGGTCATACTGAAAAGTACGCGGATCGTTTATTTTCTTGATCTACATCCACAGTGTGTCTCTACAATCCTCATATTTGGACGCTTTGGTGTTTCATAGACACGGAGGTAGTGTTACAAAAACACAAGCTATCAGCTATCCGTCGTCTTTACTCTAAAGCATCAGCACAGGTGACCTGGATACTGTGACTCATACTTACAAATGCCTTTGATCACAACTCATAGTCATAAGAAGACACTGTGATGTATAAAACACATCTGTAATAAGAGATAACAGGCCACTGTCAGTTCTTGGATCAGGCTTTTGGGATCATCCAACAGTCAACGCACCACTCATATCCAATAACTCAGTATGAAAATATAGTGGGTCTCATGCACTAATAATAAAGTTATTTCCAAAACGGTTCTCAAAATGTACAATGAATATAAAAAGAGGTGCACACACAATTCAATTTGGGTAAATACATTTTAGTTTAGACTACACACACACACACACACAAACAAATGAATAGGAATAATATTTTATATTAAAGTTATAATATACTAAAAGTTCAACATAATGAGGACAATTGTCTCTGTTTCTTGATAAAACATTAATGCTGGGTTCAGACTACACAATATCTTTTGTCTGTTATGATAGTCACTGTTTCAGATTATGTGATTTTAACCGCTGACTTGTTTTTGTGTCCTGAAAGAGAAACACGTCAGATTACTTGTTGCTTCTCGACCAATCATCTTTAACTATGTGCATGATATCATCGAGAAGGCGGAACTAGTGATTGACATCCGGAAACAAGAGCGTACACAAACAATGGCTACTGAAATGACGTGTTAGCTTAATGCTAATTCCAGTACTCACCAGGTTGCTGAAGCACCACCACCATCGTTCACCAGCATTTATCTTTTTTCGCTCTGTCGTGGTAGTCCCTCGAGAAAACATCATAATGACAGTAGTATTGTTGTTATAGCTCCAAAAACCTTTCTTCCATTGCATAACTGCTTCTTCCACCAAGCAGCACCAATACCATCGTTTCTCTTTCATTTCGCCATGTTTGAAAGCTGTGTATGGAAGAGCTTTTGTGCTCCTTTTTGTCAAAGTATCACAGAAGCAGCTTCGATTGTTGTACACTATGGCATATACGAGATAGGCAATTGTCATTTACAAATCAACACAACAACCTACGTCAAATGGATAGAGTCACAATTGGGCTGATATTGTGTAGTCTGAACCTGGCCATAATACTTCTACAATTACTTGTAGGTTGTTGGAGACCAGTAGTCTTGTTTGAGTTGCTGTTATTGTTTGTTATTTATGATTGCGTGTGATCATTTGTGTTGGTGTGTCCCTTGAACGCGACTCATCATTAAATCTACCTCATCATTACATCTCATTCAGATCTTGAATTTGAAATTGACCCATTTCAGACTTTCAAGCAGATCACTTTGTGCTGAGACAGGATTCACATGAGTGACTTTCAGGTGTGGTTAGTATTTGCGTACCATATGCTCGTCAGTGGGCATGAGGGGATGCCAGTTTCAGAGAAATGTGCAGATGTATATAGTATGGGTGTGTTAACCACATCCCTGCAAGCTCTGTTCCAAAACCTATAGTGAGCTGCCTTGTCGACTGCTAACCCTGCTAACACTTCTCTTTGATCTAAAATCCAGTGAGGTTTAAACTCCTTCACCTTATAGATTCTCCATTATTTGTCTTTCGCTCGTTCGTTTAAATCAATCACCCACGTACAGTGTATCCCATAACGCAAAGCTGTTAATGTCCATAAGCTATGCTAATCTGCCTGCCTAACCCTACCTGTTAAGGAAACACTGTAACTAATGTACAACCTGTTGTAGACAACTCAGTCAAAATTATTTGAAAAACTCAAATAACTCAAATTCATCACATGAAGAGCACAGGAGTTTGACATTAGCATGTTGCTAAGGTAATAGATATGTTTCAATGCACCTATTTTTATTTTGGGAATTTTGGAATGGAAACGCAAAGATGTGTATAAATTCAAAATATTTGCATAAAAACATGCACTCAAATGAGGCAGACATTTTTATCTGATGGAAACTGCGATGGAAACACCAAATCCCTCGAAAAAAAAAAAAAACAGATCATGTGTTGATCTGCCTTTACAGATCATGTGATTGGATAACTGCAGCAGGCCAATTTCATTGCACAGCGTCTCAAATGTTGGTTTGATCATTCTGAAATGCCTGAGCCAAAGTCTGTCATCAGAATGGTTGGGTTTAATGACCTCCCAGAAGTGTCTCACATGATTGCGTTCCCAAACACCAGGCATCCAAACACAAGATAACATGACAGCATTTATTGCATTTCATCTGTGCGCTCTGCAGTCACAAGTCATTTATGATGTAGTCACAGTGACTTCCCCAATTAAAGCAACTTATTTTGTGCCAATTTCCCAGGAAGTGTGGATTTTGTTCTCTTGAACACATGGAATGGAAACAGTGCTTCATTCACAATGTTTTATGCAATTTTGGCACATAAGTTAAATTGGCAACTTTGGATGAAACATATTGTGATACTCAAATAAGCATAAACATACATAGAGTGCATCTGAAATGACATACTGTCTGAGCAGTAGGACAAAAAAACAGTATGTGAAAAGTGTAGGATGTCCGAATTCACAATTTTCATAACAGTTTGCAAAAAGTAACTGGATGATCAACTACTTCTGCAGAGATTCTGAAGTGTGCATCTGATGGACACTTTCCTGTCACATGAGGCCACGGGAGAGGATTTGTGAACTGATGCTAGTAGGCCATATGGCAAAGTCAACATGACAAACAAAGTATGTTGAATTTCATTCATACTATACAGAACATACTTTTTTAATGGTCCCAAAGTTCATTCGTCATCACATGTAATACATACTTTGACAGTATTCAATTTCGGACGCATCTATTGTATATACTGTAGTTGACTCGTTTGCCATGTTAGCTTGCTGCGTTCTGTGATTACCTTCTCTGTAAATGATACATTGATTTTGTCGAAATGCAGATATCTAAGAAGGCAGGGTAAATGTGACTGGCTACTTTTTGGAACAGCCATTGCAGATGCCAATCATGCCTTAAAATGCTGTCTAGGTTCACTGTGTCCCACCGTTACACCCTCCCACACCCTCTGGCACCTCCACCCAAAAACTGCCCATCAATCATTGGTGTTGTTGTTTTGTCCACAGCACTCAGGCTGATTTTGTTCTCATCACTTCTCTTTGATCTAAAATCCTGTGAGGTTTAAACTCCTTCACCTAATAGATTCTCCCTTATTTGTCTTTCGCTCACTCGTTTTTCATTCAGAGCTTAATCACCCACGTACAGCGTATCCCATAAATGCAAAGCCGTTATTGTCCATAAGCTAAGCTAATCTGCCTGGCGTCTGAGTTGTTTTGTGCGGGTGTGGGAGTACAGGCTCTCAGGGTGTGGAGATGTAGCAGAAGGTGTGTTTTAGGGTGTGACTTCAGCAGACTGTTCCTGCAGGGAACAGATCGCTCAACGCAAGCTCATTGGAAAAAACGTACCTAAATTTTTGGAAAACTTCAAAAACGTACGTATACATACAATGCACTGCCGTTTTCAGTTTAATGACCACTAGTAAAACACCATCAAACATGCTTATTCCTGTTCACAAATTATGATTACAGGGGCAGAATATCATATCATTTTCACATAGTTCCTTGCAGTATACTATGATATGACCTTAAAACACTTAGTGCATGATTTGTAAACTAATACATTTAGACATTTGTTGTCACATAAGTTGCTTCACATGTATGGCTTTTCTGACATAAGGGGCTTTTGCACCAGGTAGTAGGAACTTCGTTTTAGGAACTAGCCACCAGGGAACTAATGGTTCCCCTAGAAACATTTTCCTGGTTGCATTCGCACCGCCAGTAGGAATTCTGAAGTGACTTAAGCAGCGCTTGTTGTTGTTACTTTTACTTTGACGGCACTGAGAACACCAGAGACTGAGCACACAGTGGTCCCATTCTCCGTGTTCATTAGTTCTTACGATCTGTCTAACAGTCCTGTCTAACACGTTATTAGATAGAAATGTTATACATAGAAAGACATATATGAAAAGGTATTAGCGTATCCTGTGTGATTGATGTCCAGTGTTGCTAGTTGGCAGAAAAACATAATCATGTTTGGTTTGCTTGGTCCCCTCAAAGATGCACTGGATTTTCTCCCTAACTTAAAGGTTAAGAGGCCCATCTATCACTGTTTTCCGTGTTCGTAGAGTTCGTTTCTGGAGTAAATATGTAGGCTATAATCTGTGTGTTTACACAGCTTTTTTTAAAAATGGCGGGTGCTGGTGTTCCGAGTGCGTTCGGCCAATCAGCGAATACTAACGTCACGGGTAGTTCCTATAGTGCTGGTTTACACCCTACTCTGAAGTAGGAGCTAAATTATTTCCTTTATAAGGAGTTCCTAGGACTAAAATCGTTCCTAGTTCCTGCGGTGCGAACGCGCCGAAAACCAGTTACTTCCGCCAATCGTTCTAGGAACTATGAAAAGGTTCCTCAGTTGTGAAAGCCCCTAAAGTAAACTTTCTTGGTAGCTCACCTGGTACAGCATTGCACTTGAGATGCAGAGCGCTTGGGTATGAGTCCTGACAAAAGAGCTCAAAGAAATGGTATGGTTGCTTCAGCATGCGTTTTTATCTCATGTTTGCTTTACTATCAGTTAGGTTTAGGGTGTGTACATTATTTTTAAGCATTAACCTTTTAGCGGATATTTAATTTACGAACTGCCTTGATACATACAGTACAACAACCCCCATAATATAACTTTGCCAGATTCATACATTTGTTTTGGATAAAACTAAAATCCCTTTTAGTCCCACTCACTGGACATTTCACTTTAAAAGTGTTGCGATATGTGCAAGAAGCAATGTAATATCATTTTGCAGAAATGTCTCCGCAGGCACGTTTTTCCAATGAACTGGAGTTGAGATCCTGATAGAGCCTAAAAGCTGCTGCTATCAGCCGCTAATGGAGCCTGAGACAACTCTGGCTAATGCTCACAGTATCTTAAGGTAGACAGGGTCAAGGACGCACATTTTTCATCACAACCAATTACACCCCCTTCTCATTCTCTCTTTGTCCCAACCCGCTTCACATTCAAGTGGTTGGGAATTCCTTTTACAGGAAACAGAGCAGCATTTGATCTGCATGGCCTCAACAGACACTCTCATTGTGTCTTTAAATAGAGCAAAAATTGAGAAAAAGACCTTAAAAATCCCCACCAATGTGAACTTGGCCTCATCTGGATCTGAAGTGAGGGGTGGCTATTCATTGGACGGCTTGGCAACCGAAACAGAGCGACAATCTTGACCTTCTTGTTTTTCTGGAATTCCAAACATTCAACTGTCTCTTTCTGTCTCTACTTTTCTCAATCTGCTTTTTGTTTCTATTTCTCCTTCCATCTCTTTTCTCTGAGAGTCATGTGCGGGCATTTCAGAGGTGCCTTCAATTAGCCTTGGACCCAGGACCTTTGGCCTGTAATTATAAAAACAGTGAGAAGAGCTACGGTGCTCGGCTGAAGGTTTGTATGAACATGCAGATGTGTGGACAAAGAGGGGACTAGTGAAGGGGATTGTATTTCAGCCAGATGACTCAGCTAAGTGTGAAAACCACAGCATGGCACGGGCCTAAAAACATATCTGCCATTTCTTTCATTGCTCTCTTTCTCTCACTCCCTTATTTTACATTATTGGATTAGAGCCCTGATGGTTTTGCTGACGGAATCAAAACCTACTTATTTAAAAGAGAATGTCAACTTTAGCACAAATACAGAAATAGTATATATCTATTTATTTTTATTTATGAAATCGAATGGTGTAGAGTTTACTTTTGAAGCCCACTTGAAAATCACTTTCTTTTTAGACGTGTAACTATAACATGTTAAAATGAAAGATGAAACTAAACTATTTTACTGTTACTTTTACCGCCCACAACATTTAAGCATGGGACGTTCTGTCTGGACTTGATCTGTTGTGAAGGAACTATGCTCGAACCAAAGCTGTTCGGACCAATGAAATTGTCAGGGCGGGCTTTATGCGATGTGTGGACAGATGATCAACAGTAATGTAATCATCCACGTCACCAAAAAGCGGTTTGGCTGAATGGCTGTCGCTGGAAAATTTAGATGTAGATGTAGTGTAGATTCTGTTAAGATCTAGACAGCGCATTCATTTTAAAAGAGGAACAGAGAACCGCGATCAAGGCATTTGTCGATCGGAAAGATGTTTTTGCCGTCCTTCCTACAGGATTCGGTCTATCCGATTGAGTGCAGAGGCATTTTTTTTCTTGGTTCGGTTGAAACACGCCCCATAATCACAGCCCAATGGAGCAGTATCAGACTCACATTCTGACTAGAATCTGAGTATGACGACGTCGAGCTACAGTAACAGATGAGTGGCGGGAAAATCAAACGAAGGAACACAATGTGACTAAAGAATAAAGTCCATGAAAACTACACAAACTGAACATAACAGTCAGAATTTTGCATATATGCAGATTAAGTGGTGCTTCATATCACTTTTTTACGGGAAAAACGACCTGAACAAATTACAAATCCGCCAATTAAAGCAGAACTCACCTGCTTGGCCATTGCTGTCATGCAGCACAGAACAGCCATTTCATGTAATGATGGTTGTAAACTGTGGTGTAGAGTGACAGGACTGTCCATATAGACAGAGAGGAATGTGATGAGGAAAGGACGTCACAGCTGTCTGTAATATGTTTCCATTTATATTTGTTTATTCTGTGAGGTAAAGTGTGCTAATCTTGTGTCCCTTTCAGAGTGACCCCCCCTTCTACGTCACCAACGTGATGAATCGCCCTCACCCACAGATATAGCGAGTCACTGCTCAGGAAGCCCTTACTAATAGACCCCCTGGATCCTGTTGAGCCTGAAGACTAATGCCAGATGAGCAGTTTGGACGGCACTGTGTGGGTGTGGGCCGCTCTATTGAAGCTGCGTGGGTTGAGGATGTCGGTGATGTGTCTATAAAATAAACAACTCTAAAACTCAACCCAGAAGACAGTAAATAGGGCTTTCCATGAACCAAGAGAGCACAAACGGCATTCATGTGTTCACAAACGGCATTCACAAACGGCATTCATTCAAACGGCTCGTGTTTTAAAAAAAAAAATTACATACATGTAAACTTTCTTATATCGCAGCATAATATGCAGAGACAACTTTAAGTTAGACATTTGTGGGATGATTTTCACCGAGGCTCTTTTCAATATCAAAACACAGCAACATTTACTCAACCAATATTTGTGAGTTTGGGGCAGGTATAGGCATAGATTAACGCCAGAGCGGGACCGCGATTTCATACCAACCCCCACAATCTCGTCAAATTCTCTTTGTTGATTTATGGCAGACAGAGGGAGTGTTTAGGAAACATGTCTGAAAACAGTCATTCATTAACCAATTTTGGCACAAAAATTACACCTTTATTATTTATACACCTCAGTTTATTTATAATATTACTTCATAATACTTAAATACAACGTTGGACCTTAATGAATTTCATTGCATGAACAAAACAAAACTTAATATTTCATATTTTAATTAATATATATATATATATATATATATGAAGAGTTCAGATGCAAAAGCCTCTAAGTGCCATTTGAAATTTTCTTCTAGAATGATCATTTTTATCAAGCTTGTATATTTAAATTCAGTAATTTCACTTAAATGACAATTAATAGGTAATCTTCATAGCCATTTAAGTGAAATTACTGAACTTAAATATACGAGCTTGATAAAAATGATCATTCTAGAAGAAAATTTCAAATGGCACTTAGAGGCTTTTGCATCTGAACTCTTCATATATATATATATATATATATATATATATATACTGTATATATATATTACAATATCAACAGCTAAGCATATAAAAAATGCTATTTTATGTAGAACATATTTAAATATATAAATAAAAATTCTTTCCACACTATTTCATAAAATTTAAATAATTATTAATTTATATACCCACTAACAAAAAAGTATCATAATATGTTGTAACTTATGTTGTTATTTTTAAATTACAATTTTATTTTTACATTTTAGAATTTAATTTAAAAAAAAAAAAATTAGGCTTTAAAAAAAGTTCATGAACAAGAAGGTACTATAATATATGTTTCCCCCCCCAGACATGGTTATAGGCATTATAGCTTTTAAGTATCCATTCTGTACCGTGGTATTACCATCTCGGTCACACTTAATTTTGATCGTCCACTTTTGTACATTCTACTGACTACAAGTAACTTTGCAGTGTAACCGTCTACTAATACTAACACTAATGAGCATGTTAGACATGTACAATGTTATTTATAGTCAACAGAATGTGTTAAAGGGACCATAAAAATAAAGTGAAACCACCATCTCTTTACCATGGCCAGTATTTTTGTAAGGGTCTGCTCTTAACAGCCTTACACTCTTCCTGTAGCGAACCTTGTTTCCCACAGCTCTGGAACATGATGAAAATCTGCAGTCTTTTATACCATGTTCACCCCTAAAACATTTGCACTGCTGAGAGCTGCTACCTGATTATAATGTTATTCCCAAATAAACTCATCCACCACTTCACAAGGGAACACAAACCCTGAACACTGGTGTGCTTATGCACTCTTAATTTGAGTTAATTATTGTTTGATTTCACTGAGCCAGTCAGTGCGTCTGTAAGTAGAAACAAATGTAGTTCACCCTCTGCACTGTAAAAAATATTTTAGCAATTTAGTTATTTCAACTTATTTTTTTAACTAGATTGTCCAGACAACAAGAAATTTAACGTTTTTTTGTCCTCAACTTATCGAAATAAGTTAGTTAAACTAAAAAAAACCCATGCAAAAAGATAACTCAAAATAATGAGTTAAGTTTTTTTACAGTGTGGTAGCGCAAGAAAACAAACAGCCGTGAGTTGATCAAATAAGCAGCTCGAAAAGATTCATTACAGGCAGTGGATGACTGTCATCAGGGCAGAACTAAACCAAACACACTTCCTTCAGTTCACATGGCTGAAAAATGCTTGCATGGGACACATTTGACTACTGCAGGCGTTCAGCTCAGACTGGAACATATACGCAAATGTAGATTTTCTGCCAGTTCTTAATGGCTCGAGAATTCAGAAAAATAGATTCAATTGTTTTCCCCACTTTGCCAACTAGATAATAATAATCATAAAAATATCATTATAATCATTGTGGCCAAATGACATATTATAGTTATTATAATTTACACAATATGTAAAAATACTGCATTGTAAGAAAAAAAAAAAATATATATATAGAACAATGGAAAAGGCATTATCCATTAAATTAACAGACATTTCCATTAACACAATGCAATGCCCAATAGACCTTACTCAGACCAGCGCCATGACAGGTATGAAAGTGAGGCTGTGAGGGATAGACTTACTGTTTTCAATGGGATCCGCTGTAAAAAGCTGTATAAAGTTCCTCGATCACTTATAATTTTAAACAGATCATATTGTCTGGATTTTTTGGTCTACTGGAATTTCTCAGAAACATATTTTTGCATGGTTTTGTCAGCAGAACAATCCACAAACACACTTAATAGCAGTACAACCCACTGAAGAGATGGAGGTCCTCACAGCCTCGCTTTCATTCCTGTTAAAAATCAAAGATGGCGCTGCTGTGAATAAGGTCTATTGTAGGTAAAAAAAAAAAAAAAGGTAAAACGCTTGTGAAAATCAGTAAGGATATTGATTCATATTAACATACATTTCAAGTCCAAAAAATATTATATAATAATTATCTGTGTAGGTATACTTAAAAATTTTTAATTCAAGTTTAATTCAATGTCTGTCACAATCTCAGTCACAAGACCAGTCACCTCAGCAGACTACATTTCCCATAATCCTCACTCAATTATCATCCACACCTGCTATCATTCACCTTCATCAGCTCCACGATTTATTTAAGCCTGCTTCACACACTCATAAGCGTCTGGTCTCGTCATTCTACACTGAACCTGTACCTGACTAATTGACCCTGAAGTCACTGTTCTGGATCAGGGTGAATTACCATCACCCCATATCTCAGTCACCAGACCAGTCACCTCAGCACACTACACTTCCCATAATCCTCTGACCATCACCTGCACTCTATCCCCAATCATCAACACCTATCATTCACCTTCATCAGCTCCACTCTATTTAAGCCTGCTTCACACACTCATCAGCGCCTGGTCTCGTCATTCTACAATGAACCTGTACGTGACTACTTATCCGTGCATCAAACTGTCTCGTCTTCTTCAGTTTTCTGTGTGTTTTCGTCTGCCAGACTTCAGCCACTCCTCTCCATAACCTGCAAAACTTTAATTCTTATGCCAGTATCACCAGAGCTATCTGAAATCCTCACCTGACTTTAATAAATTCCATTCAGGGTCTACATGTGTTTGCAACCTGTGTTCTGTTTCATCACAATGTGTTACTTGCAAGGTTTTTTTTTTTTTTTTTACCTTTTATTTTACCAAATTGTGTAATTGGTGAGACAAACAGAGAGTCCCACCCCAACTCGCTCCATTGATTGAGCTAATATTGTGTTGGGCTGATTGGTTGCTCAAACAAAGCAATGTTTTGATAGTTCGACAATTGTATTCGCAAATAAAGCAAGGAACTTAATAAGTAGCCTATATTAAATACACACTTCTTATTTTGTGTTTTGGGCCAGAGCTAATAACAAAAATGTTCTTCTTGTATGTTTTGGTGTACATAGACAATATTTAAAGTGATTATATGAAATAACATATTTGCGTTTGTTGGGTGGGAAGCTCCGGTAAAAGCCTGAGAACCTAAAAGCTTCAGTTATCAACACCTCTCACCCACAACAACCACAGCACATGTCTTCTCTTCTCTCCCATGACATACTTTCCTCTTTCTCTTAATAGCCCATCACTATACTTCTATTATTGTGCTTCTAAAAAAGGAGTTCATTGTTTGTTGCAAAGCCCTTCATGTATTACTTTGCAGATCTTCTGCCAACTTCTGATCCGTCCACTGGATTTCTGTCTCTATTTTAGGATTGATATGACACAAAAGCATCACCCTCTCTTACACTTCACCTCTTTTCATGGGTCTACTTCTTCACCCTCTTTTATTTGTTTCCCTTCTTCTTGTTTTTAGATGAAACTTCTTTGACCAGTAGCTAAATTAGTGAAATTACAGTTCCCTTTTAAAAAACTAGTTAGTGGTCATCTTGTCAATGTTTTCGTAGTAACTTTTGTCACTAATAAAAACTATAAAAATAATAACGTTTTAAAAACACAAAATATGGTGCTTTTTATAATTTATTTTGAAACAAGGTGAAAGCTCATACATATACTATTGCAGAGCCTTCATTCTGCTTACAACCCAAAAATAATCTTTTGGGCAGATTAATCCAGATGAAATATTTCAGTGAATATTTTACAGACGTAAGTCTGATAACAGCGGAATGAGCGGTTGTGCTTGAAGACTTCGCAGACTTTAATGCACAAGCCCTTTTTTGCGGATCTTTACAACTCTCACAAGAAAATGCCTTGAACCTTAACAAATTTGTCAAATCCAGCAACTGTTTTTTTGCCCAACTAAACCAACATTTCATGGTGGGGCCAATCTAGGCATGATATGGGCTTGAGGTATGGGCCCTACATGGGTTTGGGCGCTTAATGGGTTTGTCCATGGGTTCCATGTTGGTTCTGTATGAATAAACCCATACCCCGACATGGAACCCATAGACAAACCTACTAAGGGGTCATGACATGAATTTTTTTTTAACATGTTCTGTGAGATTCAGTTATAATGTAAATTTTTTTTGCACAATATATATATATATATTCAATAGTTGTGTGGAAAAACTATTATTCTGTGCCTCCTTTACAAAACAATCTACAGTAAAATGCTCTGAACAAACATACAATCACCCAATGCGATCTAGAATGCCATTAAAATAAACCATCAACTTGTTTCCAATGCTGGAATCCTTCTGAAGTCTCTACAGAAATAAGCAACAAGTTGTTTAAACAGGATGCGCCAAACAATTGTTTTTACGCTTTAATTTACTCTTCCATTTGTCCTCTTGTCGGCAGAATCAAGTGAGTGGAGTATGTCAGAAACCGAAAACACATCTGTATACTATATCCAGTGTAGCAGCATCAGTGGTTATAATGGATTCTGCTTTTCACGCGACGTGACACTTGTATCCAGTGTAATCAAATGTCAGCCGCTAAGCGACTGAATGCAAGTGGGCGGGGCCTAAGGTGTGATGATGTATAACTATTCGTCAATGTCTTGTTCTGGATGCAGTCAAATGCAAACGTACTTCCCCGTGTGACTTCACAGATTCTTAAATATCAAAACTACCCATTTTTGGAGCTAGATTAAATAAACTTTGTTTATAATGAGGATGATCTTTTAAGCTATGACAGAAGCTGGTTCAAAGACTCTTATATGTCAAAAAAGCAAGGCAAATTTGATTTATCATGCCCTTTAAGGGTCTAAACCTCAAGCCCTTATCGTGCCTACTATACATCGGCCCCACCATGAAATGTTGTCTGGGCAGAAGAATTACTTTTACCAGTGTGTTAACTGCTAACTGTCACCTGTATGCAATATTCATATGCAAAAAGCCACCTTTTTTGTGTGTTTTTTTAAACTAACTTCTGACCTTTGTGCATCATAAGGTTAGTGGGATCTTTTTAGATAAAGCAGGGTTGCCAACTCTCACGCATCTGGCGTGACAGGCACGCATTCAGCCTTAATCTCACGCTCGACAAAGAAATCTCACGCTAAATGAGACATTCTTCTGTGATGTATTTTTTATTTCCTCATGTGCGCTAATTTCCGAATTACTAAACAAGTTCAGGCTCTTAACTACTGATTGGACCACTGCTGTGTCTAATGCCTTTCTCTGATTGTCGATTCGCTGGAAACATTTGTCGACGTTACGTCTGTGACCGTAATTTACCCTTTTCACACGCGCTCACGGCAGCCATTTTTCTCAAGCAGAGAAAAATCGCGGGTCAAAGAGGACACTGACACCGACAGACAAGACAGAGAAAGTTATAGGCTACTTTTGATATGGAACAAATTCTCTGCTCTCATATTCTGTCAATATTTTTACGAGATTCAAACAATAAATACAGTTGTTGGTGCTTTTAAATGTGACAGACCGCTGTAGCGCTTCAGCTCAAACGGCACGTGATACAGTACAACTTTTTTTTCCATCATCAACCCCATATATCATTCCATATATCATAGATATATAAAATCATAGTAATATAATAAAAAAAATGGCACCTGTAATACAAGTAGCTTTTCATACACTGCTATTTAAGTTAGCAATGTTGCTAATCCAACTAGCTATTTTAGTGTCTTCCTGTCTCTTTTGTTGTAGTACTGCTTTGAGCTCAGTCAAGCCGGTTTATGGAGAAAATGAAGGGTTTACAGCTCGGATAGTTTGAATGGAATGTCTGTGACAGTTTTTGCCCTTGAGCACTTCCAAAATATCCCAAATACAATGAAGTTAATTCGCACTTGCTGAATGCCTCCACAGTGAGAAAAAGTCACGACCGTAACAAATATCGTTCCATCTTCTATAAGAGCTTTACCCCCACTTGGTTTCCCCCTACAACATTTACTTACAGCTATTATCTCTTCCTGCTAAATCATCACGTTTGAACGCAAAGGCTAATTATGATTGCCAAAATGTCCTAACCCAAGCTTTGTTGAAATTTATCACCAATTATTGAAATGTCAGGGAGTAGGAAGTGTTCAAAGGTGACCACAACTTGCCGTTTTAAATTACGGTTGTAGGCAGATTAAGGTTTGATTGCGGAATAGTGAAATGTCAGGGTTGTGCATAACTTCTCCCACATCTACGGCCCCCATGTACATGACTCATACCACCTTATCAAACACAGAACTCCAGAAGTTTGCGGTGAGGTGGGATGTTTAGTTCTGAGATTGCAACCAAGTCTTTTCCAGGAACCCATTTTAATAACAAAGAAAGATGCATAAGCAGAAAGAGGAGGGAAATGCAACAAATGTATCTCTTGCGCTAACTCACATATTGCACGCTTCGTGTCCCCACCCAGACTCAAGGTCAAACAATACCCAGTGCAGCATTTTCTCTCTCGTGGCAGGGCGTTCACTCCCTCGGAGTGTGTAAAGACACAGAAAGTAACAGAGATATTTCAAATATTTATAAATAGGGGGGTGGAGACGTAAAGAACAACTAAATTGATGTTAAGCACAAGATGTACAGTTGCATAATAAAATGTGCTCTCGAAAGAACAAAACCAGACCCGCCAGTCTCAGAGAGAGAGGCGTGTTCTGTCACGAGGCAGTTATCTGTTATTTGGCACCGTTGCAGATCATTAAAGTCTATTTGTTAAAGGGTAATACAGATCCTCCCACAAGTATTGCTATAGTTTTATGAGAACTGAGCGTGTTTTAGCACTACAGTACATCATTCCAGGTTCAAGCTGTTTTCTCCTTGTTGGAACGAAAACATGAACCCTCTGCTTGTTTATAAGTACTTTGGCATGTTTAGATTCAGATGGGCCTAAAAACTGATTGCCAGAACATTCCAA
Source organism: Semotilus atromaculatus (assembly GCA_031834385.1). NCBI lineage: Eukaryota > Metazoa > Chordata > Actinopteri > Cypriniformes > Leuciscidae > Semotilus > Semotilus atromaculatus. The sequence continues at coordinate 22,555,832 of JAULUF010000010.1, forward strand.
CGGTTATTAGTCTTTTTGAAGACCACTATTGACAGGTGTACATTTACAACTTTTTTTTTACAAGTTTGGCCTTGCGCAAAGTTAAAGGGATAGTACACCATAAAAAATGTAAATGTTTCATCCTCGCCAATCAATGAGTTCAGCCAAAAAATGTATCAATCAATATATCAATCAATATATGTATATATACTATATATATAATGTATTCATACAATGATAGTCATTGGGGTTGTTTTGGACTAAATTGGGCTTAATTAACTTTCATTTTACACTCAACATGTTCGTGTATTTTCGAACCCTTTGCATGATGCTCTGAGATGCACGAGTTTGCTGGGAGGAGGGCGGTAGATGCTTGTTGGAACAGCACTGATGTTTGTTAGGAAGAATATAACCAGCCTTTGTGAGTGTGTATGAATGTAGCATATTGTTTCTTTAGGAATCCCCATCATAGCATTGGACACAAACGTTTCCATTACAGATTTGCGTAAAATTTGTGTGATTTTTTTCTAAATGTCGACAAAAAACTATTGTGAAATGACGGCGTTTCCATTAACCAATGTTATGTGACTAAATTGTGATTTTTTCGATTCCAAAAATTATGGCGACGGATGGTGCTAGGTTTACGTATATCCTAGCCTCTGCACTGGTCATTATTATTATTGGAAGGAGACGTGTGTGTGTTATCCATGCATTAATGGCAAGGAAAGACCCTTATACTGTGAGTGGCTCATATGAGGAGTTTCTGGGTGTTGCTCCCTCATATCTGCTTCGAGGTCTTGATTGTGGTATTTCTTTGAGGTTTAGTATCCAGTATTCCTGTAATTCTTTTGTCTTTTATGAATTTAAAGAACTCTGTCTCGTATTCTGTCCAAAAACACCACGTCATCTACGTCAGGTGACCTGTAAATGTGCAAAACCTGTTTCCATTGCAGTTTTGCGAATTATTTCTTTTTTGAATTGCCTGAAAAATCACCTCATGCGAGCGTACATTTTTTTTTGTGATAAATGGGAGTTTTTGCGAAATGCACCAATTTCCATTGGGCGTATTTGCAATTTGCGCAATTTGAAGGGTAACGGAAACACGACAGAGGCTTTCTGATGGGAGGAACGGCATATCCTAATCAAATACACTGTCGGGGTCACGTATCTCTGCCACTCGGTGCGTGAGTTTGAATATGTCATATCAATATCTCCCTCAGAGGGTGTGTTTACACTCAAAAAAATGGTTTTGTGGCACTGTTCTTTTTACCCAAATATTTTTTGTTAAAGTAACACACATATATTTATTTTACCACCAAAACACGATTTTATTGCGTTTAATTAACTTAACCTGTATAATTTTCCACTATACTTAATTATCAATCGTTAAACTAATGTAAAGGGTTTAATTTCATGATTCAAAAAAACCCGGATGTGACGATTTCCAACATATTGGATGAAGATGCATGTGAAGAAAGGCGGCAAGGTGCATGACCTCAAAGAAAATATAAAGGTAATCTAAAGGCAAAGTCTTTCATTTCAGAATATTTTATGAAATAAATAGCATTTCAGAAAGTCTGTTCTGGAATGCTTTAAATATATTGCAATGAAAAATAATATTTTGGCTGCTTGTTCAAATTGCTTCAAATGAGCTTAAGCAACACGTTTTGTCCAAACTTAATTTGATTGTGTTATATCTGCTTAAATATCTAAAATTAAAGTTTACTTAATCTGTTTGTGTTGGATTACATGGATGATTTGTGTTGCATTAACTGAAACTGGGCGGTGCTTGTTAGTTCCCAGCATGCTTTGCATATAGCTGAATTAAGAGAATAAATGTTGAAATTAAGTGTTATTTTATTTGTTTTTGAGAAAATGAGGAAAGGGGAAGACTTGATAGTGTGTAAATGTGTTTAATGTTCAGTTACATTGCAATTATCAGAACAATTTAAATTACAGTTGGTTACCATTGTGGAGAAGAGTGGAGCATTTGGTTAGTCTGTGGACTGATTCAGTAAGTTTAATTTCTATGGCTAAAGGAGCACAAAAATCTTAGCTATTAAGATTTTAATAAGTGCTATTATTAGCTAATAGCTTGCTATAGTCTAAAAGTTTAATTGAAAAATCATGTAAATCCTCACCTTAGTTATTCAGTGCATTTTAAAATAAACTAGAGCATGTTCACTAAACTTAACCAGGTTTAGTTACAGGGAAGCAATTCCATTGATTTGTTTGGACATTACAATTTGGGTTGTCACAACACAAGGAGCTTACATAGATTTAAAAAAATCCATTCATGTTAATAAAAAATACTTTGCTTGTGTGGAACCACTGTCCATATTTAAATTGAGTAAGTTTAAAGAGTCATTTTTTTGAGTGTAGGTGCTAAGGAGGTGAGAAGCTGACCTTGAAGAAGCTGATATGTCTGCTGCTAATAAGGTGTTTCAGAGTAATGACCAAACCGAGATGGTGTGAACATAATACTTAAATACAAACACATGCATATTAGCTCTTTTAGAAAAATGTTGGGCTCATTGACTTAAATTGTATTGACAAAAAGAAGAAGAAGAAGAAAAAAAAGTACCTATTAATATTTTATATTAATTAAGTAATGTATTTCAAAAGTTTGTGTTTTCAGGCCCTCAAAATGCAGTTGTTGTGTAAATGAATGGCCAAAATGTATTAAAGGGTTAGTTTACCCAAAAATGAAAATTCTGACAGTAATTACTCACCCTCATGTTGTTTCAACCCCGTAAGACTCTTGTTCATCTTCGGAACACAAATTAAGACATTTTTTTTAATGAAATCTGAGAGCTGGCTAACTCGGCTTCAATGTAATTGCATTTGCCAGCCCAGAAAATTTAGTAAAGACATCGTTAAAATAGTCAGAGTGACTACAGTTGCTCAACCTTAAGTTTATCAAGCGACGAGAATACTTTTTGTGCGCAAAAAATAAATAAAATAAAATAAAAACTTTATTCAACTATTCATTTTCTTCCGTGTGGGCCTCTGACATGAGTTCACGAGAGCACCACGACGCATGCGTGAGAACTGAGATGATGAAGCTCACAATCATTTGATGGGAAAGTGTGAAAAGTAAGACATTCATTTTGCGGCATTGGTAAGGCACTTTTACGTTTTCTCGTTGCTTTCTTACGATTCGGATATCCAGGAAATGCACACTTTAGAACCATTTTAAACACTACATCGAGACCCATCTGCGTCATCTTCTCAGTTCTCGTGAACTCATGTCAGAGGCCCACACAAGTGAGGGTGAGTAATGACTGACATAATTTTCATTTTTGGGTGAACTAACCCTTTAAAAAAGGTTTTCAGTTTTATGTTGAACGGCTCCTAAATCGGTTGTTCTGTTTCATAGTTTTCGAGTGTTCTGGTGTTTAATAAATCATCAACTGCTACATTTAGATTCCTTGTCATTCACAACTGAAAGCATTGTTAATATTGCTTCTTAATTGTATTAAATTTAAAAAAAAAAGCCATATAATTATAGATAAATTATGTAAGGCATAAACGCTTCATGTCGGGGTCCTCATCATCCTGTCGGGGGTAATTTTGACAGAACCACCGGCTGGATGTACATTATCCCGCTTATTACACGGCTACTTGCCACATAAGTAAATAAGACACGAAATATTGATCTGAGTCTTTAAACGCAAAGCTTCTGTGGATAGAGCAGTTGCAGCGCGGCAAGTTCAAACTAAACTGACATTTAAGAGATATGGTATACAGTCATTCATATCACGTATTACACAGCATTTTGCCACATAAATAATTATGGGGATAAGATATATGGATTTCAGATAGGCTAAGTTTTAAAATCGTACCTGTTTGTATCTCATAATTCAACAGTGACAGTGTACAAAACAATAGTCACCAAATGGCAGCAGCTGTGTTTGTATGAAACAAGAGAGAGTGAATCCACGAAACTGGATGGGATAATTAAAGGGGCTATATGTAGTTTTTAGCGGCCTCTAGCGGTGAAGTTTCAGATTACAACCAATTTTTACAAGAGCGCTCGAACTCATAGACAATACCGTCTATTACGCAAATATCTCGACGAATACTTGGCGGATTCGGCAAGCACTGAGCTCGCTGGAACCATCTAGTCGAGCTGAAAAGAACCATATAAGTTTTATAATTTTTGGTGGTGTTTTCGCGGAGATATTAGCCGAAAACCATCGGGCGCGCTGCAAAATTGCTGACGTCGGTGACGTCACGATCTCAGAAGAAAATCGCTCGTATCTCTGGAACGCGAAGACCCAGAAAGCTCAAATTCGGGGGAGGAGGTCTCAGGGGGACCCTTGCCTGAACGCTAGAGTGGCGGGCCTCGGGGACGAACGGCTATAACTCGGGGACACGGGTGAGTTGGAGCTCAGGGGTGGGCTCGTTCGAAAGGCCCCGTCCAGCACAACGAATGATTTGAGTCTTGGGAATATTGATCAAAGATTGACCGAGACATAAGCCGAAAAACGTGCGCCTTTGACCGGACGTAACCCTGACTGTGTATAAAAGGAGAGCGGCTCGGGAGCGCGTATGCACGTCACATCCGATGGATTTCGTGGTAAATCCGACCCGGAGACTTCACATAGAAATAAGAATACTAGCCTTCAGAGGTAATATCAAAACCTGAGAACTGGATCATTGTAATGTGTGATTACAACCCCTTCATACACAGGCAATAAAAAAAGGATTCATTATAATAGAAAAGTTACATATAGCACCTTTAAATAACTGTACACAAAATATTGATTCGACTGATTTTTTTATATTTTATTAGCTCACCAAATGCAAAACATCCACAAAGAAAAAAACGTTCCTTCAGTGACCCGGATGAGCCTGTGTTATCAGCTTTGAGCAATTGGGTTGTTATCTGGGAATAACTTACCGCTGGATGGCACCATTGACCAATCAGAATCAAGTATTCCACCGAGCCGTGTAATAAACACAAATAAATTATACATTAATACATAAATTGAATAAAGTCCCAATTCAGTCCCAATTCAGAGTCTGCATTCTTTCAAGGAACTTGCCGCTTTAAGGTTTTTCAGTACATTTCTATTATTAGATATTTGAGGAAAGTAAAACCCAGTACTTATATTGTTGTATAGTTGTATAGTGTATTGTAAGTGTAATCTGGCATTTTCTCTCATTCATTTGTCACCGATGTGCAATGAATTGGGATAAGTTGTGTCCACTAGGATAAGGATCCACTCATTCTATTCTTTGTGGCCTGGGAAACGAAGGATGCATTTGTAGGCCGCATTCAAATGAGACAGCCTTCGTTGCATCGCTGTGACGCATTCAGCCTTCGAATGTAGCCTTCGAAGGATGCAGCCTCTGAATTGGGACGCAGTTATAGGACTTAGTCAGGGTAACGGCATATTTAGCTTTTGACAGGAATGAAAACAAGCCTGTGAGGGATAGAAGTACAGTGCATTCAATGGGTTCTACTGTTGATGAACAACATACGAACTGTAGATGTCTTTTTTTCTTGTCTTTTCGAAGTAAAAAACAAAAACAAAACATGACTCCATAATGTGTTATCTATAGTGAGTTTTGAAAAAATTATATTTTATCTAGACACAACTGTCATGTCTCCATTATGGTATGCTAGTTTCACAAAGTTTAAAAAAAAAAATCTGAAGCAGGTCAATTGTTCAGCGTGGTTTTAGCGCAGGTGTGTGACATTAGCTAAGGGTATAATTTGGCCAAGCTGTTATTATTGGAGAGCTTTTATGGTAGATCTGACCCAGATACCTGCGTCTCCATTTCCAATCCTTATCACCATTCTGAGATGTCTGTGAGTATAATGAACTAATCCGCCATGTATCCCAACCCATAAGCACAGATGCACATGTGGTTGCATTTTATAGATTAAACATGGCACTTGAACCTGTGATTTATCAGGAGTACAGCCTTGCCAGAGACAGCGAAACAGCGCTATACCTCTTTAAAGTAGCAAATAAGGCCTGAGAAAGTGCACTGTTATATAAGCCAGTAATAAATGATAAATAGAGGGTTCGTTTTGTGCGTCAGACGCATGTGGTTTATGCTTGCTGAGTGGACACATTGTTCAATTTTATAGCCATATACAGGTCGAAAAGACCCAACCGTACCATGGCAGAACTGCCAAACTAGAGTTAAAATCTGCTGATTCAACTTGTTTTCTATATTATCATGCACTGGTGATTGTACCAGTGGATATTGTGGTGAGTGGTTTGAAACCGTGTCAGATCAAAAATCCAGACTTGTGTCTCTATGTTTTGACTGGCCGTCACTGATCAAATATTTTCACTGGAGATTACAGCTGTCCATCAAAACACCCAGACCCTTCCCCCGCAGGAACGCGAGGAGAAAACGTAAAAATCCCATCTGTAATGTGTTTCTCTGAGATCTAATATCCAGATGGGGTGCGTTTGTGGCATAACAGCTCTGTGGGTATAAACTCACAAGTGTCAGCTTTTTAATCTGAATGGTATGCTGACAGATGCAAGATTTAGAGTGCACTAGTTCAAATGCATGAGTAGCAAAGTGAATGTGAGCTTTGATCTAAGGGGACAAAATTACTCAACAAAAATGTGTGGTGTAGACAATAGCTCTGGTCTAAAAACCTGCCTTGCTGTTTATATAGGCAGCCTCGTGCACACAGAACGTCTTCAGACCTTCCACATTTTTAAACCCAACGTTTGGTTTTGTCCATATTCGACCCAAACATGGGCTGAAACAACCCAGCATTTTATAGAGTTAATGTAAACATGCATTAGATGGACATCTTCGGCCACTGCGTCACGTCTCTCTGTTTTTTCAGTATCTTGCATCAAGTGTCAAGTTTAAACGTAGTTCAACCATATAAAAATGTCTGCATGCTGCTCCATTTTGCAACATAACCATGGCCACGGGACTATAGAGAGTGCTGCAGCACCCAGTGCCGACAGCTGTTTCACTACATTGGAATTTAATATGTAACTACTTAAAAAAAAATAATATATTTTTGTTTTTCAAGATGTTTTTTATTTTTCCACCTTTATTCATAAAATTACGAATTATTTAGTTTGGTAACACTTTATTTTGATGGTCCCTTTTGAACATTCTGTTGACTATAAGTAACTTTTCAAAAACATGTCAACCAACTCTCATTAGAGTATTAGTAGACTGTCTGGTTAATATCTGCAAACTCTTTATTGTGATGGTCCTCCAACAGACACTCTACTGACAATAAGTAACTTTTCAACTACATGTCAACTTATTCTGACCCTAACCCTACCAGTCTATTAATACTCTACTAATACTCTAATGAGAGTTAGTAGAAGTGTAGGTGCAACGTTACTTATAGTCAACTGAATGTGTTAAAGGGACCATCCAAATAAAGTGAAACCTTTAGTTTTTTTCCGGAATAGATTAACATGAATATGGCAACGTTTTATTATGTTGGAGATGTACGTTGTATGTACAGTATCACCACAGTTCTAAATTAGAAATTTCTGGTGAGTGGTGCTAAAAGCTTAATGCTTCATTTTAAAATAACGTACACCCTACCTACACATCAACCCTAAACCTACCCGATAGTGTTAACAAAAGCAACGGTGACATAAAAACGCAATCGTAACCATGGCATTTTTGACATATGGACCCAGCAAGTGATAGCTATCATTTTACCATCTTGGTTAACTATAGACCCGATATAGTTCGGCTATGAGTAGCCTTCTAGCCAAAATAACCTTGAACTTGGTTAGATGTCATTTTTGCCAAAATAACTTGCGAGGTGTATGATATTCCATCATGTAAGCAAAGTCAACAGTGATTACATGGTATTTGGTTTAATTTCTTTGACATGTTCTATGCATATCCTATGCGTCTATTCTTGGGCTGTGGTTAGACGTCTATTAAAGTTTCTCAGAGAGCCAAAATTTTGCCTATTGTTTTAGCCTAGACATCAGGGCTGTGTTTGGACGGCTATTAGACGTCTTTTAAATACAAAAATGCTTGCTGGGGAGCTGGTTGGTTAAGTGATTCAAAATATATTCGTTTTCAAATCATGCACTATGGTAAAAAGTGTTTTGAAGTCATAACATTGTAAAAGGAGTCGCGTGAGACTCTTTAGTCTTTATAAATCCAGAACCTGCCCCTGTAATCATGTATGAAAATTAATAAATGTGCTTGCTGTTTTAGTGCCTCTAGTGTTCATGTCTGTTGGAAACTGCAGTAATATGTACGTAGTATTGTTACTTATTTTGTGTATTTGCCAATGTTGCCACAGGTACTGTATACGTTTTTCCAATGAGACTGTGTTGTTGTTGTGTTTTTTTTTATGGGAATGAGATAGATAGATAGATAGATAGATAGATAGATAGATAGATAGATAGATAGATAGATAGATAGATAGATAGATAGATAGATAGATAGATAGATTGATAGACTGATAGATAGATAGATAGATAGATAGATCCAACACAATCCAAGACTGGATTATGGCCATAAAAATTTGAGGTAAATGTGTGTAAATTAGTATTTTAATCTATTTTAGAATACCAGAAGTATAATTTGAGTCAACATTCTTCTTAATCTAGTTATCTTGGTTTGATTTTTGTCTTTGAGCTTGTTGCAAAGAATTGCTGCTTAAAAAACATAAAGTCAGTGTACTTGCCTTTAGCTGCCTTAGCTACCTAAGAAAGCAGAATAATGTTGCTGGCATCCTTTTGGAACTGAAACGAGAGGATTAACAAGAAATGCCGTGATTTATAAATACAGTATAGAACTCAATTAGATCCAGCTGAGATTCCTGCTTTCAACTGCACAGCACATGTCCAGTTCTGTAGCCGTTACTGTCAGATCACATTCAGACTGGACTATAGAGAATAAAGTGGATTTCATTTTCTGTTTCCACTCGCCCCCCTCCCTTTCATTCATCTATTTCCTCTTTCATTCAGACTTTCTCCTCGCCGAGCCACATGGTCCAGGATCGGTTTCACGGGACTAAATCCAATCAGGAAAATCAACAGATTTTCCATCACATGGCTTTAATGGGAAAATAGGTGGATTTCCAAGGTGCCTGATGGGTTTGTTTTGTTAAGAAAGGAGGGGTTGTTCTGAGAGGAGAGTGGGATTAACTCCTCAGAACCAGAGGAAGTGAGAGAGCGGGCTGCTGATAGTCCTTCCCACATTCGAAACAAATGTGAAAAGCTGGGAGTTGTGCAGAATGGAGAGGTGTTTTGGGTAAAGGTTACATCCTCCTGCTAATGGGATTTCACATACACACAAACGCATACGGACACATTTCCTCTCACACATGTACTGTATGAAGCAGATTCTGACCTCTCAACAGTGCACATGTGGAAAGTGTATTGTGAGCTTAAGTGAGATTTGACACTGTCATCCTCTCTGTTCCAGTGCAATCTGGGAGAACATGCACAAACAAAGACTATATGAACACATACTGCAATGACTGTCCAGTAATAATGCATTTCTTGAAATGATCTTCATGTTCTCTTGTCTGTGTGAAATGTGTGTGCGCCGCTGAGTGTGTATCACCTTCCCTCTCGTGTGAACAAGCAGACCCCTTTTGTGCATCAACCGCAGAAGAGTGAGTGCTAGAGGAAGACAAAAACGAAAGAGAAAAGCCATTGAATATGTAAATGTCATATATGAAAGAGCATAGTGTGGGTTAGTGGTATGGCGGAGTGTGTCTTTCCCGATGCACCGTACACACAAGAACACATCCATCTGCATTGTGCTTTGTGGTCTCGTATGCATCACCTTTTTTTCTACTGTTCTGAAGATGCCACAGTGTTTAAGTCACAGACTGATTTTTCTCTTATTTGCACATGTATGTGCACATCCGTTCTGCACTTTAAAATGAGGTTTTATGTAATCCTTCCATGTTTTTAGTATTGTTGGTATTAGTCATAAGATATTGTGAGAAAACATGACTATAATTCTTTTTAGAATCAAATTCCTAGCATTTGGTAGACTTGCCAAAAACTATCGTTTGGTTTGCTAAAAATTAATTGCATTTAGCAAACCAGTCTTAGATCCAGTCGGCTTGTGCCGAAGTAACAAAACATAATAGTGACTGGCATAGAGGCTTTCTGATTTTAGCAGTGAATGCTTAGACACGGCTCAGAAATCTGAACTTGGCTAATGTTGTTTTGTCGATCAATAATGCAAGTTCCTGTTAGGCAAAAAGAAAAGGTCACTGAGAAACCAACCCCTCCAGGACTCCGTCTCTAAACCTTGTCTGGGTTAGCAGCCACAAAGCCACACGTGGGGATAAAGAACAACAGGCCATTTCTCAAAAGAAAGAAAGAGATAGTAAGAGAAATAGAGAGAAAGACACAGGGTAGTACTGGGGGGAAAAAACACTGAAGGTGAACTTACAGAAAGAGAAGCAACAGCGGCGTCGAACGTAGGAAGATAAAGCCACAACAGAGAAGAGATCGACCACCCAGTGGTGAGGGGACAAATGAGCACGACAGGTGTGAGCAGCAACATCTCGCTGGGAATCCCTCACGACCTCCTACATAACAACCGCTATTGCCGCAAGGGTGGGGCAAACCTGCAGAAGGGCTCGATCTGGAACTCAGTGTTAAAGATTAGAGGTCAACCCTAAATGGCAGTGCTATGTGTACATCCAGTGAGCTTTAAGAAAAGAGAAGTTAAGAAAAGCTAATGAAACCCTTCCCCCACTATTGGTTTTTGTGGTTCCTCAAAAAGTCCATGTACTTGGCTGTACTTTCCTGCAATGGGAAGACACCTGACTGAACTTCACTGATATCATCGCACATCATTCCAGCACAGTGTGAAAGCTTTCTTTTGACCAGGAACCCTCTTCATGGGTTTCCCCACAGTGATTTTATAAACAGGACAAGGAAACAGTAGAACAGTAGGGGAACTCGACTGCATTTTCTTGTTTTTCTTTTAAAGGAAATTACATGTAAAAGTAACTAAACTGCTATGTCCAATTTTTTTACCCTTTAGATGATTTGGTCCTTAAAATTATACTTTTGATGCTTCACAAAACATAAGTAATTTTATGCTTTAATGATATCTTTCTTCTAAAACCACCTTTTTGTTTTTGTTTATTAACTCAGGGACGACGTATTTTTGGAAGCCAACCCGGAAGTAGTCGTAGTAGTGGTGCAGTAAATCTACACTTTGCTGGAGAAGCGTTGACAAACTCAGTATCTTGAGCAGCACAAACACAGTCGTGTTGTCCACCATTGTCAAATACTCACACATATAGACTGAACTGCAACACACGCATGCGCATGACCAGGTTTACTTTTTTTTTTTAAGGCCCCCAAAAGTTGAAAGTTGAAAGCGGTGTTGGTACAATAGTGGTCTTGGATGTTATACTGACACTTATTGGGGTGTATGCATTAGGTTTTTAGGCATTAGGCATTTTTGTAGGACAACACGGAAGTTGCATCCCCATGGTTTCCCTGACAAAAACCCAATAGGATTCTTCCATTGGCTTTTGGATTATTGCAGAAAATTAGCTCTGTGACCAACAAAAGTTTTTGTTCAACATGACAATCTTCACATATGAAGACAACCTTTATGATTTTTGAAGCCTAAATACTATTGCCAGAAGTAAAAAGCTAAATGCAGGCTACACCACAACTACATGACTTCAACTTCACCATCACTAAGCTTCTGACAACTCTTTTAGTGTTTATTAAAAACAAAAACAAAAAAAATACTCTTCAGTGCCATCTAGCCACTCGCTAGCAATAACTGCCTTTTTCAAGACAATTAAAAGCTTTAAAAAAAGAGGGTATTACTGATGTATTTTATATAGAAGAATAAAACGTGAAATTAGCTTGAGCTAGCGTTCACCACAGACCTTATTTCAGGCATGTAACAATAAACCCATTAAAAACCCAATGACTATAGGATGATGGTACTGGAAGCACTAAGGATATGTTTACATGACAACAATGTACTTAAAGGGTTAGTTCACCCAAAAATGAAAATCCTGTCATCAATTACTCACCCTCATGTCGTTCCAAACCCGTAAGACTTTTGTTTATCTTCGGACCACGAATTAAGATATTTTTGATGAAATCCGAGAGCTTTCTGAACCAGCCATAGACAGCAACGTCATTGCAACTTTCAAGGCCTAGAAAGGTAGTAAAGACATCGTTAAAATAGTCCATGTGTCAGTTCAACCTTCATGTTATGAAGCAACAAGAATACTTTTTGTGCACTAAAACAAATAAAAAATAACGACTTTATTCAACTATTTCTTTTCTTTGTGTCAGTCTCCTGAACGCTGTTGACGTATTAAACACAGTGCAGTGCTTCTGGGTTCTCCGTCAGAACGGCGCCTCACTATTGGCTAGCTCCTGTGTCAGCATCACACGCATGCTCACGTGTACAGCGTCGCCCGATGTTGTCTTTCTCCTGCACAATGAATCATTTATTTACATCTTGTCTATACTTTGGTTGTTATAATGTGAGGATTCACAAGAGTGCAGAGCTCAGGACGGAACAGAAACTCTGCAGTGGTCACCCTTATGTAGAATAAAACTTCTTTAGGTCTTTTGTGCACCTTGTTTGTTGCGTTGCTGCTAATAGATATTAAATATTCAGATCAGTGGTTGAGCAATGTGTATTTTTGAGGTTGATTACAAATTCTGAATATTTGCTAACTTGCAAAACCAAAAAACAACAAAAAAGAACTGAAGTGAGGTGTGTGTGTGTGTGGCATGGGCAGGGTGGAGAGCGTTATCTGAAACGTATCTGTAACCTCTGCAAACTGATCTGAGCTTTGCTACACTACACCTGTGGTCTGGATGCAGTCATACTGGATTTAATCTCAACACACACACACACACACACACACACACACACACACACACACACACACACACACACACACACACACACACACACACACACACACACACACACACATTAATATATAAATTATATACATATATATATATAAATACATTTATATATTATTATGATTTTTTTTAATACATATTTTTCATATTTTCTAAATGAGCACATCCTTAAATATCCCCAGATATTGTCAGATTTAGCTCACTTTTGGGTAAAATGTTTTCTCTAAACTATATCTAAACATGCAAACACATACATTAAAATCTAAAATCAAATAAAAAATAAATCTGTGAAATTTACGGTAAAAAAAGTCACAAAATAATAGTATAAAGTTAATAATAAAGAACCAAAATCTGTTTTGTACCTTTATAATATCCTGACAGCCATCTTCAGAACAGAGAATGCCACATAGCTTTTCCACAAGCTGAGCTAAATTTAAAATTATTATAAAAATAATTGTATTATTATTTAATGCAGTAAAGATTAATTTATCAATATAAGATGTCACATAAAACCTAAAATACATAAAATGTCTTGTTTGATCTATTACAGTTTTTCACCATACAGTAGGCCTATATTGTAAGGGAACTTAGCATTAACCAATTCACAGGTTTTTACCATAATAGTTTTACAGATTTTACAGATTAAAAGTACAATCTTTATACCATCTTGTGGAATTGTGTAGTTCTAAGATCTTTTTTTTTTTTGTGAAAAATAAGAAAAATCTAAATGCAAAAAGGCCTGTCCACTGACCCATAAACTGTCAAAAGGGTACAGGCATGGACAGTACATTGCACTTACGACTCGCCAGACCTGTACAATGTACCAGCGCTGACAGTCTCAGGTTAGGCTTTTAGTGTTGTGTAGAGGTCAACTGGTGAGTGGTGAAGGAGAGATAGAGAGGGAGAAAGAAAGAAGGAAAGAAAGAACGAGAGGTTAGCGATGGAGGTCAGGTCAAATGCTAATTTACCACATGGCTCAGTTGAACAAAAAACAGCAATGTACACCAAGTAACCAAGACTTCATGGGCAAATCTCTCTCTTACACACAATTAAGTGTGCTGGCTGAGATTACAACCTTGAAATAGAAAACGGCATCTCCATCTCACATTTCACTGGGGGCTGTCACACACACACACACACACACACACACACACACACACACATGCAAAAGGGGTTGAGTACAGCTCTCTGATCTTATGATGGAGAGGATGTGAGACAAAAGCAGACCTTTCAAAAGAACCCCTTCATAAATAAACATTTACATTCGGCAAAAGGAGTGTGTTCAGTCATGCGTGAAGAGTTTGCGTGTGTGTGTGTGTGTGTGTGTGTGTGTGTGGGAGGTTGTCTCTGCTGTGAAATGCACTCGGGCCATTTTCAGTCTGATACTCTGCATGTCCACTGACCTGTGACTGTTCACTTCACGATTTCTCTCCTTGAACTCTGTCTTTCTTTGTTTTTCTTTCCCCCCAGTGGGAGAGGTGGGCTGCCTATCTGAAAAAGTTCACTCCGGCTGAACTGGACATTGATAAACGGCTTGTTTAACACAGGGAAAACCAAGAAATACCAGATAATTGTGGGCCTGAATGTCCTTGTCGTTACATTATTACAATTTACAAGGCAATGATCTGTAAAACTTGCTCACAAGTCAATTTATGAGCAAATCTTTCTGTTTTCAAACAGGCAAACCTGTTCATCATTTGGTCTAAAATGATTTATAGGCAGTCATTCTATATGCCTACTAGCTGTAGCTTTATATTGAAACATACATTCAGTAATTGTGTGAGAAGTTTGACTCATTTCCACAAACCACTTCTTTCTAAGAGTTAATTTCAATGAGCTGCTTCAGTATCACGTGATATTTACATGCTCTAATCTTGTTTTAATAAATGTCTGTGTCAGCAAATATAACACTTAATCATGATTAAGTAGGATTAATCATTGTATTTATTGTATTTTATGTGATCCAGTTCAGTTTTTACACAGACAGTATAATTGAGATTAATGTTCATGCCGAGTTTGTCGCAACCGGGCTTTTTTCCCCTGCATGCTGAAATTACGACTATAACAAGACTTTATTGTGTCTCTGTCATGTTGCTTACATTACCGTTTTCCCACTACTATTAATTACTCTGTACAAACAGGGTCAGACAAATGTGCAAATATATAATCTTGTGTCTTAAGCATAAAAAAAAGCTCTTAAAGGGATAGTTCACCCAAAAATGAAAACTGTCTCACCCTCATGTCATTCCAAACATGTAAGGACACACGAAGATAGAGATTTTAAAGAATGTTTCAACTGTTTTGTTCATTCAATTAAAGTCACAAGAGTAGAAAAAAAATCAAGCAGGAGATTATTTCATTTTGGATTAACTGTCTCTTTACAGTAAGAAATGTGCCTTTGTTTATCAGCTATGATTTAGCTGTAACAACTTACAGTTGCTAACTTATATGATTTGCATTTACAATAAACGATACAACAAATCTCTGAAATTTTTCAAAAAGTTAAATAATTTGTGCTCAGTTTGAGTGATGCTCATTCTGAATCAGTGTGTTTTTAACTGATTTTTGAGTCTATGAGTAGAACCAGTTCCGACCAGATCAGACAGATTCCCAAATGAACCATTCAATCTTTTAGATTACAAAAATGATTCGTTCACCAAAGAGAATTCAGTAACATGCCGAATATTTGTTTTCTTTGCACACAACTGGGACCTGGAATGCACTTTGTTTTAGGTGGGACAGGAAGGCCAAACCAGGGTCCTAACATAACCCTTTCCCGGGAGCCATCCAGAGTTTATATGAGGACAAGGAACACACAGGCCTTTGCACAAACACAGTTCAGCGAAACTATATTAAGCACGGCACGATCCTCACACTGAGGTGTGTGGCATCCAGAATAGAACACAGGCCAAGAAAAAGGGCAGCCTAAACTTGTCCACCCTTACAAGCAGACAGACTCTCTCTCTCACGGGCTGGTACAACAACTAAAGATGTGCACATTTACAGAACACAACACTCAGCGGGTCTTGAACTGCCTCTTCGGCTTCCCCAGAGACCCTCCAATCAGCATCCTACAGCATCACAGAGGCTTTTAGCCTGCCTCTGATTAAGCAGAATAGCAGAAATTAATTCTGCTGGGCTGAAGGGTGACATCATGGCACATGGGCACGCTGCCAACTGCTTACATCTGCAACAATCAGGTCAGCGGCCCACCCCCCGCCACACATACTGTACAGTCTTACGCTCATTGTATTAACAGCACCAAATCTTATCCCGCAACCCCCTGATAGCCAAACCCCATCCATAAGCGTGTAAACAAAATCCTTCCTTTTAAACTCTACATACAAGAGACTGTTGAAAAAAATGGTTGCTCAGTCACCTATTTTATCTGATTTGTCATTGTATTACAGAGGAACGCTAAATATTTTTTGGAGGAATGATGAAAAATCCTCCAAAGTCCAGGGCCAAACTTTGAAGAATCTAAACAAAAGGCCCAGTGCGGGCTGAGAGTAACCTGACCGCTGCTTGACCAAAGCCCTTAGCATCTCGCTACGCTCTGATCAATGAGTGCTCATAAATCTGACTTGGTAGTGACTCACATAATGATTTTATCTGCTCCGTATCCCCCTCTTCAGTGCCTCACCCCTGACCTTTTCCCTGAGGCAATCTTAAGAGGATAATTTCTCACAGCATAAGCTGGAAAGGCTTTGATGAGTCGACTTGGTTTTCAGTTGTAAACAATATTATATCAGGGAGTTCAAGGGGTTGAGGAAGAAATTTACAGCGTAGTTCTGCTCCAAACTGCCCACCAAGGCAACAACTTTAGGCAACATCATAGCCCTTGACATGTTCCAAATAGCAAGATACTTTATTTTGCCCAAAATCTAAGGCAGAAATGCATGTATGCTTCATAGATAAGGAAATCCCAGAATGCATTGTGACAAGCTAAGTAAAAAGTTGGAGGGGAAATTAGTTGAGGGTTAAAAAAAAGTTCAACTTTTCAAATATGCGTCTTGAGACCTTGCATTTTTTTCACTCCGCTGCCTAGCGTCTTGCATTTCTGTGTGAACGACCTTTAAATCATGGACATCAAGACATTTTCTAAATGTCTATGTACTATCCGTCAGGGCACATTCTAGGGACGTGTTGCAGAAGAGCTAACACGCTGAAAAATATACATCTTCTAGCATGTCAAATAGTGACATCTCAAGATGTATATATTATCAGGGATGTATTTTTTGCGCCTATTGTGTTGTTAGCTTAGCAACATGCTAACATGAGTCTATTGAAAGTAATCATTGTATGTATCCTGCTAAAAAAAAAAAAAAAACATCTTAAACTGGATTGTTTTTCTGGTATTATATTAGTTGGTTTAACTGATTTTAGAAAGGTTTTAGAAAAGATAGTCTCTCAGCCTGACCAGGTTTTCAAGTCTTCTTTCCAGATGGTTTAATCAGTTTTTTCTTGTGCATTTCACATTATTTTGAATTGTACCGAACAGCTTGTCATAATGAGCTTTTAAAAAGTGTAAGTTTTATTTCAGTTCGGATTCAGGACAGTGAGCCAGCTAAATAGGCTAACTGTCATGGCTTTAGAGTTGGCATGTATGCTTTTTTTTTATGGCACCATTGACCACCTTATCCACACTGACCCTCCTGTTAGCGTCTCCTCCTCTGTACCTTTGACCCCTCTCAGCTACAGCTGAACTCACTCTGATTTGGTGCATGACCAGGTCATGGTAATGGAGGGAAGGTTTGAAGCTGGGAGAAAGTAGTATTATCTGTGAGAGGAAGGATGGCATTAGAGATGGAGTGATCTGGAAAGAGTGGGAGACAACATGGCACATAATTGGCCAAAAGAATGTGCTCCACTGGCTCACATCCAGGAACATTCCGACAAGGCAATGCCCCTGGGGAGGTATCCTTTCAGAGCCAATGTGAAACACAAGCTTTTAAAAAAGAGGAATAAAGCTGGATTACTGAAGTAATGTCAAAGCAACCTCTGGCTTAGAAGCATCGACATACAGTGACTATTAGTGACTATTACAGTGGTGTTGCCGACATTGTGAAGTCTGTAGAGCAAGAGTGCCAACATCTTAACAGCATTTTAATGCAGGCCTATGTTTTAAAGGGCCATTTCATGAGAAACCAGATTTTTCTTGGCTTTTTCTGGAAGTAAAAAAAAAAAGTTACCTATGTACCCTATTGGAAAATCCATTTTAAATTGGTAGCATTTCTGGTTTTTAGCTAGTCTAAGATGGTCATTTAAGTTGTGCAAGCTGAACATTAGCCCACAGACTAGCCATCATGTTCCAAAAAACTAGCTTGGATACCTTAAGTAGCTGGTTAGTAGAATTGTTGCTGGTTGCTTGAATTGTTGCTTGAATTGTTGCTGACCACAGATGGTCTACTGATAAGGTCTTCTCATATTTTGTCATGGCTATGATCTTATAACTGTCAGCAAATTGACATAACCATTCATACAGATCAGTGTCTATTCAGGAACCAGCAACTTGCCTGGGGTGTTGTTAATGTGAAGAGGTTGGTTAAACACGTCATGCGCATATAGAGGTCTTAAAGGCACAGTCGCAAAAAGTTCTAACATTTTCCATCTCTAAACCATAGAATAAAACAGGCGGTTTAATTTAAAGATCAGAGTTGGTGGAAAATGCAGGAACTTTCATTTTGTTTCTTACACAAAGCCTTTATATGTTTTCAGTGGACTTAAGAGTATAGCACGAGTCATACAGCCTGGGTCTCCCCATGCTGTCCTGTGCGCAGCGCGATTTTATTCACGCTGCAGCCTGGATTCCAGGGACCAGATTTTCACCTCAGCTAACCAATCACAGAACGGGGAGGGAGCAGCAAGACGATGACGACGTCTATGCGACACACCGAAGCAGTTTGTTTATATCTATGGATCCAACATGGCAGCAGACGCGAAGTTACCTTTCGATGCAGCCTTAGATATTGTTCTAAGTCGTTTAGAACAATTATTAGTTTCCTCGTCTAATTTCTGTCACTCTCCATACATCATCTGGTATAATTGAAACGATTGGCTATGAGCTACGTACAGGCGCATTTGATAGACATTCGTAGCACCCAATATACGGCTCTGGGCATTCGTAAACCACGCCTCAAATACGAGAAAATGAACATGTGGTTTCCAGACCACGTCTCAATGAGACAAGATCTGACGTTAGCCAGGCTACGAGTCATATACATTTCTATACAACTTTTTCTTTTTCTGTCGTTTTGGAGCTTAATAGCCTGGATCCCATTCACCTTCATTATATTGAAAAGAGTGGCATTACATTCTTCAACATTTCACATTTTGTGTTTCATGGAAGAACGCAATTCGTTCAGGTTTTGGATGGACATAAATAAAGTGGAGGATAAAGTAAACGATTGCAGAATTTTGAACTTCTCTTAATGCTTGATCACATTTCGAACCTTATTTCTGCTATTTCTCTTTCTTTCTCTCACACAGACCTTAGCTCTAGTTCTGACCCAGCAATAAACTTTCTTAGAAAAACACATTGAATAGTTTCATGGTTTCTTCGTCGCAGTGATGATAGTCACTGATGGGTGTTAACCACTGTCAAAAATAGATTGTCGAAACATCTTTTCACACGGGTAAGACATAATGGAAGAGTATCAGACGACAGAGAAGCGAGAGATCGTTGCTGTGACAATACACAACAGAGCAGACATAACAAAAAGACATGTTTATTTTTCTCTTAGATGACTGGTCTGTTGTTTCTGACCCACAGATTGTCCCTCTTCTCCCGACTGGAGGAAGGACTCACCACGGGAGTGAGGAAGGTGGGAGGAAAAACATGGGAAGAGGGATAGATGGAACCAAAGAGTACAAGTCATATTGGCCACTTCACTGCTAATTTTATTGTGGCTTTGCATCCTTTATTAAGGCTTTAAAGTAGAATTTTGGGTGAACTACTCTAAAATGTATTGTTCCCTACAAAAATGAAAATCTCTCATCATCTATTGACCCTCATGTCATTCCAAATGTGTACGGATTTCTATTTCATAAAAATGCCTCGTTTTTTTTTTGTCTGTACAATGAAAGTCAGCTGGTTTCAATGTTGTTATGGACCCCACTGACTTTCATTGTATGAACAAAGACAGTTCTTTAAAATATCTTCTTTTGTGTTATGCAGAAGAAAGAAAGTCATGGTCTTGAGCGACATGATGGTGAATAAATGATTACAGCAGAGACGTGCTGCTTTAATGGATAGTCAGTTCATCCATCCACTCCATTAGTGTTAAAAGGAATTTATAGACATAAATGCACCCCAAAAATATTAACCTTTACACTATCACTACCTATATAGCCGCACATTTATTACCACATTCCGCAATCATTTAGACGCTTTCAACTCTACTAACCTTTGAGTTTACCTTTAACCTGACCCCACTATTTTCCCTGAGGGGCCTTTTCTTCCAGGATCAGAGGAGTAATGGTACCTCACTAGATTCCATACCCCACACACACACACACACACACACACCTCCTCTAAGGGTCTTTGAGGGGGAGCCAGATTCAGCTGTCCAAAGATGATGGACTGAAATGCACATATGTACCCTTTGACCTCTGAACGTGGGTGACAGGGGGCTTCTAAGTTTGTGTGTTTAAAAGGTGCACACCCATCTCACACATTTGTCTTAGTGAGAAGTTTCCACATATTTTTTCCATCTAACCTTCAAACCTCACGAGAAAGGGGTAAAATGTGTGTTTGTAATGTGATCTCACTCGTGACCTGAAATAGCAGTTCAAAAGCCTGTGCCTGGTTATTGTTCTGGGATAATCCACAATAACAGTCTGTCAGATTTCAAACTTTTTCAAACCGAATTCATAAGTAACGCTTGCTAAGGCAAGCAACTTTTTAAACTTTTGTTAAAACTACAGATTGTGCTTGCGCATTTTTTTTATCCCACCTCACAGGCACTCGGATTGAGCCCAGTGCGTTTTGGGTGTTGAAGTTTCCCTACCTTTCTGGCAAAATGGCACAACACCCTTTCCCTGTTTTCTCTTGTCATGTAGTGCATATTCAAAGAAAACTTTGCCACATAAACAGCCAAGTTTTATTAAAAGCCCATTGCAGATGTGAATTAGGCCTTTAAGATTTAACAATAAAACAGACAGAAAAATCTCATGGACTTACATTGAAGGAACGTCCTGAGGTATATGTAAGAGTTTATTGTTTGGACTTGGCCTACTGTAGTTAATAACAACCCTAGCAACCCCTGTTACTTTGCTGATTATACCTATTATCATCACAGACTTGTTCACATAGAATGTTTATTTTTCCAAAAAATGTTCTGCATTTTGCGGTAGTATTAAGTTAGTGTGTAATGTTGCTGTTCGAGCATAAACAAGATCTGCAAGGTTACAAAAGTCCACTCCAAAGAAAGAATCCCCATTAACAGAATCCCCATTTAAAGAGCTACAACAAACGGCTCGTTTGGACTACAACACGACATTTCCGGATCTTACGAAGGCACAATTTCGGAAGGATGGGCTTCATTGAATGGTAATGTATTCTGTATCTACATAATAAAAATAAAAAAACAGTCAGAAAACCCTAAAAACACCCTAGCAACCACTCAGAATACCCTCGCAACCGCATACTGGCCCTCATTTATCATTCTTGCGTAGAAATTGGCGTATATGTTGGCGTAAGATTATGCTTACACTCCTCTCACCGCCTGATGTATGAAGCTGTGCGTACCTTTGAAATCCAGGTGTACGCAATACCTGCCCTTGATAAATGCGGCGGCTGAAAACGATCGTCATTAGAATAACACGCCCCAATATATTCAAGTCTCCGCTTCCCCCACGCCCTCATTTTACGCCATGGACACACGGAAGACGGCAAAGAAGAGAAACTTCTCCGACGTGGAGATCAAATGACCTATCACAATGCATTATTTTACAGCAAGTGTTTTGAAACAATTAGCATTTAATATCGTATCACGTCACATGTATTGGGGTGTACAATAGTGATGATAATGTGATGTGGAGTACCATTCATTCACATTAATAATTGCATGTCAATTTGTAATATTATTCTTATTATTATTCGTGTTCGCATTTATGAGGAAAAAACAATGATACGGACGTGAGCGCTCTGAAAGCGGCACTAAAAGATATGCCTATAGGCTATTTTGAAACTTTCACAGAGACATCAAACATATAAAGCACAAAACCTTTCTTTAAACTGAATTTCAATTGTATTAATTGCATCTTAATTTTAATCAATGTTTCATCAACCAATTGCCTGGATTTAATAAATAAAAAGTAAATATAGCAGACGATAGATAGGCCTAATCACGAAACGGAGGCGCCGACGCGTGAACTGGAGCTCGTCTCATAAATGAACCGAAACTCAGCGTATAAGGAAGCCTCTCTCACAGACATGTCTACTTTTAAACAGAACAATTCAAAACGAAAGAAAACAGATTATAGACTGCTCTCTGCGGCGTATGTAATCTGAAATGTGCAGCTCTATTTCTCTCTGGCGCGTTCACTACTGCGAAGATCGCGAGTCAGCATCGTCAACTTCATCTTTGCAACCGACACAAAGAAAACACTTCTTTATTAATAAACAATTAAAATATCTCCTTGCTATATTTTACATATTCATAATCATTACTTTTGCCCGTTCTTTGTGACAGATTTTTACACTGAAGTTTATAATTAGCCTACTATGTTGTTGTTGTTTTTGTCATATGTTTTAGTTTGTCAGTGCGTTTTCTGGTGTTAGGAATTGTTTTTCTGCGCATTTCCGCACTAACTCAAAACGTGCGTACATGTACACCACCTCCTGAGCTGGCGTAGGATTTGAGCGTGCGGTACGCCAACGTCCAAATTGATAAATCTCAAAGTCACCGTGGTTTTGGGTGTACGCCAGGTATACGCTGGAAATTTGGTGTACGCACTTTTGATAAATGAGGGCCACTGTATCTACACACTAAAAAACAATAACAACACCCTAGCAACCACTCAGAAGAACCTGTCAACCACATAGCTACAAACTTAAAAAACCCTATCAACACCCAGAATACTGTCGCAACCGTATACTGTATCTATAGACCTTATGTAGCCCCGCCCCTTTTCAGCACTGCGCTCTTGTCTTTTGACTTCCGGTCTGTATTTTCACAGCAATCTTGCGTAGTTATGAATGAACGCTTATGATAAACATTACAATGCTCATGATAACCTTTGTTAACTCTACAATAAGTAAATCCACTTCACCAGCTAATTACTCCTCGACAGTGATGCCACAGAAATATACAGAGCGACCGCAAAAACAGAAGTTCAAAGACAATACTCTAAAGATGGCGGCACCCTCGTTTCTCTGGTGCATAAGGTCCATACTAAAAAACACCTAGAAAACCCTAACAACACCCGAGCAACCACTCAGAAGACCCTGGCAACCGCATAGCTACTAACTGAAAACCCCAACAACACCCTAGCAACCACTCAGAACACTGCCGTATAGGTAACAATTAAGCTCATAAAATACCTAGGGTGAAAGTTGCTTTGGATAAAAGTACTGTATATGCAAAACGCATAAATATAAAGTTTTCTTAGAGAACACTTTCCACCACATAGGTTTTTCCACCATATGTGGCACACAGTGAGTTCAGGCAGTTACCCAGAGAGGCCTGGGGCGTTGATAGTTAACAAGCTCTCCTGTCCCAAGAGGATACTCTCTGAGAGAGGGCAGCTTAGATTGACATCCCTTAGAAACAGTGATTTACAAATGAGAGCCACACAGAAATCACGTCTTGAGTAGAGCGTGGCAAGATTGCACTAAAAAAGACTCCCTGATGTTTGGTATAACAGCATTCATGCTGTTAAATCTGTGTTTAGGCCAGCGCTTTGGTTCATTTACAGAGAAGCATAATCCAATGTAAAGCAGCGGTGAGTCAAATAAAATACATCTAATTCTGTCTCTTCTCACTCAGATTTAATGTGCTGTTTCAACAATGTGCTCCTTCAGCCCAGTCAGAGCTATAACCGATGTATTCATGTAACTGTGTGTGATCAGTCTGATGTATTGCTTACTGAAATCGCTGTGAGTCACTTCTGGACACGTCTGTGAAATATGATTTTAAAACACTCAGGTTATTTATTACAATTCTGTATGCGTACACCTTGCATCTCCACTTGGATATTCACTATCTATCACTAAAAAGAGAGACTTTATACGGCTGTTTCTGTTATTATAGAAGATGAGTATTCATGTCATTATATGTATGAATTGCATATTAATTTATGTATTTTTGAATAAATGAATAGATCTTAAAATATATATATAAAAAAAGATATAATGTAATTATAATCGATTCTAAATTAAACAAATAGTTCTTCTTTGTGTTTCACATTGTTCCTCTCATGTTCATTGAGTTCAGTCTCTTGTTCCTTTGTTGTTTGTATTGCTGCTTATTTAGAGCGTTCCAAAAAACTTATGAGGTTCCATTTGAGTTGAGATGTTGCCTTAGAAGGCAGCTACCTATGTAGACAGA
Source organism: Semotilus atromaculatus (assembly GCA_031834385.1). Lineage (NCBI taxonomy): Eukaryota > Metazoa > Chordata > Actinopteri > Cypriniformes > Leuciscidae > Semotilus > Semotilus atromaculatus. The sequence continues at coordinate 22,580,232 of JAULUF010000010.1, forward strand.
GGCTGCAACACACAAACACACACACACACACACACACACACACACACACACACACACACACACACACACACACACTTACCCAAACTGCCAGAGAACACACACATACAGTCACATCTAGAGCTATAGTTGGTCTTTAGTGATGAAAAGTGCTCATATGTGTGGGAGGTGGAGGATAAGATTTATCCGTTTGTTTTCCATGCGAATAAGTAGGCCAGACCTCTGACAGACATATCCACATACCCCATTACCCTCAGGCTGACAGGGCAAAGCTAATAAATATCAGATCATTGGAAAGAGAGCGAGAGTGTATGTGTAAACCCCTCCCGAGGGCAGCAGTCTTGATGCCTGGACTGCCTTAGGGAAATCCAACTAAACAGTCCGTCGCTCGGTCTGTTTGTCTTACAAATATGCTTTGGCAAGAACACTGCCACTTTAATGTGTGACAGATAAATCCAACAGAAACATTCAAAAACAGCGGGGGCCAAATCATGCCGTCGGCTGTTGAAACACGACACGCTTCACTAAAATAAGCATTTATAAGACGACATTAATATTTCTGTTTACTAATTAAGAACTTTGTGCTCCAATTCGGCTAACATCCTTACACAGATATAAAGTAATAAGGACTCCTTTGCAAACTGTGCGTGTGTGCGCGCGTGTGTGTGTGTGTGTGTGTGTGTGTGTGTGTGTGTGTGTGTGTACAGTAAGGAGATTCATCGCTTTTTATTTCACAAGCAATATTTCTGAATCTGCCCTTTCTAGTTCTGGTCTTTATAATGGTCAATGATGAGTCATAATCTTATCAGCTTTTTCACAGACCTTCATTATTCATTTAATCACAATGTTAAATACAATGTTTTGTAATATTGTGGGATATATATTCAGTTGTGGTCAGAATTATTGGCACCCCTGGAAAATATAATCAAAGGTGGCTGTAAAAATAAATCTGTATTGTTTATCCTTTTGATCTTTCATTCAAAACATTTGCAAAAATGTAACCTTTCATTGAAATAAAAATAATTGAAAGTGGGGGAGAAATCATATTATGAAATAAATGTTTTTCTCCAAAACACATCGGCCACAATTATTGGCACCCCTATAATTTTTATGAGTAAAATATCTCTGAAGTTTATTCCCATTCACGTTTTTTAGCATACCAGGGTGACTAGGAACATGAAATTGTCTCGCTATGACTTCTTGTTTCACCGGAGTATATATGAGGAAACACAAAGGCCAAATTCCATTAATCATCCTTCACAATGAGTAAACCCAAAGAATATAGCTCCAATTTCCACCATCAGGGCAATAATTGAGAAGTTCCGATCAACTAAAGATGTTATGAATCTTCCAGGAAGAGGACGTGTGTCTATATTGTCTTAATGCGCATCGAGGAGGAAAGTTTGAGTGGCCAAAGACTCTACAAGGATCACAGATGGAGAATTACAGAGATTAGTTGAGTTTTGGGGTCAGAAAGCCTAAAAAAAAAAAATTAAACAACCCCTATATCACCACATCTTTTTGTGGTGGTGGTGGGGGGTCAAGAAAACCAGCATGACAGCAGTTGTCAGACACAACTGGAACTTCAAAAGGGACTGGGTTTCTATGATCAGATGACACTAAAAAAGGGATTTTTGGCAGCAGATCCACCAGATAGGTTTGGAGCAAACGGGGATAAAAAAAAAAAAGGTACCTCATATCCACAGTTAAATACACTGCTGGATCTTTTGTGGGCCTATTTTTTTGTTGGAGGTACTGGACATCTTGATCAGATACATGGTGTCATGGATTCTAGCAAATACCAACAGATAAATGCACATTTTTTGAATGAAAAATCAAAAGGATAAACAGCCATCTTTGATCATATTTACCAGGGGTGCAAATAATTCTGATCACAACTGTGTATATATATACCCCTGGTAAATATGATCAAAGATGGCCGTCAAAATAAATCTTCATTGTTTATCCTTTTGATATATATATATATACACTCACCGGCCACTTTATTAGGTAAACCTGTCCAACTGCTCCTTAACACTTAATTTCTAAGCAGCCAATCACATGGCGGCAACTCAGTGCATTTAGGCATGTAGACATGGTCAAGACAATCTCCTGCAGTTCAAACCGAGCATCAGTATGGGGAAGAAAGGTGATTTGAGTGACTTTGAACGTGGCATGATTGTTGGTGCCAGAAGGGCTGGTCTGAGTATTTCAGAAACTGCTAATCTACTGGGATTTTCACGCACAACCATCTCTAGGGTTTACAGAGAATGGTCCGAAAAAGAAAAAACATCCAGTGAGCGGCAGTTCTGTGGGCGGAAATGCCTTGTTGATGCCAGAGGTCAGAGGAGAATGGCCAGACTGGTTCGAGCTGATAGAAGGGCAACAGTGACTCAAATAACCACCCGTTACAACCAAGGTGGGCAGAAGAGCATCTCTGAACGCACAGTACGTCGAACTTTGAGGCAGATGGGCTACAGCAGCAGAAGACCACACCGGGTGCCACTCCTTTCAGCTAAGAACAGGAAACTGAGGCTACAATTTGCACAAGCTCATCGAAATTGGACAATAGAAGATTGGAAAAACGTTGCCTGGTCTGATGAGTCTCGATTTCTGCTGCGACATTCGGATGGTAGGGTCAGAATTTGGCGTCTACAACATGAAAGCATGGATCCATCCTGCCTTGTATCAACGGTTTAGGCTGGTGGTGGTGGTGTCATGGTGTGGGGAATATTTTCTTGGCACTCTTTGGGCCCCTTGGTACCAATTGAGCATCGTTGCAACGCCACAGCCTACCTGAGTATTGTTGCTGACCATGTCCATCCCTTTATGACCACAATGTACCCAACTTCTGATGGCTACTTTCAGCAGGATAATGCGCCATGTCATAAAGCTGGAATCATCTCAGACTGGTTTCTTGAACATGACAATGAGTTCGCTGTACTCAAATGGCCTCCACAGTCACCAGATCTCAATCCAATAGAGCATCTTTGGGATGTGGTGGAACGGGAGATTCGCATCATGGATGTGCAGCCGACAAATCTGCGGCAACTGTGTGATGCCATCATGTCAATATGGACCAAACTCCCTGAGGAATGCTTCCAGCACCTTGTTGAATCTATGCCACGAAGAATTGAGGCAGTTCTGAAGGCAAAAGGGGGTCCAACCCGTTACTAGCATGGGGTACCTAATAAAGTGGCCGGTGAGTGTATATATGTGTGTGTGTGTGTGTGTGTCTGTGTGTGTGTGCGTTTCAGTAAAAGTATTTAAACATGCATACTGCAAGATAAATTTACTAATGAAAGCCTATTTCTGCCAAGATATGAAGTCACATTGTAAGATACAAAGTCATACTGTATAAAATAAAAAGTCACAATTGTGAGAATTAGTCATAACTGCAAAATATAAAATCACATTGTGAGTTCTAAAGGCATAATCACAAATGTAACGTGCTGAGGACAGCAGGCGGAGGCGAGGATGTGCAGGATCTTTAATAAAGTAACACATGTAAAAAGATACAACAGAACTCAAGGAACAAAACCAGGAGGATCACAGAAACAAAAAGCAACCAATACATATATGCAACAACTGACAAAGTAACAAGTGAAACACAAGGGCTATAAATACACAGAGGCAAACAAGCTTAACTATGAAATGAGGAAACAAGATACACCTGGGGAGACGAATCAACATGAAAAACTTCAAAACTTGGCACACGACAGGAAATGACAAAAGCACACACAAGACAAGGGGAACACAAGACAGGAATCATGACAACAAGTAACAAAGTCACAACTGCAAAATCGGAAGTCGCATTGCGAGATATGAAGTCATATTGCAAGTAAAAAAATCACAATTATGAGAAATAAAGTCATTACATTGTAAGTCGCTTCACGTCGCTTTACGTTCTAAAATCGCAATAGTGAAATCTAAAGTTGCACAGCAGATATGGTCATGTTATGAGAAAAATAAAGTGACACTATTTACAAAATTAAAAAAAATAAAATAATACATGTTATATAAATAGTGTATTTTTTTTCTTGATTTAGATAGAAATCTAACAAAAATGTTTACTAAAACGTTTATTTTTCTAAAAATTATATTTTTGATTGATATTTTTACTGACAAGACAAAAATACAGATGAAGAAAGTGATTTTGAAGCTCCTTATATTAGGAATCGAAACGGGCGTTTTACAGCTGTGAGGCAGAACCAGTGATATGTATGAAAGAGAAATGAACAGTAAAAGACAGCAAGGAGCGCATGATCAGTCAACTGTGAAAAGAAAAAAAACTATTCAGATTTGCATCACGCTTGAGTAGAGCGCTAAACATGAGATATGAGTAAGTGACGCTCTGAGAGGGGAAATCTCCAGGACGAGGGGGGAGTATGTAAGACTGGATGTTCATATCCCTCTGTCTCTGTCTCAGCGTCTTTCTCTCTTTCTTTCATGTATAGAGCAGGCGTGATGAATTTTAATATGCCACCACAGATTTCTGTTGCTTACACTTCAGTTTCACACCCAAGCAAATGCAGTGGTTTTGCATAGATGCAGAAACTCTGCAAAGCCCCAAGATGTTTTAGACAGCTGCTGAGGCTTATGGGCTCCATGGAGTATATCACCGAATTACTAATTAAAGTTTTTCAGTCTAACTGTAAACACACAGGAAAGACCTGCATTTACCAACAGGGGAAATTTATTTTAATGAAAATGTTCAGAGAATCCTAATGACCATTATCAGTTCAATCACTTAAGGCTACATTAATTGAGATATTGCTTTATGTTTGCCTTTTCATTACACATTATATAAATTTTGAGAAAGAAAAATTTTGGTCTATTATAATTTTTGACATTTTGGAGAGAATCTCAATTTATTTTAAAGAGCTATTAAATGATAATGATAATGATATATTGGCCTTTTGACAAATTTGATGAAAAATGTTTGAGTTTGCATTGAAACTTCTGTCTTTTGATTCCAGATATTGGTATCTTGGCAAATCTGAGCACAGTGTGAGAAAATAAGATGTTGTTCTCAATATAAAGACATGAGACTGTGAGATAACTTTTTTCTCAGGTGAAACGATCTGAAAAGCAAGAGACAAGCGAATGTTGAACTCAATCTAATATCAATGTTGTGTAGGAGAAACAATTGAGATATTAAAACTACGTAATTGGTGTTTTTTCTTTCACAGTGCAGATGTGTTGCTGAGATGTTCACAACTGAACTGCAGTTTTGTCTGTATCAAAACGACTCTGCAATTTCTTATCACCATCAAGTGCTTGAGTAAACCAAGAAGCCTTCAGGAAAAGATAACAAGCCCAAAGTCGACCACAAAACACAGTGACATCCCTTCTCTGAGCGAGAGACCATGCAGAGCACTGCCACAGGAAAAAGAAACCAAAACAGTGCTACACATACTGCACGTGAACACGTGCATGCAGTTATTCACATATTGTATACACTATATAGAAATGTATGCTCGTCCAAGTTAGTCTTTTCTGCAGGGTAGGCTAATTGATTGGATCAATCATGGTCATGACATCCATGTCCTCTCTGTAATGTTCCTGGGTCATTTTGTACAAGGAAATGAACCTGCAACATTTCTCAGCAGTCCAAATCCACAACCATTAAGGTTACCAGCATCCTAAATATATGCTGATGGGAATAGGTTAATGTTTCCCCGCCATTGATGGTATTTTCCGGCAATCCGGCAAAGTAAGGGGCGCTATTACGCATCTCCTGAAAGTGTACATAATCTCTGGATTCAAAAACAAGCGAAGAAGCAGCAGAAACAACCAATAGAAGATTGCTTACGCATATGTAAGCTAACGTGATTGTTACGGAGGCCAGCTACTAAGAGCTGTGTGAGTTAAAAAAAAGGAGTTGCTGTACATTGGTGCCATGACCCGGATGGGAGTGAGGTTTAGGAGGATGAGTAAGGAGGAAAGCCAGCAAGTAAGAGTTGTCCGAGTAAACCCCTGGCCTCAAGAGGTGCGCTAGTAACTGATGCTAGATTCTGCGGTCTTTAGTGTCCTTGTTTTGGTGGCCCAGTAGTGCACAACACAGCGAAATTTAAATAGCAAACATAAGTTCACAACACAACGAAATTAAGCCACAACACAAAGGAAATGAGCGACAACACAACGGAAAAAGTACAACACAATGGAAATGAGCCACAACACAACGAAAATAAGCCACAACACGACGGAAAATGTACAACACAACGAAAATAAGCCACAACACGACGGAAAATGTACAACACAACGAAAATAAAGCCGCAACACAACGGTAATGCTCCCGACCACTAGAGGTCTCTCAGAGCGTGATAAAGGTAGTTTTCCATGCCATTGTTATATAGAGTCAGCAGTCTTAATATATCAATACCACGATTAGTTTTAACAGTATGTAACCATTGTATATCGACATCAAATATTACTTCAAAATCACCTACATGAATTATAGCTGCATATTTATACTCGAGAATGCTTTGATGATCCCTAAGGGAACGTCTGGCAATTCCACCAAGTGGTAAAACGATGAATAAAAATAAAAAACATTTTGTGAATTGCAGAATTACATGAAGGTATTGGCACAATTTCACCTGTAATAAGTCAGTCTGGTCACTAGGAACCTACCACAAGCTTTGGGACATGAAAAAAAACAACAACATTTTAGTGAATTACAGTAGGCCTAATGTTTTAATAAAAATAAATAAATAATTGTGTACTGTGCATAAAGGGAGCTATAGGCACAATTTCACCTGTTGTAAGTCAGTCTGGTTAATAGGAACTACAACCTTTGAACCATGATAAAAATAAAAAATAAAAACTTTTACAGAAATTTCCTAAATAATTATTGTTTACTGTAAATACTTGAGGGGAGCTATTGGAAAAAAGTCACCTGTAAGTCAGTCTACTACCAATACAATCAAGCTTTGGATTTTGAACATGTCTGTTTTTGAATGTTAAAAGTAATTTTAATTAATACAAATTATACATTTTAACAACTTGGAGGAATTGGCAGTGGCAGTGTGCTGTGGTAGCGCATCAAAGCATTATAAATATGCAGCTATAATGCACGTAGGTGATTTTGAATGAATAAATGTCGATATGCAATGGTTAGCTACATACTGTTAAAACTAATCGTGGTGTTGATATATTTGTTAGACTGCTGACTCTGTAGAACAGTGGCATGGAAAACTAACTATCACGGTGCGAGAGCCTTCTAGTGGTCGGGAGCATTTCCGTTGTGTTGTACATTTTTCGTTGTGTTGAGGCTCATTTCCGTTGTGTTGTACATGTTCTGTTGTGTTGTGTTGTGAACTAGTTTGTTTTTTAAATTTCGTTGTGTTTTGCACTACTGGGCCACCGTACCTTGTTAACATTTCTACCTCCAATACCAGAAGTGGAATCCCGCTCGGAGCGGTGTGAGTAGAACCGGAGGGGTTACACGATCATCAAACATTCAACAGCATATAAATCAAAACTGCCTAACGTTACTGAATAAAATGTCGACCCATTAAGAGGTACAGGACTGTGCAAGCTTTGGGGGTGTTGATAGATACAAACTTCTTAGTTTTGATTATCGTTCTGAATCCGATCCGGACATAATCTTTGACAGAAAGGAAAGGCTCTTTTCTTTCTTTTGGTATATTGTATATTCAGATATTCATACAACAAAATATTGGGGGCCATTAAAGTTATGTGAAAATGTCCAAAAAGTTGCTGACTGGCAACAAAAAAATAGGGGAAAGACTTAAATAAAGGTCAGAGTGGAGCCATGGTCTACCATTGAGCCATTGTTCTCATTTGAGAAATCTAGGTTCAAATCTAGGTTCCATCTTTACTTCTCAACTCTCTACTTTTGCTTTTCTACTTTCAAAATGTTATATTCCTTCTTCATAATGAACCAGATTAAAGAAAAAAATCATTCTGGATCAACATAAGAAGCTTAGAAATATTTTTAGCACTTAATTCATATCTATCCAATTGAACAAAAAATATCACTAGCTCGGAGGCTACTAATCCAAGTCCTGAAGTTCAGACACCATCTTGAATGCTTCTCAGATGCATATTGCTGTAAAGGAAATTGGCAGCGTTGTCTATGGAAAGCTACACTATAGTCAAGCTGCCAAATTTGGGGTGGGTGATTTTCTTCTTCCCTTGCCAAGAGTGTTGCGGGTAACAGAATCCACTCACACCGTGATGTTCTATTCTTCAGCACTGCTAAGCCCCAGGAAATTTTGCTTGGAGTTTGAAATCCTGTCACAAAGATCTGAGTTTCCACACATGTGTCGTACTGACTCAGTGTGCCAGGGCAACAACTTATGTAAGAGCAGTTCACCACATGTGAATGTACACGTACTGTTAGCTTTCCATACAATTCCTACAAACCCATTTTTTTCTGAAATGGAAAGTAATCATTAAGGGTTTGTCTACTGTTATTGCCAATCGTTTGATTAAAGGAATCGGTGCACCTTGAATACATGTGTATACTAGCCTAGAAATCTAGACGCATCCTAGCGGCAGCAAATTTTATTTTGCAGCCAGTGTCGTCTAGCAACTCTCCATTGGCTTGCGAGCTGGAAAAAACAAACTCTAGTCAGGCCAAATACATTGTGTATAGAATCGGTGGGCGAGCTTAACATAATGACGGCAGAGTTGCAATGGTTCCGCGTGAATTCCCTGCTACTTGAAAACAAAGAAGATGGGTGTTGCTACTGGCGAACAGCGGTCTTTCAAATCAGCTTTGGTCGCGACTCTGGAAGACTTGGAGTTAAGAACAAAGAACTTAACTTTGCTAACTTAACTTCTTCGTTGCTCTGGTTGGTTGTAATGCTATCCTATTGCGTGCAGAGGGAATTTGATAGACAACTGTTTATCCCGCCCCTCGGATTGAGCCCTGCCAATGTTGTGTCTTGATGTGGGTCTGGCTTGGCAGGCTATGTGTATACATCTAAATCATAATTTCCCCCTGAAAAAAAAAAAAAAAATCTACTTAAAAAATTGGTGGAGAATAATTTTTCACTCAGAAATGATTACATTTAAATTAATAGCCAGTAACCCATGGAAACCATTTAACTGAAAATGACATAATTTCCCTTGTTTGGTGAACTAGTCTTTTAAAAACAATGGGTCTTTGCATATTCCTGTCATTTTTGTTGCACCCAGTTTTCCCATGACATAGTGTCTACCTTCCCAATGCAATGGTCTTACGTTAACTAATGCATCATAATGGGGTTGAACATTGAGTAATGAGACCCAGTGTAGATCCAAATGAATTCCTACACTCTGTAATCACTTTCATTTTAAGTGGGTAGCAGCAAGCATCCATCATTATGCTTTGTCTTTAAAGAAATTGTGGGAATCCAGTTACTGAATTCATTGAAAGTTCACATTCTCTCAATTAACCAGGTCCTCATCCCTTTGAGTGATTTCAGCACAACCTAAAAATGTTGAACACCCTATCCTACTGCCATAATAACCCAATACCCTTACGGTCTATGAGTGCAAAGATGTGTTTGCTTTAATAAAACCACTGTTTTTCTTAAGGCTGAATTGCATTCGGATCACATCATGTAAAAAGCATGTATAGGTCCTGTAGGGACACGATGACATGGTGACATGGGATGCTGTACTGTGTATAATTCAAATAACATGTGTGAATATGAACACTGATCTGCACTTGAGACAACATGTCCACTGTTTTCCTTCATTAGTGATGAATAATATCTTCGTTCAGCTGTGGGCTCCTCCTCAACCATGAAATTCACTTTAATTGTGAATTTCAAACACAGCTGTTCTCCCTGTATCTATGAAAATGAGACAACCAAAGTGGTCACAGATCTGACGTAAACATTAGCAAAGGGGCCTCGGAAATCCTCAGTGAACTCCCAGAGTTCATATGGGTGTGAAAGAACAGTATTCTTTATTCAAAACCTCAGGATCCTGTCTATTATTGTGTAATGTTGTGAAAAGAGCCAGGCCCACAAAAGCTTCTACAACCAGCCCTGTTGTACAATGGCATTGGTTTTTGCTGGATATAAAACATAGGATTCCAAAATAAAGAGAGAAAAAGGAGGGGACTATTCAATCGTATACACTGGGGTGGGGTGTTCTAGCAGTGGTGTGAAGTTCTTTTGAGCTTCAGTGCTTTGCACATTTCCATAACAGGAAAGGCCAGTTCGGCTGGCCCAAGAGGCTCTGTTTCATCTAGCTACCCTGAGAACTCTCCACTCCACTACTTCTCGTCCCATGATGCCGGCGCACCTCGCACTCACTTAAAGTCTGGGTTTTTGAGGAAGCTCATTGTTGAAGTTCAGTACATGGATGTACTATAACTTGCTAAGCTTTCTCCAATCCACAAAAATGCAGTGGGCAACTGTCTTCATTTTTGTCTTTTGACAAAAATATTATTTAGATTTAGCCAGTATTTCATTAATTTCATTTTTAAAATATTTTTAAAAATGTTGATGCGGAAAATAACATTTTAGTATATTAAAATCTAATATTCATACCTTTCATACTTTTATGTTAGCATTTTTAATTAATAATATGAATTTATTAATTTAATGAATAACATTACAATAATTAGTGAGTATACTGTAAATATTTATGCTTTCGTTATTAATTTTTAAGGATTTTATTGCTTTGTTACCAAAAGAGCACGTGTGTAACTTACACATTCATACGTAACAAAAATGACTTCAGGTTCACTTGTCCATTAGTGTTTTTAAAGAACTTTACATGACATACTTGCGTCCTGTCGACATCATCTATGTGGGCTGCATCTTGACATTGATTGGTTTGTAAACGGATGTGCGTCTGATGTCAGCGTGTTGTCAATTCGGCGGGTATCTTTGACAAGAATGAATGAACAGACGCATATCGTTGCCACCATACTGTTATTATTATGGCATTGTAACCTGTAGCACATACTCGAGGCTAGCTCAAATTCCAAAAGCCAAATGAACGGCCTCGTTGTGCGAACATTTTATCGTCGCCGGTAGGAAAGGTGGAGAAGACTGGAAGCAAATCCTGCGGGAACCACCGGAACTGTAAATGGTCTGAAAGTCTGAACCATAATGCTTTCACACTAGAAACGAAACAAACCTTTGTTCAGTTTAATCCGGACTGAGACTACCTCTTTTCGTCTGACCAAATTTCGTCTGTTTGGTCCGGTTTCACACCTGTAATTTTGATTCGGATCAAACTGAAAAGTCAGAAAATCCGGACCGAACAAGGTAGGTGTGAAAGGGCCCTTAGAGTTCCACTGAAACCCTCCACCTCCACCAGCTCCACCTGCCTAGATCTGCTATGGGATTTATATATGTCTATTTATCCAGCAGCAGCATATCTTATATGCTCACAGTAATGTGTATCTATAAGCAAGTCCATACTTGCTCTGAAATAATCAACATCAGCAGTAGCAGCATCATAGCAGATTTAGTCCGCCAAGACCATATATATGGTAAACCGCACTAGACTGTTTATACAGTATTACTATTATATAGATTTAATCTTCTTCAGAAAACATTGTTAAAGCATTGTTAATTTTTTTGTGGTGTTATTTTTGTAAACTGCATGCCTATGGTTTAATTAAAATTGTTTAATTATCATAATTGATGTTGGTGGAAAAAAAATAACTGACTGGCTAACGAGTCAGTAATTTTGTGGTAACAATGAAGAAAGTGTGTGCACTGTACCAGCCCAGATATCACTGCACACAACGCTGGGTGATAAATTGCCTAGCGTTCCTTAGAGCACTATATTTAAATCAAATAAAGCATCTTATTTTACTGCAACGAGGGCACATTTAATGCCAAACTGTCTTCCTGCCTTTGAGGAGGGCAAATAAAGACCGTTTTTGTATATTTTTCAAGTACGCCCACAGAAAATGAGTGTCTTTTTCCCACTGGGTAAGCAGTTACAGAAGCTGACGCTTTATTAAGGCTTGAGCCGCTGTTATGTTTGGCAGGGGGGATCATGAACGTTTGAAGTGGAGTCTGGACCTGGCCAAACAACAATGCTGCAACAGATTCTGGGTTTTCTCAGTAAAACGGCCCATTAAACAGACCCTTGATGATGGTAAAATGGTTTCCTGGATTTCTCAAAACAGAAAGAGAAAAGGAAAGAGGAGCGAGAAATGGAAAAACTATAGGACAAAAAAGGAGGAAAAAGAAGGCAAGCTAAAGAGTATTTCTAAAAACGTGTCTGTAGAAATTAAAAAAGAAGGAAACAATTTGAGTGGCATTCTTGAGAGGAATTAAACTACTTAACATTTAAGTTTATTTACTCTAGATTAAGCCTTTGTTTTAAATTGTGAAAATTTGGTTTTAAATTGTTTAATATGTGAACTGTCTATGAAAAATGTACATCATAAGAGTAAAAGTCTTGTCTTAATCTACTAAGAAACATATGAGACAACAAAACAAAAATCCTGACATCTCATGATCAAAAGTTAAATTTTCACTATTAATTAACTATTAATGAAGACAATAAACTCATAATTACTGCTTATTAATAGTAGTTAACTTTAGGGATTATGGGATTTTGTAGAATTTAATCGTGCAGAATAAAGCATTAATAGAAGTACTAATAAAGCCAATATCCTAATATGCATGCTAAAAAAAATATCTAACAAAAAATATTTCAACCTGCTATTGTTATTGATTTTATTATAATAGAAAATCTTCATTGAGATGTATTTAAAAGTCCCTTTTCATTCCTGAAACTTGTTGGATGTTAGAACTGTAATAGTAAATAAACCATAAAAACCTACAATAATCAAGTTTGCTTATAAAGCTTTATTTAATTTTTTTAAAGTAGAGGAGCCTGCCTTGTTGATTTCATCAGACATTGTGACAAGGTGCAACGGAGCATCAAAAATGAAGCAATGATGAGCTTGGAAACAGTTTTAGTCACCAAAATAAATCTAAAACAACAAAGAAAGGATTAGAAATGGAGAAATAGAGGGCTGCTGCCCATGACGGCACACAAACAAATCAATGGAGGTTCAGGTGCATCACATACACACACACACGTTTGTATACCTCCATAGACTTCATGGTTTTTATACTGTACAAACTGTATATTCTATTCTATATAGAATTATATTATATTACATCCACTAAACTAACCCTACCCCTAAACCTACCCATCACAGAAAACTTTCTGTATTTTTCAAAAAACATCACTTGGTATGAATTATAAGCTTTCGTCTAAAGGACCAAAAAATATCCACACAAGGTAAAAAATTAAATGGTATTGCTATCTCTGTGGGGACAGAAGAACGGGACAGAAGAACGAAAGACAAACAAAAAAATTCTTATGCCCACGCACGATGACAAAGTGTATAATTCCCTTTCTTGGCGCATAAGCAGCCATCTCCAACAAAACATAATACAACACCACCAAAATAATGTTAATAAACCCATCGGCATCATCATAATGAATGGATGAAGAAAAGGAGAAGGTGGAGGAGACTGTATTTTTTTCAAAAACAGTATAAATTACTATGGCAGATGGGCGCTGTGCCCTTAAACTCATTAACAATGCCAGAGGTGACAAACAAGTTCAAATGACCTTGGTATAATAATTAGACACAATGTAAAATGACAGAATGCAAAATAGGAGGCAGGCTGAACTGCTTTTGTTCTGTCGTCTTTTACTCATTCTTGTTCCAAATGCATGTGATTTTTCGTGGAATACATAAGGAGATGTTTAGCAGAATGTCACAGATGCTCTTTTTCAAAAGACAGCAGACTGACGAGGATTTATTAATTCAATTCAATTCAATTCAAATTTATTTGTATAGCGCTTTTCACAATACACATTGTTTCAAAGCAGCTTTACAGAAAGTGCATTAAAAATGTACATAGAAAATACAGTTAGTTCATCATGTATTAATTTAGGGCATAACATATCGCCGGCGTTGAGTCGTCTCTTCACAGGCGTCGAGTCGTCTCTCCACAGGCGTTTAGTCGTCTCATCACAGGTGTTGGATCATCCGAAGTCTCCGTGAGAGGCTGGATACAAACTGGAGCTGACGAACGCTATTTACCTCGGGACTTGCGTCCCGAGATAACAGCAGAAAGGCAGATGAGAAATAATTAGCGTAGCTGATGTTCATAATATTAATGCATTCGATCTGATTCGGCAGTAGTATAAAAGGTAAGCATTATGTGAATGCTTGGTTAAAGAGATGCGTCTTTAATCTGGTTTTAAACTGGGACAGCGAGTCTGAGCCTCGAACAATATCAGGAAGGCTATTCCAGAGTTTAGGAGCTAAATGTGAGAACGCCCTCCCTCCTTTAGTGGACTTAGATATCCTAGGAATGACCAGAAGCCTCGAATTTAGTGATCTTAAAGAGCGCGACGGATTGTAGGGCGATAGAAGGTCCGTTAAATAGACTGGAGCTAAACCATTTAGGGCTTTATAGGTCAGTAGCAATACCTTGTAATTGATACGGAACTTAATAGGTAACCAATGTAGAGATGATAAAATTGGTGTTATATGATCATATTTTCTTGATCTAGTAAGAACTCTAGCGGCTGCATTTTGGACTAACTGTAGCTTGTTTATTGAGGATACAGGACAACCAGCTAATAAAGCATTACAGTAATCTAGTCTCGAGGTCATGAATGCATGAACTAACTTTTCTGCATCAGAAACGGATAGCATGTTACGTAGCTTAGCAATGTTTCTAAGGTGGAAAAAGGCTGTTCTTGTACAGCCAAGCTCCAAAAGCTCCAAAAGCATTTAAAAAATGCACCATAAGCGAAACACAATATTTCAAGACTTCTGTACGTACAATTTAGCATGTTTGAAAATAAGTCATGTGTGTTTGAAACAATTCAAGGGTGAGTAAATAATTACAGATTTTTTTTTAATTTGTGGGTGAACTGTTCCTTTAAGACATGTGGCCTGTGTTCAGTGAACTGCTCTCTTTGCAAACACTGTACAGTAACACACCCAACGGTAGTCCATTATAATGCATAATTAACCAATGACCTGCTTTGTTTAAAGCATGAAAGTACAGTGATGTGGTTCTGGGAATGTTCTGTACAGGTTCTGTTGTCTGGGCACGTGACGGTGGGGAAGGAATTCTGGGAAACAATGAACATTCTATACTGGGTGTGACTATAGAGATTACAAGATGATTGAGTGGCCATTCATGTATTTGTATTGTGTAGAGTTGGGACTGGGAGACTTATCAGTGGTAAATATTTGGATATATTGTTAGAGGAGATTAATAATTGAATTAAAAATTTAATTAATCCACCCGGAACGGCCCATTTAATTGTTATAAGTGGATGAGTTTAACATACTGTACATATCTATTGTTGCACCAGTTACACCCTCTAAACCATAGAAGAATGAAATGTGCCGTCTGGTCATGAATAGGATCATGATCACTGTAAAATGAGATGAATTGCAAAAGTATATTTTCATTTGCTTCACCGTACATTGAGGACAAGTTCCTGAGATTGAACTCCTCTCAGGATCTCTGGAAGTGTAATATCCAAAAGTGCACTTCATCTTCCTTCTGCTTAGGACGCACAAATTAGACAAGTGGCCTGGTCTCTCTCTCTCTCTCTCTCTCTCTTTCTCTCTCTCTCTCTCTCTCTCTCTCTCTCTCTCTCTCTCTCTCTCTCTCTCTACTGTAATTAATTTAATTGTTTGGCTGTGTGCCAGTCAGCCAGTGATTTGTGACATGGCCCAGACAGACAAGCAAGCTATAGACCCCTCAGTTGAGGCGGGACAGGTGCCCACTCCAATGCCTGTCTAGGACAGTCTATTTGATTGGAATGCTGTTTGAAGTCCACTGGGAGAACTCAAGAACATTATAATATATGCACTGTGGTCATGTGTTGTAGGTCCGTCCCTTTGGGGAAACAGAAGACACACTCAAAAAAAGAACACATTTTGATGAATATCCTGGTGGCTCTCTATGGTGATTTTGGTGCTTTAAAGCGTCAGTCAACATTCAGTTGTATTTTGAATTGAAGTTACAATCACCAAGGCTGCATATATTTGATAAGAAATAAAATAAATTCAATGGACCCCAAACGGTTCAAGGTCCAAATGACAGTTTCAGTGCAGCTTCAAAGGGCTTTAACCGATACCAGACGATGAATAAGGTCTTATCTAGCGAAACAATCAGTCATTTAAAAAATAAATTAAAAAGTTGAAGTTTCATAAGCACAAATGCTCCCCTTGCTCTGTTCTGTGATGCGCGTTCGTGACGTCACGTATTACGCAATTACGTTCAAAAGGTCACGCTTCTGTCCTGACGAAAATGTTCTTTTAGCCTTTTTAATATTAGAACACCCAGGATACGCACACGAAATGGGCATTTTAAACGATAAACTGACACAAAGACATTTGAATATGTGTATATGGTCCTCTTTCCTTACATTTGTAAACACTGACGTACGTCAAGCGTGACCTTTTGAACGTAATTGCGTATTACGTGATGTCACGAACGCGCATCACAGAACAGAGCAAGGCGACCATTTGTGCTTATAAAACTTAAACTTTTTTATTTATTTTTGAAATGACCGATCATTTCAAAAACCTTAATTTCTTTTTGACTGAAGAAAGAAAGACATGGACATCTTGGATGACATGGGGGTGAGTAAATTATCAGCAAAAGTTTTTTTTTAAAGTGAACTAATCCTTTAACAACACATAGGCCTAGTATATGAAATCTTTGAATTTCAATTGTTTTTAGTTGTAATTCTGCTGCCTGTTTGCTACCCCAATTCAAATTCAACTGGCATACAGTTCAATTCTGAATGGCACCCTGTCCTGCCAAATATAAAGGGAGTAAAAATCCAATACATCCCATAAAACTAGTCCTAAATGCATGTTTGCCATTGTGCATTAAGTGGGTGACACAGACCAGAGGGAAGGATTGTAAATGAATACCCACTGTGGCCATTTCTGCAGCTCAATGTTTCCTGTAAAGCCAGAGAGAAGTGGAAACAGGGATTAACGGGAATAAGGCCGAGAGGACGGCTCAGACCCAGCAGGGGAGCAGGACTGAAAGTCGAGTGAAGGAGGGGGATAAAAGCGAGGAAAAGAAAATGGGGCAATGAAGGCGGTAGACACTGACAGTAAAGGAGAGAAGAGGCAGCAGACGTACTGTAATTCTACTTTAGCTCTTCAATTCCTGGCACATGCTGACTGTGGCCCCCCGATGACTCAGAGCAGGTTGATCACACCACTTTTACAGCAGGTCTAGGATCAGTCGTGAGCTCTGAATGAGTCACAGCATGATGATCTCAGCTGATCAGGACACTGGTATCAGATTATTTCTAGCTTTCATCGTATTACCTTCATCCAGTTACACTTGCACATATACATATACTGTAACTACATACATTTACAGAACAATATTCTTTTACCGTCTGTGATATGGGGGCTGATGCTGTGCTGATGAATCTACAGTAAATGTAAATGTATATTTTGTGAGAATTCCCCTTCAAATATACACGACTGGGATGATGTCATATTCTATATGTGTTTTCTTGACTTGTCATGGATTATACACAATTCAGTGTACAATGTTAAATGTCAAACAACAGTGCAAGACAGATGATCTGAAGCTAGAGAGGTTTAATAAAATGTGTGCAAGGGTCTTTTAGAGCTAGCGCACAACGCAGAAGCCATTTGTAGTTCAATAGACATGTAAAGTTGGTAGATGGTCTGTTAGTCTGACTAAAAAGAAACCTGACTTGTATGAAGAACTAAAGCATTTGCATTACATTTTAAGAACAACGAATGATTGCGTTAGTGTAATTGAAACTGAACTTTTAAAGTAGGCTTCAAGTAAATGCAACTAGCAGTACAACTCCAAACTGTGCCTCCAAAAGAAAATACAGTTTAATATCTCTATAAGTTTGTTTGCTTTAGAAATTCATGCAGCTGTCAAGTCTCATGAGATTGCATATCAAATCTCCCATGAGTCAACATGAAAAATGAAGTGATGAGCTTAATTGTGCTTCAAGTTCCTGCATGCTAACTGATAACATATTTTCTCCACAACACATTGCGCCAAAACAAGAATGCTCCCATTATAATAAACAAAGCTGTCTAAAAGTAATTAAATATTTCCCTATGCAAACTTGAATGGATTCATCACATTGACCAATAGAAAGCTGCTTGGCTTGAAAGCGACTTTGAAATTTGCAGAAATTTCGCTAATGTGATGTATCTATGGATTTCTGTTCTGCTGCAGACTGTTTACATCCACAGACAGCTATATTAGGCTACAAACTGAGGTAACAGGGGCAACTTTAATATGAATTCTACATTCTGTTGAAAGTTCACTGAGAATCAGCATCATTTATGTGCACATGCTGTTTGCATTGTCTATGCCGATACACCCGAGTGTTTAGCATTTTAGCACCTGATTTATGAGTGGTTAGTGAATATGGGGCCGAAAGTTTTGCACTGAAATACACACAAAAGTGATGCTACTGTTTACACTTGACTTTGCACTTGAGTTTCCTTTCAGTGGTCTGGAGGTCAATATTTGTGCTCATTAAATATTTAGTCTTTCATTCTCCCATTGTTTTTCTCTTCATTTTCAACCTTCTCTAATTTTCTCAAGCTGTTGTAGTTGATGTTGGCGCACAGAGAAGATTGTGGACCATCTCTCTTGTACAGTTGCATGTGGGAGTAAATGAAAAGTCTCAGGGATCAGTTGAGTGCCAGGCTCCTCTGTCTCCAGGAGGTGTTTTACTTTACTCTTGACTTTGCCGGCACCCCCAACACATCGATTTACATACCAGTGAGAGACAGGGACTTCCCTCTTTATCTCTGACACACACATCTAGAAGGGATGTGCAGAAAACACAGATATCTTTTTATTGCTTACATTTGCCTTTATACTGTTTATATAACGAGTGATAATAATATTGTCTGTCAGAATCTGACTGGACCGCAGTGTGACTCTGAGCGCAATACATTCAGTTATGAGAAATATAAACTTTCAATACCGTATGCAAACAAGCAACACGTTCTGCCTGTGTGGTTCTGTATTGAGAAAGCAACAGAAAGAGAAAGAAAAAGTGTTAAAAAGAAAGTGAAAGAGGAATCCTGAATCCAGATTATGCTGATAAATGTTGATCCAGATTTGACAGACACGTTTACTTAACAGCACACGAAAAACATTTTGCTCTACTGACCAACAACCTCAATTATGGAACTTTTTTTCATCCCCTGATGTTTTTAAGGGGGGGGGGAATGATTACAGTTTTAAAAGATTTCTTCTTATTATTATTTCCTCATTTCTTTTTTTAATTGGCGTTTATCTTCCTGGAAAGATCTGTTTTAAAATCTGACAAATTTCATGAACACATTTCCCATTAGAATAAAAAAAAAAAAAATCATACTTTCAATTAATGTTAATTTATGTGCAAATAGATTAAAAAGATAGATTATTATCTATGTAAAATACTTTATTTTATTTTCCTAATTTATATTTAGTTATTATTATTCTTTTTATTTTAAGGAATTCCAGGGCTTTTATTTCATATCATAAATCAGGAAGACTCTTGTTTAAAATCAGGAAAATTGTACTTTGTGCAGTTTGGTATTATGTGTACACGTGTATTAATTTGTGTTACACACAAAGGGTCCCTGTCCCCAATACTTACTGTACCATCAGTTTTTGGAAATCATATTTGCTTATCATTGATATGCAAAATAGCATACAGTGCATCTCTTCCAGGACAAACATTGATTCCTAGACATGTATATGTATTAATACATAAATGTATTAATGACACATAATTAGGAGAAGTTTCATTTGTCATGATATCAAGTGGCTCTAACTGAGGAATCACCCTCTTACAGTACAGTAAGCATGATATTCTGCGAACATCACAAACGACTATTAACCAGAAACAGCCCACAGTTGGGTTTATTGTACATGAGAGGGATTTTTTAACGTCCGCCCCGCTTATCAGTGCAAAGGTGTAAAGTGCAAGAGAAAAGCCCCCTGTTCAGCGAGCGGAGCCCCTCGCATTCAGTACGCCCACGCGAGAGATGCTCTGTCTGCCCCCCATCTGGACTGATAAAACACACACGCACACGCACACGCACACGCACACGCACACGCACACACACACACACACACACACACGTCTGGTTCGCTATCTTTGTGGGGACTCTCCATAGGCGTAATGGTTTTTATACAGTACAAACTGTATATTCTGTCCCCTTACACTGCCCCTGTCCCTAAACCTACCCATCACAGGAGACATTCTGCATTTTTACATTTTCAAAAAACATTACTTAGTGTGATTTATACGCTGTTCTCCTCATGGGGACCGCTGGCTGGTCCCCACAATGTAGGTGATTTCAGGTTTTACTATACTTGTGGGGACATTTGGTCCCCACAATGTAATATAAACACGAGCACACACACACGCACACACACACTAATTATTTATCAAGCAGACCAGCCAATGTAATTCCCAGAGGTAAAAAGTTAAGGGAAAAGAAACAGAAAGAGAGAAAGCTATATACCATTTAATTTCACAAAAAGCCCTCTATCCAGTACCTTTGTCTTTCCCTGATTTTGCTCCTCAACAGAGTGAAACGATGGCACCATGAATCAGCACTAAAGTCACGTGATCATCGGGAGATCCCTCAACAGCACAGTCATGTGATCGTCTGTCAGCTTCTCCCACAGCCAGAGCCGCTTCCCAGAAACCTGAGCTGAAGGGGAATATGAAAGAGAAAGAGAAGGAGAAAGGGACAGAGGGAGTGCTAAAATACGAGTTTTTGTTTATGTGTGTATTTTGACTGACCTTTCTGATTGTGGTTTATTTTTCCCCTATACTGTGTCATATTAGATGCACATATTTCTAAGGGGTCTAAATGATCAACCTGATCAAAATGTTGATGAAAACCTTGTTGTACACAATCTACTACATGTCGTCTGTTATCTGATTGATCGTTTTTTATTCGTAGTTTTTGGCACATCTGCCCCGTATTTCATACTTTTGCTCAGTTTGTGCCTCTGAAAACAACGGGTGTTTTTTCCGCCTTTAGTATGAGCACAATGCTCTCACTATATCATACTATATGAGTACATACTAAAACTGTGGTGTATCAAATATGATACTCACATTCAAAAAAATTTTTTAAAAAAGGGTTTAAAAAGGTTTTAAAAAACTGTTCCATTAAAAAGAAAAAGGAAATTATCATATGTCAGGCTTTACAGGGTTAAGGAATACCAACAATAAAAAATGTCCCAATGTTGTTATTCTAGATCTATAAAAAAATATATATATATATATATATATATATATATATATATATATATATATATATATATATATATATATATATATATACAGTATATATTGCATTTTAAATCCACATCGCCTGTTAAAGATCATTACAAAATCTTCATCACATATACACATTTACTACACCTCAGGTTTAATGTCACAATATGATACAGTAGTAGAGTCTGGATGAGAAAACACTGTAGTGGTTTCAATGGAGTGGGTGTAAATGCACTGGTGGTTACGTCGAGGAGGCACAGGGTACAGATCCTGCCTCATTACCATAACACAACCTTAATACAGATCCTTATTCTCTATAAAGTCACGTTAAAGTGCAAGAAATGGGGACTGGTAATGTATGGGGTCTTGTGCAATATAAGTTCCCTTTATAAGTAGGCTATAAAGTGTGTCATCAAAGACTTTTGATACAAAGACGATGCACTGAATGGCAAGGCGAAATAAGTTCCCCCTTCTAAATAAAAGAGCCAATCACAACTTTATTTGTGACTGTACTTGTAGCTGTACTTGGATGACTGAAATAGCTGCCCGAGAGGCGTTTCACAGAGTAAAATGACTTGCCTTAAAGGGACTTTGGTGATTAGTCTCTGGTTTAAGACATGCTTTTTTGGGGTAGTAAATAATGTCGCAAATACCAGTAAATTGACTAGCGCAAACCTCAGTAAATCACCTTGCGTGATTTATTTAAATACTTTCCTCCCATAAATCTGAAAGGGAAACTCCTTAGCCTGGATGCCAGCCGGACCAATCAAATTGTCAGGGCGGGTTTTATTTTATACGATGATGGACAGATGATCAACAGTAACGTAATCATCCACGTCACCAAAGAGCGCTTGGGTTGAATTAGTTTCCAACAAAGAAAAAAAAAATTTGTTTACAACAAAAATTGTCAAGTTCTAATCCTAAACGGAGAACTTGTTCGTATATGCATTCACCTTTACTATTTCTCTCAATGATGATGAAAATGATGATCGTGTTGGTAAGTGCTCCGTGTATCCTTAAATTATTTTTACAACACAGGCAAAGACCGTTTACACTCATCTTCTTCTTCCACTTCTTCCAGCGTGCAGTTGAGTTCTGTTGACAGCTATGTGTTGTTCAACATGCGTCACTCTGATTGGTTGTAGGTCTATCCAATTGAGTGTAGAGGCATTTTCTTTCCTGGTTCGGTTGAAACACGGCCCATAATCACAGCCCTATGGAGCAGTATCAGACTCACTTTCTGACTAGAATCTGAGTATGACGACGTCAGGCTAGAAACTCCTACAAATGCATATGCAATAAGATCAGCCGCAAAAATAACCCAGTCCACGCCTTTTCAGCGCAAATTTTTCACTGCGTATCTTTAGTAAATCTTGACAGTAGTTTTGGAATTTTTTAAAAGAGGGTTTGCGCTGGTGCAAGCTGTTAGTTAATCTGGCCTTTAAACCGTTAACTGTCATGGACCTTCATAAGTTATTCATTTAAAATGCAATGTTTGATATTAGCATGTTGCTAAGCTAAAAGCATGATACTCCAATACACATATGCATAGCATAAACAAATTCATACAATACTTTTTTATTGCACTAAACTATATTTATCAAAACATACTATTATTAAAATAAATGCAATTTTATTTAAAATCATTTCTATCCCCTCGTCCACCAGCTTGGATTCTGGTATTGTTGATATATTATTCAGAAAGAAAAAAAAAAAATATTACGTGCATTTGAAACTACAAAGTCAAATACAAAAACATTTACATAACGAAATTATTCATAGTCTCTTTTCATTTTAATATTTGAGTCATTTTCCAACATGCCATCTTCACTTTCATGTCAAAAAACCTTTGTTTGGGGGAACATTTTAGACTAGCGGTTGTTCAGTAGTCTCTTTGTTTTCTGTTATTCATTTCATCATCTATATTTTTTTAAATATACAAACATGGTGTCTGTAGGAATGTACAGTACATGGGAGTATAAAGCAGATCTTAAAATCTTTAATCCGGTCACGTTTTTACCAGTGAATGAAAAGAAGCAAGTTCTTCCTGACCAGAGTCGAGGCGTGTAGATGTATTGCGGAATCACCAGCCGTCCCCCAGGTGTCCTTTCAGAGTAAAACTTCTGTCTTATTAATTTGTAAAGTGATATGCCTGTCAATGAACTATGTCATAATGCTAGAGTTCTGGTTTTGCCCACCTGTGGTTTGGGTTCACCGTTCATTGGTTCTTAAACAAAGTGGAACGTACTGATTCTGTAGGAGGCTGGAGTTTCTGGGTCTCTGCTCATCACTTGTTACGCTCACAGAGTTACAGTAAACACTTAAAGCATGCTCACATAGGTACTTTTTGATCTGAAAATCATTTAGTGTTGCTTCGTCAATCCATTTCTACAAGACTGCATTTTTGTTTTACTGACACTGTTTGTGCGTGCGTGTAATATTTGAGTAATATGTTTCTTTTCTAGTGGTCGATCTACTTTAGTAATTGTCCTACATTACTATTGGATAATTGAGAATTATTTTGTGGAATCTGTACTTGAGTATTAAAACATGACTCCCTTCCCAATTCATTTGGAATTTCAAAATACATTATCATGACTAAATAAAAAAAACATTTCAATTTGCAATTGCATGAATGGCCACAGCTGTTACTTGTCTGTAACTGTTATTGTTAATTCTAGCCTAAATTTGTTCATTTGTCCCAAGCGTGAACAGGGTAAATGTTAACTATTCTATAAATATATAGATATTTATCTATACATTCTACAATTATTCTAAAAATCAGAATTGACAGTAAAGTTAGCAGGTTTACAGTAAGTTAACAGGTTTCACGATAGAGTAAAATGTTGATTCAGTAACTTAGGAGTAATTTCTCTGTACTTTTTACACCCTATACAGTTTAAGCGCTTTAAAATCTAAGGTACATTTTTCAACTTTTTCTCCTCCGTTTGTGGGATTGTGGCAGTTAAAGCCTACCTATTTTTGGAGAAAGTTGTCATGAGCTAACAGTGTGTGAACCTACAGTTATTATAAACACTGCTGAGTGACTTACAGTAACAGCCTTGTGAAAATGACTGCACCAAAAATATATACGACTGTGATATTTCCCCCTCAAGTAAACACGTGTAATCCAATGGAAACATTTGAGATTGCTTTGATTTTAGGCCAATATCTTTGCATTCATCTTGCATGTTCTGAAAATGTGCCCCCAAAAGAGTACGTTTTTTTAAGTTTTTTTTTTATTTTGGTCACGTTTTCTTGTAGAATATTAAACAGCCTAAAACAAGATGCAATGCATTTAATTGCGTGTTTCCAGAGAATGTTTCTTATTGAATACATCTATTTTGAATTAGTCATTTTTCTCACCCCTAGTCATTTTCAAAGCAAAACATGTAAATCTAAATGCATTCTTTATTTACCCACCCTGGCGTTGTTATACAGTTACGATACATTCTCTTTTTTTCAAGGTTTAGACTGTATTGTTGAACGTTTAGATCTTTTTAGTGAAAACCAATAAGAAATTAGATTTTATTTATTTTCTTTTTCAGTGAATAAGAGTCCAATTTGGAAATTAACTGTGACCTGAAAGGCTTCACGAAACAAGTCAGTTCCTGTTCAATTCAGCCCTTATCAGGTAATCGGTAACAGATCATCTTACCTGACTCTGACTATTAACTATACACAACACAACTGGCTCCAGTTTACCATTAGGGCACATGGCCAAGATAGCAAGCTTGACACAAAGACAGCAGAATCAGGGCACTGTGGACCAGCTAATTACAAGAGCACAGATAATGTAGCTCTCCCAGCTCAGTACATCAATAATGCAGAGCGCCGCTATCCACAGCCTGGGCCAGCTAGACAGATTCAGGACACTCACTGTCCTTTTTGTCAAAAACAGTCTCTGTGCCTCTCTCTCTCTTCTTGACTGTATTTCTCTTCTGGAATTGTGAATAAAATACTCTTTGTGAGTCCTGAGTCTGACCTGAGCCCTGCCTCTAATGACCTGTGGCCAGAGAAACAGTCAGACTTGTTTGGAATGTTGCGTTATTCTGATCAATTATTTACCTAATATCAATTTTGAAAGGACTTAAACTGTTAAATCATTCATATTTATCAATATGGTGTCGTTAAAGAGTGAGAGTTGCACTGAAAGTTACAGCTCCATACTTAGTATTAACGATTTGTTGTCATTCCATTTTATTCAATTCTAAAAGAACATTTTCCAAGAAAACAAGGGATAAATCTTGAGTTTTATATATTTTTTTTAAAGCAGCAAAAATCACAAAGTGGATTACTTGTTGCATTGTTTCTTGCACGCTTCGAAGTGAAACGTCCAGAGAGTCGCGCTAAAAGCATGTTCAGTTTAATCCGAAAACGTTGTGCTGCCTTTACGAGAAATTTCCTCCTTCCCACTTTGTGCTTATATGAGCTTGTCATATTCAAGTGTTTTATTATCAAAAGGAACAGGAATAATGGAGGACACCAGGTTCACTCCTGCCTATTAATTGTGAAAATGTTATTAAAACCAAAATGATATAGCATCCCAATCATTGACAACCATTAAACATTCACCGCTCTATCAGTAAGCTGCCGATTCTGAAATTTCGGTCAAATACAGGCTATTTTACAATACTCTTCAAATGATTACTGATGTAAATATGCACCACTTAAACGAAAAGACAAGGCAATGTAGCTGTTGTGGAAAAAAACGAAGACATTGGGACACAGATTATGTGTTTAAATGATTTGGATTTACCCCACCGTCCTGTCCTCCCTCGTTTTCCTACCCGATTGCTTCACTATTTATTCTCCCTGTGTTCTCTTTCTTGTGCCATATTCTCATCCAATGTTCCCCGTCTTGTCCTGCCCTGCTGTGCCTGTGGACTGTATATTTTTTCCACTTTTGGGTGTTTTTTGTTTGTTTTGGCACTTGGTAAAAGTCCTACTTCACTTTGCATGTGAGTCCTCACTCATAACTTCTACCAAACCTGACATCTACAAGTCTTTGAGCTTCTTTACTGTGACTAGGATTTACGAGACTCATAACTAAGTGCAATGCTTACCAACCGAACAAGTTTACTATGTCAGAAATGCCATACATATGGAGCTGGTTATGTAATGCAAATGTCAAAATGTATTAGTTTACAAATCATGATAAAAGTGTTTTTGAGGTCATAACATAGCATTGTGCAAGAAACAGTGTGAAAATAAGTGTTCATTAATCGATAATCTGATCCTGTAATCAAAAATGCATGTGAAAAGGAATAAAAGTTGCTGTTTTATTGCCGCTAGTGTTCATTTCAGCTGGGAACAGCAGCGAACTGTCACCTTTATTTATATAGGCTAGCACTTTATACAATACAGATGGGTTGAATGCAGATTTTAAGGGATAAACAGAAAAATAATGATTCAGTGATGCAAACAGAGCTGAAAAGAAAATATTGTCATTGTTCAGCTGAGGTTCAGTTCAGAGTCGATTCAGTTCTGTTTAGTAACTGTGTAAAGATCATCAAATATGAAATGAGTTCAATGGCTAGAAAGCAGCTCTGTAGAAACCAGTAACTATGCATAACTAAAAGTAACTATGCAACTATATGCCAACTTATTATATTAATCCAAACTCTAACAGTCTACTAATACTCAAATACTCTAATGAGAGTTAGTTGCATGTAGGTTATAGTCAACAAAATGTCTAAAGGTGGCCATCAAAATAAAGTGTAACCCACTAGTGTAAGTAAAGTCAAATCAATTGTATGTAAAGCCTAGGTAAATTTTTGGCATGGAAAATGAAGTTCGAGGCACCTTTTTTGAGCCTATGTTAAACAATTGAGGTTACGTTGAGGCACTTACAATGGAAGTGAATGGGGCCTATTTTTACTCTAACCTATGTCTGTTTTTTTTTTCTTTCTATTTTTAGAGCAATTTATGTACAAGTGTAATCAACATCATGCCACAAGCGCTGTCAATTGAGCTTAACTTGTACTGAACCCAGAATATTGTTTTAAGGTAGCTAAATAGTTAGATAGAAAGCCTATTTTGTATTGTACATGTCTGGCACTATACACAAAACAGTCTTGGAACGTATACACACAATTTCATTTTCATTTTAATCATGTATTTGGCTCTGCTTGCTGTATGAGCCCAGACTAATGAAATGAGCTCTGTCTGTGCGTCTATGGGGAGGTCAGTGGGTACATGAGGGTGTAATTGATGTTTGCACACAAGAGAGAGAGAGAGAGAGAGAGAGAGAGGGTGGGGGGGGGGGGGTCTAGGAGTATAAGGGTGAGTTATTGATGTCTTTGTGACTAGTTGTCATGTTTAGGTCACATTGGCGTAAGTACCTACTAAATATTCAGCATCTGGCTCAAGGGCACAGGAAACAGATCAGGCGGCGGGATAGGATGCTGAGTGGAGAGGACAGAAATGGAAAGGAGAAAAAGGAGTAGAAAAACAAAGGGACAATCCATCAACAAGCTCTTTCATTCTTTCATCTTTGCAGATTTAGAGTTAGATATGAACAGTACAGGGGAATGTAACAAAACAAACGACCCATCAGTCTCTTAAAATTCCCAAGCTGATTTCTTTTTGAAACCTCAAAGCACAAACTGTAAAACGAATGCCACTGGATACTACAAACATCCACAATAAAGTCTATAGTTTTAAACACATCTGCTATGTTTTTAGACATGTATTGATGTTGGTTTTATATGGTTTTGAAAAAACGTATGTACAATTTGAAGAAATATTTCAATTTAAAATATCATGGTGTAACCACAAAGTAAAAAGTAAGTAAAAGGTAATCCCAAAGTAATCTATTTTCCATAAACCTTGAATATGTGAGTGTACACACACAAAAGTTTTAAATGTGTTTTGAGGTAAAAATATATTCATATTTTTTTTAAAATATAAAATTATTATTCACATATCTCTTTTTTTTATAAATGTTAAAATATAATTCACACATTCATATTCACATTTATTTATTTATTTATTTATTTATTTATCTCTTGTTGTCCCTGTGTGCTGGAAGCTTCTTTACAGTACTTGCCAATAAATCTCTTTCTGATTCTGATTATTAATTCATAAATGTCCTAACATTTTTGACGAGTCACACTACATGACATTTTACAACCTGAACCTAGTTTTAACAATTGGTCAACTAATCTGATATTTTAAAATACTTTTTTTTAACGATGTATAAAAATGTATATTCATAAGAATTTCATTCTTGTAATGAGGCATTTTTTTCTTCTTCATTTTGATATTAGGACAGTATTTTATGCCCCCTCAAAAATTCATCAAAATTTATTTTAATTCCAAAATTAAAAACATGAACATTATATTAAAGTAATCATGCATATGAATTGCTTTTTTTTCACCTGAATTTCTAATCAATTATTGGATTAAAAATTTATTTGTCATATCATTTGTCAGATACACAAAATGTACTGTATGAATGTTATTGTATTAGAAAACAAAATATAAAAACAAGCGGTATCGGCAAATAAATGCTATGCTGGTTCTTAGTAATTTTCGTCTCAAAAGTCCAGATATTTTAGGGGTCCAATATAGGGGTTGTATATTTAGGGGTTATTCTGTTCCATAAGAGCATTGAGTGAGTGCATTTTTTTTTTTTTTTGTAATCTCTATGGCCAAGAATGCAATGATGTTCAGGCATATGGCTATAAGTCTAATCTGATGTAGGAGCTGCGGGGTTGTGATCAGGTGACATCATCACGCTGTGACTCATCAGAGCCACACTAATGCAGCTCCTGTGCTGAAGTCATCGCCCTGAGCGTCTGATCCTAGATCTGCTTTAAAGTGGCGTGATCAACCTGCCGTGAGTCATGAGGGGACATCGTCACCCATCTGCCAGGAATTAAAAGCAGAATTGCTGCTGCTGCTTTTCCAGAAGGGTAGAGAAAGAGAGAATGCGAGCAGATTGCTGAGCTTGCTGATTGTAAACAACCTACTTGTCAATTAAACTATAGCTATGACAGCAAAGCTATTCATTTAGTGAAAGACACAATCACACACTTCATTTTGAACAGGTGCTTTTTGGTTAATCTTAATGTGCTGATATCATGAAGAATGCATTTTTATTCTTAAATAAAAAGTAACTCATTCCTTTATGGGCACTTTGTTTGGTGCCTAGAAATGATGGAAAATAGTTTTACAATGTGACTCATCAGAGCCACTGATGAAAATATCTTCTCAATCATGAAAATATGTTAATTCATGTCTTTGGTATCACATATTAAAGGGGTCCTGTTATGCTTTTCTACTTTTTCAACTTAAGTTAGTGTGTAATGTTGCTGTTTGAGCATAAAAAAATATCTGCAAGGTTATAAAGTCCACTCGAAAAGAGAGATTATTTAACAGAATCGAGAACTACAACGAACGGCTCGTTTGGACTACAACACGATTTCACCTGGCTTTGTGAAGTCATAATGTTACTCATTTAAGTAATCTCAGCCCACGGAAAAGTTGAAGAGATGCTGTTTTTTCCACAACATTTCCAAAACTGATTTGTTTGACCTTCCTAAGGCTGACAAACTTAGAGTGGTTTGAATTTATTTTAAACACTGTTGCTGAACATTATAACCCCAACGTTTATCTGTGCGCTGCACATTTTAAGGTGGACAGCTTCCAGAAACTAAGAGAGTACAATGCAGGATACGCACAAAAGTTTATCCTGAAATGGAGCAGTTCCCACTTTGTCAGGACAATCTGTTGTATGTGGATAACAGCTTGTAAGTAAGTTCAAATTACAAGTTTTATGTAGTTAACCATGGTTTTGTGATCGATTACTGTTTGTATTACCATCATTTTCCGTCAAATATCACAATGGTGTATAACATAGTATCTAAAATGTATAAGAAAAAAAAAAAAATACCACTCTGAAACATTGTCCGAGCATGCAATCCGTTCTTGATGATCCTCTTGTTTATTGACATTGATGCCATCCTTAAAGGGGTCATCGGATGCAAAATTCACTTCTATATGTTGTTTGCATATAAATGTGTATTTGCAGTGTGTGGACTCAGCCACCATAATGGAACTCCTTTTTAATCCTCTAAACACTCTCAATGATCAGGCCGTTTGGATTTTCTGAGCAATATGATGTCATATTGCTCATGCTCCGCCCACGACCGCTGACGGACTGTCCCGTATTAGCATATTTCCACCCTCAGCCAATTTTATACTGTCCGCCAAGGCATCACTTTTCGACACGCCCCATGGAAGAGAGGGGTGGGGTCAGCAGTTGTTCATTATCATTTAAAGAGACATGCACCGAAACGGGTCGCTGTGAACAGAGCTGTTTTTGAGGAGGTAAAAAGCGTGTTGTTTTACATAACCATTGAGGAATTTTAACCAAAGTATGTCACAAACATTACATGAAGACCCTAAAGAATCATACCAACTTGTGGCATCTGATGACCCCTTTAATATTTACACCTGAGTAGATGAAACTCATGGTTATGGTAAGGGGCGGGACATTTCCTGATCACGCGCTAAGCGCTGCCAATCACATCCAATCACAACACACAGGGCCAGCTAACCAATCACAGCACATTTCGTATTCCGGAAGGAGGGGCTTATTCGAAACAGGAACCAATGACACGTTCGGCACAGACTGGAGAGAGAGGTGCTGTAATAATGTAAAATATGGGGAAAAAATGATGTTTTTTGAACAAATACGCATGAAAGCATATTCTGTTTCACCCCCAAAACAGGACTCCTTTAAATTATACTACAAAGCTAAAAACAAATAAATTTTCCTGATGTTGTGTTTATCACACGTTCAATGACAAAATAACCTTATAAAATTCATGCACTACACAGTTGAATAAATAGTGCATATGTATAAGTGCATAGTGTACAGTGTGTCATTTGGGACACAACTAAACTCTTTTGATTAGATCAAGATATTGTAAGTGCATGCTTTATGACAAACTGTTTTAAGGTATTGAAGAAGGGGGATAGTATTCTATGGGAGGATTTCAATTGGACATTTAATCAGACTGTTTTGTGAGCCAGTCAGATTGTAATGCAGGATCTGCAAAGCTGTTATTTAGGTATGGAGTAGTTAACAACTATATTTAAACCTGGGCAAGAGAGCAAGCAAAGCAATGTTTTCATGAATGGGGCTTTGAAATGGCACAGAACACAGAACAATGGGAAAAACACTTTTCTTAAAAATACAGCATTTAGGAGTAAGGGTCTGAAATAATTTAAATACGTCTCAGCCTAACTTGTGTGGGCATCTCTGTCTTTATTCTTTCAGCCTCATCTTTGTTTCAGTGCCTCGTGAAAAAGAAGTATACTTCAGCATACTTAAAAAAAGAGTACTTATGTAAAAAATACTGTGAAAAATGTACTTATGAAATGAATGCATGTTTTCAGACACCTAATTGCATGTTATTTGCAATTAAATGAAGCTGCATTATAGTTTAATTTTCTATGAAACGACATTAGCTGAACTTTAGAGTGCTTTTTGAACCACTTAAGTACATCTTTATATGTAATTTCGTAATTACTTCAATTGGTTTTTAAAAATGGTTAAATTAAGTATCAAGTTATAGAGTTAAAATGATGCTCAAGTACTTTACAAGTGCTTAAATACATTAGCCAACACATCAACATAAGTGTACTTCTTAAAAGCATGAACAAAATGATTAAAATGTACTTTAAAGGAAAACTTTTAATTTGCCATTATTACAAAGTGCACTTCATAAAAGTGAGTGTTAAGAAGTTATTAAAATTGTGCACTCTATGAGAACACTTTAGTGGCATTTTATTTCATTAACATTTAAGTATAAAATACTCTTTCAAGATTTGAAGTACACTACAAGTGCACATTTTAAGCACTCATCTTTTTCACAAGGGTCTGATTTACCTCTCTCCCACCCTTTTCTATATCTTGCCTAACAAGAGTCCTTTACAATGTGTTCCTGTTTGCAGCCTATCAGTCATAACCACTCACACATACAATCGTTTTATCTGGTGTCTGGTCCCCTGGCCACATCTCAGAGGGGTCAGGACAGGCCCCTGACTTCCTTTACTTACTATCTGCTCCCTCACCTTTCACCTTTCCCACAATCCTGACACCCTTCATCTGCAGGAGCACAAAAAAGTTCATATCTTAGCCTTAGCCAAACTAGCTTAACTTAGTTTGGACCTTACAGGAACAGTTCATCCAAAAAGAAATTTCATTATTTACTCACTGTATATCATTCCAAACCAGAATGTACATTTCTGAGTGAACTACCCTAAATCAGCAATATGTTGTTTGACAGACAAATGCAGAAAAATAATCAATTTGTTAGCCAAATAATCAAATATCACAACACAAACAAGTGCAAGTGCAGTCATCAAAAACCACAAGAGAGTGAAGTTCCTGAGCCACTTTCAGTTGGCATCCCACCTGTCTGCAATGTGACAGAAGATAAGGAAAAACTGTTTGTGTCTTCATCACCCTGACTCTTACTGAATGTTTAGCATGATGTAACCTCTTCATGTTATTGACAGTGAGTGATTGAGTGTGTGTGAGAGAAAAACGCTGACAGAGATGAGAGATGAGTGTGAATTATGGCCTGAGTATGTTTATTTGAATAGGGTGAACTACATGCAACAAGTTCACAGCTCCTGCGAACCGCATGCCTACTGCTTCATATCCACACACAGGCGTCTCTAGCACAACTATCGCAAGCTGCTAACCGGCAGCTATAGTTTGTGTTTTCTTGATGCATTGTGGGATAGTGATACTGTGGGAACTGATTCACAAGCGTTTATTTACCGTTGGCCGAAAGTATGCGCTCTGACTAACTTGTAATCTAACATTTATTCTTATGGATTTGAAAAGCCTGTTAAATGTATATAAACTATGTTAAAATACTACTTTTAATGAAAATTCTGTCATCATTTACTCACCCTCATGTTGTTAGGTGTACTGTTTTACGAGGTGGCGATTTCATTTGAATTCATACAATGTGATTGGAACAAAAAGGGATTCTTTTAGCAAAAAGTAAACATTGAAAGTTCATCTTCATCGCTAAACCTAAACATCACTGTGGCATAAATAGATTGTACGAATTCATACAGTTAGCCAACCCGATCACACTAAATGCGTCTTTATAGCACGCATGTGTATTGTCGTGTAATTTATACGCTAAAGTGAGTTTTTACGTGCATATGATACACATTGGTTGGTTAGGTATAGGTTTTGGTGTGGTGTGGGGTGCTTGTGTATTATACGCTTGGGTAGAATTAGTGGTGTGGGGTGCGTATGTATGCAAATGAACTGTGTATCAAATGCACGCGAAAAACTGCGTCTCATATGCACGTAAAAACTCATTTTCGCGCATATATTACACGACAATACACCATGCGTGTTATAGAGACGCATTTACGCGAGAACAGGCTGGGTTAGCCACCAAAATGGTGCAATCCAAGAAATTGTGTTAAAACTCCCTCCACCAAAACTATAGAAATCCATATGAATCTAGCGGTTTAATCCAAATCTCCAATCCAAATGAAA
Organism: Semotilus atromaculatus; assembly: GCA_031834385.1. Classification (NCBI taxonomy): domain Eukaryota; kingdom Metazoa; phylum Chordata; class Actinopteri; order Cypriniformes; family Leuciscidae; genus Semotilus; species Semotilus atromaculatus. Next base: position 22,614,082 of record JAULUF010000010.1, read on the forward strand.
ATGCATTTTAAATGGAGAAAGAGAAATGTGACGAAGATAAATGAACGGCTTATGGGTTTGGAACGACAGAATGACAGATTTGTTTTTTTTTTTTATGGTTTGGGAGAACTATCCCTTTAAGGTCACCCAACATTTTTTTACATTTTATATTATTTTCTTTATGAAATTGAATTTATGTCAAATGCAATTTATATCAATGTTGTAGCGAATCAAAAGACTTTTTCTTAAAATTTAAACACTATGAAAACAAGGAAAGGAAAATGTTTAATATGACCATTTTAGATTTGTAATAGAATGTAATGTATATATACCAATGCAAATACAAATAAAACATTTATACAATGTAGAAACAGTGGATCATGTATGTCAAGTATGAATACATGAGGCTTTGTATGTATCTATGTAACATTCTCACATGGTTTATAAGCGAGTGTGATGTAATATGAATGCCTGGAAAATGTCATAGTATGCCTATGAAGTTATTCCTGTGACGGTTAAAAGAAAAGCAAGAGATTTATCTGTCAAAATATGTAAAGTTGGGTTCTGTCTTATTTTAGCACCGAAAACTGTTTATGTGTTTAGTACTTTGAGACTCGCATAAAAACACATTCAGTGCTCAGAAGCTAATTTACATATATGGTGCATTAACCTGTTTTTCTTCATGTCTCGCATGAAGAAGTAGAACTTTTTAGATGAGCAAGTGGAACTTTTCTCTTATAAGAGGCTATTGACAAGTATATGCATATATATATATATATATATATATATATATATATATATATATATATATATGTGCAGTGTTTGACGGGAGGAGGTGGGTTCACACCTGCACCTCCCCTTCACCTCAGACTCAGACGGACCACAGCGCTGGGGGTTGAAGAGTCTGGAAATTATGCATTTTGTGACATATAGACAGAATCCACTTTGACATTCCTGACAGACATTAGCCAGACTTTAGTCTCCTTTACAGGGCTATGATTCAAACTCTCTTTCCATCCATACATACATTTCTCTATTTGATTTGTATACTCAACGTATTCGCTGGTCAATTTACATTTAAAGGACGTTTGCACCTAAAAATGAAAGGCCTGTCATCATTTTACTTTATGTAATTTTAAACCCGCCTCACTTTCTTTCATCGGTGGAACACAAAAGAAAGAAATTTTGAAGAATGTTAACGCTGCTGTCTTCCATATGAATATGATGGTAGTGGGCAAAGGCTGTAAAGAAAGAAAAAAACACCATACATTTGTTATAAAAGGTGTCTAATAATGCTTTAATTTCTTCTGAAACTATACAGAAGCTTGGTGTGAAGAATTTATATTATTTTCTTCTTTTTTTTTTAAATACATCACAATAAACATTAAGGTCTTTCAAAGTCATCTTTATTAATAGCAAGTTAACTAATTTAAACATTAACTAGCAAAATCTTTTCAGTTTTATTTCAAATGAAAATTCTACTATAGCTACTTTTGTTACTATAGATAAATTAGTTAGTGTATTATAGCATGTTTGTTTATGTATATATAAAGAAAATATGTTTTTTTATAATACATCATCTTTTTATTTTGCATGAACATATTTGTTAATGGGTAAATAAATATATTTTAATAATATTAAATCAACCTTTAAAATTAAAACAGTTGAAAGAAAAAAGTTATGTTAAGAAAAATGTTGGTCCAATATATTGTTTTCAGTGTAAGAAAATTCCGCTCAACTTTTCCTTTTATGTTCCACGAAAGAAAGTAAGTCATATGGATTTTAAAAGACAAGTAAATGATGGCATAATTGTCATATTTGAGCTTCTTCTGCAAAAAAAAGTCACAAAAAATTATATTATACAGATTATTAAATTTTTTTATAGATGCAGAATCATATAGGCATTTCATCAGGTCTGCCCGTTCTCGCGTCAATACGCGTCTATAACACGTAGTGTGTTTATCGTGTTATTTATACGCGAAAATTAGTTTTTACGTGTATATTATACGCAGTTTTCGCGTGCATTTGATACGCACTTCATTGCGTGTAATACACACGCACCCAACACCACTAATTCTACCCAAATGTATAATACACACGCACCCCACACCACTCCTAACCCTTAACAACCCATGCGTATCATATGCCGTAAAAACTCATTTTCGCGTATAAATAACACGATAAACACACTACGTGCTATAGACACGTATTTAGTGTGATCGGGTTGGGAGGTGATGTATTATTCACATTATGATGATCATTCCTCAAGGTTTTTAGTTTTGTTTAAAAAAAGAAGAAACATGGCGCAACTTCATTTACGTTCCATAAAGAAAACAACGATGATGCACGGCCATATGCATCTATTTTTAAAATCAATGCCAAAAAAAAAGATCGTCCCAACACATCACATCAAACACTCTAACAGACATAAACACACACCTTGCAAATATCTGAGGAAAACATTCGCCCATTCCTCCCTGATGAACTGGGAAAACAACATACACAAACAGAGGAGCGACCAGAGGCGGAGAGCCCAAAGGAGGTCCTGTTCAAATTTCCAGTGCCTCAAGACATCCACCATCAGTGTGTGTGTGTGTGTGTGTGTGTGTGCGTGTGTGTGTGTGTGTGTGTGCGTGTAACACTCCTGTTTTCTGGAGATGCAGCTATTTTTCATACCTGACAGTGATGACAAGATTCAACAGGTTGAAGAGTACACCAAGAACCTTGTGAAATATGTGTGTGTTTGTGTACAGTGGATGGAGTTTTGTGCTTAATATTGCTCTAGCACAAGGGGTCAGTGAGTTTAAGCGCACCATTCAACATCATTTCAATGCCGAGTATATTTGTGAACATATGTGTGAGTATGTTCACGTGCAGGCCTGGCCCCTAAGATAAATACTGAACTTTTTGACAGGCCCAAACAGTGCACCGACCCACAGAAAGATTATGTCTTCATGTTTTTGAGAACATCCTTTAGCTAATTATTCAAGCGCTTCAGGCTTTAATCAGTATAAAACCTCCTCAGTTGTTATTATAGCAATTTTAAGTGTCTCACTTTACTTATGGTCGCCCTTAAACCCCATCTCTCCTTTCTCTGTCCCTTCTCATCTTCCTAATCTATCATTTTCTCTTTTTTTCCCAACCTGTTTTTCCTCCTTATTTTGGAAAGGTGGCTTTTGCCATTTTAGTAAAAATGATAAAGTGGAACAAGGTTAGGATGCAACACGGATCATTTTTAAACAAAAAAACTTTTATTGTGGCCCTCTATTGTTTTTCCTCTTGCCAAGGCTGCATTTATTTGATCAAAACAGTAAAACAGTAATATTGTGAAATATTATTTCAATTTTAAAATAACTGTTTGGTTCTATTTGAATATATTTTAAAATGTAATTTATTCCTGTGACACAAAGCTACATTTTCAGCTTCATTAGTCCAGTCTTCAGCATTACATGTTCCTTCAGAAATCATACTAATGATGATTTGATGCTCAAGAGACATTTATTATATAATAAATGTTTCTTGAGCATCAAATATATATATATATATATATATATATATATATATACACATACATACATTTAGGAATTAGGTCAAATTCCCTAAAAAAACATTGGGTCACAGCTTAATGACCATGGGAAAATGTGCATGTCCAAACCGGTTGAGAACCAGGTTAGAGGATTCATTAATATAAAATAAAATGAATAGTGTGGTGCTTGAGGCTAAAGGGGTCCTGTTTTGTGGCTCCTCCACTTTCCAAAGTTAAGCATCCCTACAGTGAAGTATCAATAAAATACTATTTTACCCACATTATTATAACACGCTTTTAATCAATTTTTTATTATTACACTGTTAGCTTAGCTAATCACTAATGTCAAACTCGACTGAATCCAATTGTCAAGCCTCCCATGTGCTGTTTGCTGTACAGTACGTTTTGTACACTCAAAAAGGATTTTTGCCTCTTATTTAGTTTAACTAAAATGAGTAACATGATTTTGAAACATTTTGTCACAACTTAATTTCATTGTGTTCAAACAACCTAACATATTAACTGAAATGTACTTAATCCATTTGTGTTGGGACTACTTGAATAATTTTTGATGACATAACAAATAGGCAGTGGATCTGTAGGTCCCAGCATGCTTGGCATGGGACTGCATTAGGAGAGTACATTTAGAGATTACTTGTTATTTTATGCTTTTCAGTAAAGTGAAAAGCGTGTTATTTTTTAATGTTCAGAAATGTTTTTGAATGTTGTGTTAACCATTGTGGTGAAGACTGGCTTTACTCAGTGAGTAACAGTAGGCTATAAAATGTCAGTACTGACACCAGTCATAATGTTAATTAAAATTATTAATAAAATTAATGTTAATTAAAAAAGATAAGTTGGACCAGCATAAAATGTTTAGTTTGACAAATGAATTAAAGTTAAGCTAAACATACTACAGTTAATTCATTTGAACTAATGCAACTAATTTCTGTTGATCCAACTTAACTGATGTAATTTAAATGAAATAAATTGAGTTGTGTTTAAAAACATCTTCAATAAAATTAAGTGAGGGTAATGAATTAATTTTTTGGTGTACTAGGATTACCATTGTGCTGACAAGAGGGCATGAACTACACAGCGTGGGCGGCCACTCCTGCTGGAAGTCGCATTGTAATGATGAATTTACTTGTGTAAATCTGTACACTGCCTCACTGGAGACACACCCCAGTTTTGCATATAATTTGTGACAGCGTGTCTAGATGCAAAAGATATTGCAATCCATCAATGCTGTGGTAATAAATAGCCTCTGGATATGAGGCCACCTCAGGAGATTTTGTGTTTTAAAAGTTGAAGCATGCAGCATGTCAGTTTAAGTGCTGACTGAATAACTCTTCTTTTGACTGTGACATTCAGTGATATTCTCACTGTGAAGAAGCTTGAGGGTTTTTGTGGCATTATACAGCATCTATAGCATGTGTGTGTGTGTGTGTGTGTGTGTGTGTGTGAAAGAGAGAGAGAAAAAGGGAAAGAGACAAACTGTTAAGGTAAGGGTCAGCCTCAGGGAAATTCCCTCCTGAAGTTCTTGTGAAATAGTCTAGATGGGTTATTTATTAGCTACCCTGGAATTTTACAAAGCGACTTCATGGAAGACTAATGACTTGACTTCGTGTGTGTGTGTGTGTGTGTGTGTGTGTGTGTGTGTGTGTGTGTGTGTGTGTGTGTGTGTGTGTGTGTGTGTGTGTGTGTGTGTGTGTGTGTGTGTGTGCGTGTGCGTGTGTGTGTGTGCATGTGTGGTTCAAAGCTGCGACCCAGAACAAGACTCTAAACAAACCTGGTTAGTTTCAGTGGACTGAAGGGGAAGGTCATTTTTTTCAAGTTCCAGGCAATGGTGATTGATTTAAGACTGCACATTAAGCACAACTTCCCCTTAGCAATAAATTAGATAAACAGAAAGTTACATTTAGATATATATTCTGTTAGATAATTAAAATAATACAGGTTAAATTGGTCCACTTTAGACATTCTAATAATTATTAAGGTGATGATATGAGATGATACTATTTGAGCAATGTTGCTGGGCTATTGTTGCTTGGGCACTTTCCCATTGAAAATGGGCAATACATTTCTATCTGGATAATTTAGATCGGTCGTGGGCCCTGTGTCTCATCGTTGACAGCAACATTGCCCAGCAACATTTCTCAAAAAGTTGCCCTGTGTATCGTCACCTTTATAGGGTCAACAACAATTAGAGTATTAGTAGATTAGGGTTAGAATAAGTTGACATGAAGTTGAAGACAAGTTACTTATAGTCAGTAGAATGTCTGTTGGAGAGAAATAAAAATAAATGTCTAAATTGAATGTCTAAAGTGGCCCATCGAAATAAAGTGTTAACATGATAGATAAACAGAAAAATGCAATGCAAAATGCAAAAATTCAACAGAAGCATGGCTCTAGTGGTCTCACACTGTATTATATGCTTTATACATTTTGGCGAACAAAGTTGTACAACATCATACAACACAATCGTATTGTTTGCTCCTATATATAACGTGATTAATAATGTGTGTAACGTGATTCGCTTTAATCTGCATGAATCTATGATTTACTGGACATGTGGCCCATTGAGCCCCATTGAAGCTGGGCATTACTATGAGTCTATGGCAGATACCTGTACCATCTTAATGGAGCAAAGATTAATGTTCATTAGACAATATTCTATAAACGTCCCTTTGAGTCCTGCCCAGACTCAGTTTCGCTGGCAGTCTATGAGAGTATTGTGAGTGCTATTTTCATTGGAAAAGGAATCTGACTTCTTTATTGGACAATGTGCTTTCAATTAATCTGACCCATCTAGAAGGTGACTTTTCTATATGTTGATTAGAGGAGCTCTCAAATGGGTGAGATGATTAAAATTTGACAAATAAAGATTTAAGTTAATCCAATATTTTTTAATTATATTTTTAAGTATATAAAAAGTAAATAATATTATAATATTTTTAAACATATTTTTTAATTCACCCTTTCTGTTTTCTAAATCTTAATCTTATTGTAATTCATTCATGCATGTATATGATTCACTTAAAAAAACCTGAACTCTAAAATTTTATAATTAACTCCAGTGATGAATGTCAGACTTAAACTCCGCCCCTTTTTTACAATTGAATGTAAAATGTACAATGAGCCAATCTGTCTCCATCTAATAAGTTCCCATCCAACATGTTTTCCAATAATCTGTTTCACTCCTATGTATACCATAATACTAAGAATAGATCTGTGCAACTTCCGTTATTTCGCGATTTTAAGAAAAACCGCACTTTAACTTTGTCTAGTAATCAGTTGTTATCTTCCTCTCTTTCTGTTTGGAAACTCTTCATCATTAAGTTTTAGAAATCAGAAAATGTAAAAATTTTGTTATAATTAGATATTTTAATATGTATCATGTATCATTCCATAAAGGAATACAAGTTCCTATGCATCGGTTCAACAATAAACCTAATAAACACATTCACCCTGATCTGAAACAGACACGCATACAGGGTCAGCTTTGTTTAAAGGCATTTGGTCTTTTCTCAGCGAAAATCACAGTTAGATGAATTAATCTCCCTCTCTCTGACCCGTACATACAACCAAGCAGAGCAAACACATATATTTGACTCTTATCGCTGGATTCTGGAGCTGCTATCTTAAGTAAACCTTCACATCTTCTCCTCGTCCTAGAGCACACAGAACGGCTGGCTGCACTAACAATTACACACACACACACAGAGAGAGAGAGAGTGAGAGAGAGAGAGAGAGAATGGAAACACACACACACGCACATTTTCTCAGGATATTTGTTCACATACTGAGATATACTGTATTGAGTCTGAGAAAAAGCAAGTGAAACTCTTTATGACTGTTTATCTGTCTCTGTCTCTCTCTCTCTCTCTCTCTCTCACACACACACACACACACACACACACACACACACACACACACACACACAGGTGTTTTCAAAGGCTTTTCAAAGGAGGAACAGATAAGGTAAATATTTCAACACTCTGTCTGTTTCTAGATTATCTGGTTACTTCTAGGAATGTGTAAATGAGTTTGTACACTGTAAAAAAAAGATATGATCAATAAGTCATGGGAACATATATTTTCCCTTTACTTTAACTCATAATAATTCAAAGTCATTTTTTTTGTTCAATGAGAGTGGACAATAATTGTTTAGGTGAAATAACTTGAACAGTCAAAATGATTAAAAATGTAAGGCAGCAACTGAATTTAAGTTGAATTAGATATTTTTACAGTGTATGTATATGTGTTAAAGGTAGGGTGGGCAACTTCTGAGAGCAGTTAGCAATAGCGAGTTATCTTTAAAAGCATAAGATCCCAAAAATCTCCAAAAAAAAAGCATCTCCAAAGCCATGCCTCCTTTAAACACATGAACACGCAGAGCAGGGAGCAAACAAAAGCGTCACGAGAGACGCCGTTAAATGTTTCTAAGTATTAGCTAAACCTGACAAAAAGTCTAGTGTGTCAAATATGTATATTTTTCTCATTTGTCAATAGATACAAATATAGACATATTTGTTAAATCGAATTAGATCTAGAAGAGAGAGGTTTATATGTAAGTTCATGTATTATTCTGAGAATGAGAGGACTGATCTTGAATCAGGAATAGATGTTTCTGTCCTTTCGGGTGACTCTGACTTGTTGCATTAATTCAAACCATGAGAGCAGAAGTTTGGCAGATAGAAACACACGAACAATTCAAAGTGGAAAATCCCACATAAATCTCCAGACCTCATTTCTTGCCTGAGCCCAAACACATCTATCCCACACACACACACACGCTAGAGAGGAGCTTCCTTCTCGTTTGTTTAATGTCATTCGACTACACGACTGATTAATCTCAAAATAATCAAATGCACAAAGGATGAAGTGTATTTGTGTATTTATCAATGTGTTCAATAAACTAAATGGTAGAGAACATACTTACAGTGCTGTGGCAGTACAATGGTTGTGTGCTGGTATCAGATGGTCATGATTACTCTGAAATATAGGATAGAAATGTTTGATTATCATAATCATATACAATTGAATTTACATTATATCATGTTAGTGTCAAAAACATGGTAATAACATGACACTTTTTGAAAGGAATACAGTGATACTGTCTGATAACCATATCCATGTTAAATAATACTATGGTATTACAATTCTGTTAGATAAAGTAAAATACGGTAATACTATGGTACCTTTTGGAAAGGGACACCATGGTACTGTAAAGATTGCAATTGTACCACTAAAGAGAAGATAAACAAGTATTAAACATGGTAATTTCATGGTACTTTTTTTTTATTTACATATGTACCAGGTACATATAAAAAGGACCATGAAATGGACCACTTCAACATTTTAAAATGTATTTTAAAAGAAAAGCATGGTATTGTTTGATTACCATAGTCCTTCACCATAGCACTGTAAGATACTTTTTGTAATAAATACCATGAAACTGTTTGATTATCATATTTGTACACCATGGTACTGTAAGGTACTTACGAAAATACTGTTACCATCCTGTTAGATAGCAAAAACACAGTAATACCTGTGCCATATGGTATCTTTTAGTAATGGACGCTATGTTACTGTGTTTTTCAAAGAATACCATGGTAATACCATTCTGTTAAACATGTTAAAAATATGGTAGAACCATGGTAGATGGGCTACATCATGGTATTGCATGACACTTAAAATAATACCTCTATATTATGATCTAATTTATAACTACTGTAAGTATACCATGATATTGTTGATTGCCATATTGATACATGGTAAGGTACTTCAAAGAATACCATGGTATTAAAATCATGGTAGGCATAGTAAAACAAAACATGGTAGTATCATGTTACTTTTTCTAATGGATAACAGTTAGGCCTACATTAAACTGTTAGATTATCATAGGCCTGCCCAACACCATGGTACTATAAGGTACTTCACGGAATAACCATGGGATTACCATCACGGAAGTGTCCAAATGAAAGTGTCCATGCACTGAATGTTTTCCATGGGATATTTTTATGGTAATAACACGGTGCTTTTATGTAATTTTGTAAGGGTATGTTGGCTGGGAGATTTGATTGACAGCTTGGTTTCTCATAAGCTTCGTCTAGGTCTTCGTCTTCGTTTAGGATTTTGGAAAACAAACCCCATGCAGCTGTAGAGACCTTTCCTCAGCAAACACCTGCAGTCGCGGGCTGAGAACATCCTCCCGCAGAAAACACTCCCACTCTCCGTTCTCATCGTCTCTCAAAATGCTGTTTTCCAAACTTGAGCAAGACGCCAACTGAAAAAGCCCTGGTTCGGAAAACAGAGTTGTGCCTTTGTTTATATTTTGACCGTATCTTAGCAACAGCGCTGTTTTTGCTTACAGATCCCCACCGCCCCAGGGCTGGGCGACCCGCAGGCACTTTCTCTACTCTCTCTCTCTCTCTCTCTCTCTCTCTCTCTCTCTCTCTCTCTCTCTCTCTCCTTCTCTCTCTCTCTCCCCCTCTCCCAGACACATATGCTCCACATTCATGTAAAGGCACTACAAAGGCTATAGCCTACATGAAAAAAAAGAGAGAAGAACTGAAACGTTCAAATTTGGTTGCACGTGCAGGAAAAAAAATGACATTGGAGATTGATATAGAGAGTTTATGGTTGCAGTATAAAAGGTTTGCATTGGTTCTGGCTGATTTGGCAGGTTCCATTCCTCCAGCATTCACAATCCTGGCAAAAGTTTGAGAATGAAGCGTCTCTCCGTCCACATTCACACACTGCAGCGCTCATTTCAGAGCCCCTCGCAGGGTTCAGCGCGAGTCCAGTGGATTATGAAAACAATAGTGGGAGTCATTTTGACATCCCAGTGCAGTCAGCATGGAGATGTATCCTTGAGTAAGCTGATTGATTTAATAATGAAACTATTGGAGGACAATAAAGCTATCTGTTCACTTCTCAAACTGTCTTCCTCCTGAGGTCAGTGGGTTTTCAGAGCTGCTCCCCATCTGTACTCCAGTGCTGCTCTATTGGTGTGATTTATTTAGTCTCTGTTACCAGCTTTTCAATTCCAGGTCTTTTCATGTTTCTTTTTTTCTTTTATCTCAGCTTGTCTTGCGGTGTACCATGAGTATATGTTTAAATTCTGGTCTTCTAATCTGGGGTGAGTTTTCCCTACAACGGCGTATAACTCGCTGCTTAACTACCATAGTACGATGCATGTTGAAGAAATCAACTAGCTAGTCAAGACTTTTTCCCGAACATTGTCGCAAATTGGTCGTTAAACCACGTTGGTTAATGCTGTCACGAAGGTGGTGGAGAAATAAAAAAAATTTTATTAATCCGTGTGAGATCGAATTAATGCTAGATTTTTGCTATAGCCTAAATTACAGACATGGCATCTGAGGATTAATTAAAACTTTAGAAGACGTCAATTAATTAATTCATAAATCATTAATTAATTGTATGAATTCCAAATAAAATATATAGATTGTGCTGAATGTTGGCTTGCTTATTTTGCTCAAGATTTCCATGTCCACGTCATGCAAACAAGAAAGTAGCCTACAAAGTTCTATCATGAAACTCTAGATGCCGCAGGCTGATAGGTCCTTAACTCAATCTGCTTGCAATCATATCATTCTCTATAGGGCACAGCTGATTGGTTGGTTGCTGCTGTATCAGTAGCCAATGAGCTCGCTGCTCAACCTTCAAATACTAGTCAGCATTTGCTGTCGCAGTTGCAGCGCACTTTCAGAAACCCTCCACCTTCCCCAGCTCCACCTGCCTAGATCTGCTACGGGTAATTCATGTATTGTACAGCAGCAGCGTAGCAGATCTATTCCGTCAACACATAACATATCAACATTGTCATTACCATGCCAAACACACCGAGTTGTCATGACAGAACTATGCGTCTAGCCACAGGTCAAAAGCTTTCGTTCCAAGCACACAACTTTGCGATACTGTTTGCAAATGTTCGCTTGAATAATTTTTTTTTTTTTTTTTTGGGAAACACTATGCTTATAACGACGGAACTATTATATATTTACTGAAACTAAGGCTGTCACTGAAACAGGTTTGATCATAATGAGGACAGTGTATGTTTGGCATTCCAAAAATGATTTAAAAAAGTGGTTACACTTTATTTTATGGTCTCCTTGTTACAGTGCAATTTTATATTTAAGTACTCAGTATTATTAAATTACTATAGTATAGGATTAGGAGTAGTTTTGGTTTAGGGTTAGTGCATTTAATTATACAGTTATTACTATAGTAACTACATAACAAGGTAACAAGTAACAAGGACACCTTAGTGTTGCCAAAAAAAAAAACTTTAACCTTTAATTTGTATTTTCTGTCAAGTCAATCTTTACATATGATTTGCATAATTATACACAACTGGGCTTGTAAGCAAAAGTGCACAGCATAAGACAGGACTAGTCAACTGCAGCGACCACAGTCTGCACTGAATGGAACCTGACGATCTTCTGAAGCTCTAAAAGATCTGAGAGAGACTGACAGAAAGGGCTCAATGGAAAGAGGCACACTGCTAAATCTTTCAAAGTGTGAGAAAATTAAGCGTGAATGTGCATGTTGATGTTTGAATTAGTGACATGAGTTCTATACACAAACTAACTTCTGTGCTAATTCTGTATTAGGTCAAGTACATGCTCAAAACAAAACAAAAGAAAGCCTGACAAGAGCGCAAACAATCTGTGAAGAGCTCTCTACAAATAAACATAAAAACACAGGGCTCAAAAACTCCAAACCCCTCTTTCTTGCCACTCTTACAGCAAATCCTCTCTTTTTCCTCAGTCTCGGCTGGTTTTGGAAAGGGCGGTGCGGACGCACACGTGAGTTCAGCCTCATCCTGCAGTGCTGTCTGCATTCTCTGGGCTTAGCACTGTAAACAATGGCACCTCCCCAACTGCATTTTCCATTTTAACATGGCAGAGAGTCGTGACACGCTTCTGCTGGTTCTCCTGAGGTTTATATTGTTCTATCCTGAGTCACTGAACACTATTGCTGTTCGGAATGTGCCGTCGCTGTCCTGAGGCTCCTCAGTGACACCAAGGATGAGGACTTTTTAAGTCAAACCAGGACACATGGGGTGGGGAATGTTTACCACAAAATATTGAGAACATTGGAAGCTAAATAGAACAATGTCAGAGAATCTCTAGTTTAGCTATTCAAATTCTGTACAATTTCTGATTTGGTGACGGAAAACACATCTTATAGTGACAGCAAAACACTTACATTTTCATACGTATTATAAATGGACAGGCTTCTTTTAGATTGAGAACATTTCCGTTTGGCCATTTCTCTGGGTTAGCTAGTTAGCTAAATTAGAGGATGACAGGACGAAGCAACAGATACACGCAGTTACTGTGCAGGCAAATAGATACAAGCTCATTTGCTCAAATATGTTTTTAATTAAAAGCCACTGTTTCCGAAATTAGTGCATTGTTAAGTTACTGTTCATTGTGTGAAACTAAACTGTCTGAATAAAAAAATGAATAAAAAAAACAAAAATGTTTATTATTGTTATAAATTAATGTGTGATGCATCAGGCTGCCTGGTCACCGCTCCAAAACAGGCCAGTAAAATGTATATATATATATATATACACTGTATATATATATATATATATATATATACACTCACCGGCCACTTTATTAGGTACCCCATGCTAGTAACGGGTTGGACCCCCTTTTGCCTTCAGAACTGCCTCAATTCTTCGTGGCATAGATTCAACAAGGTGCTGGAAGCATTCCTCAGGGAGTTTGGTCCATATTGACATGATGGCATCACACAGTTGCCGCAGATTTGTCGGCTGCACATCCATGATGCGAATCTCCCGTTCCACCACATCCCAAAGATGCTCTATTGGATTGAGATCTGGTGACTGTGGAGGCCATTTGAGTACAGCGAACTCATTGTCATGTTCAAGAAACCAGTCTGAGATGATTCCAGCTTTATGACATGGCGCATTATCCTGCTGAAAGTAGCCATCAGAAGTTGGGTACATTGTGGTCATAAAGGGATGGACATGGTCAGCAACAATACTCAGGTAGGCTGTGGCGTTGCAACGATGCTCAATTGGTACCAAGGGGCCCAAAGAGTGCCAAGAAAATATTCCCCACACCATGACACCACCACCACCAGCCTGAACCGTTGATACAAGGCAGGATGGATCCATGCTTTCATGTTGTAGACGCCAAATTCTGACCCTACCATCTGAATGTCGCAGCAGAAATCGAGACTCATCAGACCAGGTAACGTTTTTCCAATCTTCTATTGTCCAATTTCGATGAGCTTGTGCAAATTGTAGCCTCAGTTTCCTGTTCTTAGCTGAAAGGAGTGGCACCCGGTGTGGTCTTCTGCTGCTGTAGCCCATCTGCATCAAAGTTCGACGTTCTGTGCGTTCAGAGATGCTCTTCTGCCCACCTTGGTTGTAACGGGTGGTTATTTGAGTCACTGTTGCCCTTCTATCAGCTCGAACCAGTCTGGCCATTCTCCTCTGACCTCTGGCATCAACAAGGCATTTCCGCCCACAGAACTGCCGCTCACCGGATGTTTTTTCTTTTTCGGACCATTCTCTGTAAACCCTAGAGATGGTTGTGCGTGAAAATCCCAGTAGATTAGCAGTTTCTGAAATACTCAGACCAGCCCTTCTGGCACCAACAATCATGCCACGTTCAAAGTCACTCAAATCACCTTTCTTCCCCATACTGATGCTCGGTTTGAACTGCAGGAGATTGTCTTGACCATGTCTACATGCCTAAATGCACTGAGTTGCCGCCATGTGATTGGCTGCTTAGAAATTAAGTTTTAAGGAGCAGTTGGACAGGTGTACCTAATAAAGTGGCCGGTGAGTGTATATATATATATATAAATAATAATAAAAACTAATTACTAACTTTTTTTTATATATAAAAAAAAATCACACCTGGAAAATTGTATTATGTTTCCATTTGTAGGAATGTAAAAGTAAAAAGATAAAATAAAATCTATTAATGTGCAGATGGCTCAGGTTGCCAGGTCAGGAAATTTAAACTGTAAAGAGGCACACAATAAAAAATCAACTTTTCAGTTAGCGTTGCTTTCTAAATCAATTTAAACACAAACTCACGCTAAACTCTCGCACCAGACAGACGAACAACAGAATGTTTCCATTTTAGTGTATGTGTATGTTTTAGGAGCCCGAGAGAATAATACGCTCTGGAATAAAAGCAGCATGTCTGTCTGTGGCCTTTTTCTAAATCCACCATTTAGGATCAAGACCTGAGACCTACAGGAGAGATAAGCTGAAACATATGTGTGTGTGTGTCTGTGTGTGTGTGTGTGTGTGTGTGTACATTTGACTAGAGAGGGAATGGGACTAAAATTGGTGGGTGGCATAAAAATGATTTTCCTTTTGTCCTCCCTCACCCCTCAATTTAGGCATGAACGCACACACACATGATTTGTATATTTACTCATAGGTATTCGATGCATACACTTTATCGTGCAAGCCTCAAGCTCAATGGACACATAAGATCATGCATATATATATACATACAAGATGAATACTGAATATTCACAAAACTATACATGTATACAGTTAATTACCACACACAGACTGACAAATACTCATATCGCTTTACATTCTTACCCTGGGGTCCTCTAATGTCACAGACAGCTGATGTTTGGGTACAGCTTCACCATGTGGTTTACGGTTACCACAAAAATACCTTTCCACTCTCTTGCTCATGACCTTTGACCCTTGTTACATTGCAGCAGAGACAGACGAGAGGTGAGGGGGTTATAGGAAAGAGTCTACAAAAGAAAAACCATGTGGTGAAAGCTAAGCCACGATGTACTGTTAGCTCCAGGCTATGATTATATAAAAAGGAATAATCTGAACAAACCTCAGTCCGTTTCAACATGAACAAACTAGACAACTTAATGTGATGCATATTTGTCAGTCTATTCTATTCTGTTATAGAAATACATAAACTGAATATGTCTTGCTTGTTCCACATTTTTAATTGAACACATTTGTAAATCTGTTGAATCAAATTGATTTCACAAGTAACAGATTTATGCTGATTCTAAGAATAAATTAATTTTACGTGTGCCTACGGCCCTCAGGGGTATCAGAGTAAAAGTTGACCCGCTCGGTCCCGATCAATAAGCTAAACGGCGTGGACGTGCGCTTTACAAGGCATGGAGACAATTAGCATAAAATCTCCTTTTTATCACTTCTCTTGTTTTCCTCCCTCTGTCAAAGCCAGACATTAGGAAAAGAAACAATGACCACTGTTGGCCTTACTGGAAAACCTGCATTTATGCTTTATCTGCTGGGAAGTGATGCTGATTTGTGACTCAGAAACTTCAGATTTGCTTTTCATAATGGAGCAGATCGGTGTTCCTGAAGGCCATGAGGAGTGCATTTATCCTGGGATTCCTCAGTCTATGCAGAGCATGTGTAAACACAGTATCGGTCAAAAGTTTGGAAACCTTAAATATTTTTGTCTCTTATGGCTGCATTTATTTAATAGAAAAATTAATAAAAACAGCATTGCTACAGTAAAAACCCTAATATTGCGAAATACTAATTCGAAAGACCTGTTTTCTATTGTAATATGCTTTAAAGGGGTTCTATTGTGCTTCTATTGTAACTTTAGTTAGTTTGTAATGTTGCTGTTTGAGCATAAAAAAGATCTGAAAAGATTCGCAATCACCAAATAGCCCAGAGTTTGTATCATGGGGCGGTACCAGTAAACTCTCAAAACAGTTCAGGCCCAAAAGTACAATGTGCAAAGATACTTATAGCAGACGGGAGAGGAAACAAACTCTAGAACCAAATAATCAGGAAAAAAGTGAGAAGTGTAGGAACAGCCTTAGGCCATTTAAGAGTCACATCTCTGCTCCAAGTGATCGCAATTTTAAATGGCCCTTTTCATCCAGCCAACAAAGATAAAATAAATCAGGTATGAGCTTTCAAAGGACACAAATGTGCAAATTTACTTCAGTTTTGGCTCCTTTTGTAACAGTATGAGGCCTGAACCCGCTCTATTGAACCTGAGCCTGGAGTTTGAACCACAGGCTCTGAAGTTGGCCAGAACGTTGCAATTAATTATGTGCTCGTTGGCCGACAGACCTTGTTCCCATCTCAAAACATCATCAAAGCCAGTATGGGAGAGCGTATGGACTCTCCCAACGGTCACTAGAACTGATTTACAGTACGTAACCAGTTTGGCCATGTTATTTACTCTATGAAAGCTTCATACAATGAAATCAATGTTGTTCACACTTGTTCTTTTGGTCTGGACTAAAAAAAGAAAATGATACATTTAGTCCTGGTTTGCTTTTTAAGACCGAACCTAAAGATTCATAACAAAATAAAACAGCTGAGCTGTGCTCGTTGTATAGCCGGTTACTGATTTCAAACTACATGACAAAAATGTTAGTTAGTAAAGTAATCCAATACATTACATATTTAAGGTAATATAATCGGACTACTTTTTGCTTACTTTTAGATAACTTTTGACCAAACTTGTTTATCACATTGATTTGAATAGGATAATCTTGTAATAGCAGATATAACAGTTGTACAAATTCAAAGAGAAAGAAAATATATTCCATGCTTTGTTATTAACAACATGAAGTGCAATTAAACATTACATTACGTCAGGGTTTCTCAGACTGTGAAAGAAAAGGAAAATATAAAAGATAAAAAATATGGAGAATCAATGAATTTATTGCCATTGTAAGAATAACACATGATAAAAAAAGTATATAAATGTATAAAGGAGTCAAAATAGAGCTATCAATTCCTCCAACGCACACAAATGAAGATCTGCTGCAGGGAGACCTGTACCGAACCATAATGGGTAACGTAACTCCTATGAAGAGAAAAAACAGGTATTCTTGACCATTATGTCTTTTAGGTTCGCATCTTGTGACACAACGTCCTGTTTTTGGTTTGTTTAGATGTCTTTGGACCGTGTTGCATTTTAAATTCAGTCGAGTCAGTTTGTTAGGAAGCGAACCGAGACTCATATTTTCTTGTTTGCTGTGCAGCAGAGTTCAGATGGCAGTGTTCACACTTAACTAATGAAGCATTACCAATCGCACCAGAGTTCATTTTAATCGAACCAAACCTGCCAAGTGCGAATGGTATCACGTCTTGTGAAGCACAAAGGATCCAAAGATGCAGCGTGTCTTCCCACAAGCCCTCCCGTCATGCTAACGTGGCTCTCTGTGAGGGGTCTGTAGTGTAACAGATGTTTGACCGTAACACTGCTGACTCCTTCACTGCACACCCCAGCTCACCCCCATCACCTGTCAACACTTGTGAGCGCATAATAAAAATGGAGAGCTTCTGAAACGAAGCAACACGATTCAACACGAGTCCATGCGTTCAGTATTCATTAGTAGTTCAGATATGGTCTCCGAGCTCCAAATATCCCAAACCGGGCCAAGAGACACACAGCCTCAAAGTCGGCCCCGACAATGCAGAGCCAACAAAAGTCAGACAGAAATGACTGACATTTAAACCTCACACAATTTTTAGATTTATGTAAACAGTTTTGAGGGTTTGCAACAAAGCAAAACCAAAATAAGTTTGGATCAAGACGATGTTTTGGCCTAGAGCTAGGGCTGGGTATTGATACAGATTTTCCAATGAGATATCTATCTTGAATCCATTTCATTTGGGCATACTTCAGTTATAATATCTGGTTTGCTGACTCTCTCAGCTGATGCTGTAAATTTTACAGGGAACCTTCCAATTTGAATATATTACAGATATATTAATTTATAAAAACAGAGCCCAAGTTATATTATGTAATGGATAATGTACATGCAGTTGGTTGTTATCACAGAGTAAAGGGATACTGTACAGCCATACCCCTTATTACACAGCATTTCACCACAAATAATTATGGGGATAAGAGATATTGATTTGAGATTGATTTTAACTGTTTGTTTTCTTATAATCCATCACAGTGAACAAAACAATCATCGAAAAATGGCAGCAGCTGCGTTTGTATGAAACAAGAGAGAGCGAGTCCACGATACTGGATGACATAATTAAATAACTGTACATAATTAAATATTGATTTGAGTTTTAATATTTTATTAGCTCAAAACTTCTACAAGAAAAAACGATTCCTAGCCAGCGTAAAGCATTGACTCCAGTAACCCGGATGAGCCTGTGTTATCAGTTTTCACCGGTCGTTATTTGCTCGATTGACCAAGTATTCCACAGAGCCTTGTACTATTATATTATTATTATATTATGCACACTACATCATAAGAGTTATTTGTATGTTTGATTCACTAAAAAGAACCAAAAAGATGAATTTGTCCAGGTATTGCCTACACTAGTTGTACAGTGTGTACAGTGATGTACAGTATGTCGTTGTGTTAAGCCTGCATCAGTGTTATTGTTAACTAAAAAAATATATATATATATACTAGAAAATTAGAAATACATTTCTTAACAACTAACTGAAATAAAGTAGGTTTAAGTTGAAATACTAACATTAATAAAACTAAAATAAAAAATAAAGCTAAACATTTTATTAAAAATATTATATAAAAATCACAAAAGCACATAACAAAATGAATACAACAAACCAAAACTTAAAATATAATACTGTAATAGTATATAAAGAATACTAAAATAACACTGGCATATATGGACAACTCAGTAGACTTTAACACACACACTTTTTATCGTAACATTCAATTTGCACACTTGGATAAAATATGACTTCTTTTTCCACGGGACTGTAACTGCAGCTGAATAGTGACTTAGGGAACACTGGCATCAAATAATAGAATAAACTTGGGATTTAATAATCAGTATTTATATGAATTAATATGAAAGTCAACATTTTTACCCAAACCAGGCCTACCAGTGACATTCACAAGACTTTCATAAGACCACGTGTTTCTATTTAATTCTTAAAATTCGGCTTACGAATCAGTTTTTACTTTCTGCATTTTGGTTTGGCCTTCAATAGCAGACTTATCCACTGTTCTCTTAAGGATTCTTATACAGCCAAATATATTTGTTCCATATGCCTTTTTACAGGCCCAAAACATAAACATAAGTATAATTGTAGCCTAGGCAACGACAACAAACAAGCTTGCATACTCCCATAAAAAAAAAAAGTTATGCATATAAATGTGCCCCAAACTGCTCACTTCTTCACTCATTCACTATTCCTTATATAGTGATTGCCATATAGTGTACTATATAGAGAATAAACCATATATATATATATATAATTCATGATGAAAAACACTTTTATTGTATTTGTTTGTTCAATTGGCCACTGATGAAGAACACCTGGCTAGTGGCCCCAGTAAATACAGTTATCAGATCGAAGGCCCATGAATCTCCAGTGAATGTATCCAGTTCGGTCTTATACTTCAGTGTTTCTGCTTATGTGTGTGCATTTTTGCTTTTTCAAACGATGTTGCAGGCTGTAAATGCGCGTCAATGTGTGTGTGTGTGTGTGTGTGTGTGTGCATGTTTGTCCTGGCACGTTTCTTGCTGCAGTGGGAGATGCGTGCCATCTCTGAATGCCCCTTCGGTGATGCCCACAGTGTTTGTCCCTTCCTACTGTTCCACGCCAGGGCATAAAGCTTCTCTTCTTGTTCACACACACACACACACACACACACACACACACACACACACACACACACACAAAGAAAGAAAAAGAAAGAAAGCAAATGGCAGAGAGAAAGAAAAATGCCTCTCCTTTCCTTCGCTCTGTCCATCAGGCCAGCAGGGTGACAGTGAGTGATTCATGGCGCTGGCATGGTGCCCGGCGTAGAGCTGGCACATTGGCACCAAGCCTCACGCCCTGCCTACAACACAGTCTGGCCCTACAGAGGGTGTGGAGCCAAAGCATAACTCTCTACTACACCGCACGCTTCCATTCATCCTTTGCACATCCCGCGCGCCTACACTGTAAAAAATAGCTATAAGCTACCGTGCCACATACACTACCGTAAAAACAGTTTGAGGTAAAAACAGTAATATTGTGAAATATTACAATTCAAAAATAACTTTTTTTATTTCTGTGATTATATTTCTGAATTTTCAGCATCATTACTCCAGTGTTCAGTGCATGATCCTTCAGAAATCATTCTAATATGATGATTTGATGCTCAAGAAACATTTCTGATTATCAATGATGAAAAAAGTTGTGCTGCTTAATATTTTTTGTGGAAACCGTGATGCATTTGAGGACTCTTTGATGAATATACAAAGAATATTCTCAGAAGTCTTATTTGTGATGCATACATTTTTTATTTTTTTATTGCAATATTTATGTTTCTAATTATTTTTGTTATTAGTTACGTATACATTATGGGGTTAAAGTTGCATTTTGACTGAAGTAATGTTTATATTTATTTTAATTGTGATATGTGTTCCCATAGTATGTGTATGAGCCATGGTTCACAGAAACACTGATTTTGTTCAACTTTGATGTCATCATTTGGTCTTACAATAGCTTTTCTCAGAATATTCTAAGTTACAACAATTTGAATTGTTTAAAGCGGCTAATCTATCAGCATATAAAATATACAGTCACCAAAATGCCTGCTGTTATGCATGAAATGTAATTTATTAGTTACCGCAGTCTACTGTAAATTTAACCAGATTTTCTTTTACAGAACCTCTCTCACCAGCCTTGACTTTGCCTACACCTACGGTATGGGCTTCAGTGCTTTAGTCCTCCTAAATGCTTTAGACACTGTTTACCAGAGTCCGTTTGTATCTCCGTCAGCACATCCGTCTTCAGAAAGACAACAGCACTCTCACAGAATGAAGCTCAGCACAGAAACAAACCATACACCCATCCCAAACACTCACTCTGTCTAAATGTTTACTGACTGAACACTTTCTGTGACTCTGTGTTGTGTCTCTCTCTCTCTCTCTGTGTGTGTGTGTGTGTGTGTGTGTGTGTGTGTGTGAGAGAGAGAGAGAGAGAGAGAGAGAGAGAGAGGGGAATGAAATAAATGGAAAGGGAATTATTTTAATTCAATTCAAATCCTTTTCAGCTCTCAGAGTGAATGTCACTGACATTCGCTAATAACATTTCAGATACAGATACTGATGTTCAAAACCATCAAACCTTTTTTCTGTTTTCCAGTAAAAATATGGATCTATGTACTGTATAAAACATTACTATCACTTGAGAGGCAACATTTCTTCATATAATAGTTTAAGAAAATTGATTTATTTCACAGTTCTCCGGAATACTTTATTCTGATCGGTCAATCGTGTAATTTTATTGTCAAATATTTTGTATACGACCACTAAACTGTACATTCGATTTGATTAAATAATTTCAACTCAATTCAATATGGTCATTTATTTATTTCTATAGCCCTTTAATAGCCAGTCATTATCGTTAAAAACCCCTTCAGGATGATACAAGACCCCTCTGATTCATGTGAGGGTCTATTTTGATATAATGAGCAGATGACTGTGTGTTATCCTTTACTGAAGTTTATTTTTAATACCCCACTGGCAAATAGTTGTTTGGTTTTAAGCACAGACCTCATTAAATATAGTTATATTCATGCTTAAAACAGGGGGAAAAAAATATTTGCGAGTGGGGCAAGAAAAGTCTTAAAACAATAACAATTTACTTGCAAACGATATTATGGGGTGTTTTGATGTTTTTACTGGAAATCACAACAAAAATACTGATTAAGAAAATTATTTGAATAGCATTTACAGATTAAAACCACAAAACTATAGATTGAAAATGATTTATCCTACTTAGAGGAGCGATGGTAAATGACAGAGAAAGAAGAAATAAAAGCTATGAACAGACACATGAAAGTATAAAGCATAATTTGACACAACATTTGAGTAGAGAGAAATGGGACGCCTGGGGACCGAAGAGACAGATTGTGAGTGTGGGCCAGGAGAAGGAATAAAAACAAGAAGGGATGGAACAAACGAGGAGCAGATGTTCTCCTCCAAACATAGTGGATGTATTTGGGATCCCGGTTTCCTTTCCAAGAGAGAAATTAGCACCGCGCCCCTCGACACACACACACACACACACACACACGCACACACACACACACACACACACACATGGGTCATGTCTCCTCAAGCCACATGACAGTGACCATTTCAAACATATTCAAAAATGGGCAAACAATGTACACTCAAGTCAAGCGCTCAAACATCGCTGGGTCAGAGCTGGGTCAGGATTCCAGAAAAGAGGAAGTTAGAAAGAAAAAAAAACATTCATAGTGCTCAACAGGCGGGTCTGAAAACACTGGATCGTACAGGAAGAGTAATTAGCAGATACCTAATGTAACTTCAGGCGAGGAGATGAACCATTGAACTCATTAACAAAGCCAGGAGATGTCAACAATTATAGCTCATTTGTGATCTCTCTCTCTCTCTCTCTCTCTGTGTGTGTGTGTGTGTGTTTTCCACTGCACTCAGAAGACAAGTAATGTTTCCCACCTGTACTGGGATGATGAGCAGGCACATTTTGCACAGATAAATGAGTGAATTTATCTACTAAAAACTGCACCATGGTTTTATTAGCCCTTTATTATATGCACTCCTGCATGTTCTTTGGACCAGATGACTTTGCTAATAATACAACATAATTTTTTTTTTTTTAGCATTATTAAGCAATGAGGCGGTTTAGTTAAAATATTTTTCTCTCTTTACATGGCACCGTGTAAAAGGAGAGAAAACCACATGACAACTGTGTTTTGGGGCCTGAACACGGGTTTCAAAGTGCAAGTTTTTGAAAGCAATACCGCTATAGTCTCCATGTGAACAAAAACATGAATTTGAGAAAACGATGAGCCCATGCGCATGCGTATTACGTGTTCAGTCTATGACATCCACATGATGAAAACAGTGTTTTTAGTTGCTTTCGCGTATTCGTGTGAACGGGGATCGTTCTGACAACTTGTCGAGTGTATGTGAGTGTATGCTTTTGTGAACATATTTTTATAAAAATGTATATGTTTACAAAACCTTCCCATTTTGATAATTGCTGTTCTTTTCAACTTTATATTTATCAAAGAATACTGGAAAAAATGCCTCACGGTTTCACATATTAATGCCTTATTCTGCATGACCATATTATAACCATCTTACTCACTATTAATAAGCAGTAATTAGGAGTTTATTGAGGCAAAAGTCGTAGTTAATAGTGAGAATTGGACCCTAAACTAAAGTGTGACCGAAAAAACCCCCAAAGTTTTGAATGGTAGCGTATGAATTATCTATGCAAATTAGGCTCATTTTAGACGTCATTCACAAAACCTAGCACTAGAAAGAAAGAATCTGAACAAAAGAGGTAAGAGATTTTGATGATGATTGATAATTATAGAGCGTGCTGTTTCAACAGTCATGTTCTAGACTATTGCAACATGTATTGCAAAATCACCTACTATTAGACCGCACGTTTTTATTGCCGTGCTTTCACAAGCCCGTCTTTGAAGAAACAAGAACTCGAGCACATGAGTTTATATCCACTCAATGAAGACCGCAGGCTATTTTCCATTGTTGCAGTTTGCTCTGTGCTTCCAAGTGCAAACACGCAAACAAGTTTTGCTTTCAAGGTTGCTTTTTAGAAGACATTGAGAACATGCTTCATGTCTGTCTCTCTCTCTCTCTCTCTCTCTGAATAAACTTCAAAGTACAAGAGATTGAACTTCCTGGAACAGAAATAAAATGGAGCAGTTAATGTCACTAAAAGAGTGTGGTAGGTCTTATGGTGCAGATGCTTTGATTCATTACCAGCTGATAAGGATCAATGCCCACCTGACACACCTGCCACCACCTGTGATGGGAAACAACGCACACGCACCCATACAAAACCATTGACGTTTTGTAATGACTAATTTCTTACTAGAACATGTACACGATCATGTCAATAACATGAAGGTCATGCTTGTTTAGAATGACGTGAAAGTGAGTAAATGAAAACAGAATTTTAATTTTAAGTTGAACTGTCCCTTTAAACGCTTAAACCCACATGCCCTTTCAGGGTCACAAACTCTAGAGAAACAGAGCAGGACAGCAAGGCTGCCCGTGTCCGTTTCCATTTTTAATGCCCATCTGCCTCAAGCCCCAAAAATACCCACTGTCAGAAAGAGAAAACTTCATTTATCAGCACTGACACATTCACACAGCAGATGAAACGGCACCGAGCACTGAAGACTGGCATTCTGAGAGGAATGTGGAGATGGAGAGTTATTGTGAAAGACAGCAGGATGATAAAACAGACACACGGCGAAAAAAAACTGATAGATGGAGTGGCAGAAAAATAGAGTTCAAGATAGAACAGTGTCAGCGTCTTGCTCTTGTCTCAGTGTCTCCTGAGGCAAGACAGGAACTTTGAAAGCTTAAGACAGACGGAGGCCTTGTCAGGGAACAGAACAAAATGCCCCCTGTCTTGTCAGCAAATTAGCTTGTATAGTGCTTGACTGGTCATTTAACATCTGCATGACTGGCTTTTGTTTTGGGTCAATGACATGTCAATGAACGATTTGTCAGGATCTTTTCATTTATTCAAAAATACATACATTGACTTTAATTCACATCTTCTATGAAGAACTGATTTTAAATTATGAATAAAAGTGTAATATTTTTAGGGGGCATGGAGTCATGTCAGGTTGTTACAACTGTCCTGATATCAAAATGAAGAAAAAAAAACTTACTAAAATAATTAAATTCTTAAAAAGAAAAACTTTTTATTAGAAATAAAATACTTATTTAATGCTTAGTATTGTTTGAAACCTTTTGTACACCAAATCATAGTCATGTGGTCCATCCAACATAAAGTGGAAACAATTTAATTAGAGAGGACCTCTCTGTATAAGTTTCTTAAAATATCAGATAATTTGACATTTTTATGTCAAGAAAAGGTTCATTCAGGTTGTAAAATGTCATCTGGTGCAACTTCTTATGGTTTTATGGATATTTATGAATAATTCATAAGTGTAAAAATAGATTGAATAAGACCACCTTGGACGGACTCTGTATTAGCACAGACCCTGCCTCGAGCAAATTGTACAGTGCAGCTGCAGCGGCAAGAATGTCTCGTAAGTAAGTCAAGTCAACTCAGGTGTTTTTTTTGTGTTTTTTGTTGAATGTACAGTCTTCATGTACTCCCAACATCACATCAGAACCGCTAAAGATGCAGTGGATTAGATTTATTTTTAAAGGGAATGTGTCACAAAATATACCTAAATTAATTTATGACTGTGCAAATCATTTTACCCCTGCTGGTAACACTTTATTTTGATGGTCCCTTTTGAACATTCTGTTGACTATAAGTAACTTTGCAACTATATGTCAATTAACTCTCATTAGAGTATTAGTAAACTGTCTGCTTAATATCCGCTAACTCTTTATTGTGATGCTCGTCCAACAGACACTCTACTGACTATAAGTAACTTTTCAACATGTCAACTTATTCTAACCCTAGCAGTCTACTAATACTCTACTGAAACTCTAATGAGAGTTAGTAGACGAGTAGGTGCAAATAGACAACCGAATGTGTTAAAGGTGCAAAACGCAAGTCTCTGAGTTTTTGCAGAACTACGCCCCCTCTGGCGACAAGCGAAACTGCAACCAGAGTGGTGGCACTAGACAAAATTTTTCTTTTCTTTACTTTACGTGGAGTTTGCGTTGGGGTTTGGAATGGACTACAAGCCGGTCTCTTTGAATCCATCTTCTACCTTTGACGCACAAGTTGTCTTCGCTGATGCGGAGAATGGCGGCTTATACACAAACCTGCGAGACATAGCCTGGTGAGCGTGAACGCGCATGACGTCACGCCCAGTCTCAAATTCGAGCCCGAATCCCTCTTATATATTTTACTGTACAGGATTATAGAGGCAATCTCAGTGAGCAGAGAAGGGCTCATTCAGCCCATCAGGCAGTTCTTTAAGCATGTATAGGATAGAAAAACAGGTATTTTTAACATGAAAAGTTGCGCAATGCACCTTTAAAGTGACCATCAAAATAAAGTGAAACCTGCTTTGTGAAAGAGGGTCAGTACAAAGGGACAATGCAAAACAGGTTTTTCTATAAAGTTTTGTCCTGTTTTGTTGTTGATGGTCTGACTCTGTAGCCTGACTACGTCAGACTTCCTACTTCCGCTAATTTCATTTCGCTCCTGTAGTCAGTCTGAGATAGCAGCCTATCTTTCAGTTTTCCACCGGCCTGAAAACAGCCGGGCCAATCAACGAACAGAGGGCGGGCTGAAAGCCGTGACGTAGTCGCTAAGCGCCGAGTTTAAGATAAGGTCAGGGAAATCGAAAACGACCGCGGATGCAATTCGCTCTGTTGTGGAGAATATTCCCGGCATTAGCAAACTGAAGCCAGAACAAGAAGAGTGTGTGTTAAAAATTTTGAATGGAGGTGATGTTGTGGCCCTACTCCCTTTGGGAAAAGTTTCATTTATCAACTATTACCGATCGTCAGCGAGAAACTGGGGAGCCTTTTGACAGGTCAGTGTCTCCTTTCTTTTCCAGGTCTTAAATACCGTAAAACTTCTAATAATAGCCCGGGCTTTTATTTGCCCAAATCGTCGGACTGCACCGGCTTGTATTTGAGAAAGGCTTCTATGAGACAGGCCTTTATAATTTAGTGTTGAGATGTTGTTCCTAGAGTCTTTAATCTCTAAAAATCTCCAAATGCTCCACGTGAAACCGCGGTCTTCCGACCTTTTACTATCTTGTCGATTGATTTTGATTAATATGTGCGAGGGAGAGAGAGTAAGACAGCGCTCGTGTTAATTGTTTGAAGACGTGAGAGTGCGCGCGGGCGCGGCCGGGGCTCTCTCTCTCTCTCTCTCTCTCTCTCTCTCTCTCGCAGCAGTCATTCTATTACATCATTCACCGATCAACAAAGTTGTTTACAGCCATGTTCACTCCGGTATTTCGCTCGCATCATTAAGTGTTTACAGTGGAAGTTCGATCATAGATTTGAGTTCGATGCATGATGTCTGTGGTTCGATGCGGCTGTGTCGGCGCATAACATGCGTCATAAATAAACTTATCTGATTGGCTTACGGGTAACCAATGATTTTAAATTTCAGAAATCGCCCCCTAGCGAGAGAGAAAACACTTCTCTATTATGCTATGCCAGACTCTGTCTACGAAGCAAAGTGAAGTAGCAGAGTCTGGTATTACCAGGCTACTGACTCTGGAGAATGAGCTATACAACGGTTGGTCTGGGAACGCCCCCGGGAACGCCCCATCACGTGATGTGAATTTAGCAACAATGCCTTGAGGCTAATTGAAATACACTGCCGAAGAGTTGCTGTGTCGTTTTCTGTACCGCCAATAAACAAACAAATTATGACTCGAAGTTCTACATCCTTCCTAATAAACACACAGAACCGGAAAGGAGGACAAAATGGCAAAATTAATCATAATTTTTTAGATTACTGAGTGAGTAGATCCCTGTGTGATATAGTAGGGTGTTAAACTCGTAACGTTATTAGGTAGTGGGCCAGTTTGTCTACATTCCTAATGAAAAAGAACTATAGTAATCTTATAAGATTTCTATAGTAGTGTATAATACTTCTGGGATCTATGTCCCAAAATACTATATTATTCCTATAGGATTACTATAATATTTTGTCCTAAAATATTACAAGATTCCTATAGTAAGTGATAGGCCTATGTCTCATTCACATTAGCGTTATCAGCTGAAGACTCGAACCTAGTAGTTCGAGGTCTTCACTCAATACAGACTGCAGTCTGTGAGTTAGGGATAATGGTCAGCACAGTCCCTCGGCAACTTCGTAGGCAACTACTGATCACCGTTTTACAAAAGGATTGATAGTTTGGAGTGAAGCATACGTACAATTGGTAAGTGACAAGGTTTTATGGAGTTATAGTATGCAACATATACGAAAGTTGATTGAGTTATAGGCTAATGTTACCGGTAGCTACCGCGATGTCTTACCTGGAGATTCAACCAGATAACAAAATATGTCTGGAAACGACACCTCCGGCCATTTGGTTGGGTCATTGACCCAGTTTTTAATTAAATAAGGGCAATCATAACTTATTGCAGTTAATTTTGCAATGTACCGTTGGCGTTGCCGGTCGGCAGTCGTCAATGACTCGCAATATGACATTTTTGTCATTCAAATACACATGATGGTCACGGTGTTTTCCCCCACGCTGACCACGCCCCCAACTATGACAAGTTGACGACTGTATGAATTGCAGCTCCGCCCTCTTCTTGAAATCTTGCTAATTTGCATTTAAAGGGACACACACAAACTGGCAATTTTAACATGTTAAAAAAATTATACTTTAATTTTAATTAAACTTTAACATACACACTCTGGCGGCATCAGATACTTATTTTTACATCTTGTAAAAATGGGCATTCGATGTCCCCTTTAAGCTTATGTATTTAAAAATAAATGCAATGCAATAGTCAATAGAGAAGCTAAATGTTTTGCCAACGAACACAAAGGATCGTAAAACTTTTGCAAGGGAACGCAAATGTTTTTCATATGTATTCAACTTTTATTAAATGTTTTGTTATTTAGGCGGTGTTAGCACTTGGCATGTTTGGTTCGATAAAAAAATGAACCCTGGTGCGATTGGTCTGTTACGGCGGTTCACTTGAATAAGTGTGAACGCTGCCATCGGAACTCTGGTGTGTTCTTCGGTACAGGAGTCAGAACGTCTCCTCACAGCAGATCTTCATTTGTGTGTGTGTGACAGAGGGATTCCTGATGCTGTTTTGACTCCTTTACATATATTATAAGCTCTTCAGGAGTTTTCAGCTGGTCAAAATACCATCATATGTACCATCCCTATGCCTTTAGATTAGGTGTTAAAATACCAATGTGAACACTAAGCAAACCAGGACTAACTGTTTTTTTTTTTTTTTTTTTTTGGACTAAACCAAGTGTCAACACACCCTTAAAGGCTTTTTTATTTAATAAAAAAATAAATAATTGTCTGAAGAAAAAATGCGCCATTCATCGGTGTAAAACCACCACAGAGTGTTGCCATGCAACATTTAAGGTGTTTTTAGTGCACTGCTATCCGGCTGCTATGGCATTGCTAGTGTGTTCTGAGTGGTTGCAAGGTGCTTGTTAACTGGCCAAAAAGCTACAAAGTTAAATACTTAGTCTTAAGGGTTATTAAAATCAGAGGAGAAATAGAAATGGGGTGGCAAAAAGGGCAATTCATGTGAATGTTTTGAATCTGAATATGTGTGTGGAGTTTGTGTTTGTCTGGGGGCTGAAATAGTGCCGTGACGCGAGCTGAAACCACACTAGTTTCTCTTCTCTCTAACACGCTTCACAAGGGCCAAACCTCACCACCACCACCAGGCTGTGACATCACAGGCGCTCAGCTGAAACCTCCACGCACGCCTATGGAGAGAGACAGCAGAAGACGATAACACAGAGAGTCAGTGGGCGTCTGCGTATCTCCTGGCTCCTACCTCTGACTGAATCTGACGTCTGTCCTCCTACTATGTTCCCTTATTCCAATCTGTAGTTCATGCAGTATGCATTACTACGCAAAGAGAGAAGGAGAGAGAGAGAGAGAGAGAGAGAGAGAGAGAGAGAGAGAGAGAGAGAGAGAGAGAGAGAGAGAGAGAGAGAGAGAGAGAGATTAAGTAGCATTATCATGATTATTACCATGCCTCAGAGTTTAGGCACAGCTGTGTTATCATCATGTAATTTGTGTCAGTACTCACATAAACACACTTGATGAATAAATGAGCGGCCGAGGGCTATTAAGCAAAAAAACACCTGTCTTTCAGGTTAATTAAACAATAATGATTTGAGTTATAGGCTAATGTTACCGGTGCTAAATTGCTAATCACAGCGCTAACAGCAGACCGTGACTGTCATTTCGATTGGCGAAGTTTGACATTCGCAAGACTTTGAAAACAAAAAGTCATTCATTCACAAGACCACCAGCTCATCAACAAGTGAATCAATCAACCAGTCAATCAGCTCACACTGAAGCTCAGTTAGCGTCGCATGTAGCCACATGTTGTCCATAGACATTTCTTTTAAAAAAAAGTAGCCAAGAGTACCACCAAGTTTCTATTGGCATTTTTTATAACCGTAAAATTGTACTAAAATCAATATGGGTACAATGTGCTAAAGGGTAGACTTAGCTAAAGTGACTCAGTTGAGAATGTATTGCCTTAAATGCCAGAGGTTTAAAATGTTTTTAATTTTATTTATTTTTTAAATGTTTATTTATTTGATTTATAAATTTTTTGTTGTTATTTAAAGCTGCAGTCCGTAGTTTATCCTCTTTGTCGCCATCTCTGTTAAAAATATGCAACTGAGAAATCTGCAAATGGGCCCGGTTGCAGTTTCTTTTTTTTTGTAGCCACTCCGAAGTCCGAACGAAGTCTTTTGCGTTTTACGCCGGGTGAGTCTCTAGGTGTCACTGGTGATTGTCGTTTGAACCTTTCTGGATCCGCTATCAAATTGATAGAGTTAAATTATATCAAGTGCTGTGAGAAAAGGCTATAAATCTCCACCTCCAACATCCTCACACGCAACATAGCCTACTAGCCGAGACACCTTCTTTATGTGTACAGATGTGACGTAATGACGCAAAGACACGCTCGAATTTCCAGCGGAAATCCACCAGTATCACTGGAATTAAAAACATTATTACAAGCTTACTGTTTTAAATCAAGCTAAGGCAAGCAGATAGTTTTGAACACTGGCTAGTTATGTACTTGCTTGGATCATTTGTAACCAAAAAAGTTACGGAATGGCACTTTAATAAACCAAATACATGAGAATACACTATTTAAACACACTTATAATATATGCTTTTTTATGCTCCATTTTTATAAAAAAAAAAAAATCATGCTATATTTGATCATTTGTATAGTATTATATTGCATTATAAATTAGATATTTTGTTTTCTATTTCAGATAAAACACTGTTTTCTGTATTTTATGTTCTGTAAAGCACACCCTGGTTAAAAAAAAAGAAGTACACTTTAGTATACTTTTAAAAATGCTACTGTTATTACTTTATTTGCTATTAAATTGTACAATTTTATATTTACAATTTAATGAAAATGTATTATAGTTTATATTTATATTAAGTGCTATTAGCTGAAATGTAAGCCTAGCACTTTTGACCCACTTACGTAGGATTTAAGTATCTTTATATGCAGTTTCATAATTACTTCTATGTCTTTGAAATGTGGTTAAAATGCACTGCTGAATGTACTGACAAGCATTTATGGTAAACTAAAATATACTTTAATGTAATTTCTATTGAAACCTGTCATGTAATTAAATATATTTTACACATTTGAAATAATGTTGAAGTTGCAATTTAGTACTAATTTTTAGTATTAATTTAAAATATATTAACTTAACTACCGGTGAATGTAATATCGAATAACACACTACAGTTCAAGTTATAATCAAGTATTTTACATGTTCAGTTCACTTAGTTTTGTTGTGGCCACGACATATATTAACTGAACGTGATCATTGTAGTTGTGACGTCGAAACCCAGAAGACTAATTCTCCACTCGCTCCCTCAAGATTTTCCTATGGGTTTTTCAATTTATGAGTAAAATAAGGCCTGTGGTAAACATGACGATACTTCGATGTTTTGCTCTACAACGTAAATTACCATACCATATCAAAAATTTGCATTTTGAAGTGTTATAATTATCCTCATTGTCTCTGTGTCCAGGTCTGATGGACTTTAGACCACAGTGGGACTGAAATCACCACCCTGACAGTAAACAGGAGCATCTGCAGTAAAACTGAAGTACTGACATTGACTGACCTGTGATGCAGGCCTTTTTTTTTTTTTACAGGCTCTCGGCCCTCGGCTCTCTCCTCAAATGGGTCATGTTCTACTTAGATAACGTCCTCTGCTTACAATAGGATCGTTCTGCTTACTGGGCTTTGACATAAAACAGCTCTCTGACTTTTGGCTACTTAGAGTGGTTTGATGTTTTTCTGTGTACCGGGGCATAGTTTACTACAACACGGGGACTTTCCACACTACAACCCACTGCAGACCCAGAGAGTTTAATGTAATAGCCTACTGGTTCTCACACACAGAAAGATCACTTCACAGTCCACTTTCACCTACACATATGTGTGAAAACACAAACACACACACACACCCACACACACACACACGTGTGCAAACATGCAAACGTAACACACAGGTGGTTGTTTCAGATACAGGTGGGAAATTCACATGTGCAACTTTACTCTAAATGTAGTTTCAGTTCAAGTCAAATGAAGTTTATGAATGATGGACAAGAGGCAAGCATATGAAGAGCAAATTATAAAATGGAAAATATGAAGGGTGTGAGCCATACTTGTTAAAACAGTGCCAGCAGAAGCAAAGGAATGAGCTCTGAGGTGTATAACAAAAGCTTTGAGAAGAAGCGGGGTGTCGTGTTACTGCGTCAAAGGTATTTTATTGTTGAGTTATCATAAGCTGTTAGTCAAAAAAAGACAAACTTACTGTTGGTAAGGACAAACAGGGCATTGTAATGAACAAGATAATGGATGGAGACTCAAAGCTGATTAGATAAACAGCTAGAGAAAAAAAACAACGTTGTATATGCAGAAACAAGTTAAATAAATCTAAAAAACATGTCATCTCTCCCTTATACCATCTATGATATGTGTATATCTATGAGTAAGAAAATGCATTTATACTACACACCTGTATAACTATATAAACTTTATTTAAACAATAAGAAATTGCTTCACGACTTTTAGTTATGCAGGTGTGAAGTATAAATACATTCTTCTGAAAAGCAGTAAGTCAAATAGTATGTAGCATTCATAAAACAGTAGGAAAATACCCTGTGTTGTTATTGTTAACTAAAACTAAAAAACACAAGCTCTTCGAAACACAAATTACGATATTTTTGATTAAATCTGAGAGGTTTCGATCCCTCCTGACAGCTACTCAACTGAAACTGTGATGCTGCAGAAAGTTCATAAAGAGATCGTAAAACTACTCCATATGAATTGACTAGTTTAGTCTAAATTTTGCGAAAAGACTTTATATGATGACAGAATTTAAAGGCTTTTATATTCACATAATTTACATTGATCAGCGAACATAAACAGAAGCTCAAACGTGCTGCGTAACACAAGAATGAACCTCATTGGTTCTTGCAGAAGCTCAAACGTGCTGCGTAACACAAGAATGAACCTCATTGGTTCTTGCAAAAGCTCAAACGTGCTGCGTAACACAAGAATGAACCTCATTGGTTCTTGCAAAAGCTCAAACGTGCTGCGTAACACAAGAATGAACCTCATTGGTTCTTGCAGAAGCTCAAACGTGCTGCGTAACACAAGAATGAACCTCATTGGTTCTTGCAGAAGCTCAAACGTGCTGCGTAACACAAGAATGAACCTCATTGGTTCTTGCAGAAGCTCAAACGTGCTGCGTAACACAAGAATAAACCTCATTGGTTCTTGCAAAAGCTCAAACGTGCTGCGTAACACAAGAATAAACCTCATTGGTTCTTGCAGAAGCTCAAACGTGCTGCGTAACACAAGAATGAACCTCATTGGTTCTTGCAAAAGCTCAAACGTGCTGCGTAACACAAGAATGAACCTCATTGGTTCTTGCAGAAGCTCAAACGTGCTGCGTAACACAAGAATAAACCTCATTGGTTCTTGCAAAAGCTCAAACGTGCTGCGTAACACAAGAATGAACCTCATTGGTTCTTGCAAAAGCTCAAACGTGCTGCGTAACACAAGAATGAACCTCATTGGTTCTTGCAGAAGCTCAAACGTGCTGCGTAACACAAGAATGAACCTCATTGGTTCTTGCAAAAGCTCAAACGTGCTGCGTAACACAAGAATGAACCTCATTGGTTCTTGCAGAAGCTCAAACGTGCTGCGTAACACAAGAATAAACCTCATTGGTTCTTACAGAAGCTCAAACGTGCTGCGTAACGCAAGAATAAACCTCATTGGTTCTTGCAGAAGCTCAAACGTGCTGCGTAACGCAAGAATAAACCTCATTGGTTCTTACAGAAGCTCAAACGTGCTGCGTAACGCAAGAATAAACCTCATTGGTTCTTACAGAAGCTCAAACGTGCTGCGTAACATGGATGAACCTCGTTGGTTCTTTTTTTTTTCTGTATGTGAAATTAAAGCAGAGCGAGTGAAAATCTGTAGTTTGACTGGTTCATCAGAAAAGGAAAATAGGTGAAAAATACTTAACCGAATCTCACCTTAAATCACACAAGCGAGATGCAAACCATCCTAATGAGAACATACACACACACACACACACACACACACACACACACACACACAGTGATTCATTTTGTGTAACATTGTGTAAACAGAGATGAATGATAAACTCAAGGCACACATTCCTGACATGCATTCCCTCGATGAACACCCTGAGCATACACACACACACACACACAACTGGTATTACTATCTTTGTGGGGACATAATGTAGGGAATACCTGAAGCATACAGACAGACAAACAAACTGTTTGTTCGTTCATTTGTTCATTTATTAATTCATTCATTCATTCATTCGCCACCAGCAGAACACCGCTGCAGCGACAGTATCCTGAGACAGACTGTTGCAAACAAAGACAATAGGCCTACAGTATAAAGTATGTACATGCACTCACAGATATTTAGAAAAATGCAGTCTGTCTGAGGTTGTAAGAACACATTCATATGTTTGACCTGTTGAAATTAAAAGTTAAAAAACACAAGTAGGCAGACACACACACACACACACACACACACACACACACACACACA
The DNA here is from genome assembly GCA_031834385.1 of Semotilus atromaculatus. Taxonomy (NCBI): domain Eukaryota; kingdom Metazoa; phylum Chordata; class Actinopteri; order Cypriniformes; family Leuciscidae; genus Semotilus; species Semotilus atromaculatus. Next base: position 22,649,392 of record JAULUF010000010.1, read on the forward strand.
CACACACACACACTCACACACACACATCACACACACACACACACACACACACGCACACACCCGTGTGGGTGTGCGATTAATCAAAAGTTAAATCAATCTTAAGTTGTCAACAAAATTCCACAGATATTTTCATATGGGAAACATACACAACCATTCCAGGAAATTTTTGTAGAAAAACACATACAAAAGCAACTATATCCTGCATACCATAACGTCAATCTTGTGATGTTCTTATTCTTGGAGGATTCAGAAACATTCATGAATTATCTATATTAAGTTTAATTTTCATATAGATATTTTGAAACTTGGAAACACCATCTGACAGCTATTTTCTAGTACACAAATACACTACCAAATATACTGGAAATTTTCTTAATTTAAAATGTTATACCGCAAAGATGCATTAAATAATCAAAAGTGACAGTAAAGAATGTGCATTGTAATAAAAAAAATGTCTTTTCAATTAAAATGCCATTCTTTTTAACTTTTTAGTCATCAAAGAATCCTGAATTTTTTTATCATGGTTTCCAAAAAAATATGAAGCAGCACAAGTGTTTTCAACCTTGATAATAATCAGAAATGTTTCTTGAGCAGCAAATCATCATATTATAATGATTTCTGAAGGATCATGTGACACTGAAAATTCAGTTTGACATCACAGGAATAAATTACATTTTAAAATAGATTACAATTGAAAACTATATATTACATTTATTATTATTGATTAAATAAATGCTGCCTTGGTTAGCATAATAGACCTCTTTCAAAAATATAGAAAAATCTTACTGACCCCAATCTTTTGAATTGTGTGTACAGCAATGCTATCATAAATGTTGCTTCTTTAGCTCAAAAACAGAATTTTTCAGGTTACGAATGCACATTTTAGGAGTAAACAAGCACAAAAGCTGGTTTTATTAACTGAAAGGTGGGACTTCCATTCCTTCATCTGCGCTACAATTTCTTCTATATGAGAGGTTCATCTCCTCTCCCTTCAAATGTCTTTTGAATGAAATGAAACGAGACGAGAAAATATTTGCAAGCGATACTGCATTCAGTCTTGATGTATTTTTGAAAAGCAATAAAAACATACAGATTTGAAATATGTTTGCTATTTAGACTATTTAGAGGGTTTAAAACATTCAAACAATAATCAATGTGTTCTTTATTCGCAGAGAAACCTTTCCAGCCTATCACCTGTCATTTCTAACCCTGCGGCCCGCCATCGAACGCAGATTTATGAGCAGAGAGTTATGCAAACCATAAGCGGCACCCCAGTCACTCAATGCAAAACTGCACAACAACAGCCCAGAGAAAGGAAAATACAGGCAACGTTCACTGAGAGATGACTTGATTGTAGAAGATTAGGAAAGAAATTAACTTTAGCATAAAAAGAGTACTTTAGAAGCAATATGCTTTAAAACAGAACAATTTTGTGATTATAACGTAAACGAAGCATTCTGGTGAACTCTTGACAGGAAAAAAAGAAAAAAAAATTTTTGCTTATATATATATATACACTCACCTAAAGGATTATTAGGAACACCTGTTCAATTTCTCATTAATGCAATTATCTAATCAACCAATCACATGGCAGTTGCTTCAATGCATTTAGGGGTGTGGTCCTGGTCAAGACAATCTCCTGAACTCCAAACTGAATGTCAGAATGGGAAAGAAAGGTGATTTAAGCAATTTTAAGCGTGGCATGGTTGTTGGTGCCAGACGGGCCGGTCTGAGTATTTCACAATCTGCTCAGTTACTGGGATTTTCACGCACAACCATTTCTAGGGTTTACAAAGAATGGTGTGAAAAGGGAAAAACATCCAGTATGCGGCAGTCCTGTGGGCGAAAATGCCTTGTTGATGCTAGAGGTCAGAGGAGAATGGGCCGACTGATTCAAGCTAATAGAAGAGCAACTTTGACTGAAATAACCACTCGTTACAACCGAGGTATGCAGCAAAGCATTTGTGAAGCCCCAACACGCACAACCTTGAGACGGATGGGCTACAGCAGCAGAAGACCCCACCGGGTACCACTCATCTCCACTACAAATAGGAAAAAGAGGCTACAATTTGCAAGAGCTCACCAAAATTGGACAGTTGAAGACTGGAAAAATGTTGCCTGGTCTGATGAGTCTCGATTTCTGTTGAGACATTCAGATGGTAGAGTCAGAATTTGGCGTAAACAGAATGAGAACATGGATCCATCATGCCTTGTTACCACTGTGCAGGCTGGTGGTGGTGGTGTAATGGTGTGGGGGATGTTTTCTTGGCACACTTTAGGCCCCTTAGTGCCAATTGGGCATCGTTTAAATGCCACGGCCAACCTGAACATTGTTTCTGACCATGTCCATCCCTTGGCCACCAGGTACCCATCCTCTGATGGCTACTTCCAGCAGGATAATGCACCATGTCACAAAGCTTGAATCATTTCAAATTGGTTTCTTGAACATGACAATGAGTTCACTGTACTAAAATGGCCCCCACAGTCACCAGATCTCAACCCAATAGAGCATCTTTGGGATGTGGTGGAACAGGAGCTTCGTGCCCTGGATGTGCATCCCACAAATCTCCATCAACTGCAAGATGCTATCCTATCAATATGGGCCAACATTTCTAAAGAATGCTTTCAGCACCTTGGTGAATCAATGCCACGTAGAATTAAGGCAGTTCTGAAGGCGAAAGGGGGTCAAACACAGTATTAGTATGGTGTTCCTAATAATCCTTTAGGTGAGTGTATATATATGTATATAATAATATATATATATGTATATACACACTGACACATATTATATAAACACACTTTTATGTTAGATGCGATTAATCACGTTTTATCGATTTGACAGCACAGGTATACGTATAAGATTTTAAGTACTTCTTTTTCTTAAGGACTGTTACACTGTTACAAACACTTCTGATCCATTACTCTATGATCATAAATTAAATTATATGATCATGAGCAAGCCCAGAGAGACTCTACAGATGCATTTTCCCCACTCAGTTTGACACAAAAACCAGCTGAAAAGATATCAAAAGTGTTAAACAGAGCTGGAAGTTCAAAACTCTATGCCGAAAGCATTATCAAATGATCTACGATATTTAATAAATGAACACATAACGTAACGTAGGACGTATAGAAGCTGTCATCATGCAGATTTCTGAAATCATGCAGAAAAAATGTGAAGCTTTAATTCCACGTGGGCCTCCACATGAGTTTGAATGCTGTATTCAACATCATATTCTCTTCCAGAAAGAGTCCAAGCTGAAATGTCTTTAATCATCTGTTCATTGAAGGCACATACAGACTCACACAACAACAACAACAACAACAACAAGGCAATTTCTATTTCCAACTGCGGTGCCAAGCTGCAGACAGGCTGGTTAATGTGGAGCCCTTCTGCATGAGGCCAACAGCGACATCAGAGCGGGCAGAGGCAGATCACATCACTAATGCACCGCTTAATACAGTCTTAGAATAACACATGCCAAGTTCATCACCAAACACACGGCCTGTCTTGCAGCTGAATGGACACTCAAGCCTTTAATGCCCAAGGGTGATGCCAGGGGCCACTGCAGAGCCACACCTGTCCCTCTCGGCCCCTTATCTATTGTGTTCAGATTAACCAGACAGACGGCAGACGGGCAGTCTGCACATACTGTACATGCACATACACTGTGTACCAGTTTGTTTCAATATTGATTCTTATAATGACCATGAACAGTTGTTTATTTATCCACAGCCATTTTCTGACACTTAGAATTAAACAGGTTGTTGCCACACTGTTAAAAGTGATCGGTTGACTTAACTTAAAGTGAGAAAACCCGTTGCCTTAAAATTAAGAAAATAAACTTAATGCGTAATTGAGAAAAATAAGTTATGTGAACTTGACAATTCCACATAACTTAACTTTGTTAATAACGCATGAAGTTTACTTAATAATTTTAAGGCAATGGGTTTCCTCACTTTTTTAAGTTAAGTCAACCGATCACTTGACTGTACTGTGGCTTTAAGACTTATATATTCAAAGGGATAGTTCACCCTAAAATAAAAATTCTGTCATCATACTCATACCTTTTCTTCTATGAGACACAAAAGGAAATATTTTAAAGAATTTTTCAACTTTCTGTTCAAACAAGGAAAGGTCCAATATTGGATTGGACCCCGTTGACTTTTACTGTAGACGTTTTTCAAATAAAAATTTTAACGTGTTTCTATAAATGGTCTGGATGAAGAGTAAGCTTCCGTTTAATGTACTATGTGGACATATTTAAACATCAAAATTTCATACGGCAAGGGTGGGTATACATATTTCTGTGTATGTCTGAGCATGACAATAGTTACATAATGTCCAATAAGCCAGCCAAAATCACTCCTGTTCAACACACAATAGATGGAACCCATCCAGATCAGGTCGTCGCTGGGTTTCTAAGACACAACAGCACATAGCAACACTGATGAAGTCAAATTCTGAGAGAAATGAGTATGTGTTAAATGATATAGCTAGAAAGTCAGCTACAAAAAACAAAAACACATTATTCACAGCTCACAATAGTGCTTTAGTAGCAGCAGTTAAAGGCACTGTTCTTCAAGATAAGGTTTTTATGTCAGTAAAAACATTTCAATCTGCAAGGTTAATGGAGTTGTTTGTTTGTTTGTTTGTTTGTTTGTTTGTTTGTTTGTTTGTTTGTATGAATATAAGCAAACTTTTCAATGTCTTTCTGTGCAACAGCCTTGAATGCTCATTAACAAATGAAGTTCTGTATTTGCACTGCACATATATCCTTTGCATGGTAACCGTGTTGATGATGTATTCTGGGAGATTAGTTACTGGTCTTCGTCAAAAGAGATTTGTGTTGGTTTTTCCCCCCTCCAATTATGCAATCTGCAAGGTGAATATGGCAAAAAAATTGACAAATTATGTGTCAAAGTTTAATATTTAGGATTAGAGTTAAGTACCACTATAAAAATTAGTATGGGATCTTAACAATGTCAGTGGGTTTCTGAAAATTGCTGTCATTTTGTTCATTTATTTTGTTTTGTTTTCTATTTGAATACATGTTAAAACATTTTATTTATTCCTGTGATGGTAAAGCTGACATTTTCAGCATCATTACCAGAAACCATTCTAATATGATGAATGTTGAAAGCATGATACAGGATTCTTTGATGAACACAAAGTTCAAAAGAGCATTAATATGAAATAGAAGCGTAAAATTATATACGATTGAATGTGTCCTTGCTGAATTAAAGTATTATTTTATTTAAATAAAAAACAGACTTTTGTAACAGTAGTGTATTACTTTTATTTGATACATTTTTATTTAAAATTATGTTAAGAATGTAGTGGCTAATAAAATAGTGTTTTGTTAAGCTATGTGTTTTGTTTAGCTGTGGTTACCATGATACGAAAATGTATAGGCCTATCTTTTTGTTTATGCCTGTTGCCTACATACAGAAAGACAAAGCTGAGTATTGTTCTTCTGAGAAAGAGGTGAGAGGAGATCATTGTACAAGACTGAGAACTCTTTCAGTGTTTATAGGGACGTCCTCAGCCAGTATGTGTGTCTGTGTGTTGAATAAAAGTGTGCTCCTCACCTCAACACTGTTTTCAAGTTCACTTCCAGGAGACAAAGGCACTATTCTGCTGAGGAGGAGAAAAGAAGGGGGAGCGGAGGAAAGAAAGAGGGGCTGAAGAGAAAGACAGTGGAACTTTCCAAATCATTGGAGTTTGGAATTTTGTTAGAAGGTGCCACATAGCTCAAAATATTTGTTGTTTCAGTCAGCATGGCAACCAGTACACAGGCCAGAAGTTTGATAATGAGACTTAACATTGAAACTGCCGACTCAGATTCTTACCCGCACACAAACAACGTGAGAGGTTTCAGGACTCTTCTCGCACTGTTTCTTTTTCTCTTGTTTTTTCGATTGCTTAGATTTCACTGATGGCATGCTCCAATGACAAATGTTGATTGACAACGTCTCTCAGGTGAAACCAGTGACCAGAAACGGTAAAGAGAACAGAACAAACATCAGTCACTCAATTATTAATCCTCTCTCTCTCTCTCTCTCTCTCTCTCTCTCTCTCTCTCTCTCTCTCTCTCTCTGGCCAGTGCACAGACACGCACCCATCGAAAAAGAGTCTAAAGCCGTTGAACCATGTACAATTTATTCTAATCATTTAAGGGACAACACAGGTCAACCATTATTGTTATGGCTTTGCAATAACGCAAAAGGTCAACCACAATCTCATTTTTGTCAAAAAAGGATGAAAAAGGACAATTAACATAAAGAATCATATGTGATCTATACTCAAAAGTTTTCTGAAGTCATACAATATCTTTGCATGAGTAACAGATCAAAATGTATTACTCCCTGAAAATCTTGACATCTGCCCTAGTTCATCCTGGCGAATTTACGAGAGAAGTAGCATTTATTAACTGGATGATTCTATGTGATTTGTTCAAAAATGAGGCTTAAACGATTCTCAAATTCAACTCACTGACTCAGTGATCTGATTGCAGTAGATTGCTGCTTCTCTGCTCATTGAAGGGGAAGATTATTCAAGTCAGGCTTATAGGAAACATGTTTTATGTAATGTTAATGTTCTATCGCATTTGAAAGTAACATACCACCTATATTAAGCCCTAAACTATAACCGATTGTGTTAAAGATATTAGCATTTTATTATGTTTTATATTTTATTTTAATAAGCTATTATGATATTTAAAAATTTCCTAATGTTGTTTTGGAGTCTCCAACAACAGGTTTACATGCATCAAACGTCAAAAAACTGTTTTATTTTCTCATAATATACATTTGCACATCACCAGATTTTCAATGATTCTCAAACGACTAACCAAATGAATCAATCTCTCTAAATCCCTCCTTTCCGTGAGCTACTCTGCTCTGATTGGCCAGACAGCTCAGTCTGTTGTGATTGGTTTACCGCGTACAGCACGCGTCGAAAACAAATAATCCCATTGCCATAACACCGACAGCTCTGCGTGTCCTGAGGCTTCCTATACTGTAAACTAAACACAGTAACGAACAATGACGTCGATTTTACCATATCAATCCGAGCGCGAGTCTGATGATGAAACACTAGAAGAAGAACCATTCATTCAACCCGAACCTCCATCGCAAGGACGACTCGAGCCGGACGTTTCAGTGATTCACTACTCAGTTTGAGTTACATTATGAGATGTTGCTATTCCTCACCATCAGCATTAACAAGTGCATGTCCAACAACCGATTATTTTACTTATACTAATTTATTTACAGAGTATGTTTCTAATATATTGAGGTGAACACGTGGAAACTGTATCAATAACAGTGCATGTAGGCTATGCAATGTATACATTAGCCGAGCTCTAGCGTGAATGACTGATGTAACATAAACATTGGTAAAACAAATCTTGCTCCATGCTTAATCTTTCCTCAAAGTAGTGAGAACGACAGACAATCTGCATTAAAAGACAGAGTTTTATGAAATAGTGGCCCACAGCTGATTAGCTGACTCCGATATTTGAGAAGCAGTCGTCAGTAAAATAAAGGTAACAGGACAAGTTTATGATTATACTGCTGTAGTATCATGGTAAAAATTAATTTTAACCACAGATTCTTCACATGCTCATCCTTGGGCAGTGGAAAAAAAATGTCTTTACCAGGTGATCTAACAAGCAAGTTTACTTCAGTTAGTAAACATGGTGACTTTTTTTGTGGGCGGAGCTTAGGTGGGGGCAGAACGATCCCTCTGGCCGCTTCCCTAACGTTAGTTTGCAAGTTTTGTTAGCTTGTTTTTTTAACAATGACTGGAGAAAATCCGATTTTATCTTAATGTGCAAGGTCACTCATTGTCCAGGAATGCGATTGTTATTTGCAAAAGTTCATTTTAACGGACGGAACCAGATTGGCTGATCCGTACACGCTCACTCAATGGATGGACGATCTGACGGGATTAACGTTAACGCTGCGGAAAAAGAAAATGAGGGCATATAAATCTTTGGATGCCTATAACTATGTGATGAATGGTCATGTACAAGACTTGTGTGGTACGATCCACAGTTCTGTCTAGCCAGCACCAAGAAGACGACAATGTAAAGAATTACATTACGGTACAATTTTAATGATGTGAATATTTTCTAGAAATAAAAATTCCAGGTACAGCATATTCATTTTTCATTGATTCTTGCACCCAATAACACAACAAGATGACATTTAATAATAATAATAATAATTTAAGCTCCTTATTATGTAGCCGAATCTGTGTTGGTTTGTATTGGCCGCCTCCAGGTTTCCCTTTGTTTTGCCTCCAGCTAGCGCCGTGACGTAACTGTGACGTCGGCTCGAAAATGGTCTATTGGCAGATCATTTAGCTTGTTTTAGGCAAAATGCATTTAGATTTTTATTTTTTGACATTTGGACTGGAAAGAAGACAAAAATACTAAGAAAACAGTTTTCGCAGTGTATGCTATGCAAATGTCAAAATGTATTAGTTTACAAAACGTGCAATATGACAAAAGTGTTTTGAGGTCATACTATTGTGCAATGAACCATGTAAAAATAAGTATTTATCAATCAATAAAAGTTGTTGATGTTTTACTGCCACTAGTGTTCATTTCAGCTGGAAACGGCAGTGAATTATATGACGGGTGTACGCTTTTGGTGGAAAAGAGCAACCAGTAGAATATCCACAAAAAAACAAATAAAACTGTAACATACAAAGATTCACCATGTATTTGATTTTCATATCTAGTACAAGCTTAATTTTACCTAAAGAGGAAGGTGGGAGGAATAAAGAAAAAGAAAAATAGAAATGGAGAGGTTGAGACAACAATAAAAAGGGAGAAACGTAGATCTGAGAGGTTCTTCTGTTGCTATGCATGCATGTGTTTATGTATGTTAGAAACAGATACAGTGAAACAGGCATGAAATCTGATCACAGATCAATACTCAGCTCTGCTCCACAGAGACCAGAGAACATCAGATAGTGGCTTGTGGGGTGGAGTGGAGGGTGTCTTAATGCACTCGGCTTGGTACAATGCAGGAGGTGCCCACAAATGCTCACCCAAGTTCTTAAAAGCATGTTTTCTGCTTTGGCTGATGGCCAGAATTGGTCTAATATTTGAAAAGTATTCATAAATAAAAGCAAATGAAAACCGAGAGTAAAAAGCTAAAGGTGAAATGACCGTTAAATCTTGCCTCTCTTTTCAATGTGACTCAACGTCAATTCACCCATCATCTAAAGCAGATGACGGACCAAACATTGTACAAAGCCATTTGGGCTAATTACATCATTAAGTATTCATCAGTACTTGACCAGATCGAAGGCAAACCAGAGCTGTACACATTAGACAGAATAGAGGCATGATTAGCTGTAATCATTGAATGCTTAGTGTCACAGTAAGATATGATGGTGGTCTTTTGTAGCAGCCCTCTAACCAAAATCAATTACATAAGTGGACACACAGCAACAGGATTCGTTAAATGGGAAACGGTGTGTGTGTGTGTGTGTGTGTGTGTGATGGATACGGTGGATGGTTGTGTTATCTGATCACTCAAATGCCAATAATCATCTGTGAAAAGAAGCAGAGTGTAGTAGAAATATGAGAACAATATGGCTTTTAAAATGATACTTAAAACATGGATTCTTAATAAGACTTATCTTCCAAAAGGAAATAAAGACGCCCAAACGAAACATCTAAACATTAAACTAAATTAAAATAAAAAGGGTTTGCACAGACTTGCAGTCAGAGGGGGAAAATGCAAACTGCGGACGAGTATTACTACAGTTTTTGTCGTATAGAGGTTGATGACTGGGAACTGAAAGGTGGTGTGTCCCATAAGGGACCATCCACAAGCTAACACCATTGTGTCCTTGGGGAAGGCACTTAAACCCAGGCTGTTCCAAAGAGACTCTGCCTGTATTATGTTCAACCCAGGGTCATTGCAAAAACGTGCTGAGTCTCCTCTACCTAAAACTCCAAAAACGTACATAGACTGTACATGCAAATCACTGCCGTTTCCAGCTGAAATGAACACTAGATTAACACCAAAAACTTTATTCCTTTTCACACAAATTATGATTACAGGGGCATATTTTTGTTTAATAAAAACTTATTTTCATACTTTTCCATGTACACATGATGAGCTTAACTTACCTTTACCATAGTGCATAATTTGTAAATTAATGCATTTTGAAATTTGTATCACCAACTATTACCAGCTTCACATGTTTGGCTTTTCTAATGTAGTAAACTTGCTTACTGCATGTTTGAGCTCTCATGTGCTTTTATTAACACTATCGGTTAGGTTTCAATTTGTATGGAAGCTTGTTTCCGCCACAGAATAAAACATTTTAAAAGATAATTGCGACATTTTATATCCGAATTGCGAGTTTACATCTTGCAATTCTGACTTTATTTCTCAGAATTATGAGATATAAAGTCAGAATTGCGTGATATTAAGTCGCAATTGCGAGATAGGTCAGAATTGACAGAAAGTAACTAGCAATTGCGAGATATATAAGGTCAGAATTGTTAGTGAGAAAATGTTTGAGATTGTGAATATGAGGCAGATGAATGTGGGAAATGAGCTCAGAAGAGGAGAGTGATGATGGTATGAAACATCGAATCAGTTAGAGATCCATCCGTGTTAGATATAGATCCGGGTCACTAAAGACCTGAATGTGTAATAATGATTGGCAAAAGATCCATGCATTTAAGGGTTAATAAACTTGGTTGCAGATCTGCTTGAAAAAGAGATTGATAACAATATGAAAGCAGTAATTTGGAGTTGATATGATATATTTCACAATTGATAAGAAACGAGTTATATGATCTCCGTTTTGGTTCTTAATTCATGTGAAAACTATCAAGCTGGATTTCGTCTAGGTCACATTACTTGGATCTTTTGGCAAATGCTGTTTTGTGCATGGTAAGTTTTGGTAGCAAAACCAAAGGGACAAACACATGAGTAAAAACATGAAAAACACGCTTTCCATTTCTAGCGCTTTCCCCCTTGAGTCATTACAGTGGTAAACAGCTACCATGGTGAAACTCAAACACAGCATGATTCGGTGACAAATAAATACAATGTGAAAAGACACATGAGGGAGATGGGCAGGGCGGAAGGGCGTATAATTGAACTTGTGCACCAACCAAGAAATCAAAACAAAGTTTCAAAACAGCCTGAAAGGGTCAGAGTTGGGTATTTTAAAGTAAAAACACTAAACAATGACCTTATGTTTAGGCCACTGTTTTCTGGAAAATCCCATTGTAGATTATAAACTATTTCAAGCAGTCCTGAAAGTCTCTTACTCATCAAATGTCTATCGGTTTCACCATCTCGGTTGCTCGCCAGACTGAGGACGTGTATTGTCACTTTTGTATCACAGAGAGATATAACCGAAACACTCTCCTTGGGTCATGCACTTACCCCTCACGTCTTAAAGCCTGTAAATATTTCCCACAGAAACTGAGAAACGCGAACACAGAAACACACAAGTGCGAGAGAGAGAGAGAGAGAGAGTGAGATTTTCGCTCTGAGGTGGGGGTCAGTCGAAGTTGCCTGCCACCATACGGGGTTAAATGGTGTGGAACAGCTTTGGCGCAGAGCGACACATTGTTGGGCACCTGTGCAAACAGCACAGCCCATCTGAGCTCAGTGAGTCGCTGCTGCCTAATAGCTATCGATCATTCTCCTTCAGCAGACACACACACACACACACACCTCTGTTAGAGGCTCTGACACAGGCTGGCAGTTAAAAAAATCAAACATGCCCTCTGAATTATACAGGGAGGAGGGGGACGCCAGTCTGTCAGATGTCAGAATTAGGCCCAAATGAGCGTCTGGATCTCAGCTGGACTTTTCCAGCGCAGTGGGCCTCTAGTCCAAAGAGAACAAGGTAATGGGACTGGGGAGGAGGTCAGGTTAAGAGAACATTCACCTGTAAGCAGACAAACTGGAAGGGAGCCAGTCACAGAGGTCGTCAGATTTGGATTTGAACATTTGGCAGCCTCACAAAGCTCCACATTGTGGCCAAAAGAACCTGTTGAGTGTGTGCGCATTTTAAATAGGCCCGTTGAAGTTTAACATGCCGCAAACATAAGGGTGTGGTGGATTTCACGTAAATACTAGTGGACACATTCGGTTTCGAGAGCGAAATTAGCGAGACACATAACAGACATGTACACTCAGACATTACCCACTCTGGAGTAAATTTATGGCAAAAAAAAAAAAAAAGAAATCCAAAGATTAGACCTCTAATGCAAACTGAGATTTCCACTATTTTGGCAGTAACTGACAGGTATATAGGCCACCAAGCAAACCTGTTATTTATTTATAGCGTTCAAAGGTTTGGGGTCAGTAATATTTGGAATGTTGTTTCAACTGCTCAACACAGCTGTATTTATTTGATTGAAAATAGAGTAAAACCAGTAATACTGTGATTTTTTTTTTTACAATAAAACCTATTTTAATATATTTTTAAAATGTAATTTATTACTGTGATGGCAAAGCTAAATTTTCAGCATCACTACTTCAGTGTCACATGATCCTTCAGAAATCATTCTAGCACAGTTTTTTGAAAATAATTATGTTTATTATTAAAGAGTTATTTCGTTACTTCCATTACCAGAAGCTGATTACAGTTTATGAAGCTAGAATTATTATATTTTTCTAACAAAAACGCATAGCTTCAGGAGGCCTTTATTAACCCAGCTGTATGGATTACTTTTATGGTGGTATTTTTATGTGCTTTTTTGTGCTCCAAAATCTAAGGTACCATTCACTCCCATTATAAAACTTGGACGAGCCAGGATATTTTTTTATATAACTCCGATTGTGTTTTGCTGAAAGAAGAAAGTCATACACCTAGGATGGCTTGTGGGTGAGTAAATTATGCGATAATTTTTGGGTGAACTAACCCTTTAAAACGTGATGGTCCAAACCTGCCTGACTTTGTTTCCCCAAAGATATTTTGAAGATTGCATTTGTCTACATAATGAATGTCAATGTGGTCCAAACCAACAGACGAAATAGACATTTTAAACCTTTTGTATCCACAGAAGAAAGTCAGTCATACAGGTTTGGAACGACATAAGGGTGAGCATAGATGACAGATTTTTATTATGCTTTTAATTGAAAATATATTCTTAAATCTGATTATCTAAAATACAGCTTTTGCTTCTTTAATAAATAAATGAATCTTATTTTAAGGATATTAAATTATTTTTTTACAGGACAAAAATACTAATTAGGAAAACAATTGCTGTGTTTGACGGGTATGACAGTGACGGGTCTATTACCCTGACGTTTCCTTGAGATTCAGACGGGCATAAAGCATTTCCCAGCGTAAGTTACAGCTCAATGAAGGCATCACTGAACCGAAACAATCAACAAGAAACAGAATTCCACAGTGTAAACCTGAGCCTCGATTAATCAAGATGTTTTAACGACAGCGCTAATAAACTCAGAAAACGCACTCCCGCTCACCTCCTCCACGCCTCCGGGGAGACTTCGGGGAATCACAATCTGTTTTATAGCTTTATTAATTAAAAACGCCTGCTGAGATAACTCTCAACATGTCATCAAACAGAGATGAACGGCAGCTTGCAGACGTTTCACATTGGCGTTTTTTCGACCTGATGGAGAAGGGCGCATGCTGATGGATGAAAAGTCCTGCTGTCAGACGATATTGATAATGTAACACCCCTGTCTGTGGCTATAAAGAGACATGAAGGTGACAAGCTGTAGCGCATCCATCCAGACAATTCACACACACACCAATGACCAAATGATTTGACATAATATTTCAACCTTTTATGTCCGGCAATGAATCAGAGATAAAAGGCTGAGCTGACGTTTAAATCTGCTTTTTACAATATCTTACTGACATCGAAAATTAAAAGTAGAGGTCTCAGGAATCCATTTCAAGATCTAAAATACGATCGGGAACACATGTCCGTGTTTAAAACACTTCATATGTCAGATCATATATTTTAACCAGAGCAGGGAAGTCTGCAGGGTCTATAAACTATGAAAAGAAATGTACTCTCGGTTCACTTGATTTTCATTTTAGTGCTTCACAAAAAGTCCCGATAAAATAACTCACAGAGCAATAAGATCGCTCCACTGAGGTAATACTGACCTTTAGATGTGGCGATTCTGCTCCAGATCTTTCTAAAATGGCACCACCATTAATGCGCTATAATTGGCCTGTTTTAAAAGGGTCAGACGACTCGGAGCAGGGCCGCTTGCAAGTTATGCTTCAGGGGTATCATCAAACTCTGAAATAAAGCAAACAATAGAGGGAATTAAAAAGTCATTTATTGCTGATCTAGTACTTGGTTAACAATATGAGCACATAATCAATGGCTAAATAAGAGTCCTATGGGTTCAAATGGGAATACTATTATACTGGTCTTTATGTTGTTAATGTTAATGAGGCAGCTTTGGCATAATCAAGGTTTTTCCATCACTCCGGGACATTACAATCGGTTCAGGGTCATGTCCGTGGTTAGCACAAAGGTTTGTTTCAACTGGGTGGAGGTGGCACATGTCACCTTGTGCGACTGGGAACATTTGTCGCATGTAGCATTAACAATGGAAGTACTTTGACAAACTGAATGAGGGTGAATTGAGGTGCTAATGCTTAATTCATTTCTGTTCATTTGAGCCCTCTTTGCCCAAGTCAATTTGTCATGGCTTAATGAACCTGTAGCGATGTATGCGTGTGTGTGTGTAATTTACTATATTTTGGGGACAAATTTGTACCCAGAAGTGACCAAAACGTGTGTGTTACAGCGCTGACCCAAGTTGAGAAAAAAATGCATATGTATCCTTGATAATCTATACTTGCATCTTCTCCAGATCATTTGCTCCTAACTTTCTACCGACCCTGCTGTGAAATGTGACGGTGTTTAAAATTGCGCTTTTGATTCTAAAAGCATTTAGGATTCAGCCTAGTATTTACACAGGAAACATTCAAAATATTCAATCAAATAATATGTAGACAAATGCAAGCTCACACATTGGCAGGTCAGTACACTTGACCACAGTTACAGATTTAAGGAAGTGTAAACGTGGGGATGTTGGCTCTGCCTCATCTCCTGTCACTTGTTGATAGAGACGCGCTTGCGGAGAGCAGAGTGCTGGTTTGGCACGTCCTTCTGCACTCAAAGGAGTGCTGTGAGACATGCTGAGAAACAGCTGTCCCGTCTCCTTCATAGCAGTGCCTTTAATTATGTCTGACCTGTAGAGAAAAAAAGAAACCCGTCACGACCTCAGCAAAGCACAGTGCAGTCACTTTCCCCAATAACACCAACTGACCATTCAACACGATCTCATGAAAGTGCGTATCTATACCACGAGTTTAATTTCTCATACCATTAATATGCCAAAAATGTTTTTTGCGTGCATATGCTACGCACTGTAAACCGCTTGGGTAGGATTAGGGTGTGGAGTGCGTGCGTATTACACGCCATAAAGTGCGTATCATATGCACGCGAAATCTGCGTATCATATACACGCAAAAACTATTTTTTGCGTATAAATGACACGAGAAATTTTATTCGTGGTATAGATACGAAGTTTCATGAGACCGGGCTGGACCATTTCATAATTCGAACGAACGAGGTGGAGCGGCGAAAGAATATTAAGACTGGTACGATGTTTTCACAACTGCTTTCCTGTTATTATTTTTGAGTTGTTCATAAAACTATGAAGAAGAAAAAAAAAAAAGAAAAAAAAAATCACACCGTCCACAAGGACGCAGCTGGTTGAGAAAACAACCCGTAGAGGAACCTGCCTTTTTTTTCCCTCTCCGTCAACAGCTGAAACAACAGCAGTTCTTGGAGGGAAAGCCTTTGTGTTATTGGTAATCATTCTGACACCCGGCCAAGCAAAAGAAACTGAGCCATGCGTCATAAGGTTCCAACCTACAACCTCTCAGCCTACACACACCAGCGGCAATCTCCCTTAGCGCAAGTCCATGGGCCCACAAAGACCTTCTCTGGAGAATTTACTCGCTTTGACTAAAAAGAGTCATTGTTTCTATATAAAACCGGGCAGTTCTTAAATGATTACCACCACAGTGTGCACACACACATACACACTTAAAAAAATAAAGGTTCCAAAAGATGAATATCACAGTGAATGCCATAGAAGAACCATTTTGGATATCTCAAAGAACTTTTCAGTGAACAAAGTACTTTCTATGAGCCTAAAGAACCCTGTTCCACTATAAAGAACCTTTTGGCCAATGGAAAGGTCCAATGGCAAAGGTTCAATATAGAACCATCGATGGGAATAAAGAACCTGTATGAGGGAAAACTAGGCCTTAGAGTGTGTTATTGAGCAAAAAAACAGCTGGGAGTTGGTGGAGCGTTCGCGCTGTGTGACAGAAAGCGCTCAGGAAGTTCACTCCTCTCACGTGGGCACTGGGTTTTCTGGAAAGAACAAACCAACACAATGGAGTTCCACTAAAACTGTTTTCAAGGCAACGGATTTCCTGCCCTGTAGTTGTAGTAAGGATAGCCATACAGAGATTGTATATGAGCACGAGTGTGTGCAAGAGCAGATAATGAAATTGATACAAGGCTAGTGCCGAACGACTAAAAAGACAAACACAACATTCTGTCTTATCAGAGTTAGCCTGAGCATAAACAGTCTCTGTTGATAGGAAAAAGAACACAGGATGGCGTAGGTGGCAAAAAGAAGAGGAGAAAGAGGAAGAGAGTCCATATTCTGCACAAATACAATGGCACGGGTCACACCCCCACTTCGAGAGGAGAAAAACACAATGTGTTTCTCCAATATGAGGGTCAATGACAAATAAGAGTGGGTTACACTTTATTTTAAGGTGACATAGTTACATTGCACGTACTCAAATAAGTACTGAGTAATATTAATTAACTACATACTTACAGTAGAGTTACGGTTAGGATTAGGTTCTTGTAAGTATGCATAATTTACTGTTATTACTATAGTAAGTACGTGTAGTAATGTGTTTCTTCATCACCTTAAAATAAAGTGTTACCTTAGAGTGTCCACAAAAAAAAAAAGTTTAAAGCACATGTGCCACATTGTTAGTTAGTTAGTTTGTTTTATATTGTTGCGTGAATTTTTTTTTTAAGTCATTTGGTGAAACCACAATGTAAAATGTAATAATATATTTCCTTACAACTTGAATACTTGAATCATAAATACAATGGAAATATGAATATATTTTTCAAAGTATTTTTTTACAGATATAATTAATTATTATATGAATGATTAATTCATTAATATAATTAATTTTTTTGAGGGTTTGCATCATATGACATTTTAACAACCCAAACTAACCTTTCTTTGTAAAACAAAATAATCGGATTATTAAATTATCTGATATTTTAAGAGTCTTATGGGTTTTTGTTAAGATTTTTTCCTGCAGGTTGGTTGCACCACATGACATAATATTAAAATATTAATATGCTGTAAAGTAGTTTATAAAAATATGATATATAAATATATACCGTTTCTGTTTAAAGGAAAAGGAAGATATAATACAAAAAAACTATAAAATGTATAAAATATATGAATATTCATAAAAAAAACATGAAAACTTTTTTCATGTTTTTTTAATAAAGGTTTAGTTTAGTTTTTTTGTTGTTTTTTTAAATAAAAGTTGGATTAGGCACTGTCTAAATACAGAGCTTAGGACTTAGACAACCTCAGTGAAACCACAAAAACCTGGACGTCACAAAACAACCACAAAATATCCGCACATGGCAGAGAAAGATGTTATCATAAACCACATTAGTGTCTCACGCTGCTGCCAACTATGTGGTGGGCACGATGGCTGGTAAACTTAAGATGTGAGTCTGCGCGAGTATTTTTTCAGCCCCTGGTGAAGAAGTATAATAAATACCCCAAGCACATCAATCCCAAGATTTCCAACAACTGTCCACCATATGTCCGCCTGCAGAACAATAAATTTAAAATTTTTTAAAAAGCTGTGCTTAAACTCAACAGAAGCACTAAAGAAATGCAAGTAGCCTATATTTAAAAGAGACATCAAACATAATGCATGTTATGGATCAATTAGATTATGTTTTCTATTTTGCCACCGAGGGAACCATCTTTGCGTGCAAGTTTCTGTTGTCAGGGAGTTGCTTCATTTAAAGCACTAAGCAACAACACTGAACATGGAGGTATAGTAAAGAGTTCGTCTTATCTCCCTCTCCACCTGTTCCAGTTTGTCCTATTTTTTTCTTCTTAAGGAAATGGTTATGAATGAAAAGCCACATGCCTTTACAATCAGCCTTCTTTATCAATCTTTTATTCACTGTAATTCAAAATTACAGGAGTTTATGAATAGATGAATGAGATGTATCAATATTTCAGTTGGTTTAAATTCACAGTTATGAACAAACATGCATCGCAAAACATCTCGGCTTTTGTCCCAATGGAATGTGTTATGAAACACTAAAAACTGAATGAGAGTGAGGTAAGATAAAGACAAAAACTGGAGGAGAGGCTTGACAAAACAATCCAAGGTGAAAAAATGGCTTTCCAACTGGTTGAGATTATCAGTCTCTTATTAACTAACTTGAAAATACATAGTGCTCTACAAAGACAAAATAGACTATTTTGTGAAGTTTTTTGTCAATTGACAATCATTATTTTATTACTTAAAATAAATTAAACTAAAACTAAACTAAAGGAAAATGAGAAATAGTTAGAATAAAATTCGTTTTTTATGTATATATATATTTTTTTATTGATGATTCTATTTTATTTCTGTTAATGATTCATTTAATTCCTGATTTTTTTATAGCTTTAGTTTAGTTAAGTAATAAAAAGTCACCAGGTCCATCCTAAAATGTATATCCATATGATATTCAACCATGATAAAATGTGTGATAAATTGCCAAGTCTTAAAGTAATAAAACACCTCGATTCAACAACCTGCAAACTTCAAAATATATATTTACACGACAATGATGTACTAAAAATGGAAAAGAGTGTCCTTTGCTTTTTCGCATACAGACGCTAAACGAAAACAATTAAAAAATGCTGTATTCTGCAGCTAGGCCAGTAGTTGGCGATGTTACTTTGTAAAGAAACACTTCGCACCTAGACTGAACACATAATACACATGCGCATGATGTCACCATTTTCACAAATTAGCGTTTTTTTTGTAGTTTACACTGATACTATAATGGTAATGCGTTCAAAAACTTGCATTGAATCACGTTTTCAGAAGTTTGCGTTTTCAGGCCTCGCAAAATGCTGTTGTCGTGTAAATGAAAGACCATTAAGCATAAAAAAGTATCCGTTTTTAGTAGAAAACGGTGTCATGTAATCATTCGTGTATGTAGCACAACTCCATTTATAACACACTCCTGTATGAGCAATAATAAGGCAAGCATCACTAAAAATTAGGTAGTGAGGTGATTACTGAGCAGTGATCCATAAAAGAGCCTATTCTCTTCCACATAAAAAAAAAAAAAACACTCTATGACCCCCACAGGGTTACCTGTCCTGTGTACTCTTTCTCTCTGTCCAGCTAGCGCCAGTACTCTGATTTACTCTGACTGGGAGACAGGAGACGGCCGTTAGGATGGCTGTGGAGTCCTGACAATAGGCTTGGATACGACAGGATTACTCTGTGACCTTTGACCAGCCCTCCATTAGGACCCTGGTGATTTCTAACCATGGGCTCGAGGGCAATGAACTACAGAACACTAATTACAGACACACAGTGACAGGCCTGGGACCACAATGGGCTTTTATGAGGGATTGGACAGACTGGCATTAAAACAGAGAAGGGTGCAGCAGGGCAGGGGACATGACCGGGCAGCTGTTCCTCAAGCTCCGCTCGCCTCAGATATAACATGATTCACAAACTCAAATGCACAGCAGCAACACTGCTCACAATATTATAGTAGACCTAACGCTTATGCCAAAGTTCTCGGAGATCATTTTCACTAACGTCGAAAACTGGGATGTAAGACTGCCCCAGTATGACCGGAAAAAGAGCAAGCGATGTGATACGAGAGTCATAGCACAGGAGATATACCAACACAATCTCAATTAGAATGAATGTTTCGTTGATTTCATTTCGTACCGTTTTGTGCAATTTGCTTACGCCCAGTGACGTTATGTTTAGGATGCGGTTAGGGGAGAACTTTCATGCGTGCTATTTTTTTTTTTTCTTAAAATAATAATGTTTTCGTACAATTCACATCGTACACCTTCATAGAAAATCCCCACCTTTACTGTAAAAAAAGTTGCTTCCTTAGATTTTTAGGTACAATCAACTTTATTTTTAAGTTATTTCAACTTAAATTACACTAAACTGACTTAAAAATTTGTTGAATCCTGTATACCTTATTAAAAAAGGTTGAAAATTGCTTAACTTATTTTGATGAGTTAAAGCAATGTAAAACCATATGTTTTCATAACTTGTTGATCATACTCTTTTAGTGTTGTAAAATAGTTGGATGCTGGATGGCAATCAAGTGTTCCAACTCACAATGTAATATTAATTGAAATAATGAACAGTATAAATATCTAAATATAATTAAGAGCATTATATTTCTAAGTAAATGATCCGCCAAAATGAAGACAATGGCTAAAAATAAATATCAAATCTGGAATTAAAGATAAAGAATTCAAGAATGCACCATGTAATTACTAACACTACTCCTTTTGGATTTATTTTCTTAGGCGTGACCTAGGACAGAACGTAACTTGATGTCATACAAGGACGAACAAGTTCTAGTAAAACAAAACATTCCTGTTCTACTAATGTTAATTGAAACCATGGCTGATTTAGATTTTGAAGAAAACACACCCTTTAACGATTATGTAAAAAAAAGTTTGAACCTGTTAACAACACAGCAAATTACAGCTGAGTGAACATGCATGTTTGTATGAATCCAGTACAGTGTGTTCAGTTTTCACAAATTCAGCATGTGGCGGTAGGCAATTACTATACGGCCCGGTCTCAGAGGCGGGTAACTGGGCGATATTTACACAAGACCCTCCTCATAGACGGACGGACCACTGCTGAGACGGCCAGAGGTACTGCAAATAACGACAGGCCACATGTCAAAGAAAACACAGACCATGGATATCTGATATTAACCCAACAGTCATATTAAAGGTTACAGTATATACACTGATGTATAAATAATTGCTTTTTCCATGGGTGCAAGGGTAACGGTGAAGCCTGGTCCATACCAGCCTCTACCTGGGTGGCTCAGACACTGAAAGATATAACTAGTGATCGCATAAACATTCTCTTATACACATAAATAATGTACATAAAGAACTTTTATATTAGGGTTACTGTCACACACTATAGATATAACTGCTCTACACTGTGATTGTATAACTGTGAATACAGTTTATGTTAGGTGAAGCAGGTGATCGTGACAAACTGTCACTTTAAGGTGAATGTCAGTATAGTCTAGATGACACATGAGATTTAAAAAGGAAACATACACCTGGATTTCGTAACACACTTAAATATGTAACAAAGTACACCAGTGCGAAAGGTGATATTAGAAAACAAGGCAATCTAAAAAAGGAAAGAAGCAAACAGACATAGTGTGTGGAACTGGTTTCCTTGGCAAGCTGCCATCTTCTATGTTTGGTCTGGGTTGTGCTGCCCAAACAAGTTTCTCAAGTACAAGAACACAGATGAGTTCCTCTGTTCTAACTCTGGACATCCCCTGCTGCCTGCATCATCTGTGGTGATCAGAAAGAGGATCAGGATGCTTCAGTCTGGTCATGACCTTTCATTTACAATAAAAGCCCTCGTCTGACCTTTGTGCTTTCAAATGATCAAAGATTTGTAGAAATAGAAATCCAACAGAAATTCCAATTAAACTGACAGTAAATACTGCATACTCCATCAAAAAGCCACATCTCAAGTGACTATATACCATCTATTAACATTACTTTGTATAATTATTTAGTCTCGGTATAAAAAGACTCATGAAAACTGAAGTATAAATTGAGATATTGGATTAAAATCAAAGAAATATTAAATAATAATTAAATAAATAAATAGATATGTATGAGTTGGCTCTTTCTTCACTTTGGTTAGTTCATATGCCTTTATTTGGTAATTCATGTACGCATGTATGTATTGTAATAATAATAATAATAATAATAATAATAATAATAATATGTATACGAATGTTATTTGTGTATCTTAGATTTGCTAAAGTAATGACTTATATATTAAAAAACTAACTTAATATGGTTCTTAACTTACTGGTTTGATGTTTATTTGATACACATTCAGAGAAAACTAGCAGAGATCATCATAGGCTATATTTGTACAAAGTAAATATGGTGTTAAACTAAAAAGAACAAGTATGAACTCAAATTCAAACAGCTTTATTACCATTACAAACTTTTGTATATATTGCCAAACAATTAACTGTGTATTAACGTCTATATTTTGTAATCAGTGACGCGCAATGTCATGTTTACGTGCACGAGCACTTCATCTGTCGCAACAAAGTGAAACGTGCCAGAGACTATCGACAAGTCCTGGTGGTCACGAAAAGCGTGTCTTGGACGTTATGTAGGTGTACTACTGTTCAGATTTGTTTTATTAGCCTATATTTATGCTATTCCTACATCAAACGGTAGAATCTGAGTCATATTGTTTAAGGAAACAATTACAGATAGGATACTGGACAAAAGCATACCTACAAACGTCCATCTAAACATTAAATCCAAATAAATGTGTTCATTCATCTTTACATAAGTGTAAGACTGGTGTAAATCGAGTTTACAACCTAGCAATAACCCTTCTTAAAAATACTTAACAACTGTCATGTTGAACTCGATTAGTTCGCGGTTGTGGTTTAAACAGTGACGTTTAACATGTGTGTCTGTAGTTTTGAGAGGATCCCTAGGGACGGTGGACTTGTGGCACGCTGTCACTCCACGAGAAGACACGCCCCTTTTCAAAACCATTGGCTGACGGACGGAGCAAACGCACTTTGCCACAAAACAGCAGACAATTGCCCTGTTTCTTCGCGCCACACCAGAGTATATCTTACTAACATATATTAACAATTCATATTTATTCGTCCGATAAACCTGATCATGTTTAACAGTTCACATGTCATGTCATATACGGACGTCTGAGTCTGAGACGCACGAATGAAATTGCCCAACTCTCAAACACTCTTCATACACACTCATACTGCCTCTTCTTCTTAAACTGAGACGTCGTGACGTGAAATATTAAGTTATAAAAGTTACACGCTATACATTACTCGGCTTCTTTGTATCCCGCCATTGCCACAGTCTAAAACAGCTAAGCGGGTAACCAGATATTCAAAAACAATACGTAATCCCACAATGCACCGCTCCTTCGCCTTACAGCATTACCTCATCCCATCAGCCACCGCGAGAAGAAGAATCTTCTGGGTGGTCGTCTAGGCAACGCGCCTTATCTGAAACTGCGTTCCGCCCAGTAAAGCGCCTCCAGCCAATAAGAGGTCGCGCGCATGACATCATCGCTATTTTTAGTGGGGCAGCGGTAGCAGATAAGGTTTGCCTCCACGCTGGAGAAGCTCAGAGTATACAGATCTCGCCACAGTGAAACATCTAGGCAACACACACTTGAACTAACATAAACAAGAACACTTTTGGGCTCCGCGCTGTTTTAACACCGGCATCTCAGAACAGCGCGGCGGAGGGAAGAGCTTCTATCCGCGAGACGAAGAAGAACAGCTCGGGACACTGAGCGATAACTTTACGCAGTAAGTTTCTCGCGGGACGGGGAGTTTACGGAGCGAGCTCTAAACTTTGCGACTCTTCTCGCTTTTGTCTCCGAGGACACTCGCTGAACTTCTGACAGACTGTTTTTAAACGAAAAAGTTTCGTTTTCTCTTCTATGTCTACCAAGATGGAAACTACTTTCTACGATGACTCTGTAAACAGCGCTTTCTCTCAGCATGACAGCGCCGCTTTTGGATACAACCACAAGGCTCTGAAACACAACATGACGCTGAATCTGACCGACCCGGCCGGGAACCTGAAGCCCCACCTGAGGGCCAAAGCCAACGAGATCCTCACCTCGCCCGACGTGGGGCTGCTCAAACTGGCCTCGCCGGAGTTGGAGAGACTCATAATTCAGTCCAGCAACGGCCTGATCACTACAACGCCGACTCCGACCCAGTTTCTGTGTCCCAAGAACGTGACCGACGAGCAGGAGGGCTTCGCGGAGGGCTTCGTGAGGGCGCTGGCCGAGCTGCATCACCAGCACATGCCCAACGTCACCTCGGCTCCCCAAACGACCATCAACAACAGCATGGCACCCGTGGCATCCATAGCAGGTGGCGCGGTGTACAGCTCGTCCATGCGCCCCGATCCACCGGTGTACGCGGACTTGAACACTTTTAACCCCACCACTAACCCCGCGATGAGCTTCACGAGCGCGCCTCCGCCGCACAGCGTCAACGCGCCGCTGCCCGTCCAGCACCCGCGGCTCCAGGCGCTGAAAGAGGAGCCCCAGACGGTGCCGGAGATGCCCGGCGAGACCCCGCCTCTCTCCCCCATTGACATGGAGAGCCAGGAGCGGATTAAAGCCGAGAGGAAGCGCATGAGGAACCGAATCGCCGCATCCAAATGCCGGAAGAGGAAACTGGAGAGGATCTCCCGGCTGGAGGACAAAGTCAAGAACCTGAAGTCGCAGAACTCCGAGCTCGCGTCCACCGCCAACATGCTGCGCGATCAAGTGGCCCAACTCAAGCAGAAAGTCATGAACCACGTCAACAGCGGCTGCCAGCTCATGTTGACGCAGCAGCTGCAGACCTTCTGAGAAGAACCGGAGGACATTTGAGTTCACTTACTTGGACGCGAGGGACAAACTGCGAGCCGGTGCGACTGCTGGCGTTAGCCCGCTGGGACCGGGAGCGTCCGGCCGGCCGCGTGCCGTAAAAGGATGTTCTCACTGGACTTTAGAGGAGGGCTAAACTTCTCCAACTCGGTCCGACAGAGACAGCGACAGAGAGCATGAGACCCACTCTGTTACATGTTTTACTTTCTGACGAGAAAAGAGACTTATCCTTGTTCACTTCGAGCAGGTTGTGCATGGACCTGTACGCTTCAGAGGAGCGCTCAGTATTATAGGAGTAGCCTAAAACAGGGGACACGAGTAGGGATATATTCATGTCTGGCTC
Source organism: Semotilus atromaculatus (assembly GCA_031834385.1). Lineage (NCBI taxonomy): Eukaryota > Metazoa > Chordata > Actinopteri > Cypriniformes > Leuciscidae > Semotilus > Semotilus atromaculatus. The sequence continues at coordinate 22,674,588 of JAULUF010000010.1, forward strand.
ACCAAGCAAGAAGTTCTGTCCGCTAAACTCTTGCCTACAAAGCTGCCTGACTTCTGAGTTACACCTTGTACTTGTTTTGTTCTTAAACTGAATGGAATTGACTTTTTTTTCTTTGAGTTAGACCAACTTCAGCAGTTTCTTTTTTTCTGAAAAAAAGTTCATTAATGAGGTTTCACTCATTGTTATTTGTAAATAAGATCAACCAGGAGTACTTAAGTTTACCATTTGTAAGTAAAGTATACAATATAATTTTTTATGTTTGTTTTCTGAGCACATCAGAAACGAATCAATATTTATGAACTGTAATAAAGTATGTGAAACGAAAAACAATGTCTCTGTTTCTCGTGTGTGTGTGTGTGTGTGTGTGTGTGTTCACCAAGACAAACAAACGTGTTTTGGGAGAGACTGTCTGTTTAGAAATGTCCACATACATCGAATAATGGAGCTGATGATGTCCAAAAGTTCTGTCAAAAACAACAATAATTTCACCCATGATAGTCATTCAATGGTAGCCTAATAAATATGATAGCATGCATTCATAACTGATTCAAATGTGAAATTAAAACTTCTTAAACAATTAAAGCTTGTTTTTAAGACTTCAATTTTCAATAGATTGAAGCAGCAATTATCATTTAAAACTTGTTTGTCAGGTGCAATAACGCTGAAATTAACTAATCATCTTAAAACAATTCATTACTAAATTGTTCAAACGAAATAGGTATGCAATATGCATGCCATTAATCACGTTGTTGTCAACTGAAAACCCAAAAGTTCTCAATGGTTCCTCATGAGTTTGCTGTGTCCACACCTCTTTGCACCGGCAGAGGGCGCCCTCGGCCTACACTTGATCGATCTGAAGCAGTCACTTGTTTCTTTAGTGATTCAAGTCTGATCAGACCGTTAACTTCGGCGCGACTAAAAGCCAATAGAAGACACACATCTTCTTTAAATGATTATACTATACATAGTATAACGCTTAAAGGGATCTCACCGTTATATTTGTTTTGTGGGTAGTAATTTTTTTAAAATGTATGTCACCATACACAAATGAGGAAAGTAAAAAAAAAAAATCTAATTTTGTTTTCAGGTAACCAACACAGATTAATATTTAGCATCTTTCAGATCCTCTTATTTCACCGCCCAAATTTGGCAAACGATGACATCATACCGGAAAACCGGCACCTACCTACCCATATAAGGCAAGCGCGCGGTCGGAAGATCTACGTCATCTGAGCTAGTGGGTGTGTATTACGGGAAGAGGAACTCCGACCTAATCTCCAGAAGACTGACAGACCTTTAGTGCATTCTTTTGGAAAAAGGGGATTGATCATTGACCTGGGGCATTATCAAATTGCAGCGAGCCGACCTAAAGCAAGGACTTTACTAAAATACACGACACATATTCTATTACCAAGAAAATATGAGGAGAATCTCTGAAAAATTGCCTTTTTATAGTAGCCTATGCTATTAACAGTACAAACATGTAAGCAGTATTGTGTGGTCATGTGCAAACTGATTTAAAGTTCAACAAACCTAAAAGTATATTAGTCAATGACAATATCATAATAAATTAGTTTTAGCTTTTTAAAAACCTTTGACTTGATCAATTTTTTGTTCTGGTATACTGCTCATTTTTTCAAAAGTGTCAGTCAATTAGCCTGTTAGCATGTGTGGTGAAAGTGTCATAACATTTATAAATATGAGTTTGCTCAGAAATGTTATGGAAATAATACTTCAAAAGAATAGGGTTAAATGCAAACTGATTGTAAAATTTCCAGACACTTAATCGTTTGTTAGATACAATGAATGAAAATGTATTAGGCTAGTTGAAATTTATAGTATTTGCACTCATGGACTAAAATATACTTTAATATAATTTCTATTGATACCTGTGTGTAGGCTATTTAAGAAATTACACAATTGTAATGATGCGGTTGCAATTTTGTACATTTAAATATGAACTTCAAATGTAATATTGAATAACACACTACAGTTAAAATTATAATCAAGTATTTTACAATGTTAGTCAACACATCAAAATAAGTTTACTTTAAAATGTTACAAAATATTATTAAAACAAAAATGAAAAAGTGAACTTAAAGGGATAGTGCACCCAAAAATGAAATGTCTTAATATTTCTCACCCACACGTTGTTCCAAACATGTATGGTTTTCTCAGTCCTGTTGAATATAAAAAAAACATTTAGAAGAATCTGTAACCAAACAGTTGATGGACCCCACTGACTTCCATAGTTAAATGTTCTCATACTATTGAAAGTCAATGGGGTCCATCAACTGTTTCTCCATTAACATTCTCCAAAATATTTTCTTTTATGTTCAACAGGAGAAAAAAACTCATACACGTTTGGAACAACACGAGGGTGAGAAAATTATGACAGAATTTTCTTTTTTGGGTGATCTGTCTCTTTAAGTGTGAAAAGGTAGCTACTCTCTTTAAGTAAAGTGGCCTTCATTTCATTAATTTGAAGTACAAGTGCACATTAAAAACAATTAAGCACTCTTCTTTTCATAATATCTGATTCAAGATCAAACTGCAAGGGCACTGCTGTATACTCAAATACAAAAGACAATTCATGTCATGGTTACAGTATCCACGCAGCTGGTTTCTTGTAATAGCGAAATAGACAATGTGCACTTATGTGTAATGTGTAATGCCACCAAAATAGGTTACCAATGTGCCTTTTTCTACTTCATAGTTATATTAACACTTTATTTCAGAAAGTTACAACACCTAATGCTGATTTTTACTATTGTTTACTTCGTATTGTTGCTAAGAGACGATTTTTTTTTTCCTCAGTGATAAAGACATAGAGAATCAGGTTCTTTCAGTTGCAGGTCTCCTTTGTCATGTCCACACATAGCCTATCAGTTTACAAAAGCTCACTGCTTTCCTTCAGAGCGCTGAACCATCAAGAGGCTGACATGGGTTCAACCAGCTTTACCAATCCCTATGCGATCGAAGTCATTCGCATGAAGAAAAGCGAGCTGGTCAGTGGCATTTCAAACACAGAGGATTTGCTGGATCTCCTCATTGCAAACGGAGTTCTTCAACCCGACAGCCGAGCCATGATGTCTAGCATCACTGCGCAAGAGGAAAAGAACTCCAGGATGTTAAACGTCTTGATCGCGAGAGGAGAACGTGCCTGTCGAATCTTCTTCTACCCTTGTCTGAAAAGAGCGGAGCCTGACCTTTACCAGCACATGAGAACTTACGTGGGTGGAGTTAATGAGGGCATTAAAGACGCACGGAGACAGCTGATTGGATATCTGCTGGAGAAAGACAAACAAGGTCTTGTCAAATACTCAAAATCAAACAAGGAACTTAATCCTGAAAGAATCCAGCCGAAGTCTATACGGAACGAGGCTACGTCTTCAATAGAACAAAAACAAATCCCAAAATCTGATGGTGATCATGATGCCATCCTCAGAGCCATATCCTCAGGTGATCTCCATCTCCTCCAGGAGCTTATCAAAGGTTTGGATGTCAATAGTTCTCGCTCGTCCTCTGACACTCTGCTACATCTCGCTGCTGAATATGGGAAGGAGGCCGTTGTGTACTTTCTGCTCAGACAGGGGGCGAAACTGAACCTAAAGGACACGGAGGGCCGTACTGCCCTGCACAGAGCTTCAGGACGGGGCCATACTGCTGTTGCTCTGGCGCTTGTGAAGGCCGGGGCCGACATCCATGCTACCGACCACACGTCAAAGACACCTTTGCATCTGGCTGCTCAAAATCAACATGAGAGTACAATCAAAGCTCTAGTGCTCGAAGAGAAGAAAAGCCTCAAGAATCAGACAACTGTTCTGCACATGGCGGCCACTGAGGATGAGGCAAAACTGGCAGAGGTTCTTCTGAGAAACGGCGCTTTAGTAGATACCCGAGATGGTCAAAGGAAGACGGCTCTCTATCACGCCGTTCGCCACGGAAATGAGAAAGCCGCCGCTGTGCTGTTGAAGGCTGGAGCCCAAGTGGACTCTGTGATCGTGGATGCTGCCTTTGAGTTGAACAGAAAGTCTCTGTTGTCTCTGTTTTTGAGGTATGTCCAGATGTCCATGTCTCAGAATGAGATGAACTCGGCTCTTTTTAAAGCGGTACGGAGGAACTTGGACGGGGTCGTGGCTGCGCTCATTGATCATGGTGCAGATGTTAATAGTTTTAATGAGCTTGGCTACACACCTGTGCTTCTAGCCGCGGAGCTGGGGAATGCGGAGGCCTTCAAAGTGCTGGTCTCAAAAAAGGCCAGACTGGATGAGAGACTGCCAAACCAGATATCCGCTCTTCACCTGGCCATCCAAAGTGGCAGTCTGCAAATAGCACAGGTAAATGGCTTAGCCTTTAAATGAAATACACACACACACATATACACATATATATATATATATATAAATAATGCTTATTATAGTCCACAAGGGGATGCCATTGAGAGGACAAAAACAAACATATTTTTAGGGCTGTCAAAGTCTGCTTATACGTTCAGAAGGTCTTCCAGGTTTGAATTACATACACAGACCAGTAATGCCAGTACTGGCAATGCTTAAGTTTAGGCTCCAACTCTCACTAATAACTTGTTGCTTATTAGCATGCATATTAGGATATTGGCTGTTTGTTAGAGCACATAATGCTTATTCTGCATAACCCTTTTCTACATCCCTTAATCCTCAATACCTAAACCTAACAAATATCTTAGTCACTATTAATAAGCAGTAATTAGGAGTTTGAGGCAAAAGTAATAATTATAGTGAGAATTGGAACCTAACCTAAAGTGTGACCAATGTAATATTTTATTTTTCTCTTTGTATTTTCATATCAATATGGTTCAAGATTATCTTATTCAAATCAATGTGATGAACAGGTTTGGTCAAAAGTAACCTGAAAAGTATTCAAAAAGTAGTCAGAATACATTACTTAAAATTTGTAATCTATACCTTACTAACTTTATTGTTTTTGTCATGTAATTTGGAATCAGTCACTGACTATGTAATCTAGCACCAATCATGATCATTTTATTCTACTGACAGCCCTGGTTTTAAAAGAGGAAATAAATAGTTAAATCATGAATAAAATCTCTAAATCCTCTATTTTAAATCATTAACAAGTAGCTTAAGTATTTAAATAAATACATCAATGAATAATTTCTTTCATTTTTAGATTGATATTTACACACACACACACACACAAAAAAAATGTTATCTGCCTTTATATTTTGGGTCCCTTAAGGGGGACCATTATTTGTGGGGTCCTTGACATCAAAATTTGAAAAACCCAAAAGTAATGAAATTGTCCTTAAAGGGATAGTTCACCCAAAAATGAAAATGTTGTCATCACCTACTCACCTTTAAGTTGTTCCAAACCTGTATGAGTTTCTTTCTTCTGTTGAACATAAAAGAATGTTGGTAACCAGACAGTCGATGAGCCAATGAGGGTCAATGGCTAACATCAACTGTCTGGTTACCAGCATTCTTTAAAACATCTTCTCTTGTGTTCAACAGAAAAAAGAAACTCATAAAGGTTTGGAACACCTTGGAAATCCGAAATGTAATAATTTACAGCAATAATCAAAGCTACTCTTTGGGTCACTAAAGTACATTATAAGATATAAATTTTGATAATAAATCTGAAATCTTCTGTTCTAATCCAGATATTGTTGGATAAGGGCACAGACCCCAACATCAGTGGCCCCAAAGATCAGACCCCTCTCCATCTAAGTGCATTACATAACCAGCCAGCGTTGATGGCGCTGTTGTTGCGTGTGGGGGCTCAGATTAACTCTATCACCCAGGATGGACTCACTCCCCTTCACCTCGCGAGCCAGAGCGGTCACACTGAAGCGGTCGCCCAGTTGCTGGAGGCCAAGGCTGACCTCCATGTCAAAGACAAACAGGGGAGAACAGCCCTGCATTGGGCAGCAGCAGCACAAGGGGAGGCGGGCGTCATACAGCTACTGCTCGCTGCTGGGGCCGATCCCAACGCCTCTGAAAAAGAGAAAAAGACCCCACTGCACCTGGCTGCCATGCAGGGACACACCATGGCGGTTTCGGCGCTGCTGGCCGGTAAAGCCAAAGTCGGAGCTAAAGACATGGATGGCTGCTCTCCACTGCATTACGCAGCTCGAAGCGGGAAGGAAAGAGCAGCTGGCGTTCTTCTCGCATCTGGTAAGAGCATGAATGTGGATGATAAGAACGTGTGGAGAAGGACTCCTCTGCATTTAGCGGCAGAACATGGCCATGAGCCGTTGGTGGGCCTTCTGCTGGAGAACGGTGCCAAGATCAACTCCCTGGATAACAATAAAGACACACCACTGCACTGCGCTTGCCGGGACGGGCATGTGGAAACAGTACAGAGACTAATAAACTGGACAAATGGAGAACGAGCCAACCTTCAGGCAACTAATAAAGTGAAGAAAACGGCCCTGCAGGTGGCAGTGTTAGAGGACACACCGGCTCACCAGAACATAACTACCCTGCTGAAGAAGAAGTTGTTCCTTGTGAAATAATCATAAGAAGAAGAAGAAGAAAACTGCATCATCTTAAAAATGTTTGGCCGAAATGTTTGCTAAGCTGTTTTATGAATCAGTGACTGTCACCTCAACCAGCTAGCATTTTTCACTCTTTTTGCATCATCAGACTAATTTGACAAAAATTACATTTAAAGTACAAAATAGACTGTCATAATTAGCTAAATGTATACTAATATTATCTAATTTGTATTTGATTTTGTCTAGCGGGAGTGAGTTGATTGGTTGTGGTTTGCTATTGCTGTGATGTCATGTGAGTGACAGGTTGTCCCACTCATGTCAGTAAACACGTCATCAGAGAAAAGAAGAAATCCAAGAGGGAGGGAGTTATTTTGATTAAAGAAAGGGCAAGTGAGTTAAAAAATAAAATAATATGCATAGATAAATATTTTTTAAATTTTATACTGTAATATTCCATAAAAACAAGAACTGTCCATGTTGAATTCATGGTGACTATAATGTTGCATAAAGCAATCCACAGTTTCGTCAATAGGTGTCACTCAAATCATGCATTTGGGAACCTTCACGTGTAAAAAGTAAAACACTTAGGCTACTGTAGACTGTATGGTAAAATAAATGGTACAATACTGTAGAAAAGCTAATGTAAAGATGGGCTGGCTAGCTATCTAGCTGTCACACTTTTCAATCTAATGTATATTTCTCAGGGTATAGGCCTATATCTATTTTCGTAGTCAATTTCTGCAACTAAAATTAAAAGATTAAAATCTTGTCTACAAAAAGCTACTGAAAATTAATAAAATTAATTCCTAGAAAAAAGAATCCACAGAACATTAAGATGGTTTTGGTGAAACCATCCAAACGCCACTTTCAGAGAAACCACACACGTTTGTCTATTTGGACGTTTGACTCAAACCCTTATTGTTACTCAAACGGTTCTTGTAACAACAACTGATGTAAACATAATACTTTTTACATTATGTGGGATTAAATGATTGACGTAACATGAAACCATCTTGTCACGTGACTCCGTGTTGACGGAAATGCTGCAGGAATGGCAAGAAACGAAGAGAAGCAGTTTGGAAGACTGAATCGACTGTGGCTCCAGAAAGAGAGAGAAGGTATAAGACACATTCATGGTTTATTTAACCATATGAATTCGCCCTAATGTGAAACGACGTAAATTACGTCGTCGCTATAAATGTCCGTGTAAGCTTCTGTGTTCTCACATTCGTTTGCACAGTGTGTGCGGCATAATGTATCTGTGTTCTCATTTCCAGAGGGTCGCATTAAAGATGTCAACGTGTCACGGCCAAAGCTTGTGAGAAATGTATTTTGTTGTTGTAATGCATCTCTTATAATTTAAATGAGCCCGCTAGCATAAATGACAACCTTACCTTTTTGATGGACCTTTTGTCATGCAGGCAACGTTAAATTCAGTTGCAGCAGTGAAGAAGTGGATTCCGAGCATTAAGAAGGAGATAGAGTACTATCTGCAGGTACGTTACTGGTCATACTGTCAACACGTGAAAAGTAGCAAGATAGTCCTACCATCTATCGGCGAATAATACCATATCGGACGCTAACTAACACACACGCATACACACACACACAGGCCACTTTATTAGGTCCTCCTGTTCAACTGCTTGTTAACGTAATGTCTAAGTTAATCATCAACTCAATGCATGTATGGTCAAGGTGATCAGAATGGGGAAGAAAGGTGATTTAAGTGACTTGGTTGTTGGTGCCAGTGCCAGACAGTCTGGTCTGAGTATTTCATAAACTGCTGATCTACTAGGATATTCACACACAACCATCTCTAGGGTTTGCAGAGAATAGTCCGTAAAGAGAAGCTATCCAGTAAGCAGTTGTGTGGGTGAAAATTCCTCGTTGAAGACCGAGGTCTGAAGAAGAGCATCTCTGAACACACAACACATTGTGTTCAGAACTATGCCTTCGTGGCATAGGTACAACAAGGGCCTGGAAACATTCCTTCAGATTTGACCATGTCTACATGCCTAAATGCAGTAAGTTGCTGTCATTATTGGCTGATTAGATTTTTGCATTGAAGCAATTGAACAGGTGTACCTAATAAAGTGGTAAGGTAGCATATTGCAACTTTCAACAACTATAACATGTACAGAATGTGCTTTACATTAATAACAACAATTAAATAATTATCAATTATTCATGAATAATTATTAATCAAATATAAATTTGATTGTAAAAAACTATTATCAGAATTAGATTTATATTTATTGCCAGATGCCAAGTATGTGTACACACACAAGGAATTTGGATACAGCTCCTCTCTGGGCTTTGGTCTTTATGCCTTGTCTCTCCTCTTTCCCTTAGGGCTCAACTATTTCCCTCTGCTCTAATGTCTCAGGATTGTCTGTCAGTGGACTCCTATTCATCTTCTAGTCTTGTGTCTTTTCCTTATTTGCCGTCTCAGGGTCACATGACTTATTTGGGGCTAGATGCCCACATTGAGATTAGAGCTCTTTTCTTTCCTGTCACTTTAGAAAACATCCTGTATCAAACTGCTCAAGATTGATCTAGATCTAGATGGATTGATTTGAAATTGAGCAGTATCGAGCAGTTGATGAGTTTTGATAATAAACTTCTAATCAAGGTTAATATAAAACATATAATTTGAGCTGGGCTGAATCACTGACCTGTCTGCGTTCACATTGTGCAAGATGAGAGGGAGAGGGACTGACAACCTCAGGTTTTGATACTGATCTTGCTCAGGAAGCAATTTTGCACTTAAAAGACGTCTAATAGCCGTCCAAACACAGCCCTGACGTCCAGGCTAAAACAAGACAAAACTTGGCCTTTCAGTGAAAATCTAATAGATGTCTAACCATAGAAAATGTCAAAGAAATGATGCAAACACCTTGTAATTACTGTCGACTTTGCTTACATAATGGAATATCATACATCTTGCAAGTTATTTTGGCAAAAACGACATGTAACCAAATTCAAGGTTATTTACCTTGACTATATCGGGTCTATAGTTAACCAAGATGGTGAAATGATGGCTATTGCTTGCTGGGTGCACAAACTTTGCATGTCATGTACAAACCAAAGAGATAAAGATATGTTCTGTTTGATCACAAGTCTCTCACATTTGGTTTAGAAAGAATATGATCCTTTGATTTGTTGATAACTAAAAAACAGTTGCGACCTGAAAAGCCTGGAAGTCAACATCTTTGCACTTGTATTTTGCAGCAGTCGCAGTTATCTCACTACCCAGAGAGGAAGATAGACGAGTTCCGTCTGCACATTGAAGAACTCGAGAGAGAATACAAGCGCTACCTGAAGAAACTGCGCTCCCTAGACCCTTCCTGCAAACACAAGCCTTGGGAACCTCGAGCATACACCAAGAGGAGGCAGCAGCCAAGCCATCAACACACCTGTCAGTTCATGCTTTCAAATGACTAGTCTCGTGAAACAGTTCACTTATTTCAACATTCAAACTTAATGGGTTTTTACGGATCAGATAGCTATCTGATTTCATCCGGTTTCATTTACAGTTGGCCTCATAAATGTGTCTTCACAAAACGAATATAAATCTGATCTTTAATTCCCACTTCATGGCCTAATGTGTGTACCGAAACTAATATTCTTTTAAAAACAGTCCTCTTTGTAGTCACCATCTTGTTTAAGATATTTAGAACTACTCAGATATTTTTTTTATAAAAATAAACCTTTACTAAACTGCATTTTTAGCATTAATTTGACTATTTTGGGGTAGTTTATTTTTAGTTGACATCTGTGTAATAAATCAGCATGCACAAACAGAGACGTGCACAAAAATAGCAATGCACCAACAGAAATTAATATAAATAATGCACATTTTAAGTAATATGCATCAAGAAAACACTGAAATTGATGTTATATTTAGTGTAATAACAGCTCATTCATATTAATGGCTGCATGTACATGAACAAGAATACGCTAATATTCTGATTTTGTGAACACATTCATCTGATTGCCATACAGATTAAGCTAATATGGTTTATAGAAATCTGAATGAGACTGCGGGCATATGCATGTATTAAACAGACATAATTTCATAACAAAGGGCATTCTGAGTGATAACAGTTATAGCTTTAAACTAGCTTTTTTAATAAGCAGTAAGTATTTAAATAAATATAATGACCTACATTTAGCTATTTGTAAAAATCTTGTGTGCTGTTGAAAGGACATTAGCAAGAACAGAACTGATAAAGACTTAATTAAATGGCTAAAATTGATTGTAATAAAGAGCATCTGCAATATTTCCACAAGAAAAAAATGAAAAAATAATTTCTTAGTGTATGGAATATGCTGATTATTTTGTAAACCGTAATTTTCCAGTAGCTTTGGATCATGTAAATGTCAGAATAAAATCTTAACTTGAATATAGATTTGAATTGGATGTAAATGTAGTCATTATTCTGTCGTCTTTTTCTTAGCCAAACAGCCGTGCCTCCAGAGCCCCGGCGGCCCCAGCAGAGGAGAAGAGGATGTTAATGTTGACATCAACCCTGAGGCAGCAGGAAACCACGCATCTCTCACTAATGTACGAGAGCTTCCCACCCCGTCAGCTCCTGTTACCACCCAAGCCTTTGATCCCCCAGCCCAGGACCTCCCGCTGTGCTTCGATCGGGCCCGGCTCGCGGTGGCAGTGGCGGGGTCACGCGTGGCTCTCGCCGGGCAGCAGCAGGACACCGGTACACTGACACGAGTGCTGGTCTCCGGCCTGCCCAACCTCCACAGCCTCCCGCTAGCACAGGCGGCAGCAAAAGAGGGAACACGGTGGCCTTCTAATGCGGAGACAAAAACTGGACATTTACCGGGACTCGGCTGCTACTCGTCGTCCTCTGACGAGGAAGTATAGCTCAGTGAAATTTCATCATGCTCATTTGATGATGAAACGTTATTTTTCATTTAATTTTGTTGTCTGTTAAACATTTGATATTCATAATGTCATTTAAACATTTTCAGATTTGGCGCATGAAAGTGAAACTTGAAAGTAAAGCGTTTTCAAATGAAACCTGAACGCAGTAAATCACCTGTTTATTTTTGTCTTAACCTAGTTTATTCCAGCTGTGAATGTGTTGAGCAGTGTTAGAGTCTCGAGAAGAGAAAGGAAATGGTTGAGATGTGGTTAGAGTAGAATTCTGAATGGGAAATTTGTGATTACTTGATGTCATATAAACAGAAGATTATCTAAGGAGTACATCTCCTTCGGTGTCTATATGGTTTCAATTTCAACCGCAAGATTTTGTACACCCTGATGCCATAGGAGACACTTTTTAAGTTGCACGGCGAACATTTTATTCTCGTTCTTTACAAAATCTATCATGTTCTGGCGCTTTGAAGAATGCAGAAAACAAACACTGATCTGAAGAACTGAGAATGTAATGCTTAATCATTAAAGCACCATGAAGTCAACTCAAGAACAGTGCACAATAAAAAATGTTCAATTGAAAGTGCACAGAACCATTGAACAGCCTTTATGTGAGAGCATTTGCCATAGTTTTACAAACCCCAAAGTTTCAGATTGACATATGTTGAAGTCAGGCATATGAGGTTTGATTATGCATGCACCAACCACAGCAAGCCTGATTACAACGATTGCAAGACTATTAAGCCCTCAGTATGTACAAGGACGCTGAGTCAGAGAGATACAGAGAAAGATATCTGCGTTCACCCAAAAAAAAAAACACAATTTTTCCTACAGTTTGGTAACAGAACTAGGGCTTTGCGCTGCGGCCCACGATTCGACCCCAAAACCCCTCATACATCAGCAAGAATTGCTTAGCAGGCATCACTTCTGGGAAACTGAGCAAGAGCAGACCGTTGTTACTAAGCAGCAGTGGTGATATCTTACTCATTCAGAATGTCATTGTGTGACTTCTAGCACCTTTGGCTACATTTGCTTACATAGTAGACAGGGTTTCCCATACCTGTGAGGTGAAGTAAGGAAACTGATGCAATCACCGTGGACGTCAGTTCAAATAAGCACATATTTCCTCCATGGAGTTTACGATAAAATATTTTTTAGCTGCCTTCTCATGCATGACATTAAAATGTCTTGGAAAAGGCTTTGCTTGCAGTATAAGTTTCACATTTCCTGCAATGACTGGGCATGACATGCATATTGGATAATTTAAATGTGGTTATTATACCAGCCTCATTCAATTCAGAAGATTTATTATATATAGTTGATTTTACATTCAAGTTAATGTAAATAAATATGAATAAATCGAAACCATGGAGCATTTGGAAATCCTCAAAATTTTCGATCAAGCTATGAACATTAAAATAAACACAAAATAAATAAAATGTATTAAGCACTGTAATATTTTTTATTAAGGTTACACTATTTTGATGGTCCACTTTAGAAATTCTTCTAACTATAAGTAATTTTGGAACTACATCTCAACTAACACTCATTATAGTGTTAGTAGAGTGTTAGTAGAGTATTAGTAGACTTAGATTTTAGAGTTAGCAGAATAAGTTGACATGTAGTTGCAAAGTTACTTATAATCAGAATGTCTAAAGTGGACCATTGAAATAAAGTGTTAAATATTTTAATATATTTTTCTGTTTCTATCATTGTAGTCAATGTCAATTTTGCAGTCGTAAATCTAGGCTACATCACAACATAACTGTTGTGGCAAAAATGGGTAGAAAATGTTTCACCAAATTCCATAACACAGTAAACGTCTAACCTTTCCAACATTTATGGTGCATTTTTTTATTACTGTCATCATGTACGCGACATCCAAAATTCCAATCGATGTTTTTTTGTGGCGTCTTCACTCAAATGTCAGATTAAATCAGAACTTGATCCACTTTTGCTTTTGCTCATGACGGTAAAGCACATTTCCACTGATGATGCAGCAGCTGCAGCTCCTCAAATGAGATCTGGCAAAGTTACACATACAGGGACTTGGAAAGAGGGAACAACTTTTGGGGAAAAGAGCAACAAAATTAACATTCTTTATCATGAATAGCATGTGGGTACCCTATATAAGAGTGAGGCCAAGCAACTTTTCCAGGAAGGCATAGCGACCGATGTCTTGCCGCAGGGTGAGGGGTGAAGGTGAAGCATTTTTCCTGCCTTGTTTGGTTTCAACCACACTGTTCACCTCACTGTCATAGCATCACCATTCTCATGCAGACCCTGAGAATGTATGCTGCTGCAAGATTAAAGCGCACGCACGCAATCATATGCATAGACAGGCTGTTTCATGTGGGAGCTCCTGCTCTTTAGTGGTATGTGAGAATGGGTTTACTGAAACTCATTTTCTGCTGCATCACTGTTTACAAACACTCGAGCAAAACTCTAGGTGTTTTAGATGCAGTTAAATGTGTTGCATATAATTGTTGAAACTAAATGGTTCAGGGTTTGGCACATTTTCAGTTTAATTCAACTTAATTACTAAACTATCCTCTAATCGTGGAGTAAATGGTATGGAAAAATATATGACATAGAAGGGAAAATTATATTTCAATCTTTTTGCCTTCCCCCAAGAATCATTGTGTTGTCTCTAGTTTTGCGTTCCCCAGAGAAACTGGAAAGTCTGTGTTCACTTGCAAACTTTTTGCGTTCACTCTCAAAAGCATCGAAATATAGTTTTTCCTATATTTTTACCAGATTTAGTGAGCTCCAAAACCTTTGCAAATAAATTTTTAAAGTAAACGCAAAGTTTCTTGCAGTGTTGGGGAAAGTTACTTTATTAAAGGTGGGGTATGTGATTCTCTTTTTTGTCCATTTTTTCAAAATCACTTGAAATCCTATTCATAACCCAATTACAGCCACTGAGTTAGAAGCACTGAAATGAAAATTAAGCAATTTAATCGAAAAACTCCAGCCAATCATTTCCAAGACCACCTTGGACAGTAAGTCCGTCAATCAAACTCGTACCATTTTTTTCTGTTTCTCTCATTGTAGTTAACAATAGTGAACACATTGCAGTCGTAAATCTAGGCTACATCACAAATAGCTGTTGTGGCAAAAATGGGTAGAAAATGTTTCACCAAATTCAATAACAAAGGCCATTAGTAAACATCAAACCTTTCTGACATTTATGGTATTTTTTTTTATTACTGGCTTTCGCATCATGTAGGCTACTACAACATAATAAAACATAAACAAAACACGACGTAAAATCCAGGCCTGGTCCTCTCTCGTCCATCACTGTCGTCGCACCTCCTTTCATGCTTCCGCTCCTCCGTGAGAGATACGAGACCGGTGATCAGTAATCACGCCACTGTGACCAGCCTCGCGTTGTTCTCTCTCAGCCCTCGGCCTCGTCCTGCTCGCCACAATACCTCCCTCGTAGGCCGGGGGGTACCCTCGAGCCTGCAGGGCCCATCACTGCGGCAGACGAGGCGAGGAAATAGGAGACAGAAGCACGAGGAATGACAGAGACGAGAGAGAGAAATAAAAATCTTGGTCCAGTTCCCAAGAAGTGGAAACACTGCCGCTCAGTCCTCAACCAGCTGATAGACTCTCACTCTGCTCCTCCTCACCGTGATCTCCCTCAGCAGTATATATTAGCCTATATATTTAACATATCCCCTTTGGTGCTCCATATATTTATTTTCTGCTTTTCACAATACATATAAAAATGCCTGTTTGTCTCCAATTCTTTTGAGTGTTTTACCATTTTTGATATCTAATAGAATTTTTTATATATAGTCTAGCAGTGGGACAAATGAATTGTTGAATAAACAAACATGTTATGCATAATAACAGCAGGATACGCAAAGCGACTGGGTTATAGCACATGACACATCAGATGTTTCTTAGCAACTCGGTGAGAATGAGGGATGGGTTTGACCGTGAAGGCTTGCTGCTAAGTGAGTTTTATATTCTCAGTCAACCTTTTTACATTAGCTACAGGATGGCAGACAGGATGCTAGTGGTCTTTAAAAAGATCTGTGGCCCTTCTGAAGAACTCTTTCTAGGTCACATGCAGGCAATCCTTCGCCTCTTATGCAGATCACATGCCACACTGACCAAGAGCCTGAGACCTACATTAAAGCAAGTTTTGATTTGTTGCAGTGCACTTCTGGACGGATAGATGGATGCATGAATGAATTCATAAATAAATAAAAAATAAAGTTGAATATTATCCTAATCAAATGATCAAACCAAACTTATGCCCAGGAAAGGCATACAGTTCACCACACCCGTCGCTATGGGCGGGCCATTGGGGGGACTTGAGGCACAGATCTCTTTAAAAATGACTTTAATTTAAATTTTACATTATCATAGTTGGTAATTTTGTCTTGCATTAATATTGCATTCTTTATCATTAAAACATTCAAAATATAAACAAATAATTGTGTGATTTTGTTTGACCGATGGGAATCTACAGTTCTACATCTACCGCTCAACAATTTCCGCGCATTTTGAAAGCTGGAAGAGTTTTCGTCTATGGAGTCCGAAATTTTAGTTTTTTCGCAATCGTGATTCGGTGGCTCTGAATTGTCAAAACACCATTCAAAATGCTTGCTACAGATGCGAAAAACGCAGAAAATCTAACCCGATCCGAATTTTTTATGACGGACGAAAGTTTCGGAGGCAGTGTGTAACGTGATTGACAAAACATGAGGTGTTTTTTTAACGTGCGAAAATTTCCAGGAGCACCTCATTGCAGTACACGAGATCCAGGGGGCGGAGTCGGATCCAGATTAAGGGGTGGGGTTGGGTAGGTTTAGGGGTGGGTTTAGGGATCAGGGGGTGGAGCTGGGTAGGTTTAGGGGTGGGTTTAGGGATCGGGGGTGGAGCTGGGTAGGTTTAGGGGTGGGTTTAGGGATCAGGGGGTGGAGCTGGGTAGGTTTAGGTATATGTAAGGTGGGAGGAGTTGGATCTGGATCCGACTCCTCCCCGTGGATTTCATGTTCTGCAGTGAGGTTCGGAATTTCGGACTCAGTGTGCAAGGACCTTTAGTCCTTTAGAAACTCGCTTCAGTTCATCATGGATATCCGTAAGTGGTTGAAAAGCCCACAAACAACAGCGCTGCCTCCACTCAAAGTCATCGTCTCTGTGTGCGCTTGCGCGTGTGTGTGTGTGTGTCTGTTGACTGCTTTAAAATGCAATGTTTGAGAGATGCTTCTGGTGTTACATCTAATATGTTGTATAGTCAAGTGTTTTATATTCATAACATTGCTTCTATGTAATGTGGTGTAGTAGGCTATATCTGGTGCTGCTGGTTATGTTTAATGTGATGATTAGCCTACGTGCTGCGTGAATAGAGTATACGATTGTTATAAATATATGTCATACCATATGCATTTCATATGCCCCCTTAAGATTGACGTCTGGCGACGGGTCTGCAGTTCACCCAAAAATGACAAATTCCTACATGGAACAACCTATTTATTTCACAGAGGTCTTACCATTAAATGAATTAGGGCTGGTTAGGCTCCAAAAAAAAAAAAAAAAAAAAAAAACACCATACAAGTACAGTGTAAAACAATTATATTATCAGTTATGACAACATACTGTATGATTTTACATTGTTTTAACTCATCAAAATAAGCAATTGAAGCAATTTTCAACTGTTTTCAACAAATTCAACACGTTTTTAAAACTCAGTTTAATGCTGAAATTACTTAAACATCCAAGTTTTAGTACTTAAACATTTAAGGCAGCAACTTTTTTTTACAGTGATAACTTAATTTGAGAACCTCTGTGACCAGATTGAGTCTGTGAGTTGAATTTGGATTCGTGAACAAATTAGTCTAATTTGTGGTCAAATCATCCATTCTTGTTGAAAAGATCCCACTTATTTACTGATTCTGTTCTCAATGAATTAGACTAATTGTTTATTAATTAAAGGTCAAATCATTGATTCAAAGATCCAGTCCCAGTGGTTAATAGCGGAGTGAATAGCTTAATGAAGGTGAAGATTTATCAGTAAAAAAAAACATGTCTGTCACACAAAGCAATTGTATGGCTTAAGATTTGGAGTACAGCACTAAGTAAGTGGACTATTGTGCTTTTTTGTCATTTTGACATGAGCTAAAGTTGTGAACTGTCATTTAGTGGAAAAGACAAAAATGTACCTTTTGTGTTCCACAGAAAGAAGAAAAAAACAAAATCTTTGTGTTTGGAAGGACATAAGGCTGGATGTAAATGTAGGCTACATAACAGAATTGTCATCGGCGAACTGTAAATCGTTATGCAAAGGTTATTATTAACTGCGAGAGAAGTTATTGCCTGCAAGTGCACAGAAGATTCTAGACGAATAGTTTCCTGTCCGTGATGTCACCATCATATCCCTTTCAGATTTGACATATGCACATTGGTTCACCACAAATGCATGAGAATGTTGATACATTGACTAAGAATTTCATAATAGTGAATACATGAGTGTGTCAGAGTGTCCTATACCTGAGTGTGCATGACAGAATGAAGGAATGGATCAGAGGCAGAGAGTGAGGGAGATAGATAGAGCGTTTGTGTGTGTGAAAGCGTGTGTGTGTGTGTGTAGGTGGGTGGGAAGTCTAAACCGCATTGCAGGACCTTTTTAAAAACTGATGTTCAGCAACAACCTTTTCAAGACATACTCTCTTCGCTCACACCTTCACACACTCTTCTGAGCTCTGCAAACATGAGCAATAACTTCGGTCACCCATCCCAACCAGTGTTCATGGTGGATTCTGGCGGAGGTCAACCTAAACAACATCAGTACTACCACCAGCGGATGCCCAAGCACACAGAGCCACCCATGGTTCCCTGCTGGACGTTCCCCCCTGCCCGAGCAGAGATGAAGAGAAAGAGCTGGGGAGGGTTGAATGTTGGGATGGCCTGGGTACTGACTTTGATACTCCTGCTGGTTTTTGCAGCCCTGGGACTGGGAGCCTATCAGATCCTAAGGTTACAGACTGAAGTGGAGCGCCTGACACAGGTAAGAGCCACTGGGCAGTGCATCATATTATCAAATATATATATATATATATATATATATATATATATATAATATATATGTCTGTTTATATAAAAACTTTATGTATTCTGATGCTTCAAAATGAATGAATTTTTTTTTGCATTAAATGTCCTATGATTTAATGATTTATGAAATTTAATTTAATTTCAAGAAAGATAGCACAAGCTCAACATTTCACAAAAAGTTGTACCTTCAACAGAAAAATCTTATCTTTGGTTACTTTCTGGTTACCAGATGTTAGTGGATCATGTTCACAGTTAATTTGGTTTCACTTTATTTTGATAGTCCCTTTAACACATTCTATTGACTATAAGTAGCGTTGCACCTACATTTCTATTAACTCTCATTCGAGTGTTAGAAGAGCATTAGTAGACTGGTAGGGTTAGGGTCAGAATAAGTTGACATCTATTTGCAAATTTACTTATATTCAGTTGAATGTCTGTTGGAGGAGCATCACAATAAAGAGTTTGCAGATATTAAGCAGACAGTCTACTAATACTCTAATGAGAGTTACAGTAGTTGACATGTAGTTGCAAAGTTACTAATAGTCAACAGAATGTTCAAAAGGGACCATCAAAATAAAGTGTTACCGGTAATTTTATAAACTATACCTGGTTTCCAGGACACCTTGAAATTAGTTCTGTGAATTTTGCAATATTAATTTAACACGATTTTTAAAACGTGTCCAAATACTTAAATGTATACTAGTTGACATATATACTGAAACACCAAATCTTTGAGAGAAGCCTTAATTATTGACACACCTCGAAAGCAGCCAAGTGCTCCATTATGTGTTTGTTTTGTGACATGTCATTTGAATCTCTTTGACGTGCATGGGAGTATAATTATTCAGTTTCCATTCTGACATAATCACGCGACTGAGTAGGACAAAATTACAAGAGAAAGAGAAAAAAACTTGTGGTCACTGGTCAGAGGCTACAGGATATCCTCTACTTCAACTCTAACACCATCTTCTCTTTCTCTTCATAACTAAGAGTCTATTAACGTTAGCCATAACTTTTTGAGCCAAATTAGTTTTGAATGCACAATAATGCAAATCTGTGAAACTACTGAACAGTTTGTGACCCATATTTTTAATTGCAGGAAAGGCCCACACAAATACAGAGCGTCGCTCCACAGAGACAAGTTGGTGAGTTGGATGACCAAGTTGCCATTTATCAGAACTTCATCCTGTCCTAAATCTTACTTGATGAACAGGATGACATACTTTATTTTTCAACAGGCCTGAATCCTGCTGAGCTCAACAAGAACAAACAAAAAACTGCTGCACATTTAATAGGTATGCATCTGTCCTCATAGTAAACCTCTGGTTACACTTTATTTCGATAGTCCTCTTTATGCATTCGACTAACTTTGCAACATATCAACTAACTCTCATCCATTTGTAACTACAAACTAAGTCTCATTAGAGTTTTAGTAGAATGTTAGGTTAGGGTTCGTGTTAGTAGAATAAGTTGACATATAAGTAGAATGCCTTTTGGGGGACCATCAAAATAAATTGTTAGTAGAAGCAGACAGTCTTCTAATAATCTAATGACTGCTAGTTGACATTTAGTTTCAAAGTTACTTATAGTTAGTAGAATGTCTAAAGTGGACTATCAAAATAAAGTGTTACCCTTTTTTTTAAATACAAAACAATATGTCACTGCAACTTTTTTTATAAAACAGGCTGTGCAGACCAGAGCAGATCATCTGGCGCTCTGAAGTGGGAGGAGAAACACGGCGATGCCTTCACACATGGCATCAAGTACAGCAATGGTGGCCTTCAGGTCAATGAGAGCGGTTTGTACTTTGTTTACTCCCGAGTGGAGTTTCTTTCACGCACTTGCAAGTCCTCAGACCTTCATGCTCACAAAATGAGTCTGCAGAGAAACGGCCATAACCGCATAATCATGGAAGATCACACAGAGGGCTTCTGTACGCCGGGGAGAAACGATCCATGGATGACGGGAAGCCATCTAGGTTCCCTTCAGCAACTCAAGGTGTCCGACATGCTGTTTGTCAATGTCTCACACCCCAATCTGCTCAGCACAAATTATCACAACAATTATTTTGGCCTCTTCAAGATCCACTGATCATAGAAGGCATCTAGGTGGTGCTTAGGAAGGGCATGATTGTGAGTTCAGCTGAAGAGGTCAGCAGCCTGTGGGCTATAATCAACCCTGAGATCCTTACCGCAATCTGTCTGTTTGCTATTGTCAAATCATAATTGATTTTGAATGTATCAGGTACCTGTGGCCAAAGTTTGGAAAGTTGTGCAGAAGAGTTTCAGATTGAATGAACACTAATATGCTTCTGTATCAGGAGAAGGTAGATTAAATAAAAATATTTATTGTCCTTAAACTCTGATTGGATATTGATGTGATCAATGGTCATATTGACTGAGTAATATATCAAAAATGCCTATAATTAAACATTCAATTGTAAAAATAAAAACTTTAATTAAAAAAACCTGCTGTTGATTCCACACTGAATGCGAACCGAGAGCAGATATCTCACACTCTTTGAGAAAAATAATATTGTGTGATAGGGTGTTTCCATTCCCACTAATATTTCCATGTTAGTGGGTTGGTTGTCAAAGTAAATTATGCTGATTTTTGGTTGAAAGTTTCCAAAGCTTTATTTATTTAAAAAATCTAAATAATGTTCCTTCATTTTCTGTATTATTGGGTATTTCGTTAAACATATGAATGAACAACTTAATAGTGCTAGTTTGTTATATACTAAATTTGGAACAGAGAATTATATTGCATAGATGACCGTAACTTAAAGGAGTTTCTAGTCAGCAGTTTTTGAATATCCTCAATGGACCGCAAGGCAACCTTTTGCAGGGTTGCGGTTTCATTCCTCGTCATTTCTGCAAAGACCCTCAGGTTTGCTTCATTGCAGTGTTGCTGAGCCACACTTAAAGATTTAGGGTTTTTTGTGCAAGTATAACTGTGGCAGTACACTCTGTGCTTCTTCATTTCTCATGTTTCCTTCCTGTGTTTAGGTATGGTGTTTACAGGGGTCAAAAACCTTCGACGAGAAATGAAAATGAAAACCTGCTTTTATCACTCATTCATTCAATTACTCACGAAACAAAGTGTAAATTTCTCACTGTCGCATCTTAGTATGTGCTTCAGCTGTTCGAGTGTGTTATTGGTCTGACCATCCAATGAAACTGTGTGTCATGCAGTACTGTGTGTGTTTTTGTCTTGTAAATCTATTGCACCTCAATATTCCACTTACTACGAGGGTGAGTGGAAACAAGGCCTACTCTGTCACCTCCTCCAACTCTTTTGTACAGGGACACACAGACACACACCCACAAAATTCAAATACCACAGGAAGTGACCACTGGATAATCATCACCCACGGTTCATCCAATCTCTCTCAAACTCTTTAAACTTTAAACTGCTTTAAACTAAGTCTAAGAGACAATATTAGCACACAAATGGAAAATATGGTAACACTTTATTTTGATAGTCCACTTTAGACATTCTACTAACTATAAGTAACTTTTCAACTACATGTCAACTAACTGTCATTAAAGTATTAGTAGACTGTCAACTTAATATCTGCTAACACTTTATTTTGTTGGTTCCCCAACAGACTTTCAACTGACTATAAGTAACTTGTCAACTACAAGTCAACTTATTCTCCTAACCCGAACCCTAACACCTAACCATAACCTAACAGTCTACTGACAGTCTACTATAATATACTAATACTCTAATGAGAGTTAGTTGACATGTAGTTGAACAGTTATTAGTAATTAGTAGAAAGTCTAAAGTGACTATCGAAATAAAGTGTAACCGAAAAGGTATATATTATTTATATATTTTACTGATGGCAAATAAAACATAGGCCTATGTACTGTCTTTCTGTGTGACCTTGGTAAGATCAAACAAACCTGTAAATACCTAAGTAATTACATGAATAAAGTCCTTGAGTGGTACATAATTTAGCTCAAGTTTCCAAATGAAACACTAGGGCCCACCACCCAGCATCACGTCATCATAAATGGCAAAAATACTCACCCAGCTAACAAAAATAAGTTGTCAGAACGTTTTGCTAACATTTCCATTAGGTTAGGAAAACGTTACTTCTGAATGTTTTTTAAACATTGAAAACGTCCAGTTTTTTTAATGTAGGCCTATTAAGAAATTTTTTTCTTGGTTAATGTGAACGTTAAAGGAACATTCCATTCACTCATATTGAAAATGTTATTTCTCAATGTTTTTATCACCCTGATCCTGATGTGGTTGGCCCATCATTGAACTGTGGTGGAAACTGCTATAGCTTACCTGAAGGAAATCTCAGAGAACCTGCTAACTCCTGGCTCAGCCAGGACTCGAACCGGAGACCTTCTTACTGCAAGGTGACAACACTATCTCACGACCAATTCGTACGAATTTGTACGAATGATTAAAAGGTGGCTAATTCGTAACAATTCATACGACCTGGCTCGTACGGATTCGTACGATTTGTCTAAACCCACGTGATGGGTAGGTTTAGGGGCGGGGTCAGGGGTAGGTCATTCGTATGAATTCATACGAATTTGGAATTCGTAAAATATGTAAGATTTTTTTTTTTATATATATATTTATTAACTTTTTAACAACATATATTACACACACACACACCAGGAACACAAAAACAAAATACAAAATGCAATATAGACACATATTGATGTCTTTCGCATCATTACAACTTAGCATATCTCAATTTGTACAGGACTCACATCCTCAAAACTAATGAACTAAAAAATAAAAATAATAATAAAAAATAAAAAATAAAAAAAAATAAATAAAATAAAATAAAAAATAATAAAATAAAAAACTATTAAGGGGGTTACTGATACAGATGGTATCAGTGAAGCATGGAAAATGCTGGGGTAAGTTCATATTTTATGTTATTAGTTTTGTTTTAGTTATTTTAGGTTTGGCCTCTTATATTTTGGCAAATATTTTGGTTCAAGGTTATGAGGATGGTTAAAACAAAAAATGGCACAGACAGGAGGGATTAAGCTTCTATCATGGAATTGCAGGGGGCTGGGGAAACTAAAAAAGATTAAACAGGTGATGACTAGAATTAAGCAGATACAGGCAAATGTGGTATTCTTGCAAGAGTCACACATGACCAAGGAGGAAGTGATCAAAATTGAAAGAAGGTGGCAAGGACAGGTATTTTCGGCATGTTTTACTACACAAGCCAGAGGGGTAATTACATTAATACATAAAACTGTGCCATTTCAAGTAAATAATGTTATTAAGGACCCAGCTGGCAGATTTGTGATTATTCAGGGTAGATTGGTAACAGAGATAATAAATTTAGTAAATATCTATGGCCCTAATAAGGATGACTCTAAATTTTATAGCAACATATTTCTGATGGTGGCTTCATTACCAGGTCAGGTTATAATGGCGGGGGATATGAATTGTACACTTGATCCAGGAAAAGATAGATCTACGGGAGTTGATACCGCACATTTGAATTCTAGAAAACAGATTCTACATTTTATAGGAGAGCTTAATTTAGTGGATATATGGAGGCATCTTAATCCAAAACAGACTGCATATTCATGC
Organism: Semotilus atromaculatus; assembly: GCA_031834385.1. Lineage (NCBI taxonomy): Eukaryota > Metazoa > Chordata > Actinopteri > Cypriniformes > Leuciscidae > Semotilus > Semotilus atromaculatus. The sequence continues at coordinate 22,698,635 of JAULUF010000010.1, forward strand.
TATTCGGCAACACACCAAACTTACTCTAGAATAGATTACTTTCTTGTGTCAGCCCAATTGCTTTCAAAATGTATAGATTGTCATTACCTTAGTATTGTCATTTCGACAGAGGTCTTAACTAATAATTTTATATCAAAATCATTTAATATTTCTAGGGGATGTAGACAGGGATCACCTCTCTCCCCTCTCCTTTTTCTGATGGCTATTGAACCCTTGGCAATTGCTATCAGAAAAGAAAGGGATATAAAAGGTATAGAAATATTTGGCAGTGAACATAAAATAGCGTTATTTGCTGACGATGTTATATTATTTTTAAAGAAATTAGACTCAACCATTCCAGCTTTAATTCAAATTATAGAGACATTTGGGAAAATCTCAGGGTATCGGATCAATAATTCAAAATCTTCAGTTATGTTGTTGAATGAAGAAGAAAGGAAAAGTTCTATTAGGAAGGTAAATATGTTCAATAATGTGAAAATTTTTACATATTTGGGAATTAAAATTACTCCAAAACTGGAAGACATAGTAACAAAAAATTATAATTCAATTTTTGAAAATACAGTGACGCTGGTTGAAAGATGGGCTTCTTTACCGTTGTCTTTAATAGGAAGAATTAATATTTTAAAAATGAATATTTTACCGAAATTTCTGTACCTATTTCAGAATATTCCGATCATACCTCCTAGTAATCTGTTTTCTAGACTTAAAAAGTTAATTATTAAATTCATATGGAACAATAGAAGATCCAGAATTAGATTATCTCTTTTATATTTGCCATTTGATAGGGGGGGGCTTCAATGCCCTAATTTTAAAGAGTATTATATTGCTGCCCAGTTAAGATCTATTATGTTTTTCTTCTCATCATCTAATGAACAACCCGTATGGGTAGAAATGGAAAAAAATTCTATTCCGAATAAAATACCCTTGGAATCATATTTATATGATTTAGATCGTAAAATTTTACAGAAAATGAAGGGTAAGGTTACGAATCCAATGGTTTTAAATATGGTAAGGGTATGGCATGAGACGCAGAGATATTTGAATATTTCCTATACAAGTGAGATATCTCGCTACTGTCCAATATGGGGAAATCCTAAGTTTAGTCCCGGAAAAGTAGATGTAGGTTTTAAGACGTGGGCAGAAAAAGGTATTAAAAGTATAAAAGATTTATATAAGGAAGATAATCTTATGTCATTTCAAGAATTGAGTAATACATTTGATATACCTAAAAGTAATTTTTTTAGGTACTTACAGATAAGAAGTTTCATTTTATCATTTCAAAAAACTACAGGAAATATACCACCATTATCAGTTTTGGAAAGAGTAGTCACCAAAGATTGTTATGATAAAGGTCGGATTTCACTTCTGTATAATATGTTGGTAGAGGGCTCCTCGGAGTCTTCTAGCTCTCGTTTAGAAGCATGGAATAAGGATCTTAACGAGGAGATCACACCAGATGAATGGAGTGAGATTTGTCAAGATGCTCAAGTACAAACAGTTAATACAAGATTAAAATTGTTGCAATATAATTGGCTTATGCGTATATACACAACTCCAGTATTATCAAATAAATTTAATGAAAATATACCAGATACATGTCCCAAATGTAATGTTTGTAAAGGTACATACTTCCACTGTATATGGGAATGTGAAAAAATATCGAAATTCTGGAAAGAAGTGCATAATATGATTGGTAAAATTATAAATGTGAGTCTTCCTTTTGGACCAAAGATTTTTCTACTGCATTTGTATCCTAAGCTTAAGTCAAAGGAATGTATCTTTATTTCTATGTGTATCTTACAAGCTAAACGCCTCATTGCATTACAATGGAAGAATCTAGAACCACCCAGCATAAAAAGGTGGCTCAGGGAGATGGTATTGAATATGTCAATGGAGAAAATAACATATATTATTAAAGGAAAGGGTAAGACTTTTGAAGATGTTTGGAATCCCTTTAGATCCTTCATAGAGAAGGAGGATAGTGACATGTTTAAAGAGACAATTGAAGATATGTGAGATTATAGGATGTATTTGTATTAGGAGGCCTTAATAGTTTTTTAAATATGTACGATTTAGCAAAAATCCTACAAATTCGTACAAATTCGTACGAGCCAGGTCGTATGAATTGTTACGAATTAGCCACTCGTACAAATTCGTACGAATTGGTCCGCTGTGCTGCCGGTTTTCTATTTTTTATTTCTATTTATATGAATTCATAAAATGTAAGCAATTCATTTCTTACAGCTACAGGTCTGGATTTAAAAGTGACAGGATTTTTAAGTACCAAAACCTGTTGACACATTTGTCTAGACTAGAGTATTTACATTTTTCCAGAGTATAAAGTTTCTAAGTGAATTAAATATTTGAATTAAAAAATAACAAAAAATACTTTACTTCAAGATTCACATTTTACTGTGAAGTACACACAATTTTGTATGAGTCTCTGGGTAGTACACAGACCAAACAATGGAATCATAAAGAGGAAAAATTATATTTTCTAAACCAAAAGCATAACCCCAGCACAAACCCCAGGAAAAAAAAACCACAAACTCAAACATACAACTAGACAAGTCAAATCTAACAAGACATGTGGAAAACAACACAATAGAAACTCAGCTAACAGGGAACATTCCCATAACTTTCACTAATGTTATGTAAAGTTATGTAAATGTTAGTAAAAAACTTTCCTGAAATAAAGTTTCTGGAACGTTCTTATAATGTTTAGAGTTAAAATACGTTACATTCTCATAACATTGACTGATGTTCTTATAACGTTGAGTTAAAACGTTCTTATAACACCGTTCATGGAACGTGCTTGTGATGTTATTTGTTCTTGACTGATGTTCTCATAACGTTGAGTGAAAACGTTCTTATATAACAATGTTCATGGAACGAGCTTATGATGTTCTCATAATGTTGAGTGAAAACGTTCTTATAACACCGTTCATGGAACGAGCTTATGATGTTCTCACAATGTTGAGTGAAAACGTTCTTATAACACCGTTCATGGAACGAGCTTATGATGTTCTCATAATGTTGAGTGAAAACGTTCTTATAACACCGTTCATGGAACGTGCTTATGATGTTCTCATAATGTTGAGTGAAAACGTTCTTATATAACAATGTTCATGGAATGAGCTTATGATGTTCTCATAATGTTGAGTGAAAACGTTCTTATAACACCGTTCATGGAACGTGCTTATGATGTTCTCATAATGTTGAGTGAAAACGTTCTTATATAACAATGTTCATGGAACGTGCTTATGATGTTCTCATAATGTTGAGTGAAAACGTTCTTATATAACAATGTTCATGGAACGAGCTTATGATGTTCTCATAATGTTGAGTGAAAACGTTCTTATAACACCGTTCATGGAACGAGCTTATGATGTTCTCATAATGTTGAGTGAAAACGTTCTTATAACACCGTTCATGGAACTTTCTATTCATCAAAGAATCCTGAAATAAAAATGTAAAAAACTGTTTTCAACATGGATAATAATCATAAATGTTTCTTGAGCATCATATTATAATAATTTCATATTATAATAATTTTAAAAATCTGACACTGAAGACTGGAGTAATGATGCTGTAAATTCAGCTTTGATCACAGGAATAAATTACACTTCACTATATTTTCACATAGAAAACCGCTGTTTTAAATTGTAATAATATTTCACAATATTACTGGTTTTTTTTGTTGTATTTTTTATCAAATAATTGCAGCCTTGGTGAGCAGAAGAGACTTCATTTAAAAACATAAAAAATCTTACTGACCCCGAACTTTTGACCGGTAGCGTATGTTCTTAGAATGTTTTTTTAACACTCCCATTAAATTATGAAAACATTATCTCTGAATGTTTTCTTAATGTTCCAAACATCCGTTTTTTTTAAGTATTAAGAATGTTTTATCATTTTGGAAATGTTATGAAAACATAATTGTTTAATGTTTTCTAAATGTTCAAAACATCCAGTTTTTTAAAAATGTTTTAAGAACGTTTGTCTAAACATTTATACATAACTTTTAAAGAATGTTAAGAGAGCGTTCCCATAACGTTCACTAAGGTTATAAAAAAACTTGCAGGGAACGTTCTGGGAAGATTTTCTTTGGGTTATAAAATAAAACCTAAAAATAATCTGCAGGGAACTTTCTGGGAAGGTTTTCTTTGGGTTATAAAATAAAACCCAAAAATAACCTGCAGGGAAAGATCTTGAAAGTTCTCTTTAGGTTATAAAAAAAAAAAAAACCTACAAAGAACGTTCCTAGAACGTTCTTATTTGGTTCCTAAAACAATAACAAAATGGGAACCATATGGGAACATTAGGGGGAAAGTTCTGTGTTTGTTGGGTTCTTTGTTAGCTGGGATTGAACCTAATGCATTACACAAATCAATCAGGACTTTGAATTTTTTACAGTATATTTTAAAGAGAGCTTTCCAGAGCGTTCCCTGCACGTTATAGCTTTTTTTTATAACCAAAAGAGAGTGTTCCCATAACATTCACTAACATTCTTGAAAACTTATGTATAAACGATTAGACAAAACGTTCTTAATACATTTAAAAAACTGGACGTTTCCAACGTTTAAAAAACATTCAGAAATAACGTTTTAATAACATTTTCAAAATTAGTGAATGGAATGTTCCTTTAACGGTCACATTAACCAAGAAAAAACTTTCTTAATACATTAAAAAAACTGGACGTTTCCAATGTTTAAAAAACATTCAGAAATAACGTTTTAATAACATTTTCAATATGAGTGAATGGAATGTTCCTTTAATGTTCACATTAACCAAGAAAAAAACGTTCTTAATACATAAAAAAAACTGGACGTTTTCAATGTTTAAAAAACATTCAGAAATAACGTTTTCCTAACCTAATGAGAATGTTAGCAAAACGTTCTGACAACTTATTTTTGTTAGCTGGGTAAGTGCTGGTTTATTGGGGTGGTGTTATAAACTATTGTGATGTTTAAAATGTTTATATGGATATTATATTATACTATATGTGGCCAGTGGGACTTCATTACCCAGAGTCACGCAGTATAAATGATTACGTCCGTTGAGGTAGAATAGCGCATTGTAATCAGCTGTCAGGCATGGGGAGTGGACAGGAGTGGAAACGCGGTAAGCTTGAATTGTTTGGTGTTGCTGGTGGATGTGGTTAGTTATTTTATCACAGTATATGGTTTTTTGAAATTTGGTTTTTATAGATTTTCAGCGAGTACATGTGGGATTAGTGCACGGGTATGCAGTGAGTTTGGGGAGTGGCCCGAATCAGCGGCAACATACAAACACAACATCGGTTGTATCACTGGTATGTATCACCTTGCAAAGTGCTGTGATGTGATGTGAGCCTCGTAAAATGGGACTATGTGATTTGACTATCAGCTATTTTGTAGAATGTAACTGGCGACTGAACAGAAGCATTAATCTTTCTTGTGGATACTGTCTCCCCATCAGGGTGCGTAGAATAACTTAAGTGTTTGAAATGGTGGTCCTGGTCGGCGTGATTGGGAAACTTATGTTTTATTGCCCTTTAACAGATAAGCTTTGGGAGCTGCATCGCAAATGCTGAACTGGTATGTGTGCTTGGGCGGATCTCCTCGCAAAAGTAGGTACCTGTTGGTTTACTAAGCTGTAGCTATATTTCAGTTTGGCAATGACTTATGCGCGTTAATTATGTGTAGCCCGTGATCTCCCGGGGTTTGACTTCAGTGACGGCGTCGTGCACATTAGAAGCCCTTTGACCTCGAGGCCCGTTTATTGTGAGTGTTTGGTCTATTGTCTGCATGTGTTGAGTGTTAGTCTTATGTGTGATTGATAGTATCATATTGTATAATAGGAGTGAATGAGTTATGACTGTACGATTGAATAAATGTGTTTTAATTTCTCTTGTAGGATTGTGGACTTTGTAGGACGTCGCAGCCACTGTTTTCCCATACTGTGAATTATCATGTGTTTTAGCTTTTGTATCATGTCATGTCGATGAAGTATCAGTGTTAAGACAGGAGTGCACTTCCTCTTTTTAAGAGGGCAGTTGTAAAGGGTTTCTCTTCCCTTTTGGGATTGGGCATTGTGCAATATGGTGGGGTAATTAACTACAAAAGTACCCACTTTGGGGTGTTATTCATGTGCATTATTAATTTATGTATATGGGAAAGTTCCAGCCTATGCTTTGACCCAGGATTCGAAGTGAGCAGCGGGCACTTCTTGGATGTGATAAGGGGACCACTTTTGTTGCTGTGATTCTTATTGGGAATGTTGTGGTTAGTAGGGGGGGACACCCATGTTGATGCCTTGCTGTCACGGTTGCGGTGGAAGTTATAGCATAATAGGCTTGTAGAATAAATTGGTTGTTCTAAAAGAAAAAGGTGGTTCCCCGTTTTGCACCAGGATCTGCGTGCTGCCCATTTGTTTCCTATAAGTCGCTATATGTGATGGTCCTAGTTTTTGACATAGTAATATTGGTAATAAATACAATTTTAATGTGACCATCAATAAACTCTTTTTGTATTGCTTTTGCACATCCGCCTCCAGCTCGTCTCATTTAGATTGACACTAGGAAAGTCTTAGTCTGGTGGGTAAATAGGTTCTCCCACACCTTTCAGATAAGTGGGAGTGGCGTAGTTACGTCTGGCCACATTTGGCGCAGTCGGCAGACTGTAGTTGCTGGCTGATGTGTAATAGCTTTTGTTATGATTAGACTATATTGTGGGAAAACAGTGGCTGATAGAAGAAGAATCTTGGACACCCCAATCGACTAGAGGCCCGTGAAATTAGGGTGCTGTGGTTTGTTATAGGTAGTAGCCTAGTTTATAATTATTTTTGTGTTTGTTTTTTTTTTGGTGTTTTTTTTTTTTTTTGGTGTGAAGGTATGTTGTCAGAAGAGGAATTGAGGGCATTAAATGAGAAAGTTCAACAGCTGCAAGCCGATAATGATCGGCTTCGCAGAGAAACAGAAGAGCGATCAGGGGGTCCGGGGCCTAGGGGCTTGGGAGAAGGGTCTTCTAGTGCGGCTGGCGTTCTGTATGTTCCGCGGGAGCATAAAGCCCTCGGTTCTCGGGTAATGTTTCCCGGGATTCTCTTAGGGTGGAGGATTGGGTGGAAGAGACTAAACAATGTTTAAGTGGTAGGCCTATGACTCAAACAGAGAAGGCGTTGTTTGTTTACGATCTTTTGGATGGTGAAGCTAAAGCTGAGGTTAAGTTCCGCCCTGTTGCAGAGCGCAGTCATCCTAAATATATATTTTCTATTCTTGTAGAGAATTTTGGATGCTCACAGTCTTATATAGAGGCCCAAAAACAGTTTTTCCAACGACGACAGCGTGACAGTGAGACTCTGAGGGAGTTCTCACATGCCCTCATGGCGCTATTGGAAATTGTAAAGCGAAAAGACCCGAAAAGAGGTATCCCTAATCCGGATCTTGTGATTAGAGATCAGTTCATTGAGGGTGTAAGAGATAATATGCTTCGTCGAGAATTTAAACGTCTGGAGAGGCTAGATTCTAATATCTCTTTTCTAAACATTCACAGCGAGGCATTGCGTTGGATTGATGAAGGAGAACGCCCAAGCCAAGCCAGGGCAAGAGCTAATTCATGCGATTCCCAAGTCTTGGCTGTTGGTGAGCGCAATGTAGAAACTAATGCTGTCATAGTAAAATCTAGCGACGAATTGGGTGAATTAAAAGACTGTCTTCTTAGGCAACAGGCACAATTGGACGCGATATTGAAGCATTTGGTGACATCATATATACCAGCAGCCCCAGAGGGAGGGAGTAATTACCGTACTAAGCTCTACCGCTTTGATTCAGATGGGAAACCCATTTGTATGCAGTGTAATCGCCCCGGCCATATTGCCAGGATTTGTCAGAATGAGGTGGGTGGGCCATTACGATCACAGGGTAGGAGAGGTTCTGCTGACCAAAGCCGCGCTGAAGTAGGGGCTACCGCACTTACAACACCACCGGGAAACTAGCGCCCTCCAGTGCTGGGAGCCAGGTACCGGGAGGGGGCCAGTTAGGCTCACAGAGTTTCTCTTTAACATCAGTGTCGCGTCCCATTTTGATTGGCCAATGTCCTATAGTTGATATATATATATGGGGGGTGTATTAGTGCCATCTCTCCTAGACACTGGGTCCATGGTGACGACCATCTCTGAAACATTTTTTAAGAAACATTTCCAGTTCTTAGTTCAGAATCAGCTACAGGCTTGTAGTTGGTTGCAGCTGAAGGCTGCTAATGGCATTGATATTCCATATAGGGGCTATGTGGAACTGGATGTGGAGGTTCTTGGTAAAATTTTGCCCCGTAGGGGTATTCTGGTGGTAAAATATCCCCTTGATATAGGGGCTAGACAGCGAAAAGAATTGGTTCCAGGCCTGTTAGGCATGAATGTTCTTAGCAGTTGTTATGAAAAACTGTTTAGACAGCACGGCACTGCGTTATTCCACTCCCCCTCCGTTCAAACTGCTGGTGAGGTATGGCACCAAGTGTTGTCGGACTGCCAGACTCTTGACCGTGTGTCGGGTTCTGGAGTTCTGGGTAAGGTTACGGTGTCCTCAGACTCTGCAGTCCGTGTTCCAGCTGGGTCACTTAGATTAGTCACAGCAGTGTGTCGTCAGGGACTCGTTCCTATGGTTCCCTCGGCACTATTGGAGCCTATGGGGCCCGAAGGTCATCAGTTGCCTCCGGGCTTACTTGTCCCTAGGGTTCTACTTCCATTGGGGAATGGCAGTGTCTATGTCCCAGTAGTCAATGTGGGGGAACAGGATATTTGGCTGAAACCTAAGACCGTGTTAGGGGGTTTACATCTGACAGAAGTTCAACCAAGTAGTTGCCAAGTGAATTTTGAGACACAAGAGTATGATTCAGGCCAGATAGCATACATACAAACTATTGACGCAACGCCCCAGGCCGTACCAGGATTGGCTGAGGCTGCTTGGCCTAATTTGACCACCACCCAAGAGCAGGAGGTTAGGTTGCTGTTGGAGAAGTACCACGTTGTTTTCAGTCAGGGTGAAGGAGACATAGGGTGCACCAATCTGATTGAGCATGAGATCCCATTTCTGGATGAGGTGCCAATACGACAACGTTATCGTCATCTTCCTCCATCACAGTATGACTTAGTGAAGACACATATTCAGGGACTGTTGGAGCAGGGGGTGGTGCGACCAAGCTGTAGCCCATATTCCTCACCTATCGTGGTGGTTCAAAAAAAGATGGTACCATACGGCTCTGCGTGGATTACCGCCGGTTGAACGCGAAAACAAGAAGGGATGCATACCCACTGCCACGAATCGAAGAGTCGTTAGATGCTCTTTCCGGAGCTAAATTATTTTCCACATTAGACCTTGTTAGCGGCTATAACCAGGTCCCGGTAGCTGAGCGTGATGTAGCTAAGACAGCGTTTTGCACCCCATTTGGGCTTTTTGAGTTTAGCCGCAGGCCATTTGGGCTGTGCAATGCACCGGGAACGTTCCAACGGTTAATGGAACGTATTTTCGGTGACCAAAGCTTGCACTCCCTCCTTCTTTATTTGGATGATGTGGTCGTTTTTTCGACGTCTTTTCATGAACATCTTCAGCGGCTGGAACTAGTCCTTAGGCGGCTAAAACAGCATGGGTTGAAATTGAACCTCCATAAATGCAATTTTTTTCAGTCAGAGGTCAAGTATTTAGGTCACGTTATTTCTGCAGTTGGCGTTGCTACCGATCCAGACAAAAACAGTGTAGTAAAAGAGTGGAAAATACCAACCACTGTCGTGCAGCTGAGATAATTTTTGGGCTTTGCATCATACTATCGCCGCTTTGTTGAGGGATTCGCGAAGTATGCAGCACCTTTGCACAAGTTGGTGGCCAAGTTGCAGCCTGATCGGAAGAAACTACACCCTCGACCCAATGGTTCCCTTCAGAACCATTGGGATTGGAGCTGTGAACAGGCCTTTCGGATCTTGAAGGATAAGTTGATCAGTGCTCCCGTGTTGGGATATGCTGATTTTTCAAAACCTTTTGTGCTTGAAATCGATGCCAGTAATCTGGGGTTGGGGGCAGTGCTGTCCCAGGACCAGGGGGGGGCAGCGTCGTCCAGTCGCTTATGCTAGCCGGGGGTCCAATTACAGTGCAATGAAGTTGGAACTACTGGTGCTGAAGTGGGCTGTCACCGAAAAATTCCGTGAATACGTTTTAGGTGCCCAGTTCACGGTGTTTACGGATACCAACCCTCTCTGTTACCTCTATTTAATTTTAAGATCAATTATAGACCAGGTTCTACCAACAAAAATGCAGATGCCCTTTCACGGTTGCCGGATGTTCCCTTCCCCAGTTCCATTGAGGACGTGGTACCAGGCATTGTTATCCCGAATGAGGTGCAAAGTGGGAGGGGAGCTTCAGGAGAAACGAGGTTGACCTTTTCCTCTGCCATTGATGCCGTCCCAGGTCGGGACAAGGCTGACTTGCGGAAATTACAAGCATTACTGTAGACCCAGTGATCAATGCTTTTAGGCGCTATTGGCAGAGAGGTGTACCTCCCACTGGGGCGGAGCGGGTACAAGATCCACCCACTGTCTTAGAGCTAAGTCGACAGTGGACTAGGATTCTTGAGAAGGAAGGTGTTTTGTATCGCTCCACTCATGTGCCTACGAGCTAGTCCTGCAATTTGCTGATGCCGCAGGCCCTCCAGTCAGAGGTGTTGATGAGCCTTCATAACAATCATGGGCACCAGGGGGTGGAGCGTACCACCATTCTAGTTAGGCAACGTGGGTACTGGCCCTTTATGCGTAGAGACATTGAGCAGTGGTGCAAAAATTGCGATCGATGTGTAGCGTATGAACCGGTCGATTTTGGGGAATTTGTATACAATAATTAATAATTAATAATTATTCATACAGGTTTGGACCAGATCAACTTTACATTTTAATAAATCTCCCAAGAAGGGATGATATGTTGCCTGCATCTGCATTCACGTGTATCTTGACCCTCAATCACAAGTTGATTGTAATTAATGACATAGACCACATTTTGCAGACAGGTAAAATTTAGCTCAATTGTATATCAATATTCAATCACAACGAATTATAATTAAATATGAATTATAATTAGGTCTATCTTGTTTCCTCCGACGGTATCCCTGTGAATTGCTTTGATCTTGCGATCTACTTGTCCAGCAGGGGGGGGGGGGGGGGGGGGGTTGTCAATTGATGAAGAACTATGAAAGATTCTTGTAATACTAATATGTTGTATCATATTTCATATCTACCAACATATCATATACACAGTCTTTTCAGTCTTCAAAGTACCAATTTATCAAAACCAAACACGGTATAGGTGAGTTTTGGTTAACCATAGTTTGCAAAGTTTTAAACATTAAGTATTAGAGTTTACATCAAAACAAGCCACATAAAAGGTAACTCATGAGATGGAACATTAGATACATGTTAATACATTTATCACATGGTTATATATATATATATAGAATATATAGGATTGAAAAGGTTTCATTTCTCCTTCTTTTTTTTGTGATTATTATTTTTTATTTTCAATCAATAAACAACCCATATCATACAGAGATGAGAATAGAGATACATTTAGGGGAAAAAACAAAAAAAAACAAACACAACAACCATACGAACACTTAAACACTGGCAGCTAAGTTATTAACTGTAGAATATTCAAAGAAGCTCTTTGAGGGCAGAGGCTATATTCATCCAGGTGTTTACAGTGATTGACTTTGCCTTATTTATCTTTGCAGTTGTACACTCAAGGCAAACTATGTAATGAAATGAGACTATCCAAAATTGCTTCAAGTTTGTATCTGGGGTTATCCACTGCTGCAAAATAGATTTCTTTGCAGCAGTGAACCCTGCCATCAAAACTTTTTTGTCGCGTAAAGAAAATTGGTACTTTGAATCATCATTTAATAATAGTAAACATAGGTCCAGATCCAGGTATAGACCTGTAAGATCGTGCAACCTAACAGTTACATACTTCCAGAATGGTTGAATCATTGGACAGTCCCAAAACATATGTAAAAATGTGCCAGTGGCGCTATGGTTACAGAAACTGCAGTATGGATTGGGTATATGTTTCATGCAATATCGCTTGTAAGGTGTATAATAAAAACGATGGATAGTCTTGAAATGAATAAGTACATGACTAAGGTTTTTAGAGGTAAGGCCAAGGTTTGACCAAACTGTGTCCCAGTCTGGGTGGAATCCTAACCAAGAAAGTTCCAAATCCCACTTTGATAGTATCTTTAAAGGCTTGTGAACACTACTGAGTAAAGAGTTATAGATTACTGAGACCACCCCACTAGGATCTTTGACAGGATTAATCCAGTTAAACATTGGGTGGTCATCCAAAACAGAATTCCATGGCACGCCATAAGCTTTCATAGCAGATCGCAACCTCAGGTACAAGAAAAAAGAAAAGCCAGGTAGGCTGTATTCTGCTTGGATATCCTGGAATGTGCGCAAACCAGATCTGTCAAAAATATTGGAAAAAGTAAAAACTCCTTTAGATGACCACAAAGGGTAAACAAAAGGTTGTTGGTCAGACAAGAAGTGAGCATTATGCCATAGAGGAGATTGCAGAGAGAATTTCTTTGAATGGCCCATTGTTTTCCCAGCACTGTACCAAGCAGCTAAAGTGGATGAAATAACTTTGCCAAATTTATGGTGCGAATTGCGTTGTCCTATACCTGTGAAGGGCAAATCTTGAAGTCTATGGGGATGTACGATAGCTGCTTCTATGTTTCTCCATGGCACTTTACTGTCTTTGTCCGTCCAAGTTCGCATAGCTCTAATCTGGAATGCCCAGTAATAAATCTGAAAATTAGGGAGGGCAAGGCCGCCTTCTAATTTTGAGCGCTGCAAAACAGAAAAACGTATTCTGGGTTGTTTGCCATTCCAGACAAATCTAGATACTGCAGAGTTTAACTCTTTTAAATATTTGGGAGGTGGTGTAAATGGTACCATAAAAAACAAGAAATTCAGGCGTGGTAGAATATTCATCTTAATTGCAACCCTGTATCACATGAAAAACGTTCTGAGGAAACTATTTTGCAAATCGCAATTACGTTACATGCCAACATATAAGCAGTGCTATTACGTTGGTCCTTAACCTAATATAGCCAATCTATTGCAGTGCTATTACGTTGGTCCTTAACCTAATATAGCAGCCTGGTCTCATTGTTAATACGTAGGTATTAATACGTTATTTTCAAAGATAGAAAACCTAAACATATCCATTTTATACAGAGTATAAAAAGGATCAAACATAATGGACAGAGATGTGTAAGTTAGGTAAATGGCAGTTTTATAGCATTAAAATATATTTTGAGCCACTAATCCTACTCCTACCCCTAAACCTACCCATAACCATTCATTAAAACTACGTAGGCTAACACAATTATGAAGAAAAAAAACATAACAGACAGACAAGTATACATTTCACAATAATTTATTTATTGCGAAAATGTCAAAACCGGTAACGTTAACATTACCAAAAGTCGTTCACATGATGATGCGTTGCAGTTGCAGTCCTCTCTGGCAGTATTATAGTAGTTGTGTATGAGGTACAGATCAGAATTTAAGATATTAACGTTAATCCATGAAAATGTTAATCCGATTTCGGTTCGCTCTCTGAAGGCGCGCGCGCTTCTCCATTTCAAATGTACTACACCGACTGAAACACGGCATGTCGCAATCTGTGACGAAGCAGGCGAGAGCCAATGAGCGTTTGATATCACGGCCGTAAAACATGTCGTAACGCTTCTTGAAGGCGCATTTTTTGAATTTGAATTCATCACCAGCGCGGGATAGATTTGACGTTTGCGGTCGCTGCTGAGAAATGAAGATGAAGATCACTGGATAAAAGGCTGAATTTGGATCCGTTTCTTGCAAACAACGTATGGATTCTAGGATTTAGATTACATCAAGCTAATAAAATGCATGTCTTTTGTGAATGTATCAGTATGTTGTGTTTTATTGGAGAAAATGCTTTTTGTGTAAATACACTAAATACTACAAAATGGTTAAACGATTAAACAAGGTATTTTTAAGGTTAAAATTGTATTAATTTTTAACACCACGCAGGCTAATCCTCCGAAACGAGTTTGCTGCAGAAGGCACGAACAGAGCGAAATGTTAATATTTATGAGTATGGCCTATTATATTAATAAATGCGACTGAAAACTTGATAAGACAGTTGAATGCTATAGAGTCAAAACATTAATGCCACGATTATGCATAAATAGTAATACGTACAAATTTCTACGTCGGTAGATTTGTTCATACGTAAATTATGTTCAGTACAAACGTAATATAGCACTGCAATAGATTGGCTATATTAGGTTAAGGACCAACGTAATTGCACTGCTTATATGTTGGCATGTAACGTAATTGCGATTTGCAAAATAGTTTCCTCAGAACGTATTTCATGTGATACACGGTTGCTTAATTGTACTGATTCTGGCTTGCATTGAGATCTGAAGGTTAGTCCATCTTTGAAGGTCAAGTTTTATTTTCTGACTGAGTTCACTAAAATTTAATTGGATGATTCTTGACAAAGAATCCGTTATTCTGATTCCTAGGTATGTGAATGATTTAGTGAAAATAATATTATTAGGAAGGGAAATGTGGTGAGGGATATTGTTAAGAGCCATTAATGAGGATTTATCCCAATTTATCATGTATCCAGACATACTGCTGAAATGGTGGAATAACTTTAGGACGTTAGGTATAGAATTTTTTAAGTCTGAAAGATACAAAATGATGTCATCCGCATACAACGATATATAATGTTGCGACCCAAATAAAGTAATTGGAGTAATAACTCGGCTTTGTCTGAGAGCTTGGGCTAAGGGTTCCAGTGAAAGTGCAAAAAGAAGTGGTGATAGGGGACAGCCTTGACGACAACCCCTCTGTAATGGAAAGGGTAGAGACTGATAAGTGCCTGTTGAAATAGAAGCTATTGGGTTACTATAAAGAGTTTGAATGGCATATATGAATTTAGGACCGAGACCAAAATGTTCCAGTACTATCCATAAAAAGTCCCACTCAAGTCTGTCAAAAGCTTTGAGCGCATCAAGGGAAAAAACTGCACAAGTGTCAGAATATGTGTGAGAATGTTCAATGATGTGCAATAAACGTCGCATATTATCTGCGGCCAACCGTCCTCTAAGAAATCCAGTTTGGTCAAAATTAATCAAAGTATCCATGAAGGGCTCAATCCGGGAGACCAAGGCTTTGGCCAGAATTTTAACATCACTATTAATTAAAGATATTGGGCGGTAACTAGAACAATTTAATGCATCTTTGCCTTTCTTATGTAACAAAATGATAAGCGCTGTGTTCTGGTCCCTATGAAGAATGCCATGTTTAATCGCATAATTCATAGAATTCAAGATTAAGGGCCCAACAACATCCCAAACAGCCAGGTAAAGCTCTGGGGGAATTCCATCAGGGCCGGGGGATTTACCTTTTTTAAGAGATTTGGCCGCATTATGAAATTCTTCCAACATTAGAGGTTCTTCTAGAAGGTTTCTGTCCTCTTCTGGTAGGATAGGCAAGTTCAAGTTCTCTAAAAAATTTTTGCATATGTGCCTGTCAAGAACCACCTCTGAAGAGTACAATGTGGAATAAAATGCTTTAAAGATATTATTAATAGCCCTAGGATCTGGGACTATTTTGCCATCACTGTTTCTTAACATATCAATATTTGCTTTGGACTCGGTTTCCTTTAACCTCAATGCAAGCAGATGGCTAGTTCTATCTGAATGAAAATAATATTTTTGCTTAGTTCTGTGAATAATGAACTCTGCTTTAGACATTGACAGGCTATTGTACTCTTTTTTTCAACAGTGACAAATTCTGAGCAGCCTCTTCTGAGAAAGATTGGGACTGCTGGTGATCCAAAGACCTTATTTCTTGTTCAAGATAGTCAAAGCGCTTATTTTTAAGATGCTTAGCCTTTGAAGAAAAGGCAATGCAGTTCCCTCGTAGATAGCATTTAGTAACCTCCCATAACAACTGAGGGTTTGAGCAATGATCCGTATTACTTTCCAAAAATTCTATAAGCCCAGATCTAAGTTGGTCCATAAATGTAGCATCATACAGCAGGGAGTCATTAAAGCGCCATCTACGGAATTTAGCATGAGCTGTAGCAGGTATGATATTACAAAAAATGGGAGAGTGATCTGAAATCAAAATAGGTAAAATAACAATATTGGATACACACTGAAGCAAGGGAGCACTAACCAGGATATAATCTATTCTTGAAAAGGATTTGTGCCTGGGGGAATAGAATGTGTAGCCCTTCGTATGGGGATTGTGTATGCGCCATGGGTCAACTAGATTTAATTCTGTAATGAACCTATTTAGAGAGGATGTGGACATTGCAGTAGAGGGGTTACAGCCAGATGAGCGATCAAGTTGAGGATGAATTGAGGCATTAAAGTCTCCCCCTATGATGACATCCAGATCACTAAATTGTAGCAGTTTTCCACAGATATTATTAAAAAAATGTTGATCAGGCTCATTTGGAGCGTAGATGGATACCAGCAGGAGTTTAGAATGATTTAGTGTTACAGCCGCATACGCAAAACGACCAAGGTCATCTCCTCCCAGTAAGTCTATTGTTAAATGTAACGACCTCTTTGCAATTATCAGCACACCTTTGGATTTATTAGGGGCACACGAGTATGTCAGTAACTTGTAATTTTTATTTTGAAAGCGGGATACATCCTCCTTTTTCAAGTGCGATTCTTGAACTAAAGCTATAGCTATTGCTTTGCGATGTAAAAATTCTAAACAACGGGTACGCTTAACCGGTGTATTCAGGCCACGCACATTCCAAGATATAATATTTAGATCAGACATAGTCTATCAATTAGTAGTAGTACAGCAGGATTGGAGAAACATTTCTGGGAAACAATTATTAACAATGAGCCAAAAAGAGTCGCAAAAAAGTTAATAGCTGCCAGCAAAATAATAACATTCCAAACTATATACAGAACATACTTTACAAGCCGCAAGGGGTTCAAAAGAGCCCATTTGGCCAGTACAAAGTTAGAAATTGAAAGAGACGTGACTCCTCCCAGTGGTGCAAACTCCCCCACCCCACTCGTCACAATAATGTTGTATTCAGCAAAAAAATAAAGCAATATGGTCTTGCGCCCCTTCACAATGAAAATAAATAAAATAATAACAATAATAATAAAGTAAGTGAATAATAAAAATAAATAAAATAATAATAATACTAATGATTGTAAAAATTAACGAAAAAAAAAAAAAAAATATATATATATATATATATATATATATATATATATATATAAAATAATAATATAATAATAATAAAAAATATAGGCCTATAAAAAAAAAAAAATATATATATATATATATATATATATATATATATATATATAGATAAATAAAATAGATAAGTAAATAAAACGAAAAAATCAGTAGCTTGTTTCTAACAGACGAAAACTGAAAATAAACCTCAGCTATCGACCCAAGGAATGACCTAGACTAAATAAATCTTGTGATTGCTCTTGCAGTCTATGCTAGCCTACAACACAAGTGCTAAGAGTGTTGTGTTAAGCGCCGAGATAATCTCAGCTGAAATGGAAACAATAGAAGTCATACTTCACCCATATTACAGCACCAAGAAAAAAAAAAAAAAAAAAAGAAAAAAAAAATCCACAGTCCCGTACTGAAACATTGAACAGGCTAGCTTGCGATGTTGCTTGCAATGGTCGGTGTGGGCTGCCGCTGATGCTCTGCTGTATCAATCTGGTGTGTATCCATCTCAGAGCTACGGTCCTCCGGCGCTTCGTCCTCCCGCCTAGATGAGGAGCTGGCCCCTCTGCAGGTCAAGTTGTTAGAGAGGATGAACTGCTCTGCTTCAGATGGAGACCGACATAAAATTTGCCTGCCACGATAGGTGATCTTCAGTGTGGCTGGGAACAAGAGAAACGTTTGAATCCCGAATGCTTCTATCCGCTTTCTCACCTCCGCAAAGGCCTTTCGTTTCTTAGTGGTTTCTGCGCTGAAATCTGGGAAGAAGCGCAAGGTGTCCGTGCCATGCTTAACGGGATAAACGGCTCTTGCACCATTCAGGATTGCTTGTCTATCAGTATAGTCTAGCAACTTGAATATAATTGTGCGTGAGCGGCTAACGTTGGTGGTTTTATCGGAGTATAGGCGGTGGGCTCGCTCTATTTTTATGTCTCGGTCAGCAACAGATGGGATCCACGTAGGCAGATTCGCCTTTAAAAAGGCGATGCAGTTATCACCCTCCACTCCTTCACTCAGCCCAACTAAGCGCAGGTTGGATCTTCTGCTTCGGTCCTCCATATCTGCCACCTTGGAGCTCAGGTAATGATTTATGAGAACTCTGCATGATCTTTTGCGTACCCTGACCCCGGATAAGAAAAGGCGATGGCCAGTACACTTGCCCCATGTACTGTTTGCGTACAATACCACTGTTCACCAATCCACTGGGCATTCTCCTTATGAGTTGATTTTCGGTCGTAAGCCCCACTTACCAATAGACTCTCTCCTCGGGGTGGAGGAGGAGGAGTTGGTTGAGGGTGAAGTCGGCAACTGGGTTAAAGAACACCAAATTCGACTGGTGTCAGTCTATAAGGATGCCCGGGCGCAGTTAGAGGCAGCAGCAGCCTATCAGGGTCAACATACTACACCCATTCCTATTTTGGTTCCTGGTACTTTAGTGTACAGAAGAAACCACCCTCAGGGTAGGCATAAAATCCAAGATATCTGGGACTCTGCCCCGTATGAAGTAATCAAGTGTCTGGATGAGGTAGGGACCCTGTATAGAATTAGACCAAAAGGACAGCTAGGCCCAGAGAAGAACATCCACCGAAGCGAGTTAAGACCCCTTCCATCGACGGTGAATCCATCTGCTCAGTATAGCCCGATACCGCCATCGCAGGGAAAGGGTAGGAGTGCTTCTCAGGAGTGTGTCATACAAGATCAGGATGTGAGCTCTGATAATGAACAGTTCTGGGTATTTAGAAGACAGGAGGGATTACCTCAAGTGGTAATTCAAGGGCCAGCGACCCCTGATCGTGGTCCCTTACACCGCTCTCCTCAACCTGTACAGCAGGAAGAGCCTAGTAGTAGTGTGGACGTTATTCGACGGTCCTCCCGTACTACGGCGGGCCACCATTCCAATCTCTTTAATCTGCCACGACCTGTAGTACAACCCCCAGTGGGTGTAGCAGGGATGGCAGGACATTCACTATAAGCACAGTCTAGAACAGCGACCGGTACGTTGTTAACCCTCTGAGCCCGACGGCATCGTCGACGACGCCACACGTCACCTCCGACAAATATTTATATTATTCGAAGACAGATTTATCGATTTTCTTCCCGTTTTTTCCAGCAGAAAGCTAACGAGCTAGCCATCACGGGGGTGTCTTTGGTGTCTTTCTAGCCTTTACAGAAGGTTTTCTATCCAGCCTGGAACTTGTGCATCCTTTCAGAGTTTTTCAGCAATAAATCCAAATGTTTATATCCAACTTTGATACACTTGAAGTCCATAATTTATCAATATTCCGTCATTTTTGCCGCTAGCTCGATGCTAGCTGCCATTTTGGATATCACGTGATGTTTTCACGTGATGGTTTTTGACCAATTACAGGCTGATCCGTCGTAAACATTGGTGTGCGGAGACGCAGGTTTCACAGAGAAACACAGAGAAATGGATGTAAATCGAGCGCTGGCCTTTTTTGATGCCATGCAGGATGATGTATTTTCAGGAGAACAGAGCTTTTTGACAGATGAGGAACTAGATTACCAGGATAGACCCAGCTGAAGTGCCATTTATTTATTTACTGTAAAAAAGTATTATAGTAGTATAAATGTAGTATAAAAGTATAAAAAGAATAGAATAAATAAAATAATAAATAAAATAGAAATGCAAAGCCTGTGATGTGGCCCTCTTTGTGATTGCTGATTTATTTATTTACTGTAAAAAAAGTATTATAGTAGTATAAATGTAGCATAAAAAGAATAGAATAAATAAAATAATAAATAAAATAGAAATGCAAAGCCTTGTGATGTGGCCCTCTTTGTGATTGCTGATAGGAACTGTTTTGAGGCTTGGCACCAGTGAATTTCATGAGGCCCAAAACACCTGGACTTCTTTTGGAAAAATGTAAATAGTTTTGGTTCTGTACAAGTTATAATGTTTATTCCTGTGCTCCAGGACTCCAAAGACATGAACAAACTGTTTTCCAGAGGAAATTTGATTAGCTTTTATTTATTTGTGTGTGATTTCAATAAATATTTGAGTGATTCAATTTCCGATTTATTTTTTCATTTGTCTTTATGGCCCCATAACTTATTTTACATTCAGGTGACATCAACGTAACACAAATATGCTGAAAGTTCAATTTGTCCTGAAAAAAAAGAGGTGTGTCAATTGTCTGTGCACAAAAGGGTTGATGTTTTACAAGCTTTTTTAGTTAATAACACCAGACGGAAAATTTATTGTAAAAATACCCTTAGGTCTCTGAGGGTTAAGTATTTTCTTGTGTGGAAGTTGCATGTCACCGGGACGGTGACCTTTGAGAGGCAGGGTCGATGTGGCCAGTGGGACTTCATTACCCAGAGTCATGCAGTATAAATGATGACGTCCGTTGAGGTAGAATAGCGCATTGTAATCAGCTGTCAGGCATGGGGAGTGGACAGGAGTGGAAACGCGGTAAGCTTGAATTGTTTGGTGTTGCTGGTGGATGTGGTTAGTTGTATATTTTATCACAGTATATTGTTTTTTGAAATTTGGTTTTTATAGATTTTCAGCGAGTACATGTGGGATTAGTGCACGGGTATGCAGTGAGTTTGGGGAGTGGCCCGAATCAGCGGCAACATACAAACACAACATCGGTTGTATCATTGGTATGTATCACCTTGCAAAGTGCTGTGATGTGATGTGAGCCTCGTAAAATGGGACTATGTGATTTGACTATCAGCTATTTTGTAGAATGTAACTGGTGACTGAACAGAAGCATTACTAATCGTTCTTGTGGATACTGTCTCCCCATCAGGGTGCGTAGAATAACTTAAGTGTTTGAAATGGTGGTCCTGGTCGGCGTGATTGGGAAACTTATGTTTTATTGCCCATTAACAGATAAGCTTTGGGAGCTGCATCGCAAATGCTGAACTGGTATGTGTGCTTGGGCGGATCTCCTCGCAAAAGTAGGTACCTGTTGGTTTACTAAGCTGTAGCTATATTTTAGTTTGGCAATGACTTATGCGCGTTAATTATGTGTAGCCCGTGATCTCCCGGGATTTGGCTTCAGTGACGGCGTCGTGCACATTAGAAGCCCTTTGACCTCGAGGCCCGTTGATTGTGAGTGTTTGGTCTATTGTCTGCATGTGTTGAGTGTTAGTCTTATGTGTGATTGATAGTATCATATTGTGTAATAGGAGTGAATGAGTTATGACTGTACGATTGAATAAATGTGTTTTAATTTCTCTTGTAGGATTGTGGACTTTGTAGGACGTCGCAGCCACTGTTTTCCCATACTGTGAATTATCATGTGTTTTAGCTTTTGTATCATGTCATGTCGATGAAGTATCAGTGTTAAGACAGGAGTGCACTTCCTCTTTTTAAGAGGGCAGTTGTAAAGGGTTTCTCTTCCCTTTTGGGATTGGGCATTGTGCAATATGGTGGGGTAATTAACTACAAAAGTACCCACTTTGGGTTGATATTCATGTGCATTATTAATTTATCTATATGGGCAAGTTCCAGCCTATGCTTTGACCCAGGATTCGAAGTGAGCAGCGGGCGCTTCTTGGATGTGATAAGGGGACCACTTTTGTTGCTGTGATTCTTATTGGGAATGTTGTGGTTAGTAGGGGGGGACACCCATGTTGATGCCTTGCTGTCACGGTTGCGGTGGAAGTTGTAGCATAATAGGCTTGTAGAATAAATTGGTTGTTCTAAAAGAAAAAGGTGGTTCCCCGTTTTGCACCAGGATCTGCGTGCTGCCCATTTGTTTCCTATAAGTCGCTATATGTGATGGTCCTAGTTTTTGACCTAGTAATATTGGTAATAAATAAAATTTTAATGTGACTATCAATAAACTCTTTTTGTATTGCTTTTGCACATCCGCCTCTAGCTCGTCTCATTTAGATTGACACTAGGAAAGTCTTAGTCTGGTGGGTAAATAGGTTCTCCCACACCTTTCAGATAAGTGGGAGTGGCGTAGTTACGTCTGGCCACATACTATATATT
Organism: Semotilus atromaculatus; assembly: GCA_031834385.1. Lineage (NCBI taxonomy): Eukaryota > Metazoa > Chordata > Actinopteri > Cypriniformes > Leuciscidae > Semotilus > Semotilus atromaculatus. The sequence continues at coordinate 22,720,899 of JAULUF010000010.1, forward strand.
ATGGGCATATTATACAAATCTAGTGATTGTAAACTAATGTTAAGAAGCTCACATTTGTTAACAAGTGTACTTAACATTATGAGCATGTTCAGCAAATAACATGTTCCCAGAACGTTTTATAATAGCCTAAATATAATATTCAGAAAATGCTAATAACATTATAAGGACGTTCTGAGAATGTTGTTCTAAGAACGTTTTCTATCAACGTTATAGGAACTTTCTTCAATCACAAATAACGTCATAAAGACGTTCCAAGAACCTTGTTCTAAGAACGTTTTCTATCAACGTTATGAGAACGTTCAACAATCACAAATAACATCATAAAGACATTCCAAGAACGTTGTTCTAAGAACGTTTTCTCTCAACGTTTAAGAACGCTAATAACGTTATATGAACGTTCCGAAAACATTATTTTAATAACGTTTTGTACTAACATTTACACAACTTTTAAAGAACGTTAGTAAATGTTATGGAACGTTCCCTGTTACCTGGGTAGTCTGTAGACTTCACTAATTGCCTTGTGGAAGGGCCTTTTGTGAAGAAGGTCAGTTCCTTAGTTTAATTAAATAAAAAAATAAAAAAACTTTTCCAAAGTGCCAAAGGTAGATGACAGCCTACTGAAGCCATTTATCTACCACATCAGACTTAAAACATTCATTCATCATAAAACATTTTCTAGGACACTTCCAAAAGATTTGTCCAAAAGTTCTGACCACAGAAAAAGGCTGATTTGACCCAGTAATATTACAGATGTGAGGGCTTTTATATGCTTCTGCTCATGACACTATCAAAGGCTTTGCAGAAAAGGGGGTCACTTTGCTCAGACACAAATGAATGCTAAATTCTCTTGGACTGAACAATCCAAAGAGGCTGTTGTCACGGTAGTGGTGCGGGTAGAAGGACACAAGGCTGAAGGCTCCAATTCAAACGTTTACCAAAAATAAAAATAAAATGATGATACAGGCAGGTAAACGGGTTGAAGATCCATGAAACACATTCACATAGACATTTACAACAACCAACAAAGACTGAAGTGAAGGTGAGTGCTTTATAGTGCAAGTGGATGATGGAACACAGGTGACGGTGATGATGATGAGGCACAGGTGCAGGTGATGATGACAGGGAATGCTGGGAAGTGTAGTGAAGACACAGATGATGGAGGAGGTGAGTGTGACAGCTGTATTGGTTAAAACAAGGTTGTTTAAGTATTTCTAATTTCTTGTTAATGTGAACATAAAACCAAATCCAGGTATATAGACAAAAAAGAATTAAACAAAACCAAAAATAGCTTTTGTCAATAAATGTGAGCAGAGGTTAAAGTCATCTACTTTAAACACTTGTCAAGTTCTTAGAAATGCATTTATGTTTTTCATAAACAGGTTTTGAAAACATGTTACCATTTATTTATTTAAATTGAATGACTCCAAAAATGTCAGGTGGAGCACCCATCTAATCTACCTTAAGTGCTCAGATCTTAATCATATATTTTGTTAAATGATATAGTTGTATGTAACTATTTTAAATTTTTTATATTTTTTTTTTTTACAGTCCTGGTCTGAATAATTGGCACCCTTGGTAAATATTAGCAATGAAATAATAAAAATAAAAAAAGAAGCAAAAAACCAACACTAATCTACCCTTTACAATCTAGAAATCTATACCCTTAAAGCAACACGTAACTTTTCCTCTACGGTCGCCCTACAGGTTGGAAGCGGAATTGTCCATTACCGCTGTCGTAAATAATTTAGCCTACCGCAGCCTACTGTTGCACGCACATGCTCGCTGTTTATCCAGTACCGGCTTTGGAATCAACAATGGCCACAGACAAGGTAGAGTATGATGCATGATTTTATGAAAGACATCACAAATGATGAAAAGTAAATAATGACTTAAAAAGCTTGCTTTTTTATATATAGTTTTTATTTTGAGTAACAGTAAACTTGACTTTCATGAAAGTCAAACAATTGAAAATGGTTGGAAATCTCATGAAATGAATGTTTACTTGGGAGGGCTCAATGAAACAGACTTTGGGTTGAGCTGTGGGGCTGGATTGGACTCTGGGTTAAACTGTGGGACTGGAGTGGACCCTGGGTTAAACTGTGGGACTGGAGTGGACCCTGGGTTGAGATGTGGGGCTGGAGTGGACTTTGGGTTGAGCTGTGGGCAGAACTTTTTTGAAGGCCTCAGTCACACAAAACCCCTTGTTTTACACTACTAATATAATAGTTACAAATCATGTGTCTGTGGCTCCGAAAGTGTTGAACAATGTTATAGCTTTGTGAGGTTCAACCTCACAACCTCATGGGAACACCTATTCACCACATCATCACCACACAGATGAAACATACTTTCATTTAAGTAATAAAATGCCTGTGAGTAACAGGATTTTTTCATAAAGACTGATTAAAGATTATAAAGACTATCTAGAATGCTTATACTTAGATATATGCAAATTAGATACCTATGCAGGGATTAAATTAGATGTTATTTGCCCGGTTCCACCGACAAGGCTTAACTCTAGTCCCAGAGTAAAATGTTATGTTTGAGCTGTTTTAACTGAAAGCAACTTGTACAGGCATCCCTTAAAATATGTCAGTGCCATTGTTTTGCCTCAAGATGCACATCAGTAATGTTCTTTTCTAAGGCACATTTATAAAAGCTACTTAAATGTCCTAATTTAACTTCTCCTTCTCATTGCTTGATCGAAGCCCTGTCTGTGAAACCATGCCATTATGACCCAATGGCTTCAAAATTGTTTTTAAAGAACTTTAAAGTGTTAGTGTTATTGCTTGTAGTTAGTGTTAAGTGGCTTTTTTAATAGGGATATTTCACCCAAAATATGAAAATTCTGAGATCATTTACTCACCCTCATGTCATTCCAAACCTGTAAATATTTAAGATTTTTAAATAATGCTTATTAGCAAACAGTTTTTGTTACCTTATACTTCCATTGTATGGACAAAACCAAACTTCTTAAAAAACCCTTTATGTTCCACAGAAAAAAAGAAAGTCAGACAGATTTGTAAATGTTGACATAATTATATTTTGGGTGAACTATCCCTTTAATAAACTTTATTCTTTATTAAAAAGCTGCAACATGCAGAATAATAATCTTACCCTCACTTATGTAAGAGATGTCCATGATTCAAATTTAAAGACCACCACTGCCCAACCATTTCTAACTGCTGTGGGCATTTTTTCATCAGAATTTCAGCTTATCTTCTTTAGATTTGAAGGGTAACATGATACAAAAAGGTTATCGGAGATCATTCAGTTCCAACCTCTTTCCCAACATACCTCACCACCATTATTTGTATAATTCGACAGGGAAATTACGTCTCAACAATGGGTGTGATTCTTGAAACCATTGACTGTTAAGAATGCACAATAAAATTGTGTCGGAAAAACAGCACAGTCATAACACAGTTTCCCAAATATGATGCTTATCACACATTATTTTTTAGCAATTAATATGAGTCGAACTGGTTTCGGTGGTCTTAGCAAACACACAACTATCTTTCTCAAGGAGTCTTAAGATTACCACAACAACGGCATTGGAAATCTTTGTACGATTGTTGCAAATGATGACCCCATTAAATAATAGAAAAGTGGTAGAACTTGTCCTAGGTAAAAGATCAGTTCAGGGGATATCTTGAGTGACCTGGCATAATAACTAATTTGTCCTGTTCATCTGAACATAATTTCAAAGGAAGGATAATAATAATGATTGTGCAAGGAATAATAGAAAACTTTTTGCTCTATACTTTTAAACTGCTAGTAAGGATGATTTACTTGTAAACACCTATTTAGAGCACTATGTAATCTAAATTTGGAGTTACTATAATGTTTGATATGTTGTTAAAACATTTTATGTACATGTATACAGAAAAAGAACATGTGTCAATACAAAATGCTACATCCAAATTCAAGCTTTAACCAGGGGGGCTCAGAACTCTTCCATTTACTCACATAGCCTAAAAATTTACAACATTTACAACGACCGACAAAGACTGAAGTGAAGGTGAGTGCTATATAGTGCAAGTGGATGATGGAACACAGGTGACGGTGATGATGATGAGGCACAGGTGCAGGTGATGATGACAGGGAATGCTGGGAAGTGTAGTGAAGACACAGATGATGGAGGAGGTGAGTGTGACAGCTGTATTGGTTAAAACAAGGTTGTTTAAGTATTTCTAATTTCTTGTTAATGTGAACATAAAACCAAACCCAGGTATATAGACAAAAAAGAATTAAACAAAACCAAAAATAGCTTTTGTCAATAAATGTGAGCTGAGGTTAAAGTCATCTACTTTAAACACTTGTCAAGTTCTTAGAAATGCATTTATGTTTTTCATAAACAGGTTTTGAAAACATGTTACCATTTATTTATTTAAATTGAATGACTCCAAAAATGTCAGGTGGAGCACCCATCTAATCTACCTTAAGTGCTCAGATCTTAATCATATATTTTGTTAAATTATATAGTTGTATGTAACTGTTTTAAATTTTTTATATATTTTTTTTACAGTCCTGGTCTGAATAATTGGCACCCTTGGTAAATATTAGCAATGAAATAATAAAATAATAAAAAATAAAAAAAATAAGCAAAAAACCAACACTAATCTACCCTTAATCTAGGCCTGTCCCATGACAATGCATACAGTTATTGAAGCCCTTCAAGCACTTTCATCAGGATCCTATTCACTGTTCTGTATGTGCTGGAGTTTCTGGATGGCAGGGATTTTAATGAGAAGAGAGTTACAATAGTCCAGTCTCAAGGAGACAAAGGCACATACGCGTAGGAGCCATTATTCGTGGGGGGACATGTCCTGCCTATCTCTGCCAATTTCAGAGTCTCCAAATGAATCCATTCTGCAACTTTTAAATACATAATTAAATTCTTAAAAACGAAATTCGATCGGTCCGAAAGTTGGAAGGAAGGAAGTTGACCTACCTGGTGAGTTCAGAAAATATGTGTCTGTAACTTTATTCCAGCTATCGTTGTACTTCACTGTGAATAGGTTAGCATAGCATAGCCTAGCTCGATCCAAACTCCATTCAGAAAACAAACATTTTAAACGATGTTGTCCTGCTGTCTAGTTGACAGACGTGACAAAGCATGGATTCATATGTCTAACAAACTGGCATCATATTGTAATTATTTCGGCATCAGTTTGATCCGTTTATTACAATTAAATCACATATGCTATTCGCATACTATCCGTCCTAAATAGTATTCGAAAGTAGAATTAGTACGTCCCAAATCGTAGTATGTTGAAATGAGTGTTCCAAAGATACCCGGATGGTCTACTATATCCGGTCAGAATCCGAAGTGTAGATCGATGCGCACTCTAACGGCTGATATTGGCCACAACCCATCGCGCGTTGGACGAGCTTCAATTAGAACTACAAACACGAGTGAAAAGTGTTGAAAAACTACAGACATGGAGGACGCGCGAGTCCGGCGGTAGAGAGGTTTAGATAAAGGGGTTTGAGTGATTAATTACCAGTATCTAACCTGACGAAAATTTATTTATTCAATGTTGTCTACATTATATTGCATCTGCATCAGCATTGTGAACTTTTGTAAAGATACGTTTAACCATTAACTTTTAAAGGCATCATTACCAGTGGCGGCTTGTCCATAGGGGGCGCTGGGGCGCCGCCCCCATCAACATTTCAGAAATTAACATGTGTAAAAACATTATATTAAAATGAAATAATAATCAAATAAAAAATAGTTTACTCATGTGCTGGCTGGTAGTAAGAGCCTCAGAATTTAATAAAAACTGTGTCTTTAATTGATTAACTATTTACTATGTTTTTCAATACGTTTCATGGGCGAGGGACGCCGGACACATGGGTGTCTATGTGAGTACACAAATTCTCGGGCAGCATGTGACCTGAAGCTGGTCTCTGATTGGTTTCTTAAAGATCCTCCTCGGGGCGCAAGTCGTTGCGTCCCTGGCCAATCATAATTGGATACATGTTATTTTATCCAATCTTATTGGTTCTCGTCACCTGTCATTCAACTGTACGCGGCGGGAAATAACTTTGCTTGCTAGTCACTAGGCTGATCACTTTTTATTACCCAATACGCAATGGCAGCAGTTAATCAAAATTCTGTTACTTATTTACAAAAAAAAACTTTCTCAAGACTTTCGCTTGATCTCGGACCGGAACAGCCAGATTTACACATCCAGCAGCAGGCAAGTGACCGAGGACGAAGTTACAAACGGAGCTTTACCCGCGCTTGTTACGAGAAACGGAGCTGGCTGACTGGATGTGATGTTAGCAATATATTATATAGGCTCGCCGCTCATTGCTTGCAAAGTGAGAGATTTCAAGCCTTTATTTGTTATAATTTTGATGATTATGGCTTACAGCTTATGAAACCCACAAAATCTAAATGTCATAAAGCTTTTCTGCTGAAGGAAGCATGAAGTGCTCTAATGTCCTGGAAGTCCAGAGTCAATGCAGCCGTCTACAAGGACATTTAGAAAGCTTTATGAAGATGCTTTATGAAGGATTTTCACCTGCCCACACTGCCAAAATAACCAAAACCTGGTTCAATGACCATGGGATTACTGTGTAACTACTACAGTGCGATTTCATGTAATATTCTAATTTTCAAAAATTGATTTCGTGGGTTCCATAAGCTGTAAGCCATTATGTAAGCCATAATCATAAAAATTATAACAAATCAAGGCTTAAAATATCTCACTTTGCAAGCAATGAGCCTTTTTTATAAAATTAGTTTCACATTTTAAGTTAAATTCCTAAAATAATTGACCTTTTCCATGATATTCAAATTTTTGGAAAGGGACTGTATATAAAGGAGAGCAACATTGTTCAAGTAGGAAACATGATTTTTGTTTCTACTTTGTTGGTCTGAAATGTAAATAAAAAGAGATCAAAATAGCTTTTTTGTTTCTGCTTTGTATTTTGCCCCCCCCCCCCCCTAAAATAAAAAATGCGCCCCCCCAAAAATAATTATCACCAGCCGCCACTGATCATTACATTCAAATTGCAAACACATGAGGAGAGTCTCCGCATGAAAGACCCGCGACGGGCAGATGAAAGAGCTATTACACTTCTCTCAGAAACGGTAGGAAATTAAATTAGATTGAATAGAGGATTTTAACTGTGACAAGATGATTGACAGGGCAGTTTACGGTGACGGCGCACGCGACAGAGCTGTCCGTTAAAGATGACGGAGTAGTATGTCCCAAAGCTTGCCTACTCTTTTGCTACACACTCAAAAGTATGTACTTTTTCTTCACAAAAAGAGTACATACTTTTAGGGCGTAGTATAAGTAGGCGAATCGAGACGCAGCCATATAGCTGTAATATTCCGGACAAACTCGCGCAAAGTGAGTAAAGTGAGGCGAATATTAAATTCCCTTTCAATTGTGAACACAGGAATAATCAGATTGTTTGGGTGCCTGTGCTCATCGATACCTTCATGTAGATTAAAAAAACACTGGTCTGAGGACTGAGTGGACGGCAGTGTTGATTTTGAGCGGGTCAATATTAGTTTGGGCGGGTGGACAAAATTTGGGCTGCTTTGGGATCAGTTTGATGGATTTTAACAGTAGTGTTTTATAGGTAATTTGAAACAAAACCTAATAGCGCATGTACTCCATCCAATCAATCATCATTATCTTACTAGACAGCACTGCCCACTTCACGTTGCTCGCGGTACTAGACAGATCCGCACACTGTACATAGCTCCACAAAGCTGCGTTCAGATGTTCAGCTGTTTTCTTCAGCAGTCTGCTGAAGTTCCTAGTTGCAGCTGACAGCCTGTTCTGCCTCTAAAAGTAAAAACTCCCACACTTGTCTGTCAGGAGTAAAGTTTTGGAAAATCTTCTTGACTGACAGATCACATTCCTTCATCGTTTTGTCGTTATAGTTACACACACACACACACACACACAGACACTGTTGGCGATGCGCTCAAAGTCAGTTGTGCAGTTACCCAAAATCTCCTGAATGAAGTTAAAACCCATCATGTCACTGGATGAAATAAAATAGACTAGCAAAAATACAGGAGGCCGCCTTACAAACGAGTGTGTGAAGGATATTGTCATTTCGCCGTAAGATTTTGGTGGCGTAATTTATTTATAAGGAGGGCAACACTCCAGTCCAGGAGGTGGCGCTAATGCACCTTAAATGATGTTTTATTTAACAAGGTTGGGGAGGAGCACGCGCAGATAATTAACACGGGTGGAGAGCACTCAGCAATCAACGATGAGAGCTATATATATACCCAGCGGTCTCACCTCGTTGCATTGGCAGTTTTTGCAGCATCCCTCCACCGCCCCCTTCTCCTCACTTTTTGTCATAAGCACTTACATACCGGGGGAGGCCGAATTCCGAGCTCGAAGCCCTCCCCCGGACAGCACGCCAAATACGCATTAAACTTTCTCCCTCTAATTATATGTAAGTGTGAACTAGTGAAACGGTATATTAATGCTATTTATTTATATTTATTCGAACGCTGCAGAAAGGTCAAGGAGACTAAGAAGTGATGGTGATCCAGCATCAACTGTCATTAGCAGGTCATTTGTAACTCTCACTAAGGCTGTTTCCGTGCTGAGGACGGGATGGAAGTCAGACTGAAACTTTTCAAAGATTTTGTTGTGTTTGAGGTGGTCCTGAAGGTGCCTGGCTCTCCAAAACCTTATAAAGAAATTGCAGGTTGGAAATGGGCCTATAATTAGCAAGGGTTTGAGGATCAAGGATTTCTTGAGTAATGGTATGATTATAGCTGTTTTTAGGTCAGACGGTACGTGATATTTTCTGCATTTCATGTAATCCTTTATGTATTAATTTTGTGTTGTGAGTTTATTTCGAACTGATTCACTGATCATGTGAGGATGTATATGATGTCATGAGTATGTAGTTGAGTACATACATGTCGTGAATGAAATTGGAGTGTTAGGGTCATTGACAAATAAAGCTTTAGCTTTAAATATAAGCTTTTCAGAACTGATGATGTTTTACCAATTACCAGTGATGTTAGTGTCCACTGATATACTGTCTACTTTCTATGTATAACAGTTTTATCTAATAACGTATTAGACAGGACTGTTAGACAGATCGTAAACTATAATGAACACGGAGAATGCGAGCACTGTGCTCAGACTCTGGCTGGTGTTCTCGGCACCATCAAAATAAAGGTCCGTTGCGGCGTCAAAATAAAAGTCACAACAAGAAGCGTGGCTTACGTCACTTCAGAGTTCCTACTGGCGGTGCGAATGCAACCAGGAAAATGTTCCTAGAACCATTAGTTCTCGGGGAACCACCCTGGTGGCTTGTTCCTAGAACTAAGTTCACACATTGGTGGTGGTCGAGGAGATTCCCCCCTGTGTAAAGCGCTTTGAGTGCCGAGAAAAGCGCTATATAAATGTAATGAATTATTATTATTATTATTACCCGGTGCGAAAGCCAGGTCACAGAATATGAAACATATGTTCAAAAAAACTGCCAAACTGGGTAAGGTTGTTATACTTACTTCCTAACCTATAGCTAACGCTAGTTACGTGCTAGCTAACAATCGCCAACAATCCGTGTGTCTTGTCTGTCAGGATTATGCAAAAACTACAAGACTGATTTACACAAAACTCAGCAGAGGGTTGTAGCATGGGGCAAGGAAGAACACAGTAAATTCTGACCATTATTCGTCCAGTGGAACTAGCTAGCTGCAGTGACCGATTCAGAAGCTTTTTACCCTGCTCATGTGTGATGTGTGTTTTTCTGTGTAGCCGCTCCATTCACGTGTGAGTGTGTGTGCGCATGTGGTGCATGCACACAGTATAGGCTAAATAAATAAAGCACCTTTACCCTTTAAAACAAGCTTAGTTTGCGGACAGTTAGTGTTCCAACAAATGTTAATTTAAATTGAGTGACTTATTCAAAATGTCAAGTTTCCAACATGAAACAAAAACACTTTAAAAAAATATGTTAGCTCAATAGGTATGTCATGTGAATTTGTGGTGAACTTTTTGTGGGGAAGTTTTGGTTATCCATGTCAAATAATATACAAGTGTATTTCAGATAATGAAACAGTTGAATGCACTTCACACTACATCACTGACCAATGCATATACTGTTTATTTACAGATGGTTCACAACAGCTCAGGGAAGATCAAGGTGTTATGCAACAGTTTAGGGAAGATTGAGGTGTTATGCAACAGACCAGGGAAGATCAAGGTGAAATGCAACAGCTCAGGGAAGGTCAGGAGGACACACACCCTGTCGTGGAAGATCAGTCATTTAGCAGACGAAAGCGACTTACAACTGAGGACTAAAGCAAGCGAGTCATCGGGAAGAGGCAAAAACAACACAATCATTCCAAACATCATTCCACCAGCATGGAACCATGAATGAGAATGTTCTGGAGAGTGATTTTGTGCCTCGCTGTGATGGTACCACGAGCCGTCGCTCATTGACCAATCGTAGGTTTCTGGTAGGGGTGTAGACTCGTAGGAGTGAGTGAAAGTAGGGCGGAGCTGAGTCAGTGGTAGATCTGTAAGAAAGTGACACAAAGGCTTGAATTTGATGCGAGCAGCGAGTGGTAGCCAGTGCAGTGAGACGAACAGAGGAGTGACATGGGCCCTTTTGGCCTCGTTGAAGACAAGACGAGCTGCAGCATTCTGGATCATTTGTAGAGGTTTAGTTGCACATGATGGAAGTCCAGCGTAAAAGAACATTGCAGTAATCAAGCCTAGAGATAACCAGGCCCTGGATGAAAAGTTGTGTTGCATGCTCAATAAGGAAATGTTGCCTGATGTTCCTGATGTTACTCCAGTTGTCAAATGTTACTCCAAGATTTCTGACTGACCTTTGATGGGGTGATTGAGGATGAATCTAGCTGGATAGTGAAGTTGTGATGTAGAGACGGATTGGCAGGGAGGACGCAAAGCCCAGTCTTTGCCAGGTTGAGCTGCAGGTGATCTTCCTTCATCCATGCCGAGATGTCTGCCAGACAGCTTGAAATACGTGCAGATACTGTGGGATCATCTGTTTGAAATTAGATGTAGAACTGGGTGTCATCAGCATAGCAATGATAAGAGAAACCATGTGCCTGTATGATGGGTCCCGGTGATGTGGTGTAGATGGAGAAGCGGTCCAAGAACTGAACCCTGTGGAACCCTTGTGGTACGTTGATGTTCTTTGGATACCTCGCCTCTCCATGCGACCCTGAAGGAGCTACCTGTGAGATAGGACTCAAACCAGTGGAGGGAAGTTCCAGTGATACCCAGTGATGAAAAGGTGGACAGCAGGATCTGATGATTCACTGTATCGAAGGCAGCAGACAGGTCAAGGAGAATGAGAACTGATGATTTGGAAGCAGCTTTTGCCAGCAGCTTTTTTGTCAGGAGAAGGAGATGTTTAATGATGGCCAGAAATACCATTTACTCAGGAACCACAACAAGCCTTCTAAACACTTCATTATTTCATCATAATTCCTTGCTGGCTGCAATGGGGCATTGAAGCACTGGTGGTTGGAAGAATATGGCTGGTGGTTGGTGTATAGTTCCATGCCTTCTGTGTGTGCTGTGCCCTGTTTTTCAATGACAACGAGAGATAGCAGATGGGAGTGTTCGTTAATGCTCCGTTCAAAAAAGGCACAAGAAAAGTATGGTAATATGCAGCCATTCAACAAAAGCATATCACTTAGCTGTAGTCGAGTTAATCCTGAATTGTTTCTCCAGTCAGTTGAAAAACCTCAGACCCAAATCTCTGTCCTTATGGACAGTAAGAAGGAAGTCAATATCAAAGAAAACGGGCACATACTCAAGTCATACCACGAATCACAGGCAGCTACATTGCAACCGCAATTAAGGATGTGCTGAGTCACCTTAACATAGAGATTGGTGATTGCAGAGGCTAGGGGTATTAAGGTGCCAGCAACATGAGCACCGAAAATGTGTAGGTGTCCAGTGTCCAGGCTCTGATCAAGAAGGACGTACCTAAGACAGTGAACATACACTGTAATGGGCATTGCCTGAAACTTGTCATTGCGCACTCCTGTGCTCTTCCAGTTGTGTGCAACATGATTGACAAGATGAAGTCTGCCGTTATATTCTTCACCTACAGCCCGAAGAGGGAACACCTACTCATGAAGGTTGTCATAAGAATGCACACTCTACTGGATTGAGGAAACTGCTTATTGACACATGTTGCACAAGATGGGCAGAAAGACATGACGCCTACTAGTGCCTTCATCTTTATTGTTAAGGCTCTAGAAGTCATTGCACTTGGTCTCCATATATGAGATTACAGCCAAGACGTCAACACTGGATAGGCAAGTACAAATCAGAGGCCTATAGTCTCTTGTCTGGGCTCCAAAACTTTGGTTTCATCCTGACCTTCCTCACTGTCTTTTAAGTTTTGTCCCACCTTACAGGCATCACAGTGAAGCTGCAAAGAACCTCAGTTGACATTGTGGTGGCAGTTAGCAAGATGAGGTCAAGAATATCTACAAGTAGCTACGTGAGACAATTGAGGATGACTTCTACCAGATCTACGAGCAAGCAATCAGGATGGCTGCTCAGGTCAATGTGCAGTCTACCAGTTAACCACGGGCTGCTGGAAGGTAGACACACAGAGGAAATGTACCTTCTAAAACTGTGAAGGACTACTATCATCGTAACATGGCTATACCTTTCCTAGACCATGTCATCTTGGAGTTCAAATCCAGATTTAGGATTTACAGGATCCTCTATCCGTAACCGCATCAAGGCTCCCTCTAATTCCGTCTATACAGTGCAACTCAGATGTGACAGTGGATTTCTCTGAAGTAGTCCAACTTTACCAAGATGACTTACCTTCACCAGAGCTGATTGACCAGGAACTGAAAGTGGCAAAATAAGTCATCAGAACAAAGGCCAACTTCATGTGCTAAGGTAATCAAAGAATGTGATGTGCTGATTTACCCAAACATGTTCAAGCTTTTCAAAATAGCTTGTACTCTGCCATTCACCTCATGTGAATGTGAACGGTCGGCCAGCACTCTCCGGAGACTGAACACATTCATGCGTAGCAGCATGGGAGAGGACTGCTTGTCATCCCTGACCCTCATCCATACACACTATGACATGGCAGTCAACCTGGGTGAAGCTGTGAACAACATATTCTCCAAATTGTACCCAAGAAGTTTGGAAGTGACCAGTGTATTCAATCCATAAGTGTCAAGACAAATACAGAAACAAACAAAGAGGCATTGACGGAGAAAAAGAGGGGATGATGATGAGAGAAGTTATTATTAATATTTCAGTAAAACTTGTGAACTGTGTGTGTGTGTGTGCGCGTGTGGTTGTGCGTGCGTGTGGTTTGCAATTTTTTTTATTTAAAACAATTTCATAACATTATGTAATTTTAATTGCAGTACCATTCATGCCATGAGCTGCATTAAAAAGTGTAAATGTATAAATACTGTACAACACCAAAATGCCACTTCAGATACAGGTCCTGTGCCACTTCTGCACTTCTGGATTTGATGGTACTTGGACTTGTTCAGTAGTAACAGCTTTATAGTATCTTATTATTCATTATTGAATATCATGTCATTGAATGAACTAATTAAATTTGAGAATTTGACAAAAGATGTTGCATGTTTAATATTTAATAATAAGGTTAAAAAAAGTTACCATATGAAGGTGAATGGAACGCCTTAATGGAAAAGTTGATTTCACTGCTTAAGTGACATCTGCAGTGCAATGAGTATGCAAATAATGGAAATAAATGAATAATCAATTACCAATAACATCATCAACAGAAATTCGAAAGTGTATAAATGAGAAAGACGGTGGTTTTATCAGATCAGACTCCTGATAAACAGAGTTGGCTTGTCGCTTTGGGGGGCAGCAATGGTTGCATGATGTGGAAAACAGTGGATTTTTATCTCAAATAATGAATCTGCAAAACTTGCATGCAGAGTAAATCTAACGTGTTTTAGCAAGTTAGCCACAAACGACAAAAAACAAAAGCCAATGGGTGAGACGCATGTACAAAGGTGTTAAAACAGAGGGGATGAGATGAAACAGACTTAAAGAGGCAATACAGATAACAATCATAAACATTTACACAAATGCATGGAGACCTTGAAACCATTTAAAAATCAATATTTCTGCTTGATAATTCAAACAAGATTCAAGATTCCAAGAGATTCAAGATTCAAGATTCAAGATTCCTTTTTATGTGTCATTTTCATGGTGTACATAAAAACGAAATTGTGTTTCACACATCCACCACTCAGTAATTCAGTGAAAAAAAAAAAAATAATAATAATAAAAAAGCACAATTTAAATATAAATATACTAAAATACACTTAAAAAATAAAAATAATCAATTTCAAATTTCAAGTGTACAATAATTGACACAAAAATAAAGAAAAGTTCTCATGCTTCTTCAGCTTCAGTTCAACATCAACCACATCATTTTACTAAAGTGTGGTTTATAGATGTCAGAGACGCTTGAGAATGCAGAAATGTTTGATGTTCGAGAAAACATGCCAGTGCTTGTGCTGAGACCATTACCTGAAACAGGAAATATGTCTCACTGAGCTGATATGAGAAATATTACAAACCATCTAATGCAGTAAAGGTCATTACAAACCAGACCACAGTAAGGAAACTTTGAATAAAAATGGCTCACCAAAAGCAGTTAATTGTAACGCTGTCAAAGATGGCAATGGAGTGGCAACAATTACTTCCACTCCTCCATTTTGGTTAACCAGGCAACATTTCAAGATTGCTCATGTTGAATTTGCAAAGCACACAACCATAATATTTCTGCCATATCCTTACAACCAGAGTATAACACATGCTATTTCAAATATAGCAACATAGTCAAATTCACTGTTTATATCACTTTGCTTGTCTGTTTTATTTACAATCAGACTGTCTGTGCATTAGATGTGAGATTTTTTTCAGTAAGCCTTTCTGTAATATACATCATTACACCAGTAACAAATGACTGTCTTTATGAGAGAGTTATTGAATAATTCACTCAACTGATTTGTTCAGAAACTCTGATTCAGACAAGAACCAAACACCTGTTGTTTGGATTCTGGAGATGCGTGTGCTTTGACTTCAATTTTTTCAATTTTCATTGGAGTAACAGAAATTTATAAAGTAACTAGCAAGTGTCTAAATATGAATTACTCGGGATAGATTTCTTGTTTGTTGATCTTTTGTAGATCAACCAGTGTGATTGTGAGTGTCATACACACACCATTGGTACACTTGTTTAATTGCTTCTTTAAAGCTACACTGTGCAATTTTTTTAAGTTGATTCTTAGCAAAAAACACTTTGTTCTTTCAAAATTATGTGCTCATTCATGTGTATACTTCCACCAACGAAGTATTCTCGCAAGCGTAGAATCTACCATTTAGAATACATACGAGTGAGTTGCTTGAATGGTGGCAGCCATGTTGTGCCTCCATCTTGAAAATACATTAGCCAAAGAGGGACATAATTCAAGCTTCGCCTTTCACACTTTTACAGTCAGTGGCACCGTGACGAATGCGAGGGGGAGATTACTCATGACTGCAGGGAGATTTAAAAGCCTGTTGAAAATGGAGGATCACGCCTATTCTAAGCTGTAAACATTGCCTTACACTATTAATCTTGTACAATATACAGAATAACTCACTGATACTTTACTAACATTAGCTTGCATTCGTTTGGGAACCTGATAGCTGATGTTAGCAATGAAATGGTACCAAAATTACGAAAATGTAAAACTATTATTCGTTTTACATAGAGGTCATAACCTACATGTTTGCTGACTAAACTAAATGCAATTTGTAAAAGTTTTCTCAAGAAACCTCATCACTTGAAGGAACACTCATGGATGAAGACTAACTGGAAGCCATGTCAATCTTGGAATAATACGGCCACCGTAGGAGTTAAAACGCCCTCGGAATGGGAGGGGCTTGAAAGAAAGATTCAGTATAGTCAAATCCAATTTCACCGCTATGGGAGAAAATCCTACACAGTGTAGCTTTAACGTAAATATCTAATCAGCCAATCACATGGCAGCAACTCAATACATTTTGGCTTGTAGACATGGTCAAGAAGATTTGCTGAAGTTCAAACTGAGGATCAGAATGGGGAAGAAAAGTGATTTAAGCGACTTAGAACGTGGCATGGTTGCTGGTGCCAGACGGGCTTTTCTGAGTATTTCAGAAACCTATGATCTACTGGGATTTTCACACACAACTCTCTGGGTTTACAGAGAATGGTCTGAAAAAGAGAAAACATACAGTGAGTGACAGGGGGAAAATGCCTTGTTGATGAGGAGAATGACCAGACTGGATAGAGCTAGAAGAAAGGCAAGAGTAACTCAAATAACCACTCGTTACAACCAAGATCTGTAGAAAAGCATCTCTGAACGCACAACACATCGAACATTGAAGCAGATGGAGAACACAGCAGCAGAAGATACACCGGGTGCCACTCCTATCAGCTAAGAACAAGAAAATGGAACAATAGGAGATTTGAAAAACGTTGCCTGGTCTGATGAGTCTCGATTTCTGCTGCGACATTCAGATGGTAGGGACAGAACGCCATCCTACCTTGCATCAATGGCTCAGGCTGCAGCTGGTGTAATGGTGTGATGCTGTGCTTAATTTGAAAATTAATAATTGGCACAATAACGGTGGTGAATAAGAGCATCATTCACAAGTTTCTGCACGGCCCTAAGTACAGTCTAGCGTATTATACTGTAATGTACTATATACACTCACCGGCCACTTTATTAGGTACCCCATGCTAGTAACGGGTTGGACCCCCTTTTGCCTTCAGAACTGCCTCAATTCTTCGTGGCATAGATTCAACAAGGTGCTGGAAGCATTCCTCAGGGAGTTTGGTCCATATTGACATGATGGCATCACACAGTTGCCGCAGATTTGTCGGCTGCACATCCATGATGCGAATCTCCCGTTCCACCACATCCCAAAGATGCTCTATTGGATTGAGATCTGGTGACTGTGGAGGCCATTTGAGTACAGCGAACTCATTGTCATGTTCAAGAAACCAGTCTGAGATGATTCCAGCTTTATGACATGGCGCATTATCCTGCTGAAAGTAGCCATCAGAAGTTGGGTACATTGTGGTCATAAAGGGATGGACATGGTCAGCAACAATACTCAGGTAGGCTGTGGCGTTGCAACGATGCTCAATTGGTACCAAGGGGCCCAAAGAGTGCCAAGAAAATATTCCCCACACCATAACACCACCACCACCAGCCTGAACCGTTGATACAAGGCAGGATGGATCCATGCTTTCATGTTGTAGACGCCAAATTCTGACCCTACCATCCGAATGTCGCAGCAGAAATCGAGACTCATCAGACCAGGCAACGTTTTTCCAATCTTCTATTGTCCAATTTCGATGAGCTTGTGCAAATTGTAGCCTCAGTTTCCTGTTCTTAGCTGAAAGGAGTGGCACCCGGTGTGGTCTTCTGCTGCTGTAGCCCATCTGCCTCAAAGTTCGACGTACTGTGTGTTCAGAGATGCTCTTCTGCCCACCTTGGTTGTAACGGGTGGTTATTTGAGTCACTGTTGCCCTTCTATCAGCTCGAACCAGTCTGGCCATTCTCCTCTGACCTCTGGCATCAACAAGGCATTTCCGCCCACAGAACTGCCGCTCACTGGATGTTTTTTCTTTTTCGGACCATTCTCTGTAAACCCTAGAGATGGTTGTGCGTGAAAATCCCAGTAGATTAGCAGTTTCTGAAATACTCAGACCAGCCCTTCTGGCACCAACAATCATGCCACGTTCAAAGTCACTCAAATCACCTTTCTTCCCCATACTGATGCTCGGTTTGAACTGCAGGAGATTGTCTTGACCATGTCTACATGCCTAAATGCACTGAGTTGCCGCCATGTGATTGGCTGCTTAGAAATTAAGTGTTAACGAGCAGTTGGACAGGTGTACCTAATAAAGTGGCCGGTGAGTGTATATAACAACGTTAAGACCATATATAATTTAGTCGATCATTAATCTCTTTCACAGATTATGTCATTGCCCCTTCCATTGTATTGATTTCTGATTGCAGTTCCATTTTCTCTGAACCTCTTTTGATCAAAAACACCATCAACTTTACTTGCGGATATTACAAATGAAATTTTTGACATTTTGTTGATATTGACTTATTTTTATTAGAATAATAGTTTTTAAAACATATACTGTACATACACTCTCTCCACACTTTCCGCTATTCACTGTTCGCAAAACAATAAGCAGTAAGCATTCACACATTTAAAAACAATGTGAGAATATTAATAGACTAACATTATAAAAAAGATAAAAAAATTCATGGTTGGGCTTATATTATTTATAATTAAAGCAGCTGTTACAAATGTGTTTGTTTTTTATATCAACTGTCCTATGGAAAATTAGTCAGTTATGATACTGACA
The DNA here is from genome assembly GCA_031834385.1 of Semotilus atromaculatus. NCBI lineage: Eukaryota > Metazoa > Chordata > Actinopteri > Cypriniformes > Leuciscidae > Semotilus > Semotilus atromaculatus. Next base: position 22,739,337 of record JAULUF010000010.1, read on the forward strand.
AAAAACATGCTTTATTTTCAAATGGATTTGACAGAAAATAATAATTACTTTCAGTTTCACGAGTTCACACTCACAGTACATATAATCAGATGGAGTGAAGTTATGCATATTTGGTAAATAAAAAGTACTTGCCAATAAAAGTAATTTGTTTGTTAACAGGTCACACTGTATGTTTTTGATTAATTAAAACCTCACTAACTTGCCCAAAAGAGTAATTTGATCATGAATCAAACGCACGGTTGTTTTTGGTGCAGGCCGCAAGAATAACTCAATTGTAAGAAGTTTATAAAAAGTCTTTACAGTTTCTTGCTTTGTATCACTTTCAAGACAGAAAGGTTTAGCAGCCACCACCAATGGCCAGTTGCATAAACAGTTTAGACAGTCTTACAAGTTAGTCATCTATTTTTTTCTTTAAAAACTGTTCATAATTTTTTTTTTAAGTAATGGATTGGTTTTGGTAAACTAAAATTGGTCTAAAAAGTATGTCTAAGTACCCATGGCTAACTGCAATTTGGTCAGACTAGTTAGACTCAGTCTTAACATTATCAGACTTAACTGTATTTATGCAACTGGACCCTGGGGCTACAAATTTGAGATATGATGCTGTTTTCTATAATCATATTCAGTTCTCTAACAATCTCAGTTTATCTGGCCATAAAACTAAAGTGTTGTAAAGAAACAGCTTTAATTTTCTCAATGGTTGAATTGGTTTTAAGCTCATCTAGGTGTGAGTAGGCTACCCAGATAGCAGACCAACACTGAATCAACCAAAATTATGATTCTGATGGAATTTCAACATTTAATCAATGTCACCTTGCTATCTGGGTATAGCCTTTCAGGCCTTTAACAGTCCAATCGGGAAAATAACAAATACTAAAGGTTATAAACAAAATAACTTCTTATTTAGGTGCTCATACATGTTTTCTAACATGAAACCAGTGTGTGCAGCTTTGTAAATATCATATAAATGCTAGCAAAATCTACAAGTTCTCATGTGGGTCTCTTAAAGTAAAGTAAAGATCGCCGTCATGTGGTATTTTATGAGACGAAATTTGTTTTTAAAAAGTATTTAAAACCAACAGCCCTGTCTTATGTCTCCCTCTGGCGCAACTTTGGAGCTATAACATATGTGAATGTAACTGATAAGCATGCATATATAAATACAGTCTGTAAAAAGTTTAAATGAACGTTAAACATGAATTTCAGAATACCCCTACCCCGTTTGCTTTAATAATGCATGAGAGCCACACACACGAACATCTTGTGACCTTTTGTGCAGAGGATATCATTGACACTAACTTAATAATAATGCACAATCTGATCCATTTTACAACATACTTCTCCCTTTTTTTTTTAAACATAGGCTACAAGTAATATTTCTTCAGGCTTATTATTATTATTATTATTATTTTATTTTTTTTATTTTGAATCCTCGATTTTTAAGGTAGAGGCTATTTGCACTAAGTGATATTATTTTCTTTGCACTGTGTAAATAGTTATTAATAATAAAATAGTTGTAATTAATATGTAGTGCCAGTGGCGTAGCTGGCATGGAGGGTAGGCACGTGCAAATGGGCCAGGGCCGATTGAATTTTTAATTCGTGGCCACAATAAATATATTTTGGTATGCATGTCATGTGCAGTAATTTCTTGTTTCTCCTCAATTTCAAAATTTTCCTTAATTTATTGTGTGCATTTGTTATTTTTTACACCCCGGGGCTGCCGTAGAACGCCGTCATTTTTATAATGACGCACGTGCAAACGCTGCATCGCCGCGCCAAATTAAAAAAGAAACCAGTCTGTGAGAGGTTACTGTTGTTTCAGCGGAGCGTTCATTTTCAAAATTTAAGCAATTTTTTATTTTATTTTTCCGGTGGACCATGTCGCAGAACAGACAATCTTTTTCATTGCGAATGCACGAAACATCGTGGATGAATTTGCCGAAAGATAGGCCTGGAGAATGCGACTAAAATGAGTGAGTAGTGTTGGGCTTTTACGTTTTGGGCCGCTGTGCCAAGAAAATCGTTTGTGTTTCGGATGCAGTAGTTTATTCTTGACATTGGCTGAGTCTTGGTTATTTTAGACCTCTTTTTTCCAAAAACTTCCGTTCTAATTTTGAAAAGTTGTTGGTTAGAGTTTTTTATTTTATTTTTTTAAATGTTATTGTTGTTTTTTTTTGTTTTTTTTTTTTGATGCGCTACAGTGGACGTCTATAAATGTCTCTTCGATGTAAGCAGAGAATGTCTAATAGACGGGCTTTGATGTAAGTTAGGCCTACTTGGAGTGCGGGGTTAGGTGGGCCCGTAAACATGTTTGTGCAAAAGGGCCTACTTTAATTGGCTACAATATAAAAACCGTGTGTAGTGATCACATATTCAGTGTATATGATATTTATTAAAACCATAAACCATGTCCCCAAAGCCCTACACCCACTTCTACAGGCAGACGATGGCGAAACACAAAGAGTACAAAGTACGTGATTGTGACAAGCACATTGATCAGCAGAGGGTGCTGCTTAATTGTTGCTAGAAACCCTGACATTCACCCAGAATATGAACATCACCTTTAAGGGGTTTATTTATGATATATATATATATATATATATATATATATGTATATGTGTGTGTGTTTCTTAACAAGTTTAACTATCGCTTATCCAAAGAGCACTAATCGGATACTAAGATTTTTTTAATTTATTTTTTAACCCCAGTATCACTCTTTGCATTTCTTGTTTTATCCACTTTTTAAGCCTTTGGGAATTGAGGACACTACAGTAATTGCTGCAGTTTTACAAGTGGAATTTTTTTTTTTATCAATCTCGCCTGATACAAAACAGTCTGTGGTTGTCATCATCTGATATTTCTTTTCATGATGGCCCATGCATTTTCAATAGGAGACATATCTAGGCTGCAGGTGTAGTGTCCATGAAACCAGTCTGTTGTAGCATGTGCAGAATGAGGCCTGGCATTGTCTTGCCGTAATAACCATGGACTTCCCAGTAAAGATGGAAGTATAGTGTCTGTAAAACTCCAATATACTCCTCCACATCGATGGTACCTTTTGCAAATATGCAAGACTGACATAGCACATACCATAAAAGATTTGTTTGCTTTTGCACCTGTCACTGATGAACGTCTGGATGGTCCTTTTCTTCTTTGGGTCTGAGAACTCGAAGTCAGGTTTTTTTCCCCAATACAAGCTGAAATGTGGACTCTTCTGACCACAGCACACATTTCATTTGCACTGTGTAGTAGACCAACTGAGATGAGCTTGGGCCCAGAGAGAACTCCCCAAATTCTCTGCATATAATTGATGTATAGGTTTCAGAGATTCAAGTGGCATTTCTTGATGTAGCAGCAGACTGTGTGACATTGGTTTTCCAAAGAAGTTGTATAATGGACTCTAATGCATTGCCAGGGCTCAAAGGTCACACACATTCAACAGAGGCTTCCTGCCTTGCTCTAAACAGACTGAGATTTCTCTGGATTCCCTGACTTTGCAGTCTTTAACTTTTCTGGAAATGGGGTTGTTTTTTTTTATTATTATTTTTTATTATTCTAAATATAAATTATTATGTGAGGAGAAAGAGATGTACAAGAGACAACTACTTATAGGAATTTGGTCCGAATCAAGTATTGCAGAGGGCTGTGCAATAGAATGACAATGACTTTTGAGACATGGAGTATTTTAAAAGTGATTGGCCTCATTCACTTTCATTTGAATTATTGTGGTAATCAACATTATGATGCTGTTTGGTCTCCAATATCTAAAACATACCATTCAGAGAGAGTATTTTGGGTGTGAAAAGAGACTTGGTCAAGCCTTATACATCACCATCCCATAAGTCACTTGATTCAGTCTTACTCATGTGCTGGGTTATTTCATATCTCATTGCCTTATTAAAATTAGTAAAAAAAAAAAATTATATTACGAATGTAAAATAATTATTGTCTCTGTCATGCAATAAACCAGAGAGGCCACATATGTGATTTCAATCATTTATTTATATTTTTTTTACATTTTTAATACATCTCTTTAATATTTTTTTGTATACAATTATTACAACTATACAATGTATACTCATTCTAAGGTAAAAAAAATATATAACGGTTCATTAAGTAAGGTCTTTATACACCACTGAAAACATATTTATGTATATGATATTGCATTTCTGTTAACAGATCCTCCTAAATATTACACAATGCACCTTTAAAAGTCATTAAGCAACTCATTTGAACTCTTATACGATTATGATTTCATTTATTAAGATGTGTTGATTTATTAAGAATAGCAACAAACATTTAAAATGCGACTAAATATCACGGGGGCCTGAAAAACTGTTTTCCTCAAATTTGACAGAGGACGACTCTTTTCCATTAATTTGATACACTGCTTCGTGTATTTAACATGAAAAACAAAATAAAACTTTGAAACAAAGATCACTAGCCTCCAGCAAAGACTTGGTCTCGATGGCATGGCCAGGAACAATGACAAAGGTCTGACGTGTCCCCACTGGCATGAAGTTGGTTTGACGTTGGACGTTCGATATTCGCGTATTTAGGGACCGTCTCTAAAGTTACATGCGACACTGGTATAAACATTTTGTAAGTTCAATAGCGTTCGAAGACAGTGACTTACAGTAATACAACCTACTGTACATTGTTCACCCAGGTCTCAGGTATGATGCACACCTTTTAGATTATTGATATGTATGACAATAAACTGTGAAATCATATGCAAATATTGATATGCGTTTCACTACTGTATGGGATCATATACAAAATATGGCAATATTTAAAGCTCAATAGCGTTTGAAAAGAATGACTTAGTCATAAAACCTACTGTACATTGTTCACCCAGGTCTCAGGTATGATGCAAACCTTTTAGATTTAACAGTTTATTGTCATACATATAAAAAATCTAAAAGGTGTGCATCATACCTGAGACCTGGGTGAACAATGTACAGTAGGTTTTATGACTGTAAGTCACTGTCTTCGAACGCTATTGAACTTACAAAATGTTTATGCCAGTGTCGCATGTAACTTTAGAGACGGTCCCTAAATACGCGAATATCGAACGTCAAACGTCAAACCAACTTCATGCCAGTCAAATACCCATGTATATTTATTGTGCATGTGAGGAACGTACAATGCAAGAGATCGCACAGAAACCATGATGCCACGATGTTATTGCTATATAGGCTATATATGCCTTCTATATGCTTATTAAATCAAGGGAATTGTTTGGTCAAACATTGATTAAAATTAATATACAATTACACAAAATTAATCAGACTTTTACAAAACTTAATGGAGTGGTCAAAATAATTCTTCAGAATGTCTATCTGAGTATCAGGCAGCTGCAACAGTCAGAGATTGTGTGGCTGGCGCGGCACAGGTCAAAAGAGTGAATAAGAAACAAAATAATGTGAGAATAGGTAAATAAGATCTGTATTGCACTGTCCGTGTGCTCTCGTGTATCAATAGGAGTGTCTGGAAGATGTAAACGGTACGAGATTGTGTGGCTGGTAGTGGCCGGTATGGCCGGCGCGATGCTCCTATGAGCCACGAGCGAGCGCTCCCATACGGGTAAAAAGAGCGAATAAAAATAAGATTTAGATGAGAAATATGTAAATAAGATATGTATTGCACTGTCCGTGTGCTCTCGTGTATCAATAGGAGTGTCTGATTGATGTAAACAGTGAGAGATCGTGTGGCTGGTAGTGGCCGGTATCGGTATGGCCGGCGCGATGCTCCTATGAGCCACGAGCGAGCGCTCCCATATACGGGTAAAAAGAGCAAATAAAACAACAGATAAAATGAGAAATAGGTAAATAAGATATGTATTGCACTTGTCCGTGTGCTCTCGTGTATCAATAGGAGTGTCTGGAAGATGTAAACGGTGAGAGATTGTGTGGCTGGTAGTGGCCGGTATGGCCGGCGCGGTGCTAATAGAGACACGAGCGAGCGCTCCCATATACGGGTAAAAAGAGCAAATAAAACAACAGATAAAATGAGAAATAGGTAAATAAGATATGTATTGCACTGTCTGCTCTCGTGTATCATTAGGAGTGTCTGATGGATGTAAACAGTGAGAGATTGTGTGGCTGGTAGTGGCCGGTATCGGTATGGCCGGCGCGATGCTCCTATGAGCCACGAGCGAGCGCTCCCATACGGGTAAAAAGAGCAAATAAAAAAACAGATAAAATGAGAAATAGGTAAATAAGATATGTATTGCACTGTATGTGTGCTCTCGTGTATCATTAGGAGTGTCTGATGGATGTAAACAGTGAGAGATCGTGTGGCTGGTAGTGGCCGGTATGGCCGGTGCGATGCTATAGAGACGCGCGCTGCATTTTTTTTTTTTTTTAAACCTTACATATTGTGTAAGTTCGCGTGGCCGGCGCATATCCGTGACTGGTCGAGTGGCCGGCGCATATAACTCAGTGGCAGGCGCATACAACCGTGACTGGTCGAGTGGCCGGCGCATATAACGCAGTGGCAGGCGCATATATCCGTGACTGTTCGAGTGGCAGGCGCATATATCCGTGACTGGTCGAGTGGCAGGCGCATATATCCGTGACTGGTCGAGTGGCAGGCGCATATATCCGTGACTGGTCGAGTGGCAGGCGCATATATCCGTGACTGGTCGAGTGGCAGGCGCATATATCCGTGACTGGTCGAGTGGCAGGCGTGACTGGTCGAGTGGCAGCTCCCCCTGCCACGCAGAGGTTTTGACGTAATTCAACATAGTTTGCTTTCTAATAAACTGAAAGTAACGAGTAGTAAGTGGAGCGCACACAATTCACGTCTGCACCGCCATGAATCGGTCACGTGACCTCCATAAAGATTAATGTTGAAATGGGTGACCCTTTAAGGCCCGGATATACTCACTGCGAGTTTTTTTTTTTTTTTTTCGTTCTTTGCTAAGGGGTAAAAAGAAGTTTGAATTATATGAACAGCGACTGTTAGCGAACATCCCGACCCGACGCCTCCTACGCTACTGAGAGCATTGTTTAAATCAATATGTAAATATGTGCCGTACACTTTTTTCCTTTCAATAAAAAAGAAAACCTAAATGACAGAGGTGAGATAATAACAGCAGATAAGATGGGCAGATAAGCATCTGATCACAGCGATGTGGATTTGGCATGTTTATTTATATACTACTTTTTACAATATTACTTTAAAGGGCACCTATTATGGCATTTAAAATGTTACTAATATTGTTTTGGGAGTCCCTAACAACAATTTTACAAGCATGCAATGACAAAAAACACTTGTTGTTTTATAATATGCATTCATTTTTACCTGATTTGCTCAGTTACTCCCATATGAATTGTTCAACGACTCATTTTTCCAAACCCAGCCTTTGTGAAGCAATCATCTATTCTTCTAATAAAGCAACAATGGGAGTGGAAAGTTCAACACATGATCTAGCCTACTGACGAGGTTCAAATTAAAGAATACAGACGCGGTCAGATAATTTCCATAATGACCAACGCAATCTATCAGGAGGTGTCTGGTTTAAGACAAGAATTTACGTGTAATTGTATTTTTTAGTTTGGTTTGGTTCGCGTCTCATTCGATTACATGAAGAGGACAGTGTATGAATTATACTGCAGCCAGCCACCTGGACGCAATTGAAATGATTTGCAGCACACTGACTCAACAAATGAACCAAAAAAGAAATGAACCAGAGAAGATTTCCACACTAAAGATGGCAGAGCCTCAGAGCCACACCAACCTATTATGTAATCGCTACAGACCAATTGTTGTTCAGTTGTTTACCGATAGGAGCAAACTTGGCAAACTTGTTTTCTTTGGCAAGCTCCCAAAACGAAATCCAAATAGACTTTGTTTTGACCTGATTTATTCTAAATGACGTGACACCAGTCTGGGGCCTTTAACATGGTAGATTCAAAGACCACATTTTTGCATTTTGTTGTACACAATTCACATAATTTACATTTTTTAATGGAAAACACTCTTCATCATCATATGAATAATTTTCTTTATTAAAGCTACACTGTGTAAGATTTTCTCCCATCTAGCAGTGAAATTGTATATGACTACCAACTGAATATTACTTTCTAGCCCCTCCCATTCCGAGGGCATTTTAACTCCTACGGTGGCCATATTATTCCAAGATTAACATGTCTTCCAGTTCGACTTCGTCAATGAGTGTTCTTTCAAGTGATGAGGTTACTTTAGAAAATGATTACCTGTCGAGAAGAAAGCAGGCAACTTCGGCGTCCCTTTTAAAATCATTGCTTCTCATGTGCTCCTCATGTGCATCTTGGAAAAGCCTCTTAAATATTGAATTTAGTCTTGTTGATTTGCCTGTCGCGTTGTCGTTTTAATTCTCTTTTGCTTCATTGGTGACTGTTACATGTCCTCGGAATACGGCGTGATCCTCCATCTTCAATTGGCTTTCAAATCTGCTGGCAATCGCAAGTAATCTCCCCCTCGAATTCGTTACGGTGCCACTGACTGTAAAAGTGCGAAAAGTGAAGCTTGAATTTCCAGGTATGTCCCTCTTTGGCTTATGTATTTTCAAGATGGAGATGCAACATGACTGCCGCCATTCGAAAGACTCGCTCGTATGTATTCTGAATGGCAGATTCTAACGAGAATACTTCATTAGTTGGTGGAAGTAATTACACATGAAGAAGCACATTTTTTGTTAAGAATCAACTTAAAATTACACAGGGTAGCTTTAAAGTAATAATATTCTTAATTTATTCTTCTTTCATTAATCTACAAAAATTCCTTTAACAACACTTTTATAGCCCTGCGCTGGCAAAAAATTTATCCTTTTGTGTGAATTAAAAAGAAAATAATTAATGGTCAGAATGTTTTTGTTATGTGCTCAGTGAATTTCAAGGCTACACTTTAAGGCTGGAACACGCTAAAGAACGTTTGCCCTGATTTTTGACCTGATTTGCAGTCTTGACAAGTTCCTTAAAGTCATTCTGAAATCAGTACATGTTATGAACCATTATTTTTCTTCCTGTTTTGCTTTGCAGTCTACAGTTTTGGAGTTTAAAGTTAGAAGAAATGTTTCCGTGTATGGAGAGATAACAGAATAAATTCCATAGAAAAAAATCTAATGAAATTATGAAATATACAACATGGAAAAATAACACCTTCGAAGCCTTTTTTTGTTTTGGTTTCTTTGAATTCATCATTATGACATTTGGAATAGGTTGGGACACGTTAACAGATATGTGATAAACAGAAATGGAATAATGAGTCACTAAACAAATCTGGTGTGTCCATCAGCTGCTTTAAGTACTACAATGCATCTCATTCTCATGGACAGACCGAGAATTTACACAGGTGAGCAGGACCCTGGGCATCTTTCTTCTGGTGGTTTTCAGTGTCTGCAGGAAGGTCTCTGTAGCGTCCTAAGTTATGTAACTGTGACCTTAACTGCTGACTATCAGTAAACTGTCAGCTTCTGTAAACCTGTTTGACAGGTGCATGTGCAATAATTGTTAATGGTTTATTGATCAAGCATGTAAACATAGTTTAAATCCTTTCTCATTTGGATTTTACAAAATTATCTTAAATTTTTTTACGCAGCTCAGAGGTGGCATATTGCATAAATTCTGCTATGAGTATTGATATTGATACTTAAACTGCTATGATATTTAAAGGTGCCCTAGAATGTTTTTTATTTTTATTGTATAATGTTTTCTGGGTTGCCCTTATAATGTTAGTATGTTTTTTAGATAATAAATAGTCCTAATTTAGAAATAAAAGGCATTTTTCCTAGCCTGACAGGGCTCGAATTTCTGCACGGGATTGCGGGTATTGCGCATAATTGTAATCATTCCCGCAGGTCTCCCACTTATACTGCGGGAAATTCCGCAAACATCGATTCACTTTAGCATAGGTTGTATTAGTAAATTAATCCACCAAGATGGCAGTAGTTCAAGGCAGCTCAAGGCAGTAGTTCAGCGCTGCAGGCGATAATACACTCGCGTTTCGGGAGTCGGAATAGACGGAATTGTCACTTGCATAATCGGGCCAGCATTGCATCATGAGTAACTAAAGTTTACCATTTGCATGTCTTTTTAAGTCTTACCAGTTTAAACATTCACGCGACCTTGAACTATTCGGTAGGCTACTTGCGCGCTGTATGAGAGATGTTTTTTTTCGTCACACATACACTCACCGGCCACTTTATTAGGTACCCCATGCTAGTAACGGGTTGGACCCCCTTTTGCCTTCAGAACTGCCTCAATTCTTCGTGGCATAGATTCAACAAGGTGCTGGAAGCATTCCTCAGGGAGTTTGGTCCATATTGACATGATGGCATCACACAGTTGCCGCAGATTTGTCGGCTGCACATCCATGATGCGAATCTCCCGTTCCACCACATCCCAAAGATGCTCTATTGGATTGAGATCTGGTGACTGTGGAGGCCATTTGAGTACAGCGAACTCATTGTCATGTTCAAGAAACCAGTCTGAGATGATTCCAGCTTTATGACATGGCGCATTATCCTGCTGAAAGTAGCCATCAGAAGTTGGGTACATTGTGGTCATAAAGGGATGGACATGGTCAGCAACAATACTCAGGTAGGCTGTGGCGTTGCAACGATGCTCAATTGGTACCAAGGGGCCCAAAGAGTGCCAAGAAAATATTCCCCACACCATGACACCACCACCACCAGCCTGAACCGTTGATACAAGGCAGGATGGATCCATGCTTTCATGTTGTAGACGCCAAATTCTGACCCTACCATCCGAATGTCGCAGCAGAAATCGAGACTCATCAGACCAGGCAACGTTTTTCCAATCTTCTATTGTCCAATTTCGATGAGCTTGTGCAAATTGTAGCCTCAGTTTCCTGTTCTTAGCTGAAAGGAGTGGCACCTGGTGTGGTCTTCTGCTGCTGTAGCCCATCTGCCTCAAAGTTCGACGTACTGTGCGTTCAGAGATGCTCTTCTGCCCACCTTGGTTGTAACGGGTGGTTATTTGAGTCACTGTTGCCCTTCTATCAGCTCGAACCAGTCTGGCCATTCTCCTCTGACCTCTGGCATCAACAAGGCATTTCCGCCCACAGAACTGCCGCTCACTGGATGTTTTTTCTTTTTCGGACCATTCTCTGTAAACCCTAGAGATGGTTGTGCGTGAAAATCCCACTAGATTAGCAGTTTCTGAAATACTCAGACCAGCCCTTCTGGCACCAACAATCATGCCACGTTCAAAGTCACTCAAATCACCTTTCTTCCCCATACTGATGCGGTTTGAACTGCAGGAGATTGTCTTGGGCCCTGTTTACACGAGAACGATTCCGAGTGAAAACGTAAAAATATTTTATCGGATGTGCCTTTCGTTTACACGGTGACGCCGTTTTTATGGCTTAAAAACGCAAAAAAGTTAAACCACCCTCCAGAGTGGAAAACTTAAAAACGCTCCACCGTCGCGTTCCCGTGTAAAGGGTAAAAACCGGTAAAAACGCAAAACTGCCCTCGATCACGTGCGCGTTTACGTCACAGGCATTCGCCAGTACAGGAAAATAATAACTAACATGTCGGATTATTTCCATACGTCGGACCTTCAAGTTGCCACAGCAGCTCTGATAAACATTCAAGAGTCTTTTCAGCAGTTGCACAAAATATTATCAGATATTGGTGTTGTTGTGTGGCAGTGCTTCGTTGCCACCTAGCCGCCTGGAGTGCACACTACATCGAATTTCACACACTTTTGCGTCAACATATGCACGCAGATTTCCCCTTCATAACGCTCGTCTAAACGCAGAATAAAAAGTGAAAACGCAACGCCACTTTTGCGTTTTCTCTTCTGATCGTTTCCGTGTAAACATAGCCTTGACCATGTCTACATGCCTAAATGCACTGAGTTGCCGCCATGTGATTGGCTGCTTAGAAATTAAGTGTTAACGAGCAGTTGGACAGGTGTACCTAATAAAGTGGCCGGTGAGTGTACAAGTCGCCTCACAAACAGCTCACGGGTAACACAAGTTATTTTCCGTGGATTATATCGCTTTAACAGTCAAAAACATGCGAAAATCATGTCAATTTCGGTCTTGCTGAGTATCCTCTAAACACAGTCGGTTATGTCTTAATAAGCATACATCGCACGTGACCGTATAATGTTGGTGGCTACAGGATCTGTGCACGAGCTCTTACAGTGACATCAGCCATATAGTGTGTCATTAATTTGGTTGTCAAAACAACAAAACATAGCTTTCATTTTAAGGAATCAGGATTAATAGCCTATGTATTTAATTTAGTCAGGACTAAAATACTACCCAGTGTTTTTCACATTTGATTACTTTATTCAGTCTCTGTAGTAGGGGAGAGCCGGGACGATTGAAACGCGGGATGGATGAAACAGAGAGATTTCCTTGAAAACAACTCGTCATTTACGTAAAATTTTGTCATCACGTACAGCATGCAATGCCTATCAGACCCGCGAAAACATTTCTTCTTTACGTCAAGCCGTTTTAAAGTTAGAGCCGGAAAGCTGTTTTTGAGTGCGGTTAGTGCATTCTTTCGTGCAGGACTTTTTTTTAACTGACAAGTTGTATTTATGTTTTCATGTGCTATTGTAATAATAATATGGAAGGTGTATTAGTACTGCAACACATCCTTAAGTGTGTGATCTCAGTTTTTTAGTTTAAGTGTAAAACGGGTTTAACTGGCAGGAGGCGCTGTCGGGACGGGCCTCCTGCCAGATAAATTTGGTATTATAAATAAATCCTGCCAGATAAATTCGCTGTTAATGTGGTCACACTATTTCTTCATAATAACATCTATTCAACTAGCAAACACTCAATATGATTTAAGGAAGAAATGTAAGAATATGAATTGTAAACGGATTCGTCAAAATAGCATATTAGAAAGAGCACACAAAATGCGCACGGCTTATCGCCTATTGTTTATTGGGCGACAGAACAAAAATGGTTAATATGAACCTTTAAATTAAAATAAATTACAAAACATGTTTGTAACAATTATGTAGGCTACATAATTAACTTGTTAGGTATTGTTCATAAAAACAAGCATTAGATGAATAGTTGCCGTTTAAACTGTAATGTTTCATCCGTCCCACGATTGAAACAAAGCACAACTCCCGTTCAAAGTCAATTTTTACTTAAATCATTCTATATTTGTACCTGAATAACACATGATACTAAGAGAACACATATGTGAGTTGTTAATTACAAAAACAAACAAAAATCTATTTGTAACCTTATCTTAGAAAACGACGTTTTCTGAAAAGTGTTTCAACCGTCCCGGCTCTCCCCTACTATTTCTGAATAAGCTACTAGTGTCAGACCTAAGCAAAAACTTTTCTCTTTATTTCTCTTTATAGGTAGCCTATCTTTATTCTATTGTATTTATTTGTGGTGCTTTTTTCAATTTAATTCAAAGATAGAAATCAAGCTTCCTTGTGTTGTGTAAATTCTTAAGAACAAAATTACCCCATTGTAAAATGCAATGAGTTTAAATGCAAAAAATGAATTTTTTTAGTGCAAAAAAATAAATACTTTAGGAGATAAATGTAATACCAAAAATAAAAATAAAAATCTAAACTCCCCCCTCAAATTAAAAATCCCCCCATAAGAATTACCTAAGGTAAAAAAAATAGCTATATTACATGTGAAACTCTCTCGAATACTTTTACTACAGATATTATACGTTTTTACTATTACAGCTATCGAGATTAACGAATCGTGAGATGTTTTTAAAGTATTTAGATCTATTCCCATCACATAAAATGTTGCCGTGATGAGCATTGAGCAAACAGATGACAGTGTGTTGATCGCAAGAATGAAGATCTTATCATTGTAACGCAGTTTCTGCACTTTCTCTAATGCTTTCACCAATGCAAACACGATGATGTAAATACAGTATTGAACGATTTTGAGAGAAAGATTACCTGTCTGAACTTCACAGAAACTACACATCAGAAAGTGTTGCTTAAATAAAGTGGGAATTTCACAGAAACTACACATCAGAAAGTGTTGCTTAAATAAAGTGGGAATTTTCAAAGTTGAGGGTTGGCTCTTCATAGGGAACTTAAATATAGTTGAGGAAAGAATATTTTAGCATAATCTTTGACTAAAACAAACAGATGCAATTCGAATACACTTGTATCAATGCCATTCCTCAATCGCATGCACATAGAACACTGCTTACTGCATGGCTATTGAGACCACACCCCCTACTGGCACTATGCATGCCTCCATCACATGTACAGAAGCCCAAAGCACAAGATGATTGAAGGCACACATTTGAGCCTGTGGATTAAAGTGAAGTCAGTTTTGATGATATTATTGGGGAAATATATTTATTAAATGTTTAAATTGCAAATATCACATACAAATGTATTCATCTAGTAGCAATGCTGATAAGTTAGATGCTAAATAAGCTAGCATAACTTTATTTACCACATAAGGCAAATGCTAGCTACCTCATGTGATGTGGCTGTGTTTCTCTGCCTCCTGCAATATGTTTTCAAGATCATTCAAGTTGTTTAGCTAGCCTTATTATTTATGTATCTGTTCATGCCATAGAGCTCCGGGGGATGACGTAGTTACGTGACCGGAAACCATGGGCACCGCCATTTTGGCAGTATTCGGCAGACTGGCAGACTGTTGTGGTGAAGGCGGTTAAACATGGTCGATAACTGTTGTGCCCCAGGTTGCACAAATAAACGAGGGAAAAAGAAAGGTACGTCGTTTTACCGCATTCCTAAAGATGCAGAGAGGCGAGATAAGTGGATCAGTGCCATTAAAAGAGCCAGGAGCAAGCAAAACAAGACTGAAAGATGGGACCCCCCAGCCGTTGGATTCCGCTTGTGCAGCGATCACTTCATATCAGGTAAGTTAGCGAATACAAAGCTTACTAACTTAAGTATTGATTATTTAATAGGCTATAACAGTTAATTGTGGTTTCTGGTCAGTTTAATACTAGCTAGTTGAATTATAGCATGCAATTTGCGGGGCTAACAATGTCATGTTTTGTAAGCTAGCAAGTGCTAACAAGTAAACAAAACACTGAAATTTTTTATATTGTTGAGAGTTGTTAAAAATTATGTCCTTGCCCTGCTGATACTCCACTTTCTTTAAAGAGTCCTCACTTGGGGTGGCCCACTTGCACTTTTTGGATGTTACAGCTATCTCTTCTTTTCTTCCATTGTTATGCTGCCATATGCTGAACAACACAGCTGACACATGGGAGCAGCTCTCACCAAGTCCAGCTGTGCAATTGCAGTGGGCTCCCAAGACAACCCCATCATTCCTCACCACCATCCATGGCTTTAACTGAGGGTCATTAAGCCTTTGGGAATGATTAACCTATACATGAAATAAAAAAAATGTCAGCTAACTTGGTTGAGTACATTAAAGATACAAACTAACTACAGTCCTACAGATAGCCAGACGCACCGCGGTTGCTAGCCAAGCTAACATAAACAAACAACCCGGACCCCTACTAGCCATGCTAACGTTACCCTTCCAGTGATGATGCAGCATTTTTTTGCTTGAAGATTCCACAGCTGGATGTTTGTTACAAAGCCAGACTGAGTCCATTTGTAACCCTCCAGGCTTTTGTAGGCTTTTAGAGAGTCACCCGAGTATGAAGATGGGAAGTTTATCAGGTAGTTATATATATCTGGATACTGCAGATCTGGGACGTCTTCTTCACCGGAGATACTTGTGAAAAGCACCCCGGGGGCATTGTATGGGTCGGTAATATTTAACCTATTTAATTTTCTGATATAAAGCTCAATGTCATGCGAATTAAAGTGAGATGAGTACTCCGATGGCTTGAATGCGTCGGCGCTGCTGGAGCTGACCATTTTACTGCCAAAATGGCGGCCCGAACATCGGTAGTCACGTGGGGTCCGGAGCTCTATTGCATTAGTATTCTTACTAATCCCCCCAACCCCCACCATGGTTTCCATGGTGACGCGTCATGCTTGGCACGTGATTCACCACAGCCAAAATAGCGCTGTATGACAGATTTAGCACTTTTATTTCTAAATATTAAAGGGAACCTATTATGCAAAATTCACTTTTACATGGTGTTTGAACATAAATGTGTGTTGGCAGTGTGTGAGCAAAACCACCCTAGAATGATAAAAATCCACCCAGTGTTTTTTTTACAATCTCAATAAATCATAAGCACTGTCTCAGAACGAGCTGTTCTAAGATTCTGCGCTTTGTGACGTAGAATTGAGCAAGCCCCAACGACGTGGTTTGATTGACAGTGTGGTTGTGGCATAGACCCCGCCCTCTGTGATCTGTACACCATCCTCCATTGTTTCAAAGACAGCCGGTAATGTCTCCTAAGAAACATAAGTGTTCTGTTGTGGGATGTAATAATGTACATAGTAGTTTTCACTTACTTCCGACATCAGAGCCACTGAAAACTAGGGATGGGAATTGATAAGAATTTAACGATTCCGATTCCATTATCGATATTGCTTATCGATTCGATTCCTTATCGATTCGATTCCTTATCGTTTCTCATTGGGTGAGGGAATAAGTACAAATTGTTTGTTTGTATTAACTCGTTTTAATATCTGATTAGAAGACAAACCACAGAGTATTGGGGTGTGAACCTACACTGGTCTCACGGTTCGGTTCGTTTCGATTACGATTATCATGTCATCAAAAGTGATGTGTGCGTGCGCGTTCGCCTGTTCGGGAAGTCGCAGTGACAGAAACAGAGACATTCCAGTTTAAGTTTCATGGGACTAAAGTCTAAATGCCATTAAGAAAATGAAATTCTGCCAATTTTTGTTTTAAAAAGAATATTCATTTAAAAGCAGAGCTCATTCATCATCAGTGTATAATGTTACACGCGTTGCTGTGTGGCCAAATGTTTCTGCATAGCCTATTGGAGGTAGTTCCCCCATTTGACGAAATGGAAATTTTACACGTGTTGCAAGAGACCGTATTGTTATGAGGCGCCGTCATACTCTCATTGAGTATGTGCGCGAGTTTGTGTGTGTGTGCGCTCGCGTCTCATATGAGTATGTGCGTGGAGAGTTTGTGTGTGCGTGCGCAAATCTCATATGAGTATGTGCGTGGAGAGTTTGTGTGTGTGCGCGCGCGTCTCATATGGTATATGCGTGGAGAGTTTGTGTGTGTGTGCGCGCGCGTCTCACATGAGTATGTGCCTGGAGTTCCATGCATCTCGTGTGTGTAGAGCTTGCGTGTACAGTATGTGCGTGAGCGACTTTAGGTGTGTCGTTGTGCATTTCATATGTATTTGTTTGCTCATTCAGCAGTATGCATGCATGTTTGACTACGTAGTGCAAGTGTTTCATATGTGTGCGTGAATGAAGTTTGATTTAAGCTCTAGACGGCGCCTCATTGTCGTCTTTTCGCGTGAAATATAACCAAAATTTAGAGCGCTTCTGCCTCGATGCCATGTTTGCTGCGTTCTGAACCAAAACAACGCAGCGCATTGCATCGAGCGGAATCGATAAGCGGAATCGTAAAGCAGGCATGCTAACGATTCCAAGGAATCGATTCACTGGGCACCGGTTCTGAAGAAGAACCGGTTCTCGATTCCCATCCCTACTGAAAACGCAGTGGATGTATTTTATTTACGAAGGAAAGGCGCCACTTAAACTTCCAAAATACGTTTGTTTGCTCGAATCATTTTCTGACTGACTGTTTTGTGAACGAGGGTCAATTCAAACCAGGTCTTGCTTCAAAGTTAATCCTCAAGTGTGGATCGTTGCCTACTGTTCGCGATCCAACGTCACCTCCAGAAGAAGATTTTATAGGGCCCTACTAATGCAGTTATTGTAATGTCATCAATAAACTGTTTGTATTTTTACAGCCATTGCGCTATGATTGACTAGCCTATGTTCATGTTGGACAGAAAACTAGTGCTAGAGTTTTTACATAATGTTTAAATTTTGTATCAGTTTTCCGTGTTTTGATAGTTATTATATGTAGAAAAGGGTTTTTAGCATTTTGAAATGTAGACTATGTATTTATTTAATAAAATATGGTTTTGGGTAGAAACTTTTGGCTAATATTTGGCCAATTGTGCGATGTAGGTGTGTTGCTGTGTTAAGAAAAAGAGCTTATGTTAGCTTTCTAATGCTTATTAATGCTAATGCGTTCTAAACTACTTAGAACAATATCTAAGGCTGCATGGAAAGGTAACTTCGCGTCTGCTGCCATGTTGGATCTAGATATAACAAACTGCTTCGGTGTGTCGCATAGACGTCGTCATCGTCTTGCTGCTCCCTCCCCATTCTGTGATTGGTTCCCTAGCTGAGGCAAAAATCTGGTCCGCAAGGCAGCATGAGTAAACCCAGGCTAGAGAAATATGAGGGAGGAGAGCATTTCCGCTCCTAAACTGGCTCTATGGGGCCTCATAATGAGCCCTCCAGCACTGAACACTCTTTCACCTGGTGCTGAAGAAGCAGTAGGGCTGTCACTTTTGTGAAAAAATCCTGTTCGATTTTTGAGACATAAGTGTTCATCGAATCGATTGTAAAATCGATTTTCCATGTCTAAAGATGATTCCATTTTTAACACCAAATATAGACAAATCCACGGACAACTAACAGGCGTTAGGACGAGCGTAAAGAGGGCGCTTGAGAAGTGCACAAGTCAGCAATATTTCTGATGATTTATTGGCATGAAGTTTCGTGCACAATGACAAACAGGAGTGCAACATTCAGGGATTGAAATTAACATCCGCCAACCCGCCAAATGCAGGTAAAAATTAACTTTGGCGGGTAACGCTGTCAAATCACGAGCCAATATGGTGTGTTTCTATGTTTACTCACTTTGCTGGGGAAGTTCGTGTGGCCAAAGCTGCGCGGATTTAGCGCAAATACGCAACTCGTGAGTCCTCTTGATATATTAAATACAGCGTATTGCGCAGAATCTGCGCATTTCTAGCTTGCTTGAACACACACGTCACTAAGCAACAAATAACGGCGCGCTTGTTCACTTGCATTGAAGTAATAGCGAATATTAAAAGGCATTTTGTTAACAAAAAAGACATTGTTATTTTCCAACATCCTACATGTTCTTTGTACTATATTGATCTGTCCACCTAAAACACATTTTTGGTAAAAAGAAAAAAGAAAAAGGACGTTTAAATCGATTCCCTATTTTCATTTTCGAAACTTGTGTTGGTTGGTCTGATCGATTGTGCAATCGATTTTCGAACGTAAAGTGACAGCCCTAAGAAGCAGGTACAGGAAAGCACCTTGACAGCTAGGATATGTAAATGATGGTATTTGTCCTTGTTTTTCAACCAAAATACAAGGGCATCCTGCTCTGCCGGACAGCTCTGAATATCCTCCAGGTATGTATTTACCTCACTGTTGACACTTGGATGATATCTATGGGTGGAATTGTTCTTTTTGTGAGTTTTATATTTTGCCAGGAGCTATGTAATCTTGGTGTTTGGGGCAGAATCCTGGGTTGGTTCTGTGGGTTCCTCACAGAAGTCCCGGTCCACTCTCTTAGCCTGAGCAATCTAGCCTAGCCTCAAGCTGTCTGGAAAACAAGGAAACAGAAATAAATTTGACCACTTCAATAACCTTGCAAATACACTGTACTTTAAATGGGGGATTTTGAAATATATACCTGTTAGTGACTTCGGCAGTTCCTTCGTAGTACTTTGTGGTAGCACTGACACTGACATTCATCTCAACCCAGTTCAAACTTGAACTGGGGGTCCAGCATCGCTCCCAGCATTTATATACAGTGAAGGAAATAAGTATTTGAACACCCTGCTATTTTGCAAGTTCTCCCACTTAGAAATCATGGAGGGGTCTGAAATTGTCATCGTAGGTGCATGTCCACTGTGAGAGACATAATCTAAAAAAAAATAATCCAGAAATCACAATGTATGATTTTTTTAAACTATTTATTTGTAAGATACTGCTGCAAATAAGTATTTGAACACCTGAGAAAATCAATGTTAATATTTGGTACAGTAGCCTTTGTTTGCAATTACAGAGGTCAAACGTTTCCTGTAGTTTTTCACCAGGTTTGCACACACTGCAGGAGGGATTTTGGCCCACTCCTCCACACAGATCTTCTCTAGATCAGACAGGTTTCTGGGCTGTCACTGAGAAACACGGAGTTTGAGCTCCTTCCAAAGATTCTCTATTGGGTTTAGGTCTGGAGACTGGCTATGCCACGCCAGAACCTGACCATAAGATATGCTTCTTACAGAGCCACTCCTTGGTTATCCTGGCTGTGTGCTTCGGGTCATTGTCATGTTGGAAGACCCAGCCTCGACCCATCTTCAATGCTCTAAATGAGGGAAGGAGGTTGTTCCCCAAAATCTCGCTATACATGGCCCCGGTCATCCTCTCCTTAATACAGTGCAGTCTCCCTGTCCCATGTGCAGAAAAACACCCCCAAAGCATGATGCTACCACCCCCATGCTTCAAAGTAGGGATGGTGTTCTTGGGATGGTACTCATCATTCTTCTTCGTCCAAACACGGTTAGTGGAATTATGACCAAAAAGTTCTATTTTGGTCTCATCTGACCACATGACTTTCTCCCATGACTCCTCTGGATCATCCAAATGGTCATTGGCAAACTTAAGACGGGCCTTGACATGTGCTGGTTTAAGCAGGGGAACCTTCCGTGCCATGCATGATTTCAAACCTTGACGTCTTAGTGTATTACCAACAGTAACCTTGGAAACGGTGGTCCCAGCTCTTTTCAGGTCATGGACCAGCTCCTCCCGTGTAGTTCTGGGCTGATTTCTCACCTTTCTTAGGATCATTGAGACCCCACGAGGTGAGATCTTGCATGGAGCCCCAGTCCGAGGGAGATTGATAGTCATGTTTAGCTTCTTCCATTTTCTAATGATTGCTCCAACAGTGGACCTTTTTTCACCAAGCTGCCTGGCAATTTCCCCGTAGCCCTTTCCAGCCTTGTGGAGGTGTACAATTTTGTCTCTAGTGTCTTTGGACAGCTCTTTGGTCTTGGCCATGTTAGCAGTTGGATTCTTACTGATTGTATGGGGTGGACAGGGGTCTTTATGCAGCTAACGACCTCAAACAGGAGCATCTAATTTAGGATAATAAATGGAGTGGAGGTGGATATTTTAAAAGCAGACTAACAAGTCTTTGAGGGTCAGAATTCTAGCTGATAGACAGGTGTTCAAATACTTATTTGCAGCTGTATCTTACAAATAAATAGTTAAAAAATCATACATTGTGATTTCTGGATTTTTTTTTTTTTTGATTATGTCTCACACAGCGGACATGCACCTACGATGACAATTTCAGACCCCTCCATGATTTCTAAGTGGGAGAACCTGCAAAATAGCAGGGTGTTCAAATACTTCTTTTCTTCACTGTATAATGGCCAAATGGCAAATCAAGGCCATGATCTTCTGCCATTCGTAATCCAACAAAGATGCTGGCAAATCTTCTTTTGAGTTAGGCTCTGAGGGCCCTGGTCAGTGTCCTAAAGAGTCTCTTTTCACTATCCATTTCTGTTAAATGAGAATGTAGTTCGAGAACAGTAGGGACAACCATGCTGATGGTAACAATTTTGTCACCCTCCGTCAATTCAGTGGCCTCAGCAAACGGTCCAAGAATTTGTGTAAGTTCTCTACACTGGGCCCATTCATGTGAGCTGAGCACAACATTCTCAAAGTCCACTGAGCACATCTGAATTAGTGCAGTATGATCTAATTCGATGACTGCTTGTATTTGTCTGAATTGCGAATTCCACCTTGTGACATTTGAGACTGGAATGCTTTTACCACTTTCAAAAACAGCCTCAAATATATCCTTAAAGACAGTGCTACTATGCAGCAGACTGGCAAGTTTGGCCATTTTTGAGATTGCCAGAGACATCACTTTTACTTCTTTCATCCCATCCCCGATAACCAGTTGAAGACTGTGGGCAAAGCAGGATAGCCGTTGACGGGAACCAATAAGAAAGTCCGTATCTAGCTGTTCCCCAACCATGTCCTCCTCATCCTCACTGTCATCCTCACTGTCATCTGAGTGGTCTGCCATAATGACTTTAAAAGCCTTCTTCATGTTAGCTGCTTTATCAGTGATGATAAAATCTACCAGATCACTTGTAGTCATCTAGTATTTCATCAAATGCAGCTGAAATGTTTTCAGAGCTGTGACGCCCTTTGAATCTCCTGCAGTCGAGCAGGTAGGCATTCAGAGTGTACCCACTGGCTGAAGAGTTGAGAACTCCCAGGTAAGATCTCATTGTGCGGTCTGACCATATATCAGCAGTTACAGAGATTGATTTCTGATCTACCAGACTGGACTTGATGCACTCTTTCACTCTCATCACTAGTTGAGGTATCTGTTTGCTGGTTATCGTTGTTCTGGAGATTGGGGTGTGCCTTTCATCCATGGTGTGAAGAAAATGTTGGATATGTTCATTTTCCACGATTGATATAGGTAGATGGCAGCCAATGATGATAAGGTCATGGATGATCGCTTGGTTGATAGCCTGCTGCCTTGATGAAAAAGCATTGTAAGCTTGAACTTGCAATGGTCACTGCTGAAATGCATCATCAATCATTGGCTGTGAATCCCCCTGTTGAAGTCCTTGGCGATACTCCTGCAGGCTGGAGATGGAAATACAAAAGCATCTATAAGTGTTGGAACTGAATAACAGGCAGATAATAAGCTTTATTTAAAGAGAAGTGAAATCTGTATTCCCAATAATTTATTAATGTCCACTACATATCCTGAGAAAAACTAAATAAAACTATTAGCCTAGTAAATGGCTTTCTTTGTTTATTAAATGTTCATAATTTTACTGACTCGGATCTTTGAATCTCATTCAGCAAAATGAACGAATCTTTTTTCCGAGTCATTACGTTCATTTCAGCAGAATATACGGTAATTAAAATGTCATGTTAAATAGCCCAACACATCTAGTACTTACGAAAATGTTGATTTAAATTTGAAAAAAATAAACTATAGGGTAAAGCAGCCAAAGCCAAATTATAAGAAACTGAAATGTTGAATTAATTAATTAGTTGGGGCTTAAGCTCTTGGGTCTATCTCGCTACAAACACAAGATTCGTATTATTGACTGCATCTGAATGTATATTGTTTTATATTTAGGAATCAACATAAAATTGTGTGTATATATATATATATATATATATATATATATATATATTAGTGCTGTCAAACGATTAAAATATTTAATCGCGATTAATCGCATTAATGTCATAGTTAACTCGCGATTAATCGCATTTAATCGCACATTTTTATCTATTCTAAATGTCTCTTGATTTCTTTTTGTCCCATTATTTTTTCTCATTTTAATACTCTTATCAACATGGAAAAGTGGATCGGCTTGCTTTGTGCAAATGTTTTTTATTGAAAACAATATTGGCATATATACTGTTCAATTTCACACTAAAACATTCTCACTTGGAGCAAATAATCTCTCACACAATGTAACACTGTCCATCAATAAAAGGGTGAAAGAAATACTGACGAGGTCCTGATATTGACGAGGGGGCAGAGAATTCGCATCAGCTGTGTGTGTGTGTGTGCTTGGCCATCATCAAGTGGTATTTCAGACTGGACGTGCTGCGATGATGATAGCTCAGTTCACAACGACAAAACACACAGATCACTTTGGTCTTGTCAATGGAACCATTTGGCAACTTTTTAAAAGTAAACTTTCAATTCAGAATCTTATTGGCATCCATTTCGGCGTCTCGCGCTCGTCATCCACTCAAAACTGGACGTTTTGAACGTTCCTATAACATTCAGAAATAACGTTTTTATAACTTAATGGGAACGTTATGAAAACGTTCTTATAACCTAAAATTGTTAGCTGGGGAAAGGAGAGATTCGAGATTGCACTGACTGAACACGTTTTAAGTGCAGGCATATTCTCTGAGCGAGCCCAGAGAAAATTCTTACAAGAGCAGCGTGTATCTGAGAGCGCGCGAGGCGCGACTCGAGCAGAGAGATTAGCACTCGCGCATCCGGCTCGCAAGCCCAAACAAGTGTGTGCGGCGTGCCTGTTGTTTTGTTTCCGGTCTAGCTAGATCCGCTTGCGCTTTCAAAACGTCCTCGCGCGGCGCAAGCCATTGAAATGAATGGGTTTCATAGCGCAGCGCCGCGCATGCCGCGTCCTGGTGCAAAAGCATGTGAAAAAAAACTAAGTTTGCTAGGCCAAAAAGACCGTTAATCGCGCGATAAAAAAATTAACGCCGTTAAAATGGGTTTGCGTTAATGCCGTTAATAACGCGTCTAACTGACAGCCCTAATATATATATATATATATATATATATATATATATATATATATATATATATATATATATATATATATATATATATATATATATATATATATATATACAGGGCTCCAGACTAACTTTTTTCACTAGGAGCACAGTGGCCCCCAACTGAAAATTTTAGGGGCACAACCAGAAAATTTATGGACACACATCGTAAATCAACATGCTAACCAAATATTCACATTTCTACTAATTTCCACTGTATTAATAATAAATACTTTGATATTAGATGCAGAAATGACAATGTGCTGTTTCAAATTCACATTTTATTGCGCACTTTTATAGATGCAACAACAAGGTAAACCAACAGCACCATTGCTGTAATGGCAGTACAAATATATTGAAAAAAATATACCATACATTCAGGAAAAAAGTGCTTAGTATCCTTTCGGTCATTTCACAGTTACAAACGATACTTGACGTATGTGAACATTAGGGGCACTGGACAATAACATTCCACTACAAGAAGTAGGCCAAAACAACTTCTGCCTTTACTCACTCCCCCTTAGAGAAGATCCTCCTGTGTTCCACTTGGAGGCTCAGAAGGCCAGCCCTTGTAATTTGGCCTCCTAGACCTTTTAACCTGACTGAACCATGTTTGTACAGCTTCCTTGGCATCAAACTCTTGTAAACTAGGTCCCTCCATGCTAATTCGAATCAAGTCCTCCACAGTGTCTACATGCAGGGACCCCCTGACAACAGATTTAATCCTCTTCTAAGCAGAAAATCCCCTTTCACATACAGAAAAGGAGACTGGGAGGACCAGCATGATGTGCACAAGATGTAGGATGTTCTACAAAGATTGGATCATTATTGTAGGTTTTATTTAATCAAAAAGTAATAATTGCCAACTAAATGAACAAGGCTGTGATCATAATGGGGCACCTTGTAATCAGAGCAGAATGGCAACTTTGTTACCATCATCTCCCATATGGCATGGTAAGACTTGTCCATGTAGTTCCTAAAGATGAATGTCTTCATGGATTGATACTCCTCTCTAGCCAGATTGGAATCACAGCCTTTTCTGAAAAGAGTGAAAGGAGAAACTGACCAAACAATCTAAGTTAAGGATCAAAGTAGATGTTTGAAATGTTGCTCTGTGTTATAATACATTTTATATCTTTATGATCATTTAAAAAGAGTGACTAACTTTAAGACAGAGTTAAAGTGGTCTAGCAGGAAGTCCAGCTCCTCTGCACCATAGTCTGTCAGCTCTCTGTGCTCTGGCCAGGAATCATGACTGAATATCTTGAATGACTTCACTGCCTTTGCTGATGCAGATGACTCTTCATCTATCAAGGAATAGAACGCAGTTGAGAGAAAGAGAAAGTTGAATATGTCGTAATGATAGTTTATCTTGTTTTCACATGTTTTTCTTTTAAAATATATAATTCTGTGCTTTCACTTACAAAGCAGACTGCTGAATCTTTGCTTCAAATGAAGCAAAGTGCAGTCGATGGTTGCTCTCACTGCTTGTTGCAGCTTAGGTGTGCTTGTCATGGAGAGTCCTTCCTTTCCCAGCCCAGCAGCTTCACCTTTGATGATGATTCCCTGAGTTCACACAACAATCAATGTTTTAGATAAAATATCTATAAAATACAAATAAAAAAAATCAACTGTAAAGCTAAAAACGTAATAAAAAAAATACTGCTCACCTGATACTTGTACAAAAGGTGTGTCTCCCCCTCACCCTCTTGTTGTCTTCTCTGGGCCTGAAGGTCTGCCAGTAATTCTGCCAGCCTACCACCCGGCTTGCATCTCACTGACATGGCCTCAATAGTTGCAAGGAGATTCTCAATTCCATTCACAGCCTGTAAAACATTTACGTTGTAAAAAACATAAAGGGTAAAAGCTACATATTCCTTGATTAAAAAATATTTTTTAACACTGTTTTAATAAGTTTAAACTATATTCTTCTTAACATGTCAACATTACCTGAGGCAAAATAATATCATTTCTTTGGAGAAGAAGGCTGAATTTGCTTATGGCCTCAAACAAGTCAGCCAAGAAGTGACAGAAACCCACAAAGCTTCCATCTTCCATCATCTTCTTGACCTGCAAGACATAACCAATTACTAACCACCAATATCAGTTATTTTGAATGCCTCCCAAATATGAAATAATTTTAAAATTAAATACAGACCTTCCTTGATCACCCAGCAATATCAGCATTGGTGGATGATGCAGTCAAATGTTCCATGTGGTAATAAACTGCTGTGAACTGGCCATGGTTCTGCAGATGTCTATCCTTTCCTCCAGGTTTCAACAAGGTTTGCAGGGCCTGGTTCACATGTGGAAGCCAGCGTGTCCCACTGACAGTACCTGGTACATTGATACGCACACCCAACTCCAAGTGCTCGTAGTTCTCTCATAGATTTGCTGCTAAAGTGGTATGTCTTCCAAACCATGTTGAGGAGATTGTAGACATGAATCCACCATGGGAATTTTCCTTTGCACAGATAGCATTGCCAGCTCCATTCTACAATTACAAAGAATTCAGCTTAAAATGAAACCTGCATTGTTTAGGCTACTACCTTATCTTTATTCTGAAGGTTCACATTTAACCTACCTATGTGGCATGCAATGAAATGGGACAATAAAACCCCCTGCCTCAGCTTGGAGGAGGACTATTACCCCTTCTTTATGCCCTAGATTGACAGCTGCACCATCAGCTCCCATGGCAACTGTCTTTTCTAACCATGCTGTTTCTGTTCCCAGATGTTGAAAAGCCTCTTTAGTGGCATCATATACACCTTAAAATGTAAGCACGTTATGACTATGGTGTACAATTATATTCAAAGTCTTATATTCACTGAAGTTTTCCCCCCTGTCATCATCACACCTCACATCTGAATCATTATGGCACTTTAAGTAATTATTTAAACTAATAAATATTCACAGTAATGTTAAAGACAGCTAAAGAATTTAGAGATGGGTCTAAACATAATTTAAATATATAAATATATAATATATCAAACATACCTTGAGCATGTGCATGTTTCACTTCGATGTGGCCAATCAAAATATTCCTTGGTTTCCCTTCGTTTAGGATCCTTGCGTATATGATTTCGCATTCCTTTGTTGAAACGTCTGTGTCCCCATCGATCATAATTGATATATTCGGATCATAATTGATATATTCGGAGCATCCTTGATCATTGTGTAAGTCTTCCTCTTCAGAGTATCAGCAATTACTCCAACAAATTGTGCGCATGCTGTATCGTTGTTGTATGTTTCGTTAAGTTTTAAGCCATTCTTCCTTTGAAGGTCGAGCTGGCTTTTGAATTTGGTGAAGTAGTTCCTCCTTAGCAACGAAGTAGGCCGTGTTAAATTTCAACATCATCTCTGCCTCATCTGCGCTCTGATTTACAGCTTTTTGTCTTCTAAAAACAACCGGCAGTGGCGTTGCTTTTTGATTTATTAATATATCACGGCATACTCTGTGCTTGAGGCTAAGACTGTGTTTAATTAAAGTATTATGTTTAAACTGCGAAGTGCCTGCACTGTCGGCAAACTTTGTATTTCTCGCATTTTTGGGGTAGCGACTGCAGTATTCGCAGCTCATGGAGTTCGTCTCTTTACAGTACCTCAGCCAGCTGAATTCTCAAAGCCACTCTTCCCGAAAATGGTGGGTTCGGGACTTTTTCGCTACACAAACCTCTGACATATCATCAGACTGTGGCACTGTAGACTCTGGCACTGGCACACTAGCCGCAGGTCGGAAGAACAAGTCAATAGTTCGCTTCATTGCTCTGACGCACATAGCAGGTTGTGATATTTTGTCTGGCTCCCACAGATGTTTACGCGCGCTCGATTATAGACCCTCCCCCTCCACACATTAGCCACTTACAGTGGCCATTCCCTATTCTTCTCACACTTTTCACATTCCGGATTCATTAACGCGCCTCTTCCACATTTAACTTGTAAAAAAAAAAATGCACAAATTTACTGGTTGCACATGTGCGACTGGATGTAAAATTCAGTTGCACACAGTCAAATTTTGGTCGCACTCTGGAGCCCTGAGCCCAGCCTAGGGTTTGTGTCTTGAAGAACGAATGACTCGAACCTGAAAAGATTCGAGATGAACTAATCATTTCTCTTTCTGTTACTGACAGCATAGTCTCTATGGGACTGAAAGGAAGAACAAAAGATTTGGACCCGGCCGAACCCAAACCAGACACAAACACAAACACTCACACAAACATTCTCTCACACACACCAGGGATGGGCCGAAATATCGTTTGACAAAATATCGCGATACAAAACGTGATGAAACGCATCGAGGTCGAAAAAAAAGGATCGCGAAATAAAGATAAGCCGCTTTCCGACCAAGTAGTTACAGGAACTTGGTTATAGGAACTGTCCACTTATAAACAGTTCTAAGAACTACTCTCCCCCAAACTCGGTTTTGCTGTTTGCGTTCGCACTGGCCAAGTGGCCATAGGAACTGGTAGGAGGGCTAAGGGAGTGACGCAAGCACAGCGGCGGCGGCGCCACATACAACAACAACAAACCAGCACGGACGACATTTGGTCCCCACAATGTAATATAAACATGACCACACACACACACACACACAAACACACAGCTAGCTACCACCATACATAAGTAATCGAACTTATAACTTTATGGCATGACGTTAGGCTGATGCAAAGTTTTTAATTAATTTGTAAAAAGACTGCACAACCACAAACATAATACAAACACGTTGATAATCAATCGCGTATACCATAACAGTGTTTCCCACAGAATTAGATTCTATGTGTGGTGGTGTGGGGCTGCGGGAACGGGGGTCGTAAAAGATACGTTTTTTTTTTACACGTATACACATTTCTATTGCCAACACTTAGTGTCAGATAACTTAAAGACATTGCTATTGCTATGCCATTGCTACACTTTCTATGACTGCTCCACAGACTTCTTGTTGCAAATTTTGCACCCTTTGTTTGAACATTTTATTTTACGGGCCTTTCTGAAAAATATATATCATATGAGCTTGTTTGTGTGATAGACTACAGGCTCTGTAATAAATGTAACAATTATTAAACACTATATTAAATTTAAATAACAAATTAGATTTATAAATAACCAGCTTTTCAAATTAAGTTACAATGTGCAATTCAGCGTTGATATTGTGGCGGGCCGCCACAAATTAATGAATGTATGGGAAACCCTGCATAATCGTTTGAATTTTTTTACCTCATGAAACCGGTAATACCAGACGTAAGTTATGATAACTTTGTCCAAGAACATTACCTTTATCTTCTGCTATGTTAGCTAATGTTAACGTTAACACATAGAAGTTTGACGTTGTCCCACAGGTTTCTGAAATTGTTGCTTTGCAGAATTTGCAGTCTGCCCTGCGTTTCTTTTTAAGCGCAGCACTGAGAAATTCCTGGTGATTTCTATAACCAAATTTGATAACGGTAGAATTGGCGGACATCTTCGATTGTTACAGTGTGTGAATCAATGAAAATTAACGTTAGCAGCTAGGGCACGCAGATGCAGAGCAGGACGTGCAAAGATAATCTAGTGTGTGATTTGTTATTAGGTGGCCAGTGTTTCACTTTCCCTCCAATATTATTAACATAACATAAAGACACCTGGACTCGGTCAAGACCAAAAGCCATATTTGGCAAGACCAGTGGCCAAGACTGAGACAAGTCCGAATACCAGTGAGTCAGAGACAAGTCCGAGACCATAGAAAAGTCTTGAGTCTGGAGTTGAGTCCAAGACCGGACTTGAGTACTACAGCCCTGCTCGGACACACTCGGTCTCTCTCGCGCACTGTCGGGCGCACTCTCGGACACGGTCGCGGCTCCTCATGGACAGACGTGGTGTGCACGGAGGGGAGGGGCTGTGTGTGTGTATGTGAGAGATACAGAGGGAGAGCAAGGAAAGGAAATGCAGCTGAGCGAATACGCTGTGTTTTTTAAATAGCGAGAAAAAAAAAAAGAATAACGAAACGCAACATGTGGCGGCCGGTGTTGATTTTGTGGTGCACCGCCACAAATTAGTCTGTGTGGGAAAAACTGCTGTGCATGTATGAAAAAGTGACCGCAGTGCTAAAGTGTCAAGTGTCTGTGTAAATTCTGGTGTTAAAAGAATCCAAGCTTATGAGTCTAATGCAATATGAGGTATGCATATGAAATCCCGAAGGAAAAAGTGCAGAGTACATCAACTGAATGGGGACAATTTTGTCCTGATGGTCCAGGTGGAAGCGGCAGTGAGTGACCACTGTTTATCAGTCTAATATAGCCCCAACCAAAGAAAATCTTGGTCGACTGAAATTTTCGACTAAAAATCGACTAAAAATGATGTTAGGAAAAAAACCATTAAATTAATTAACTGCGCACTGTGCGCAGTACTTGGTAGCCTTGTTGTCTGCCAAAATGAATCATAAATAAACATAAAAAACAAGTAGGCTATTTGCAGTATATTACATCGTTTTTTATCTAATTATTTTGCACTGAAATGAGTGACACACGAGCCTATCAGCTCGGACAGCGCTGCATCACGACTCTGCGCAATATCATATCCTATGATTTCCAAAAATAGTACTGTTGTGAACTAGTGATAACATCACAAGAACTTTTGAGGAATATGCAATATCATTTAGACAATTGTTTTTGTCATATGTATTAAAACTGACAGACACTATCAGTGCAGCCGCTCTGTGCAGCTGAACACAGGAGCTCAGTTTCGCCGAAATGAATAGACTATTAAAGTAACACCAGGTAACTTTTCAACCTTCATAATATATTTTCAAGTCTCTTGTGATGGTACATCGACTTACAATAGGTTGAATGACACGTCTGCCATAGCCTGATGGGGTCTATAGCGTTTTTAATTGTACTTTTAAACTTCGGGTTTCTGGTAGTAACCGGCGAACAAAGAGAACTACAAAATTCGACTGCTTTACGGCATATACGTCACTTCCACCACCACCCCCACTTCCTTAAAATCGGACGTGCGAGCCAAATGTTATAGTCATGGCCGAAGCAGCACAGAAAAACAAGAAAGCAAAGGTTTTATCGGAGCAAAGCAAAAAGAGAAAAAGAGAAAGTGATCGCGTTAAAGGTAGAACGAGGATCAACATTGGGCCAGTGTTTTCTCGCTGGCGTAAGCTGAAGGAGGGGGAGGGGTGCCCGACCAATGCGGACTTGGCTGTCATGCTTTTGGACTAGTAAGTAAGTTATATTGCTTGCATACTATCTCTTTGTTTTTTTGGTCTGCCTGACTATGTTACGGAAGCTATCTTATCCATCTTCAACGATATTCTAGTTTTTGATGGTTACCTATCGCTAGCATTCTCGTTCTGATTTGAACTTTTTAATCGATGAAATGCAAATAGCAAATGTTTGACCTAAAAAGTGTAGTCTACTCAACATGTACAAAGAAAGGAGGAAGATTATTAATATTATCATTGTGTTCATAGCTTCTCATTTGTTATGTGTAAAGTTACTTGATTGTGTAATTTCCAATTATTGATTTATTGACAGCTAGCCTACAGAGGCAAACAGGATTCTTGTCGCAATTTTTTCGGATGACGAATTTGCACCCTCATGTTGTTCTTGTGCAATACTTCCGTGTGATTAGATTCTACAAACATGAAGGGTTGTTGTGTTCAGTGTATGACTATAGTTACCTCAACAAAAGTCAAACTCAAATGTGTTGCTTTTTGGAATATTTTTTTTGCCTCAAGCTATAATGCAAATCGATTTGTAAAATTTGCAGATTAATTTATGGTAGCTTGATATTATAATATAGACGATATATGGTTATTATCTACCACTCAAATATTGCATTGAAGTATCATAGATTAAGTAAAACGGTAATCAAGAGACTAGGCTACTATAATGATGCTGGCTTGTAAACGTGAGCATCGCGATCATTTGTCGTTAGAAAAAAAATAAAACCCATGAAATTATATTCTTATGCTGAAATATATGCCACTGTACCTGGGATGAAGACATTTCACAAGCGACGCAAGCAGAACACCTGCATGTGACCTCCTCCTACAGTGTTCAGGGCTATCATGGTTGTCAACAAATGCACGTGCATGTAGGATGACAGAGTTTACGACAGTAGTAGAGGACAATACTGTTTCCCACAGCAATACAGCAAATTAGCAAATTAGAGTATGTATGGTGGCATGCCAAACTTCCTTAGCCTCCTAAGGAAGTACATTCTCTGTGTGGCAAGCAGAACGAGGCCTCGTCCTGCTCGCCACAATCTGGTCTTCTTTACCAGTTTCATTGTGTTCTACGTCCACTTGTTGAGATCCTCACATGTGGAAACCAAGAAACCTATAGCTGACCACTCTACCTCAGCATCTCTGATCAGTGATGGTGAACACACTCCTCCTCATGTCCACAAACATCTCCTTGGTATTGCTGATATTCAGTGTGTGAGGTTATTAGCATTACACCATGTGACCAGTTCTGACACTTTCCGGTAAGCAGTCTCATCATTGCCTGTGATAAGACCAATGACTGTGGTGTCATCTGCGAATTTAATGATGATGTTGTTGGGCTGGGTAGCAACACAGTCATGTGTGAAAAGAGTGTACAGCATGGGGCTGAGTACACAGCCTTGAGTGCCTGTGTTCATTATGATGGTGCTGGAGGAATGTTTTCCAATACAAACATATTGTGGTCTACTGGCAAGGAAGCTCGTTATCCAGTTACACAGACCAGAAGGCAGCCCCAGGTTATGCAGCTTTTTTATGAGTTTTATGAGCAAATCCATGAAGCCTTTGTACAAATCACCATGATAAACAGTTTTATTACCATTAACGTATTTTACATTCAATACACATGCACGAAGTTCAAAAGAAGGGTATAGCCTTATGAAAAGGAAAACATGTGAATATCGCAGTTACTGCGGTTACTTGCATTCCTCTGCAGTTGGCCTGTCGGTAGCACGGTACTACCATATTGCGGTTATCGTGACAGCCCTAGTGCTGTTTCTTCAAGACTGAAGTGAAGTATTTGGGGCATGTGATATCCAATGAAGGGGTTTACTGACCCTGAGAAGATTGCTGTTGTAGCTTACTGGGCTCAACCAAAAGATGTATCTGCACTGAGTTCTACCAGAAAGACTCGGGAAGCAAAATGACGTTACAAAGCATACATTTATTAAAAGCCAAGCAAGCAAGTATTGTGCTATAAACTACTTTGGCATTGGCCCCGTCCATAGCTCGTAATCTGAGGGTAATGGGTAATTTCCTGCCTGATGCCAATGCGAAGCCAGGAGCACAGCCGACCCCCTGAGAGTTATGGGAAGGGACCATCCTGGTGGTGGTGAGGAGAATGGAGGTGAATGATGCGTCAGCATCTGCAAACTCAGACATGTGTAAGTACCGATCTTTTATATTATGAGTATTAGAACACGATTGGTTAGATGAGAGGGTAATAAGTGACATAACAATTGAGTCTTCCTGGCAGAATTTATGCTAACGCTTTCATATCCTTTTTATTGTTCACCAGTTATTACAGACTATTATATTAAGGACTTCTCTGTGATTGCAGCTCCCCTATATCTTTTGATCGGAGGACTATGAAGCAAGGATAAAAAGGGTGTGCATAGACCAGCCAGTAATGCTA
Source organism: Semotilus atromaculatus (assembly GCA_031834385.1). Taxonomy (NCBI): domain Eukaryota; kingdom Metazoa; phylum Chordata; class Actinopteri; order Cypriniformes; family Leuciscidae; genus Semotilus; species Semotilus atromaculatus. The sequence continues at coordinate 22,773,243 of JAULUF010000010.1, forward strand.
GGATGGAAGCCTGTGAAAAGAGTTTTCAGGATCTGAAAGTGTGTTTAGGCCAACACAGGAATAATGGTCATGTACATTTTTCATTAACTTTCATTTTGGAGGTGGATGCTAGCCAGGACGGACTGGAAACGGGGTTGTCTCAAGAGAAGGAAGGGAAAGTAAGGCCCCTTGCCTATGCAAGCAGAAAACTTAGTCGGACGGAGAAGAGGATGCCAAATTACAGCTCCATGAACCTGGAGTTTCTCCCTCTGAAATGGGCAATGAAAGAGAAATTACAAGAATATTTACTGGGCCATTACTGCAAAGCTTGGAGCAATAGAGTTATAGTGGGTTGCAGAATTGGAAGCTTTTGATTATACTATCTGAAATATGATTCAGAGCGGGCCAATAGACATGCAGTTTCCCTTTCAAGACAACAACCTTCTGATGGGGTATCCATTGTGGATCAGGTTCTTCCAGGAAACCAATTTCTGAGAATTCCGTGTTCAGTCTAATAGCAGAGTAGCACGCAGAGTTGTTTTCATTCCACCTTTGGGTTACGGCAGAGGTAGGTGTGTGCGTCTTTGATTATGTTTGTGGGTCAATATATAATTGAGGGAGTTTTCATGTCCATGAGATTTATCTCGCAAACATGCTTATTAAAATAAAAATTTAAAAGTCTTCCATGTTCTTCATGATCTTGTCTTTACAAATTAACTATGGAAATAATCATTTATTTATAAAAATGTACTAGATATCCCTAAAATGTCAACTAAATAACCGTCCGAAATGAATTACAACCACAATCTCATTACCTAAAAAAAAAACATTTTAAAAACTTACTCAAAAACAGTTTTAATTATATTATTTACATTAAGTTGAGGTAATTGTAAACAATGTGTCTTTTTGGGCAATATGTCACATTTTCAATAGAAATTTACAAATTGAATACGTGTCCGAGAAGTTGCTGTCATCCTCCTGAAGAGAAAACTAGCAAGACTCCAAGGTATGTTCTCCCTCCACATTTTCAGTTATTTCACCTAAAGTAGTGCTTGGGGCAAATGTGCACTTATCATATGTCAACAATGTTACTACAATGAATTCATAAATAACTTTGAATTTCAATTTTACTCCGTTGTACATATAATATTCAGAAGAACCTCTCTGTAAAATGCCATGTAGTGTCTGGTGCTAGGCAACCATTTTGATTTTATCCCTAAAAACAGCAAAAATGTCAACTAGGTTACCAGTCACCTATGTTACTCTGCAAAGGTAACTTAGTTGACCAAGAGTAACATAGTTGACATTCATGACTAGGGGTGTGCCGGTTTCAGAATTGGTGATGACGGTTATGATGTGAGTTAAATGTGACGGTTCGTAACATAACCGTCATTGTCCGGGGGGGGGTTGTTATAGGACAACTTAGTTTGAATAAACGAGCAGGCACTGATTAGCTACTTGCTCTACGTTTATTTAAAATTAACAGCAAGACAACTAGCAGTGAACGTGCTTTCCATTAAATTAAACACGCACACTAAACAAATCCTTAAAAAAATAAATAAAAAAAACTATTCTGGTGGATGCGTTGGTGACGCGTTCATGTGGCGCTGCCAGTAAAGCACCTACAATCTGTCACAAAGAACCGGCAAAAATAATGATTATGAATATGTAAAATATAGCAAGGAGATATTGTAATTGTTTATTAATAAACAAGTGTTTTCTTTGTCAGTATCTGAAAAGATGAAGGTGACGACGATGCTGACTCGCGATCTTCGCAGTAGTGAACGCGCCAGAGAAAAATGCACATTTACATAAGCAGAGAGCAGTCTGTAGTCTGTTTTCATTCGTTTTGAATTGTTCTGTTTAAAAGTAGACCTGTCTGTGACTGTGAGGCGAGTAGGCGACCTTATACGCCGAGTTTCGGTTCATTTACGAGATGAGCTCCAGTTCACGAGCCGGCGCCTCTGTTTCGTGATTATCTATCGTCTGCTATATTTATCTTTTATTACTTCTTATTTATTAAATCCAGGCAAATGGTTGATGAAACATTGATTAAAATTAAGATACAATTAATATAAAACGAAATTCGTTTTAAAGAAAGGTTTTGTGCTTTCTGTTTGATGCCTCTGTGAAAGTTTTAAAGCATCTTTTTAGTGCCGCTTTCAGAGCGCTCACGTCCATAACATTGTTTTTTCCTCATAAATGCGAACACGAAAAATTAAATAAAATGAATATTTTATGTTCTGTGGATACTACAGTTTATCATAATTTGTATTCTGAATACCTAACGCCGGTACAAGTATTCCGTTACTCCCCAACACTGATAGTGTAACCTTATCTGTAATATATTTTAATAACACGGTTTTGGCGGTTATAGAGTTCTAATGACGGTGTTCAACTATAACCGTCGGTCTCACGGTTATATCATAACCGTCACACCCCTATTCATGACATTTTCTTATAGTTTTCAGGAGTTCATTTAATATTCTAATTGTACAGTAACTATAAAATACTTTGCAATAAATATTATAAAAGTAAACTTGTTTTCAGGCAAATGCCACGATTATCTGCTGCAGAAAAGCAGCGCCGTTACCGTGCACGGCGAGATGCTGATCCTGCAAAAAGGGAGGCATACTTGGCAAAAGGCCGGCAGAAATGGAGAGAAAAAAGGTGCATACTATAACCCCATATCAGAACAGAGTGAGAGGGAAAAACGTGCAAAGAGAAAGGCATGGAGAAGAGCCCAGGAACAGAGCAGACGCGGAAAGACACAGGCTTCTGCTATTGTTACCCCACCACTGAGTCCTGACAGCGAGGAACAACCAGTTCCACAACCAGGAAGGTTATGTAGAAAGAACCTCAAACAGAACTATGTAGGCAGGCTATGTAGAAAGTACCTCAAACAGAACAATAGCCGCTTTCCGACCAAGTAGTTACAGGAACTTAGTTATAGGAACTGTCCACTTCTAAACAGTTCTAAGAACTACTCTCCCCCAAACTCGGTTTTGCTGTTTGCGTTCGCACTGGCCAAGTGACCATAGGAACTGGTAGGAGGGGTAAGGGAGTGACGTAAGCACGGCGGCGGCGCCACACAACAACAAACCAGCACGGAGGAGGCTATCGCAATGTTCCTGTTCTGCCTTGCCGGGACCTTATTAACGGAGTACGAACGGCGGCATTTAAAGACTATGCTTGAGTTCTGTACAGAGAAACACAGAAGACGAAGGCTCCAGCGTAAAATGATCTTAAGTAATATGATGGAAGAAGATAGAAGAGCAGAGCGCAGGAGGCAAACAAAACGACGGGTAAGTTTAGCTAGCATTAGCAATTAGCTGGTTGAATGCATTATGTTTGTCTTAAGTTATGAGTTAGCATAGCCTACATAGGCGAAGTGCAACAGACAGTGAATAAAATGTGTTGACAGTGGGCGTGACTTATAAGTTAAACCAATCAACGTAGACCTAGGGAAAGGGAACTAAAAAAGTCCTCGCTCTAGACTAGGTACTGAAAGAGTTATAGGAACTACGGTCTGAGGAACTAAAAAATCCCCAACTTAGTCCGGTCGGAACACGCGAAAAAAAGAGTTATAGGAACGTTAGGTTCTAGGAACTGCAAAAGTCCCTCCGGTCCGAAAGCGGCTAATGTCTCATGAAAAAGTACTTGTTAGATTATAATGTTAGATTAAAATGCAAAATTACATGGTGGCATGGTGACAACCTGCAATGTTAAAAAATAATTAAAAAATGTCTTCATGTAATTTCAGACAGAGAATACAAGGAAGAAGGACTAGAAGAAGACGGTACCAGAAAATATACATTGAGAATCACAAACTCAAGGAAAAGCTTAAAGCTCAAACAAAAACATCAGACAAATACCGTAAGCGATATGAACGGCTGCTGTGCAGTGTTGACTCTCCTAGGAAAAGAACAAAAAGGATGCTTGGAACAAGTCCAGTCAGTAATGATGTGCAGAGAACTCTTGTCTATCTTCATGCACTTGTGAAAAGCCTCAAGCAAAAATTTCAGTGTGCAGCAAAAGAAAAGACCAGGAACCTAATTGCCAGAATCGTATCTGGAAAAATATTGAAAAAATACAGGTTCCAGAAAATCATTCATGACACACTGGGTGTCTCAGCCAAACGATTCTGCAAGAATGTGAACACAAATGGGGACGAAATAGCCTGTTTTGCCAGGAAGAAATACATATCCACACACTCAAAACTGCAAGACCAGGTTGTTGCCTTTTACACCAGGGATGAAGTAAGTCGTTCAACAGCAGGTAAAAAGCAGACCGTAACAAAGGGAAAAGTAAAAAAGCAGAAGCGGTTTATGACTGACACCATGAAAAACCTCCATAGGAAATTCCTGCTGGAAAACGTCTCTAGCAAACTTTCCTATACACTCTTCTGCCAAATGCGCCCATACTGGGTAGTCCATCGTGTCTATGTAAGGTGCATGAAAACTTGGAATTTGTCGTGGAGAAACTTTGTGGACTTAAACTTCTGGAGAGAACAGAGTTGGAATCTCTTGCTGAGGAAACTTGTTGTAATCCAACATTTAAGCCATGCATGTATGCGGAATGCAAGAACTGCAAACTACAAGACCTCAAGATTCAGTCTGTCTATGATGGTCAAACCCAAGTTTCTTGTGTGCAGTGGACAACTGAAACTGTCCTCAGAGAGAAGAAAAGTGGTGACAGCAAAGAAAAGTTGCCTGTGAATATCACAGTGAAGAGGGAAATGGAGAGTTCTTTGGAGGACCTGATTGAGACTTTTCAGAAACAACTCAAAAAGTTCAAAAGACACTTGTTCAACATCAAGACCCAGTTTAACTACTACAGGGAATTGAAAAAGAACATGAAGAGTAATGAATGCCTCATACACATTGATTTCTCTAGCTGTGTCCCAATGTGAAGGCTGCATCCTCCGAAGGCCGCAGACTTCGAAGGATGCAGCCTACTCGTCCTTCGAAGGACGCACCATGTAGCCTTCAGTTCTAATTGCGCATCCAGGTGTTCCCGATTACCGCTCCTGGCGCCAAGCAACGGTGCGAGAGTACAGCTGCCATCCTGATCAATCATTTGTTATAATTGAGTAAACAGCTATGGAGCCAGAATTGGCTATTGTCATTTTTATGTTTTATATTTTACTGGAGGACATGGTGGACACTTTAAACTGTTCAAGTATTGGGAGTTAATTTACGTAAATAATGTAATGAAATATGAAAAGAAATGAAAACATACATATATATATATATATATATATATATATATATATATATATATATATATGTGCCTATGTATGTTTTCATTTCATATATATATATATGCCTATGTACGTTTTCATTTCTTTTCATATTTCATTGAAAATGAAATATAAACACACACGTGTGTGGTTCAAGCTGTATTCTTTTTATTATGTACATAAATGGACCATGGTGAATATATTTACGGTGCAGGCAGGGCCGGATTAACCATTAGGGCAACTGGGCACTTGCCCAGGGGCACCGGACATCTAAGGGGCCCTGGGCACCGTCAAATATTATGTTAGTTAAAATCTCCTGGAACCTAGAGCGAGCGAGCGAGCAAGAGCGTGCATGCGAGACCGAGACTGTGCTCCAAACCGTGTAGCGCGCGAACGGCAGAGAGGGAGAGGGAGCGAGAGACCTTGCGTAATTGGCCTGTTTCGGTAAGTCAACCAATGAAATGTCAGTGTGGCTTTTTATCATGAAGCACGCTGTGACTTGTTCCTAAGTGATTTAGGCCTATATAATGCATTTTACTTCGAATAATCTAAATGTTGACTTTCAAAAGTAGGCGCGCCAAGAAGGCTATTCGCTGTAGACTATTTTGGTTCATTTTTTTGTGTGAGCCAGAAAGATGTTTAAGGAGAATGAGACGCGCTAAAGCAGCCCATCATGTTATTTTCTTTATTTTTCAAAGCCATGACATTTTGTAATTTTAATTTTACTTTTTCGAATGGTAGAGTAGCTATTAAACGTTAGAGTATTAAGTTATTTCCTATCCTGAGCAACAAATCCGAGTGACGGCGCCGGTGCATCGCTCGCTCACACACCATATTCTGAGTTCACTTCTGGCATGGCTAACTTGACATCACAGCCTGTTCATTATTACAATAAAACACAATCAACCAAACATATAAAAAGTTATTCTGCTTAATTTAATTGGTCTGTTGTACAATATAAAGGCAGCGCCGCCTGCTTACTGTTATTCCAAACTCATCTCCCTTGCTGTGAAGATGCTGATTTAGCATACGTGTTGTGTATATTGGGACTGACTGAAATGTTCCAAATGTTACTTGCAAATATGGAAACTTTGAACCGAATGAGAGATGCGCAAAACCAACGTCGGTACAGTTTCAGTTTCGATTCAAATAAATTCGTTTAGGCATGGCGTTTAAAACTAAATGTTGTTTATAATAAAGGGCACAATAGGCTATTTTTGAATAGGCTATCATTCATTTTAGGATTTGACATAGGCTACAGTAGAGGGAAGCAAAATACACATAGAATAATATGTTATTAATAATGTTTATAATGTTAATGTTGTGTTTTAATTACCGGTCTTTTATTCTACGGTATTTCCGAATGGGCTATTAATAAAATGCGTTTTTTACAACGATGTGACGTGCGTGTTTCCCTCTCTCAACATGACCCGGGGAGCTTGAGATATAAATTATAATACATTTTTATAAAACATTTTTTATAAAACATAAGGCCAACATCATACAACTCAGAAGAGTATGTATTTTAATATCTTATCATCACTGAGGCTATTGTATACATTTCACTGAGCCATGCAGAAGCCTGATTTATTAGTATAGAAGTGCTATGCTCTTGGTGATAGCGACTTTTGTTACTTTTTGCCATTGTTGCTTTGGTGGGGGGGCCCTTGAGTCTTGTTGCCCAGGGCACAGGAAATTGTTAATCCGACCCTGGGTGCAGGTTTTCAACCCCGTAATACGGAGCCCGGGAAGTCTTCTGTGGGGAAAAAAACAATGCGAAGGTTTTTTTAATCCGTTACCATTAGTTTATAAACTGTAGGCTACTCACGAATTATTAAACTGTTCCCTCGGTTTAACAAATCGTGCACACGGATTAAACCGTAGCCTATACGAGTTAATCCGCGCTCTCAGAATTTGCAATCTGTAGGCCTACCCAAAAATTCATAAACCTTGCCCACGCTTTCACAATCCGTTCCCACGGGTTTGTAAACTCTACTCACGGATTTGTGGCCTCTCCCCCAGTCTGTGCCGACCAGACCACCCGTTTAGGTGCGGGATATATTTCATTATGTTTAAACTTAATTTTTTAAAATGGATAATTTCTTGAATTTTCTTTAAAAAAACGACATTTAGGCTACTTGTATCTTTAAAGTCCTTTTTTTGGGGAGGAAAAAGCTCAGTATTATAGAATAAGCAAAAAAAAAAAAAAAAAAGATTTCACATAGCCTATAAAAAAAGAAATATTACCTAACACAAACACAAGATTATATAAAAATAAAACATTCATAAATTATTTTATGATTAACATATTACTGTCTTCAGTGAACTCATTTATAGTTATAGCCTAAACGCAAATGATAATAATATTATTATTATTACATTTAGGCTACATATTTAGAAGGCGCTTTTATCCAAAAAAGGAACAAGCAATTCGTCAAATGTCAGTCATAATACAGGTTAGACAATAATAATACAGGGCTAAGATTATCACAAATAAAAACAATATTTTGACCCATATTGGAGCATTGCGGAGGCACGGGCGCGAACACTTGCATTTTCCTATCAACAGTGGAAACAACTTAAAATAGGTTACTCTATCATTTCTGGTCATACAGAAAAGAATAATAGGCTACATCATTTGCAACTACTTTTATTTGTCCAAACTAACAAGAAAACGTTGTGCTTTTGTAAAATAAAATAAAACAATCAGGCGCGCTTTCATGATCTCCGTGAACTGGTTGAACTCATAAATGAACTGAAACAAAATATAGGCTACATATAAAGCTTGAAATGTCCACTTTTAAACGAACAATTAAAATAGCTCGTTATTTTTCAGACACATTTATTATCATTAGCTTATAAATCATCTCTCTGTATGGGAGCTCATTCAGCACTGCGGGAAAAATATAATTTCCAGGTTCTAATTTGGCCTTAGAAAACCAGTAAAATCGATTTTTTTTTTCATATTAATTTGTGAGTATTTTACATGTTTAATAAAGGGGCAAAAAGTCATAAACAATTTTTATTTTTTAGCGCAGCAAATTTGTGTAGCCAGTTCAAATTCAAATTTTGGTGTCCAACTTTGAGTTTTAAAAATAGCTACAACAACCGTTCGTTTTTGTTTTTCAATTACGGGTTAAAAACGAAAAACGAATGGACGCAAAAGTAGGCTATGGACCTTATTAAATATTTCAAATGGCCTAATGTAGGCTATTTGTAGAAAACTTTGATAGTCTTGGGTCCGTGCAAATTTGCGTCCATTCGTGTTTCCTTATATACATATAAAACGAACTGTTGTTATATTTTTAAAACGCAAAAGTTGAAAATTTGAATTTGAACTGTAGGCTACACACCAAATGCTTCACTAAAAATGCTGTCGTCACCGGCGCGCAATGACTTATGGGGTAGGATCAGGGTAGGATAGGCCGCAAAGTGTCCATTTATGCATCCTTCCTTTCACGGGGAAACGAAGGGTGCATTTGGCGTCGCTTTTGAATCAGGGTAGCCTTCGTCGCGCCGCGATGACGCAACCGGCCTTCGAATACGGCCTTCGAAGGATGCGGAATTGAATTGGGACAGCCTTCATCGCGACGCGGTGACGCAATCGGCCTTCAAATGCGGCCTTCGAAGATGCAGCCTTTGAATTGGGACAGCCTTCGTCGCGCCGCTGTGACGCAATCGGCCTTCAAATGCGGCCAATCGGCCTTCAAATACGGCCTTCGGAGGATGCAGCCTTTACATTGGGACACAGCTTCTGAAAACTACTCTTGCAAGTTTCACAAAGAGATTCAAGCTGTCCATTTTGCCTCTTCTCATCAACAAGCAAATCTTCATACAGGGGTCCTCTACATTGGTGGTGAGGATGACCACTTGTGCTTCTCAACAATTTCGCCATGCAAACAAAAGGGTCCACCTGCCATATGGGCACACCTCTCCCCAGTACTTAACCATCTCAAGGAAACATGCCCAACACTGTCAATTATCCACTTTTTCAGTGATGGTCCCTGCTCACAATATAGGCAGAAGGGCAACTTTTACATGTTGACAACTGAATTGTACAACTGCGGGCACTTGGAACTTTTTTGAGGCCAGCCACGGAAAGGGTGCCCCCAATGGGGTAGGAGGCCTTCTGAAGAGAACAGCTGACAGATTGGTGAGCCAAGGTGAAGACATTTCCACTGCTAAACATCTTTTCAATGCATTGGTAAACACCAATACAGCTGTCAAGATCTTCTACATTGAAGAGGCTACAGTGGAAAAGGCCATACAGCAGATGCCACAACGACTCCCTGCTGTACCATGCACTATGCGGATTCACCAGGTCATCACGCAAGCACCAGGGAAACTGACATACCGTGATGTGAGCTGCCTGTGTTCAACAAGGCAGATTCTGCAATGTCAGTGTTACCAAGCTCAGGCCTTCGACTTCAAAGTCAACTCTGCTGTTTCTGCATTGCACCAAGAACAACCAGAACTTGAAGTACAGTGGGATAGAGATGACATTGTTGGTCAGTGGTGTGTCATCAGATATGACGATGAGGTTTACCCTGGAACCATTGTTGAAGTGAGTGAGACACATGTTCATGTTAAGTGCATGCACAGAGTGGGACACAATCGTTACTACTGGCCAATGCGAGAGGATGCGCTCTGGTATCCATTTGAGGATGTGCTCAGGTTGATTCCGGCCTCACAGCACGTGACAGCACGTCATGTTGAAATAAGAGATGTGTGGGAAGATATTGCCAAATCATATTTTCATGGCTAAGGACATGCACACACACACACGCTAACAAACACGTGGCACAAGCACACGGTCAAGCACACACACATATAGACACCAGACGTGTATAGTCCAGGTGCCAGAAAGTAAAAATCCTGCCATGTTTTTGGATCTGCCTCTACATCTAGAACAGTGGAATTTTTGTGTAAATGCTGTTTTTGATACTTTTGTTGTTGTTGTTTTCTATGTTAGGATCTCTTGCTTATGATATATGTGCTTGTTAACCCCTTAAAGTTGTGATTGATCCTTGTAAACTGATGTGCGTCTGTATTTCTCCTTTGTCATGAAATATTCAACAGGTCTTGATTAAATGCAATAAAAGATTAGCTAACATATAATAATTTATATCGTTTATGATTGTTTTTGTTAAATACATCATCCTACTTTGTCATGTCCAGTCAACTATGTTACTTTTGTCAACTATGATACTGGGCTGTCAATTAAGTTACCATTATGTTTTTTTTTAAATATATGTATTTCAGTGGTTCTCTAATCTCCAAGTAAATATTTAGAAACTGAGTAGCTGTCAAATATATACCTCAGCATAATTTCATCAAGAAAATTATCATGAATCAAGCAGTTTGGAAACAAAATATACAGACCGGTTACTTCAGTACTTGAAATTTGGGGTTTCAATTGAACAAAATATGTATTTTCTTAATTAACTGGGTATTTTAATTGAAAGGGTAGGTAAATAGACACATTCTTCCAAGAGTAATGATTTTTTTAAATGTCTGCTGTAGGAGCCAAATGTGTGTATCTTTTATTTGGGCCACTAGATGGTGCTGTAGATTCATATATATATATATATATATATATGTGAGGGGTCAACAGGTAGTTGGGAGGTGTTGACTCCGGAAGGGCAAACAAGTTTTTGACCGCAACGGCGGAGTTTGACAAATGCTGTTGTCGTGTTAAGTTCTCGGAATCCTCGTGCTTGTGGACCTTGTGTACTGTGCATCTGTGTGGAGGACAATAAAAATGGTAATATTGCAACGAGGACGATGTCTCTGGATCTAACTTACACGTAACAACAGGTTTAACATTAGCCGCCTGGCGTGTCATAACAAGTAGCTACGGGACAACAACTCTAGCACAGTATTAGACTGGCTATTATACTGTCAAAAACTTGCCTTTTTTGGACTTTGTTTGAACTTTGATGCCTTGGGAACGGAGCGGCGAAGACGTCGTTGGACGACAGTGTGGCACAATGTGAGGTGTCTGCTAGCTGGGCTAGCGCTACTGAGCTGGGTATCGAGGGCTGTGGACCGTGGCAGCCGAGTCGTCGACCGGGGGCGCTGGGGCACCGCAGCCGGAGGAGCCAAGCTGGAGCACCACGGAGACTCTTCACGTGTCAGGTTAGACGACTGTGAATTACAGTAAAGGCACCCAACAAGGTATGTGTAGCGCTACACCTTTTGATGGCCAATTGTGTGCACACATTAAATCCAATGCATTGGTATTTGCGATTTAAGGCATTTTGAAGGTAAATTTGAGTGTTGCCCTTTTTCGTTTGAGGCACATAAGTGACTTTATTTGGCGTTGTGCTGACCGCAAGTGAACTCTCATTGCGACGCACGTTACTGACTGGCTATGCGTAATGGAATCACGCACTGTGGAAATAGAGAACAATACTGAGACTGAACAGATGGCGTGTGGTGGGGAAACTCAAAAACGCACTGTTAAGGTAACAGAAAAGGCCTTGATTGAAAAAATTGATAAACTGCAAAAGTGCAAAACGAACGAAAGTTAAAATTAAACAAAATGGGTAAAATAAGACATGAGATTCATGGGTTAATGTCTAAAGGTGATAACTCAAATGTATTGAGTACTGTTGAGGTGTTAAAAAGGGTATGTGATGATGCCAAATATTTGCATAAGTCTTTGTTGGAGTTTTTGCCATGTGATGAAAAAGAGAAGCATGAAATATGGTTTAAAGCCAAAATGATTCCCAATGATGAGTGTATCTTTAGTGTGAATAAGTGGCTCTCTCAAACTGAAACAAACAAAAATGATGATGGTATTGATGATGATATAAGTCCTCACGACAGTGTGTCAAATCTTGGCAGTAGACAGTCACAAAAAAGCATCAAATCCAGCACCATTTCATCTGTTAAGCTAAAAGCAGCAGCTAAAAGGGCCTCAGTATTGGCACATATGAGAGCCATTGAAGAAAGACATGCTATAGAAGAAGAGGAGGAGAAGCTGAGAAGGAAGGAGCTGCTGGCACTGAAGACCGAGTTGGCAGAATGTGATTATCAGATGGAAATATATAACTCTATGCTGGAGTCTACTTCACAAACAAAGTTAACTGGAATTAGCTCATGTTATAAAGGGAGATCAAAGGAGGAAGGATTGGTAAAAGAACTTAATCCCACTGTCAAAGAGTTTATACCTGAAAATGTTGTTGAAATTCAAATAATTAAAAATGACAATAAAATTAAATCGCAGCAACGAAACAAACCAAAGGTGGCATTAATGGAAACCAGACCTGTGGATGTCAGACCAAAGAAAACTGTGACAACAACACCCCTTGTGGTTGAACAATGTAAACCCAGTGGAATCAAACTGCAAAGGGAGCATTATACACACAATGAGAACATAACTCAATCAACAACCAGTCTACAGTTACCTGGTGAATTTCTTACCATCATGAATAGACAAACTGAAATCACAGCAGCCTTGGTAAAGCAGCAGCAGTCAATGACTTTACCATCACGTGACATTCCTGTATTTGATGGCGATCCTCTGCAATACAGAGCCTTTATTAAATCATTTGAACAAGGAATGGAAATGAAAGCAACTCAAGCTGACAGTTTGTATTACCTGGAACAGTTTACTAGAGGCCAACCTCGTGAGCTGGTGCGCAGTTGCCAACATATGGACCCGGATCATGGCTACACAGTAGCAAAGACTTTGTTACAGGAACATTTTGGAAATCCGTACAAAGCTGCGACTGCGTATATTAACAAGGCCCTTTCTTGGCCAAAGATAAGAACTGAGGACACAAGTGCACTGCAGAGTTATTCCCTATTTCTGCGTGGTTGTTGCAATGTGATGAACGAGCTGGAAAATGTGCAAGAGCTCGACATGCCTGTGAACATGAGAGCAATCCTTGCAAAACTTCCATATAAACTACGGGAGCGCTGGAGAAGTAAAGCCCATGATATTATGGAGATAACTGGATATAGGGCTGGATTCAGTGATATGGTTGCATTTATCGAGCGTCATGTCAAGATCTTGTTAGAACCGTTTTTCGGTGACTTACAAGACTATAATTTAAGTACAACACTTCTTAGTCCGCATCAGCAAAGGCCACAAGTGGTACCAAGATTAAAAGAAATGTTGTGGCCAGCACTGTAACATCTGTGAGTGCTCCTGAAGAATCCAAACAGACCTATGCTGCAATAGAAGGAAATGAAGATGAGCCTTCTGTTTGTTGCTCACAAATTCACACATTAGGGGATTGCAAACTATTTGAAAGAAAACCGCACAAAGACAAAATGTTTCTGTTAAAGAGAAGAGGAGTGTGTTTTGGCTGTCTGCAAAAGGGCCACATCAGCCGGAATTGTGTGGAACGATTAACGTGAAATTTGCAATAAATACATACAATAGTGTTGCACATAAAACGACAAATGGTTCCCTCTGAGCATGGAGCAGAAGCACCAGAACCCCTGCCAGTTTCACCCACAATATGTGGCCATACATGGGCCGGAAAGGATCGTGGCATGCTGTCAGTGCTCCCTAAAAATCAAGGCAGTGAAAGGTCATCGTATCTAGGGCTGTCACTTTTGTGAAAAAATCCTGTTCGATTTTTGAGACATAAGTGTTGATTGAATCGATTGTAAAATTGATTTTCCATGTCTAAAGACGTTTCCATTTTCAACACTAAATATAGGCAAATCCACGGACAAATAACAGGCATTATTATAACGAGCGTAAAGAGGGCGCACAAGTCAGAAATATTTCTGATGATTTATTGGCGTGAACTTTCGTGCAGAATGACAAACAGGAGTGCAACCGTCAGGGATTGAAATTAACACCCGCTAAAATGAACTTTGGCGGGTAACGCTGTCAAATCACGAGTGTTTCTATGTTTACTCACTTTGCTGGGGAAGTTCGTGTAGCCAAAGCTGCGTGGATTTAGCGCAAATACGCAACTCGTGAGTCTTGATATATTAAATACGAGATTCGTAAATTTTGGGGCATCTCGCCCGGGGGACGGGTAGGGTTAGGATTAGGGTTAGGTTAGGGTTAGTTTTAGACCTAAGTTTAGACCTAGATTCGCTAGCTAGTTCCGTGCCTGCCTGTGTGCGCTATTGTGCGCGCTGACCCTGGTCAACGAGAACCCGCATGAGAGATGTGACGCAGGACGTAACCCCGCCCCCTGGGCGAGATGCCCCAAAATGTATGAGTCCCTATTAAATACAGCGTATTGCGCAGAACCTGTGCATTTCTGGCTTGCTTGAACACACACGTCACTAAGCAACAAATAACGGCGCGCTTGTTCACTTGCATTGAAGTATTGTGAATATTAAAATGCATTTGGTTAACAGAAAAGACATTGTTATTTTCTAATATCCTAACTTACATGTTCTGTGTACTGTATTGATCTGTCCACTAGTGTTGTAGTTCTCGAGACCGGTCTCGAGACCACTTTTTGATGGTCTCGGTCTCGTCTCGGACTCAACCGCATTTGGTTACGGTCTTGTCTCGGTCTCGGACATGAGGACTCGCGTTTTTTTTTCAAGACCAGTCAAGACCATAACTGTGGAAATATCACTAAATTGCCAGTATATTGTCTAATTTTTTTGTTAACATCCTTGCTTTTATTGGATGTAAAACGATCGATGAGTAGCCTAATGTAGACGAACTGCTGCGCGTGTGACAGAGAGAGAGAGAGAGAGAGAGAGAGAGAGAGAGAGAGAGAGAGAGAGAGCGAGAGAGCGCCCCGGTCGCGCGCGCGTGCACTCTTTCTCTTCTGAGCCAGGCGAAAGTATAACCGTTCACCGTCTCCTAAGCGCTGTCTGTCTTGCATGGCACATATTAATAAAAATAAATCGACACGATGGTAAAAGGTTGGAAGACCATAGTTTCATGTGGAGCATTCGGATATTTTTTCCTGAATTACCGCTGGTTGTGAATTGTGCTAAAATACGTTTAAAAAAGGATTGTTGTAGGTTTAAAAACAACATAACTTTATGTATTGTATTATAAAAGGCGGAGAAAAGTAAAGACTTTAGTGATGAACAATGAATAATTGTTTTGCATTCTGTACAAAATGATGGCAGTCACCCAGGAGTATTGAATAAAGATGGTTACGTTTATTTAAACTTTGAGTGTTAATAAAAAGTTTTATATAATTTTTTAATAGTGTTTAATAGAATGTGGATCTTTCAGATCAATTTGAGAAGCTCTTTTGATCATGTTTCACAATTTTTTTGTGTCATAGTGTGGGGCGCTGGTCTTGGTCTCGGTCTCGCCCTCCCACGGTCTTGGTCTCGACTTGGTCTCGGCCCCTAAAAGTCTTGGTCTTGTCTCGGTCTCGATACACTCTGGTCTTGGTCTTGTCTTGGTCTCGGGTTAGGTGGTCTTGACTACAACACTACTGTCCACCTAAAACACATTTTTGGTAAAAAAAAAGGAAGAAACGAAAAAGGACGTTAAAATCGATTCCCTATTTTCGTTTTCGAAACTTCGTGTTGGTTGGTCCGATCGATTGTGCAATCGATTTTCGAACGTAAAGTGACAGCCCTAATCGTATCATTCAAACATATGCGTTCTTGGATCCAGGTAGCACCGGTACATTTTGTTCTGAACGGCTGATGCACGAACTGAACCTCACTGGAAAACGAACACAAGTCCTGCTTCGAACAATGGGTCAATCTAAACCGAGTTCAGCATTTTCAATTTAATCTTGAGGTGGCCGGGCTGGAGAGTAACACATTCTATCCTCTGCCAGAAGTCATCACACAGAAACAAATGCCTGTCACTAGGGACGACATGATAACATCTGAAAACCTAATAAAGTGGCCGTATTTAACAGAGGTTTACATGCCATCCATTTAGTCTGAGATTGACCTGTTGATTGGTGATAATGACCCCAAGTTACTGGAACCCTGGGAGGTCATCAACAGCCAAGAAAATGGTCCATACGCTGTCAGAACTGTTCTCGGCTGGGTGGTCAATGGTCAATTAGATGACAATGATGAGCAGGAAGTCTCATCGATAACAGTGAATAGAATATCAGTGACCAAGCTGGAGGAACTGCTCAAGAACCATTATAACCATGATTTCTGTGAGAACCCAACCAACAAACAGGAAATGTCCAGAGAAGATCTAAAGTTTCTCAGCATTATGGACACATCTGCAGTAATGCAGGAAGGAAAGTACTGTCTGAACCCACCTTTTAAAAGGATGGATGTCGGTTTACCAAATAATCTTGTTGTGGCCAAACAAAGAATACAAAGCCTTAGAAAGCGATTTAAATTCAACCAGCACTTTCACCAGGAGTACGTAGAGTACATGAACAACGTCATCTCTTGCTGCTATGCAGAGCGGGTACCTGAACATCTGTTACATGGTAACGAGGGAAGAATTTGGTATATCCCTCACCATGGAGTCCATCACCCTAGAAAAGGAGCACTACGTGTGTTTGATTGTGCTGCAACATTTAAGGGAGTGTCTCTGAACAGTGAGTTATTGCCAGGGCCCAATCTCACGAGCACACTTCTGGGCGTCCTCATGAGGTTCAGACAGGAACCAATAGCCATCATGCACTGTAAAAAAAAATAGTTGGATTAACTTAAAGTAAGTTACCTGGTTGCCTTAAAATTTTGAGTTCATTGAAATTAAACATTTGAGTTAATACAACAAAGGAGATTGGTTTAATAAATAGAAACTCAAAATATTATGTTGTCTGAACTACATTATCTAAATTGATTTGACAAAATATAAAACGTTGTGAAAACAAATCATCAAAATTCATTTTTACAGTGTGGGAGATATTAGAGCCATGTTTTATCAGGTGCGTGTGCCTGAAGATGACAGAGACTTCCTCCGCTTTCTCTGGTGGCCAGAAGGAGGCAATACACAAGAACCAGTGCCTTACAGGATGATGGTATATTTGTTTGGAGCAGTGTCATCTCCAAGCTGTGCAGCCTATGCCTTATGCCTGGTTCAGATTACACGATTTTAGCCCGATTTTGGCACGATCCGTTTGACGTAGGGTGTCGTGGGGATTCGTAAACGACAACGGGCGTCGGGACGCAAGATTCGATTGTATCATCTCGTATAGTGTGTCATAGTGGGCGACAACCTACGTCGCGTCTGCGATGCTTCACGACATCACGACAAAAAGACTAGCATGTTGAATTTTTTTAACGGTCGTCCACGACGGGTTCCGTCACATGTATGAGGTTTTAACAGTCTGTTTTTGTAATATGTTATCGTTGTGGCAAGCTAGCAACATTATTTTACTTGTACTGCTGGCTAAAAGTAATATATAAGAAAACAATATTTTACCTCAAGTTCTCTTTGGAGGATTGACAGGCCATACTCTCCTCTTC
The DNA here is from genome assembly GCA_031834385.1 of Semotilus atromaculatus. Taxonomy (NCBI): domain Eukaryota; kingdom Metazoa; phylum Chordata; class Actinopteri; order Cypriniformes; family Leuciscidae; genus Semotilus; species Semotilus atromaculatus. The sequence goes on from JAULUF010000010.1 coordinate 22,790,812, forward strand.
GAGCAATCCAGGAACGTGTCCATAGTCGGGTTTTCTTTCTTTTTTTAAGTTTTTCTGAACACAGGACAGCCAATACAACACTCACCGCTTCATCCATTGTTTGTTTACGTTCGTTTCCGGAAGTCACTCGCTACTGGTGCTACACGATGACTGGTCAGGAAGCAATGTGTAGTCTGACATGTTTCTTGTCCACGACACGACAAGATTTTAGGATTCAAAATCGCGTAATGTGACACAGTGACTATCGTAACAGACAAAAAAATCGTGTAATCTGAACCAGGCGTTAAAGAGAACTGCCAAAGACAATCAGAATGAATTTCCAGCAGAGGTCACAGAAACGTGTCAACTTTTATGTTGATGATTGCCTAAAGAGTTCAGCTACAGACAAGGAGGCAATCAAGATGATAAATGATCTTGTTGCTCTGTGTGAAATGGGAGGCTTCACGTTGGAAAAATGGATAAGCAACAGTCGCGTTGTTCTGCAAGCCATCTCAGAAGAGCAAAGAGCTAAGGATTTAAAGATGTTAGATCTGGATATTGATAAGCTTCCAATGGAAAGAGCTCTGGGTCTCCAGTGGTGTGTGGAAAGTGATGCTTTCAAGTTTAAGATGGATCTGAAACATCAGGCCCTGACCAGGCGTGGAATGCTGTCCGTCAACAGATCTGTTTTTGACCCGTTGGGGTTCCTGGCGCCAGTGACATTGCAGGCAAAGATTATGCAGCAGGAACTGTGTAAAAGAGGCTACAGCTGGGATGATGCATTGCCTCAGGACATTTTACACCAATGGAAAAGGTGGCTGGAGGGGCTGACCCTGCTGGCTGCATTTAGTGTGGACTGGTACATAAAACCTGTCGGGTTTGGAGTCATAAAGCATGCACAATTAAAAAAAAATTCAGATGCCAGTGAAGCAGGCTATGGGACTGCTACGTACATTCGTATGACAAACCAGGAAGACATCATCCATGTTGCCTTTATCCTTGTCAAGGCTAGAGTAACACCATTGAAGACCATAACCATTCCACGGCTTGAGCTGTCTGCAGCCGTTCTAGCTGTAAAAATCGATGCTATGGTCAAGGCAGAGCTGAACATACGACTAGAAAATTCTGTGTTTTGGACTGATAGCACATCTGTGTTGAAGTACATTAATAATGAGGACAGGCGCTTTCACACATTTGTGGCTAACAGAGTTGCAACCATCAGAGAGTTGTCTGAGCCCACTCAATGGAAACATATCAGCACAAAGGAAAACCCAGCGGATTATGTGTCTAGAGGACTGAAGGTCTCAGAATTCCTGAAAACCAGTGCGTGGTGTTGTGGAAATTATCAATATTAAAGCTTGTTCTTGCTGCACAGCTTTAATGACAGACAGACTTCAGCAAATGTCCTTTGAATGCTCTTTATTACGGCCAGGAGTCCTCGAGCAGTTCTCAGAGAATCTCCTAAAAAGTAGCAATAAGCATGGCCGGAGGATCTCAGACAATTTCCATTGAGAATCCTGCCGAAAACACGGATACAACAGTTTTTATACAATAGAGAGGTACGGCATAATGACATTTAATTTGATTGGTCAGTCTCTTCTGTTACTGGGTGAATAATTTGTTTTAACGATTACTTCATTGATCACAAGTTCTAACATCTATCATCTGTCTAGTTTCATTTCCCATATTCATTTTTTATACACACAGTCTGCACAGTCAGGGGTTTGACACACATACATTCATCTAAAATACAGAACGTCTCAGAACATTGTTTCAGAGATTTAGCATGTTAAACAAGGTCAAATGTTCAAACATGGTTAGCTTAATATTCAGTTTAAATTTTCTACCACATTACCCTCTCTGGCCGTAATCAAACACGGCCATATTAAATTTAATTCTTCTAATCAATTGTCCATACCTGCATGACTTACCTGCTCCACCGAATCATCTCATTATAAGTCAGTGACTTTAATACCACCTGTTATCTCTAATAATTTTCATCAACATCTTTTACCCTAGTAGACCTTGAGTCAAGTTTCATCATCTTTTGCTAAATTTCGAATCACATTTATCTATTAGGCCTTAACATGCCAATACTGTTGTTAACTATTTTCCTTAAACATAATTTGTTAGCTTTCAATTCAAGCAGGCGATTGTTTTACTTAGTCAGATCTATTTAAGGATCTGTGTAATAAAATCTAGGTAGAGTCCCTATACTCTACAGAATTAAGAGATTTTCCTCTTTTCAATTTACATGTGCCTGAAATAATTTCAAATTAATCAGTAATTGTTCAAATCTCAACCCTATATCAATTCTCGGTCCTACAGTTTGATTGAACCAAATAAAACATCAATAAACATCACATTATTGCTTCTGGAAGAACATCACAGAACATCACATTATTGCTTCCTAGACAAGCAAAAGCATTGCGGAAAACATCAGTGATCCAATCTAAAACCCCCATCCTGTTGGTTTGTTCTTTGCCTGTTCATCCTAACACAGATCATCCCGCACCTTTGTCATATCGTCCAGTATTTTTTAGATGGATCTCCCATCCTCATAAGCTGGAATAAAAGTACAACATTCTTTCCCAAGTTTAACACAAACTCCCCTTCCTCCGCAAGAGTTCTAAAACCAATTTGGTGTCGGTTGCAAATTGGAATAATTCATAATGGATTCTATTAATCCAGTTCATTTAGTCAGTTACAGTATAATGGATAAGGAAAGCCTTCCAAAACTGAGATGTTTTGGCAATTACACAGCTTTCCTCATAACAAATTTAACCCATAGTGATTTTTGTCGGTGTCAGATGAGTAGTCATGATGAACAGGCAAACTTCCCTTCTCTTTCTACCCTGGTCACATCCTAGAGGAAATTCAAACAGAAACAGCAATATGATCAAAATCAACTTGAGCATATAATAACACACATGCTGCACTTGAACACTCTTTTTAACCACATTTGCTCCCAGGTGTGCTGGTCGTCGCGTTGGCCCCACTCACGTTCCATCTTCACCACGATAATTCTTTGCGAATTGTTGCGTGGTTTTTCCCCCGCTGGCAAGGGAGGTACGTTACTAGCACGTCCTTTTATCCCCCACTTCACGCTGTGCGTTGTCATTGGCGTCGGCGTTTGGGGTTGCTTAGGTCTCCTGGTTGGTGTAGTTTAAAGTTGAGATGCTTGCACAGAGGTGTCACCCCCCAGATAAGACCTTGTTTGTGGAGTGAGCCATTTCCTAGCTGCTTTGACCTGTTCAGGGAGACCTTAACTATTTTTGTTAGTGACAACATGTATTAACATAATCTGCTTGTCTCGCCGGTCGTCCTTTCTGATCAGACCTGTGAAATTTCATGATAAACAGTAACAAGACAATATTTTATACATTTGGAACAGAATAAGTTCTGTACGACAGGAATCCATCATGACATCATGTAAAAGGAAGAAGTTAAGTGTAGGGTGGACAGGGCAAGCTTGCTTGCTCTCTGCCTTCCCAAAGTTATACGCTGCGCATGTGTGACACTGTTTCTTTCTGTCACAACAATAACCCATCTCAGGATAGTTGCCAAAATCATCTATGGACATTATTTTATTGGGCATAAATTACCCTGTTAGTGACATCAGCAAAAAATATCCTGTACTTTCAAAAACATTGTAAGGGGTTAAAATTTCCATTCATTCACATTCACACACTTTCACACACACACCCCCCTTCTCTGCTCTTTATTACGGCCAGGAGTCCTCGAGCAGTTCTCAGAGGATCTCCTAAGAAGTAGCAATAAGCATGGCCGGAGGATCTCAGACAATTTCCATTGAGAATCCTGCCGAAAACACGGATACAACTGTTTTTATACACACTGTAAAGAGATTGCTGTAAATTTTACAGTAACTTACTGGCAGCTGGTTGCCAGTAATTTACTGTAAAATGTTTTACAGTATTATTACTGTATTTTCACTTACAGTATACTGGACCTTTACTGTATTTTCACTTACAGTATACTGTACCTTTACTGTATTTTCACTTACAGTATACAACCATTTACTGTATTTGGATTTACAGTAATATTACCGTATTTTCATTTACAGTATTAGTATTGAGTTTTTGTTTTGTTTACCCCACTCCCAAAAATTACAACAACACATGAACATTTGTCCTTATAATATTCTTTTTAATCATTAAACATTTTGTTTTTAGAAGTACAAATTACAAATCTTGACCTCAATAGCTGGAAAAAAAAGGCAAAATCCAGTCCACTGAACTAATCTCCTGCAGACCATTTGTATCTGTAGCATGGCAAAAACATACACACACTGAAAACCAAAACAGGCCATAAAAAATGAAATACAGTAAAAGTTAGTTTGTGTTGTTATATTTCAGTCATTTTGCCAGTCAAAGTTGACAAGCTCTCTGATGAGAAACACTGAGGGGTTCAGGCGGATGCTTTTTTTTTTTTTGGATCCTTCCAGATTTCCATCTGCTCTGTGCCTTTAGTGTTTGGTGCCATCAGGGTTGATTCTCAGAATAAACCTGCAAGCACAAAGGGGGAAAAAATACATTAATTTTGAGATCGGTGTTGTCAGAATTTGCCCTAAGTCTCAAACTTGATGCTGCATGTACTTTTATGTTGATAAAAGCAAAACATCTGATTCTGAATGCACCTACAGGGATGGTACATAATTACCTCATAATCCATTACATCCAAATCATTTAAAGGGGACATATCATGCTAAATCCACTTTTTTAGCCCTTAAATGCATTTTGTTGTATATTTGGAGTGATTGTAAGTACAGAAAAGTTGAAATTAGTCTCTTCAGGTGCTTCTTTGATATCTTTATATTCTGTTTTGGACATATTTTGCAACCTGTTCGGATTTTTCTATTCTCTATGACATTTTTTAACAACAATATTTTTAATTACACGTCTGTAGCAGTATTACGCCCGTTTCACACATACTCCGTATGCGGTACAGGAGCAGCACGCGCTATAGTGCTTTCACATATGCTGCGTTTGCAGTGTGCAACTGATCCGCGTCTGTACCACAAACACATTTACTCACTATTTGTATTTCACATCCAGAAGTTATCAGCAACTTTTATTTAGTTAAATAGTCGTTGTAAAACATGCAGTATTGTAGTAGTGGGCATGGATGGAGAAGTTACTGTAAATACAGTAACACACCATTGCGATACATCCATATGAAGACGTTGTTCTGCAGGTTCGTCGTCTTCATTTTCATCTCGCTCCGGGTCCGACTCTGGCTCGGAGCGAGATGAAAATGAAGACGACGAACCTGCAGAACAACATCTTCATATGGATGTATCGCAAAGGACAAGTCGTCCGTTGTTGACATTTTGTTAATAACGTGTGAATAAAAAGTTTCTGTGCCGCTAGATAATCGTAAATCTCTACTATCAAACTACAAAAATGGCTGAACAGGATGGAGTTGAACCGAGTGTCACCTCTGCAGCATGGAGAGGGGGCGGGGTATGAAGTGTCTCTTTTGCATTTAAAGAGACCGCACCAAAACGAGTTGCTCTCAGACGCATATCAGAAAAGGGGTAGAAAAGGGGCCTGTGGAGCTATAATAATGAGGAATTCAGACCCAAGTATTGCAGTTCCGCTTTATATAGACCACAAATGTACGATTTATATGTAAAAAGGAATGATTTAAAAGCATGATATGTCCCCTTTAAGCTTTATTATTTTACAATACATTCCTGTGTAGCTTAAACAACAGAGAAACTCCCTGTATATTTTCTATATTTCTCCCCTATATTTAGATAAGTAGGCAAACGCATTTCTGTCTCAGTGCATGCATTGTCTTAGTCTGGCAGTGCCGCCGTTAGCTTAGCGTAGCATAATAAATGGAACCCTTTGTTGCCGGATAGCATGTTGTGAGTAAAAGGGATTAAAAAAAACTCAATTACTTCTTGTGGCCTGCGTATTCACAACGAGTACAAATAGCAATGCAGATTAAGACTAGGCGATTTCCTAGCCAGATATTGACTTGGGACTATATTGGGGGGAAACACAGGCGAAGCACTGCTACTTGGGCGCAGAGATATCACGCAACACCTGAAATCCCCCAACTTCCATCAACATACTGGCGTGAATATTAGCTGGCTATTTTTCCTACAGTAGACATAGTGAATGGCGATAAACATGGCGGATTTTGTGAGAGACGAAGAGGATATAGGCAATATAGTCCCAAGTCAATATCTGCCTAGGAAATCGCCTAGTCTTAAAGGAACACGCCGACTTTTTGGGACTTTAGCTTATTCACCGTAACCCCCAGAGTGAGATAAGTCCATAAATACCTTTTTCATCTCCGTGCGTGCCGTAACTCTGTCTGACGCACCCACCGCTAGCCTAGCTTAGCACAAAGACTGGAGGTAAATGGCTTCAGCTAGTATACTGCTCCCAATAAGTGACAAATTAACGCCAACATTTTCCTATTTACATGATGTGATTTGTATAGTCACAGCATGTACAAATAACAAGGTCACATGAGACACAGCCATCTTTTAACCATATAAATACTAGGAGCTATATTCTCAGAAGGCAAAGCACTGCTACTTCTGTGGAGTGATTTGCTCGCAGCACCTGAGAAGCCCGTGGTGAGGAGCAGAGAGTTTGCTCAGAGTAGCGGTAATCATTCCGCCCAAGTAGCAGTGCTTCGCCTTCGGAGAATATATTTCCCAGTATTTATATGGTTAAAAGATGGCTGTGTCTCATATGACCTTGTTATTTGTACACTCTGTGACTATACAAATCACAACATATAAATAGGAAAATGTTATTTTGAAATGTGTTATTTTGACACTTATTGGGATTAGTATGCTAGCTGGAGCTATTTACATCCAGTCTTTGGGCTAAGCTACTGTAGGCTAGTGGTGGGTGCATCAGACAGAGTTACGGCACACACATAGATGAAAAAGGTATGTATGGACTTATCTCACTCTGGGGGCTACGGTGAATAAGCTAAAGGCCCAAAGTTGGCGTGTTCCTTTAATCTGCATTGCTATTTTTACTCGTTGTGAATATGCAGGCCACAATAAGTAATTAGTTTTGTTTTTTGGGGGGGGGGGTCACTTTTACTCAGGACATGCTATCCAGCGGCGCTGCCAAACGCGAATAGAGCGTCAAATTCTCGTGTACCGCGTCTTGTTGGACGCTTGAACATTTTGAATCCATTCGCGCGTCCAAAGCAAAATTGACACGCATAAAAAGCAAGCGTTTGAAGCGAAATTGACACGCGTCCGATGGTTGTCTGTTTGCAAGATGGCTGATGTTGATTGACCTCTAGACATGCGTAATTGCGTCTTTACGTTGACTTAACATTTAAATCACTCGCACCAGACGTTCTATTCGCGTTTGGTGTGAACGCACCATAAGACAATGCATGCACGGAGACAAAAATGTGTTTGCCCACTTATCTAAATATAGGGGAGACAGTGAAAAACTTCTATTTCAAAAAACGGTAGTGTGTTCCTTTAAACTTAAATACAATGTAAGTTGCTTTGGATAAAAGTGCAAATGCATAAATGTAAATGTAATGTAAAAAATATATTTTGGGTTACCTAATTCTGCATTCGACAAAATGGACAGCTAATGCTGAAGAAGAGTCTGTTAGCTGTTGTAACTGGATGATGATAGTCTGCCCTTCATAGTCAGCATCCATGTTTTTGCTTCGAGAACAGACTCTCCTGAAACAGACAATGTCACAGCAGCCTTTTTAGTGTTATTATAGTTCACAGAAATAATATACAATAACCAAACTTATAACTAACAACAACAACATGAGGGGTAAAGATGATGTAAGATATGATGTTGTATGGTGTTTATAGTTTTTAATAAATTAAACAACATTTAAAATATTAGTTAGCAAAATTTTGCTATATTGATAATGGTATATTGCTAACCCTTTCCTCCTCCTCCTCCTCCTCCTCCGTCAACCTATTCTGTGTATTAGTGGAGAGTGTCAGCAGTGATGTATAGTCCGGAGGGAATGGCTTCTGCAAATTCAAAATAAAGAACAGAAACTGATGGATGATTATTTACAAGCACTTTAACTCTGCTGCCTGGTAAACCCGTTTTCTCCCCTTCCGTTGGTTTCATCGGCAGTTACATTATATTATGTTTGCCTGCTTAACTAACGCATACTTCAGCTAATTTAGTTGATGCCATCTTACTCACCTGTAGAAATCATCACCATTACGATGGCTATCACAAGAAAAGACTCCAAAACACACCTCCGACATTGCAGACATGATTCAGACTACAAACTTGAAAATAAAACAAAATATGTAATTCACAATGGTGTTGCTTAAAGGGTTAGTTTACTTAAATTTTATTTAATTATGTCACCATTTACTCAGCCTCAACTTGTTCATAACCTGTATTAATTTATTTATTGTGCTGTATACAAAAGAAGATATTTAAAAAAACATGAGTAACCAAACAGTTTCTGGTGCCCATTGACATCCATAGTATTTATTTTATTTTTTTACATCCATACTACAGCTACATCCAGCAAACTGTTCCATTACCAACATTCTTCAAAATATCTCCTTTTATGTTCAGAAGAAAGAACTTCATGCAGGTTTAGAAAAACTTGTGGGCAAGTAAATTATGACAGAATTTCTTTTTGAGGTGCACTATTCCTTTAACTTATTTTTTCACGTTAGCTCACTGTTAACGTTGTTACATCTGCCTAACTAGCTAAGTTGTGATAAATAGAGGACGGAACATACAACAGTTATTATTTTTCTCTGTTTAATAAGTTTACTTCGGCTTATTTAGGTGAAGTTGACCTACCAGTTGATGTTATCACCGTTATGACGGCAATGAAAAGGCTCCAACACACACCTCCATCGTTGCAGACTGCAGACATTATACAGATCACAAACCTGAAAATAAACCAAAGCATATACTTGGAAATATTGTTTAAAAACCTCACTTAAACAAGGGTTTCGTCTATCTCACTTTACCTAAGTATTTCATGACACGTTAGTTCGTTGCGGTTAACGTTAAGTTAGCCTAACCGACGACTCCGCCTGGCGAGCTTACGTTAAAGAGGCAAATGAATACACAAACGTTATTGTTATCGTTTTAACTAAAGAATATTTCGGATAATATAAGTGAACTTAGCTTACTTACCAGTTAATATTATCACCGTGACGGAGATCCGGCCGACAGTCAGGGAAAAAAAGGCACCAAAACCATTCTGACGAAAACAAAAAGACAAATCATGTTAGTTTGCTGTTAACATAAATGAAAACATTTTGCAAATGTTTGTTTTACATAAAATAGAAATAATTTACTAACCTTTTTGGAGTTACCGGTAGGCTACATCTTCTGTCCACATTAACTGCCACTTCAACCATACAGTCAAAAAAATTCAAAAGAAATCTCTCTTGCCATTGGTCAGTTTTTCGCGGGCATGTTCACTACTGTAAATTGACTTTACAGTAGAGAAGAATTACAGTAGTGACCATATATTTTCCCATAATCCTTTGCTGTTTACAGTAACATACTGTATAAACATTTTACAGTATCTTACAGTACATATTACAGTAAAATACTGTTCAAATTACAGAAATCAGTTACAGTGCAATAGAGAGGTACGGCATAATGACATTAATTTGATTGGTCAGTCTCTTCTGTTACTGGGTGAAGAATTTGTTTTAACGATTACTTCATTGATCACAAGTTCTAACATCCATCATCTGTCTAGTTTCATTTCCCATATTCGTTATTTATACTCACAGTCTGCACAGTCAGGGGTTTTACACATACATTCATCTAAAATACAGAACGTCTCAGAACATTGTTTCAGACATTTAGCATGTTAAACAAGGTCAAATGTTCAAACATGGTTAGCTTAATATTCAGTTTAAATTTGCTACCACAGTGGTTGGAAGGACCAGCATTTTTGCGGAAAGAAGAGGAAAAGTGGCCTGAAAATGTGTTGGATGTGGCTTTGGATGTTGGAGACAAGGAGGTTAGGAAGGAGGCTGCAGCTTATGCAATCAGCATTAACACTCCTGCTCCCACAGACCAGCTTATTGCACACTTTTCAGACTGGAGGAGACTTAAAAGGGCAGTGGCCTGGTACTTGAGGTTGAAGAGTGTGTTAAAAGAGAAATGTAAATGTAGAAAACAGTTGGACATTCCAGTGAGAAAGAATCCAGTTGTGCACAAAATGAATACAAGAGGTCGCCAGAGGACCACTAATGACCCAAAGAGCAGCAGTCTGTCCACGGCAGAGTTACAGAGTGCAGAGTTCTTCATAATTTTGTACTGCCAGCAACAAAGGTTCAAGTTTGAGATTGAAGCTCTATCGCAGAACACCAGAGTGAGCCGTCAGAGTTCCATCTATGTGTTGGATCCTGTTTTGGAGGATGGGCTTTTGAGAGTTGGAGGCAGACTTCACAGAAGTGCAATGCCAGAGGAATTTAAACATCCAATAATCCTGGCCAAAGAACAACACATCTCTGAATTAATCCTCAGATGCTTTCATCAAACTCTCGGACATTCTGGACGAGCTCACACTCTGTCGGCTGTAAGAAGAAAGTTTTGGATTACAAAGGGAAATGCTGCTGTGAGAAGGAGTATTGGACAGTGCAGTATCTGCAGGCGATACAATGGACGTCTATTAATGCGAAAAATGGCTGACTTACCTGCTCCAAGGATTCTCCCAGACCATCCCCCCTTTACCAACACAGGGGTTGATTTACTTTGGACCAGTTGAAATTAAAAAAGGAAGAACATGCTGCAGAAGATATGGTGTTATATTTACCTGCCTGGCGAGTCGAGCCATTCATTTGGAGGTAGCAGCTACTCTTGACAGAGATTCCTGCATAAATGCGTTAAGACGATTTATCAGCCGAAGAGGACAGGTGAAACATTTGTGGTCTGACAATGGAACAAACTTTGTTGGAGCTGAGAGAGAACTGAAAGAAGCTCTTGTCAAACTGGACCAGGACACAATAAATTCGTTCTTGGCGCAGGTAGAAATTAATTGGACTTTTAACACACCTGCTGCCTCCCATTTTGGTGGTGTTTGGGAGAGAATGATCCGCCTGGTGAGAAGGGTGCTGAATTCAGTGCTGTGTCAACAAACACTGGATGATGATGGGTTAAATGCAGTGTTGTGTGAAGCTGAAGCCATTTTGAACGATTGCCCCATTACAAAGCTCTCAGACGATCCAAATGACTTGGAGCTTTTAACACCAAACCATCTGCTCCTGCTTAGAGGAAAGCCATCTTTTCGTCCTGGGATTTTTAAGCCAGAGGATCAGTATGGAAGGAGCGATGGAAACAGGTACCTGGCTGACCTGTTCTGGAAGAGATGGGTTCGAGAATATTTACCCTTGCTTCAAGTAAGGCAGAAATGGAACGAGAAGAGGAAAAATCTTGCTGTTGGAGATGTTATGGCCATTATGGATCCATCGGCCCCTCAAGGATCTTGGCCTCTTGGAAAAGTTTTGGAAGTTTTTCCAGATAGTCACGACCTTGTGAGATCTGTGAAGTTGAAAACTAAATCCAATATTATTGAGAGACCAATTTCTAAGCTTTGCATGGTATATGGAGTCTAATTACTGTGTATAAGACACATATGAGGAACTCATTTGGTCTCCTTTATGGTTATTATAAAAAAATTAAAAAAATTGTCATGTTTATCACGCCAATTAGGGGCCGGTGTGTAGGAGCCAAATGTGTGTATCTTTTATTTGGGCCACTAGATGGTGCTGTAGGTTCATATATAAATATATATATATATATATATATATATATATATATATATATATATATATATATATATATGTGAGGGGTCAACAGGTAGCTGGGAGGTGTTGACCCCGGAAGGGCAAACAAGTTTTTGACCGCTACGGCGGAGTTTGACAAATGCTGTTGTCGTGTTTAGTTCTTGGAATCCTCGTGCTTGTGGACCTTGTGTACTGTGCATCTGTGTGGAGGACAATAAAAATGGTAATATTGCAACGAGGACGATGTCTCTGGATCTAACTTACATGTCATAACAGGTTTAACATTAGCCGCCTGGCGTGTCATAACAAGTAGCTACGGGACAACAACTCTAGGACAGTATTAGACTGGCTATTATATTTGCCATTTACTTAAAGTTAAAATTCATAGGTTTTGTCTGTAACATAGTTGACCAAATAATGAGTAAACTTCTTGTTTTTAAAACTAAATATCTGAAATCAATTATGCCTGAGCTTGGCAATGACTAAAAACAAAATATTTCAGGGATGATTAATCAGGGAAGATAATATTTTGTAAATAAATATATTTTTTCCCAGAATTATTCAAACTCAAAATCTCCCACAATTATATATTGACCCTTGTAAGGGAGGTAAATCTATGCAATTAATTATTGGTTTATTTATAGGACTGGGTATTATAAATTAGGGCTGCACGATGTTTCGTTTTAGCATCGCAATGTGCGCATCCACGATAGTCACATCGCAGGATGTGCGATGTCAAGTATAGGGATCGTAGTTGATTCGTGATCAGTAAACTACGGGCCAGCAGCTCCGCGGCCCGTAACGCTTGTGATTTGCGGATTAATTGTGAAGTTTAGTCATAGAGTGAGAGTTTATCAATTTGAAAGTCCTGTCAGTTTAAACATCAAGCGTAAGAAGACTGGAACTTGCATACTGTTTTCTGTCAGCCTTACTAAAGCGTAATTTTGTCCCACCAAAGCCTTATTTGACCGGTTATGTAGATGAGTGATGTAGATGACTGACTGCTGCACTTGTTTAATTGAGAAAACGAGCAGAGAGAGTGAAAGCACTCTCACCGTCTTCAAACTGTCTTGCTCTCTCTGCCTCCCTTTCAAAACATAATGAATTGAGTTGACTGAATATCGTTGAAAATACAAGATGGTAAAAGGTCGGAAGACCGAATTATTATTTTTTTTTCTGAACTACCACTGCTTGTGAATTGTGCTTATAACGTTGCACTATCTTCTCTGAAAAGCGTTCCACACATTCAGATGACATAAACCACACTTTCAATAAACAAGAAAAAATCTATCCAGTGATGAAATGTTTTCTGTGTTGACAAATCTTGTGCGATGTCCTAACTGTCGGAATAATCACACAACGTGTGCTGTGGTCTGTTAATGACACGTCAGATTCGCACACTAATGACTCATTTGAACCGATTCACTTTAATGAATGGTTATGAATGGCCCCCCACCCCCCAATTTTAAACATTAATTATCTAGCCATCCAACATTACAGTGATTCCATCATTACAATTGAAAGCTATACATTTCTTTAAACATTTATTAGGCTTCAAAAAATATGACAGCTTTTAATTTAATTTCAGTGAACTTTAAATAATCCTCACATAAACCCATAATAATATTCAGTACAATACATTGTATAGTTCAATACATAGAACAGTAGTTCAGGTTCAATACATAGAACAGAACAAACATCTCACTTAGATAGACAGAAGTTTAGCCTGCAGAGCAGGAACTTCTAGGTTATAAAACCTGACAAAGGTGGATGGGGAAGCCCAGCCCGCCGCCACACATATGTCGTGATTAGAAATTCCGCTGGACCACGCCCACGTTGAGGCCATGCCTCTGGTGGAGTGAGCCCTGATGCCCAGTGGGCATTGCAGACCCTTTGACGCGTAAGCAGCTGCTATAGAATCTACAATCCATCTGGACAGGCTCTGTTTCGAGGTGGCGAGACCCTTGGTGCACCCACCAAACGAAACGAAAAGCTGCTCCGAGCGCCTGAAGGGGGCGGATCGCGCAGTGTAAACCCTCAGCGCCCTGACTGGGCAGAGGAGATTAACATTGCTTTCGCTATCGGATGATGGCAGAGCCGATAGAGAAAATTACCTGCGCTCTGAAAGGGGTGCCCATCACTTTAGGAACATGCGCATGTGGAATCATTTGGCCCAAACTCAAGACACTCAACGCTGACTGATAGCGTGTGTAAGTCTCCCATACGAATAACTGATGACAGAGCAATCAGAAAAACAGTTTTGAGTGACAGGTACTTCAGCTCCAAGGAATCTAATGGCTCAAAGGGAAAAGCTTTCAGGGCCTCGAGGACCAATGAAAGATCCCACATAGGAACCGACGGGGGACGCGGAGGGTTCATCCTTCTAGCTCCTCTAAGGAAGCGGATGACGAGCTCGTTTTTTCCTAGTGACCGGCCACGCGTCAACTCTGCGAACGCTGCCACGGCCGCCACAGACTTTAAGCGTGGATGGGGACCTCCCTTTATCCAACAGCTCTTGTAGGAAACTGAGCAGCCGTGAGAACCCGCATGTCCGCGGGTCCAGATTTTTTTCTGTGCACCATTTAGAGAACACAGACCATTGATCCGATGATCGGATGATGTGACTTGTTTAACATGATCAACCCAGTTATTTTTGTATGATCAGCTCTGAAATATTCCTTCATTCAAAAAACGTAATTTGATATAAGACTGGAGATTGCATAGGAAAGTACATTGGGACATTGCTTAATTTGTATCATCTTTACTCTTAATTTGGCTACTGACCTAATTTAAATATTATGCAAAAACAGAAATCCGATCGGTTATCCAGATACAGAGGCTACTTAATATGAACAAATGTAAACGCACCGTGTCCTGATTGGCTAATGATCCGATCTGCTTGATCGGATCACGGTGATCGCATGTTAATGCCAAGTGTAAACGCAGTCTCTGATTCATTCGCAGCCAGAGGTCCAAGCTCGGCGAGACGCACGAGCGTTCAGCCAGCGTTGAAGCGGGCGCATGCGCAGTAAGCCCAGCTGAAGCACTGCTGCAGCTGACGCCATACAGTCCAGCATCCTCTGGAATGTTTTCAGAGGGATGATGCTGCCCTTCTGGAAAGACGTGGCTAGGTGTCGAACACAGCGCGCACGCTGTGTCGATAGACGAGCCGTCATGGCCTCAGAGTCCAGTTTCTTTCCTAGAAAGGAAATTGATTGGCTGGGCAGTAATGAGCTCTTGGTCCAGTTGACCGTGAGACCCAAGCTTTCCAGATGACTGAGGAGCACTGTCCTGTGAAATAGCAGTTCTATCTCTGACTGTGCCAAAATCAGCCAATCATCCAGATAGTTCATGATTCGCAAGCCCTGATTTCTCAAGGGGGCGAGCACCGCGTCCATGCACTTCGTGAATGTACGGGGTGCTAAGGACAGGCTGAACGGCAGGACGGTGTATTGATATACCTGACCGTCGAAGGCGAATCTCAAGAATGGCCTGTGAACGGGGTATTATCTGAATCTAAAAATAGGCATCCTTCAGATCGAGAGAGATAAACCAGTCCCTCGGGCGAACGTGCGCGAGGATTTTCCTGGTCGTAAGCATTTTGAATGGCCTTTACATAAGCACTTTGTTCAAATGTCTCAGATTTAAGATGGGCCTGAGGGCTCTGTCCTCCTTGGGTACGAGAAAATATCGGCTGTAAAAGCCTGACTCGCTCCGAGAAGGCGGCACCAGCTCTATAGCACCTTTGCACAGCAGCTTCGCTATTTCTGCGCGGAGTAGATGTGCTACTTTTGATGAGATCCTGACCAATCCTCGCTGTCCGGAGCCAGGATAGAACAGCAGTCCCTTGTGGCATGTCCTTCAGCCTCGTCATCAGAAGCGACGGCAATGCGGCTCATGGGCGGCAACTGCGCGTCGGTGAAGGGAGGCAGAGAAGGCGAGGGCGAGGCTCGAGGGGGGGGTATCCGGCGAGCGCGTCGCGGTGGCCACAGGCTCCTGCGGCCTTTGAGAATAGCGCAACTTCTTGCGCGGTCCAACAAAGGGCGGAGTGACTGCATCAGGGTTAAAAACTTCGAGTCGAGCACGCAGGGTCAACATTGGAAGTGCTTCGCAGAGCTCGCAGCCCCCTGACGAGAGGGCGAGAGCTGCGTGTTCTTGGCCCAGGCAGAGAGCGCAGATCACGTGGCGGTCTCCGACACTGAGTGGGGCTCCGCACAAGCCACAGGTAGTGCGAGGCATCTTGAAAAAGACGCTTGCTGCTCTTTTAGGAATAGAGTGTGCTTTTTTGTAAAAAGGATACGTCGCCGGATAGCGTAGCTTGCACGGATGGCTGAAGGTGGCAAGACGGCCGGCTTCTCCAGGCGCTGTCCTAAGCTGGCTAGTCGCTTTTCTTGACGGCGGCGGCGGCTTCTCTCAAGATCCAGCGATGCAGAGAGCTTTGCTGAAGAGATGAAAATCAGGGAAACAGCCTCAGAGCCCCTGCTTATATACGCTAAGCCACGCCCATTCTGGCGGGCGGAGACGCGATGAGGGCGCGACGTCACGCCGGGCTCAGTGGTAGGCTGCTGCAGTTGCCGCAGGGCAGCCAATGAGCACGCTAGACAGCCTGCTCTAGGTCTGCTAGCTGCTGCACTGCGTTGACAATGGATACTAAATTAAGGGTAATTTTTCAATAAATATATCAAAAGTGTCACTGGCAAAACCTTGTTATCTTCTATTATTAGTCTTAATTCCTCTAGTCTCTACCAGTGGAGGAAATACTTTTTACTAAAGTAAAAGTAATAATACCATAATGAAAACCATGTTTCATTGCATATGCACAGTACTTTTACTTAAATACTATTTTAAATTAGTCAGCTAAATTTGCTAAACGTAAAAATTACTCATTAGTCATTATGCAAAATGGCTCTATATAAATTGTTATAAATTATTGGAATATTGCTTGATGTTGTAACATTGTTATAGGCAGAATGGGCTGACACAGTGTCTACACCAAACGCGGCCGTTGTTCTTCGCGTCGCAACAGCAGTTTACCCTGGAGGTGGCAAAGCGCCCGTTACAAAGCATTTGTCCTTCACATCATTAGCCATAAATAGAATGAGGCATCAGTTTACTGTCGGAGATTTGTTGCTTGCATCGCGCCGCATCCAGTGTAGACATAATTATAATTACTGTCTTTTTTGCATCGCACTGCTCGTGTCAGGTGTTCCAGTGCGGTGGTGGCTTGAGTCTGTTGAATGGTGATTTAACGCTACGTTGTCACCTGGTGTTATGCAATGCTATAAAGTAAATAACTATGTCCCCGTCTTACTCTCACAATGAGCATATCGTCCTCGTTTCCTACATTAGCTTGCTAGCCATGTTTCATACCTTGTCAGTGGAGTGGAAGCTAATGTATGCGCATCTTACACCGTGTCTGTAGAAAAGACCTTTTACTGAAGCGAAAGGGTTGGCTTGTGTCAATACAGTGACATGGGTCCCCATTAGCAAACAATAGAGTGCGCTCTGCTAGACAAACTACATAGTTACACAAATAAAAAAAATAAAAAAAGTTATTATCGGCGCCATATCTGCATCCTATATGTCGATACCAATATACACTCACCGGCCACTTTATTAGGTACACCTGTCCAACTGCTCCTTAACACTTAATTTCTAAGCAGCCAATCACATGGCGGCAACTCAGTGCATTTAGGCATGTAGACATGGTCAAGACAATCTCCTGCAGTTCAAACCGAGCATCAGTATGGGGAAGAAAGGTGATTTGAGTGACTTTGAACGTGGCATGATTGTTGGTGCCAGAAGGGCTGGTCTGATTATTTCAGAAACTGCTAATCTACTGGGATTTTCACGCACAACCATCTCTAGGGTTTACAGAGAATGGTCCGAAAAAGAAAAAACATCCAGTGAGCGGCAGTTCTGTGGGCGGAAATGCCTTGTTGATGCCAGAGGTCAGAGGAGAATGGCCAGACTGGTTCGAGCTGATAGAAGGGCAACAGTGACTCAAATAACCACCCGTTACAACCAAGGTGGGCAGAAGAGCATCTCTGAACGCACAGTACGTCGAACTTTGAGGCAGATGGGCTACAGCAGCAGAAGACCACACCGGGTGCCACTCCTTTCAGCTAAGAACAGGAAACTGAGGCTACAATTTGCACAAGCTCATCGAAATTGGACAATAGAAGATTGGAAAAACGTTGCCTGGTCTGATGAGTCTCGATTTCTGCTGCGACATTCGGATGGTAGGGTCAGAATTTGGCGTCTACAACATGAAAGCATGGATCCATCCTGCCTTGTATCAACGGTTCAGGCTGGTGGTGGTGGTGTCATGGTGTGGGGAATATTTTCTTGGCACTCTTTGGGCCCCTTGGTACCAATTGAGCATCGTTGCAACGCCACAGCCTACCTGAGTATTGTTGCTGACCATGTCCATCCCTTTATGACCACAATGTACCCAACTTCTGATGGCTACTTTCAGCAGGATAATGCGCCATGTCATAAAGCTGGAATCATCTCAGACTGGTTTCTTGAACATGACAATGAGTTCGCTGTACTCAAATGGCCTCCACAGTCACCAGATCTCAATCCAATAGAGCATCTTTGGGATGTGGTGGAACGGGAGATTCGCATCATGGATGTGCAGCCGACAAATCTGCGGCAACTGTGTGATGCCATCATGTCAATATGGACCAAACTCCCTGAGGAATGCTTCCAGCACCTTGTTGAATCTATGCCACGAAGAATTGAGGCAGTTCTGAAGGCAAAAGGGGGTCCAACCCGTTACTAGCATGGGGTACCTAATAAAGTGGCCGGTGAGTGTATATGCGACAGGCTCATATCGGCTGATAAAATCGGCAGACCGATAAATCGGTTGGCCTGTAGTTATTACTGCATTAAGTGTCTGCATACCACAGCAATAGATATGACATTGTGGTCTCTACAATCTAGTGCCCATCAAACAAAATATGAATATGAAAATATTAAAGGCCCCTCATGGGGTTTTCACATATTCCTGTTTGCCTCAGAAAATTGCCTATCCCTGAGACTAAAACCGATATTTAGACTTAAGTTTATTTAAAAGTTACAACAGATGATCTAAATGCACATTTTCAAAACTCATTACCAAATACTTGGATACAATACACACAAACCTAAGATCATTTGTTCATTGAACTAAAATCATCTTTTATATACAGTGAACAAAATAAGTATTTGAACACTCTGCTATTTTGCAAGTTCTCCCACTTAGAAATCATGGAGGGGTCTGAAATTGTCATCGTAGGTGCATGTCCACTGTGAGAGACATAATAAAAATAAAAAAATCCTGAAATCACAATGGATGATTTTTTAACTATTTATTTGTAAGATACAGCTGCAAATAAGTATTTGAACACCTGTCTTTCAGCTAGAATTCTGACCCTCAAAGACCTGTTAGTCTGCCTTTAAAATGTCCACCTTCACTCCATTTATTATCCTAAATTAGATGCACCTCTTTGAGGTCATTAGCTGCATAAAGACCCCTGTCCACCCCATACAATCAGTAAGAATCCAACTACTAACATGGCCAAGACCAAAGAGCTGACCAAAGACACTAGAGACAAAATTGTACACCTCCACAAGGCTGGAAAGGGCTATGGGGAAATTGCCAAGCAGCTTGGTGAAAAAGGGTCCACTGTTGGAGCAATCATTAGAAAATGGAAGAAGCTAAACATGACTATCAATCTCCCTCGGACTGGGGCTTCATGCAAGATCTCACCTCGTGGGGTCATGGTTTGAAATCATGCATGGCACGGAAGGTTCCCCTGCTTAAACCAGCACATGTCAAGGCCCGTCTTAAGTTTGCCAATGACCATTTGGATGATCCAGAGGAGTCATGGGAGAAAGTCATGTGGTCAGATGAGACTAAAATAGAACTTTTTGGTCATAATTCCACTAACCGTGTTTGGAGGAAGAAGAATGATGAGTACCATCCCAAGAACACCATTCCTACGGTGAAGCATGGGGGTGGTAGCATCATGCTTTGGGGGTGTTTTTCTGCACATGGGACAGGGCGACTGCACTGTATTAAGGAGAGGATGACCGGGGCCATGTATTGCGAGATTTTGGAGATTTTTCAACCTCCTTCCCTCAGTTAGAGCATTGAAGATGGGTCGAGGCTGGGTCTTCCAACAGGACAATGACCCGAAGCACACAGCCAGGATAACCAAGGAGTGGCTCTGTAAGAAGCATATCAAGGTTCTGGCGTGGCCTAGCCAGTCTCCAGACCTAAACCCAATAGAGAATCTTTGGAGGGAGCTCAAACTCTGTGTTTCTCAGCGACAGCCCAGAAACCTGACTGATCTAGAGA
This sequence comes from Semotilus atromaculatus, assembly GCA_031834385.1. Classification (NCBI taxonomy): domain Eukaryota; kingdom Metazoa; phylum Chordata; class Actinopteri; order Cypriniformes; family Leuciscidae; genus Semotilus; species Semotilus atromaculatus. The sequence continues at coordinate 22,810,908 of JAULUF010000010.1, forward strand.
AGATCTGTGTGGAGGAGTGGGCCAAAATCCCTCCTGCAGTGTGTGCAAACCTGGTGAAAAACTACAGGAAACATTTGACCTCTGTAATTGCAAACAAAGGCTACTCTACCAAATATTAACATTGATTTTCTCAGGTGGTCAAATACTTATTTGTAGCTGTATCTTACAAATAAATAGTTAAAAAAATCATACATTGTGATTTCTGGAGGTTTTTTTTTTTGATTATGTCTCTCACAGTGGACATGCACCTACGATGGCAATTTCAGACCCCTCCATGATTTCTAAGTGGGAGAACTTGCAAAATAGCAGGGTGTTCAAATACTTATTTTCTTCACTGTGTGTGTGTGTGTGTGTGTGTGTGTGTGTTTGTCTGGAGTTTTGTTTCCCGTTTCCTGTTCAAGTTTTGTAGTCCGTTTGTAGTCTGTCAGGTCCATTTCCCCCTGTTGGTCTCCCCCAGGTGTGTCTGGTTATCTTGTTAAGCTTGTATAATGTGTATATATAGCTCTTGGGGTTTCCCTTGTTGTTTTGTTGAATGTAATGGTTGATGTTGGTCCTGTTTGCCTTGTTCTCCGTGCTAGGTCCACGACTCCGCCTGCCTTCCTAAGTTCCCCACACGGTACAACGACACAACTTAGCAAAGTATTTCCATTTCAAAATGTAATTCACATATCTGAGATAACTGTCTATTAATTTTATTACTATTATCAAAATATTAATTGAAACAACTTTATACCCAACTGTATATTTACGAGTATACCATGATGAAATCACAAAAATTTTTTCTAGTGAAACTATAGGTATCTTGTCTGTGGATGATCTAAATGAATGTTCCTATGGTGTTTTGTGATAAATTAGTTATTTGAATCAATGAATCTGCAAGTGCAAATTTTTTTTTCCTTTAAATATATGAACACACAATGGAATGTTTGGACAGCCTGTAACCACCGTTTAGAGTTCTAAAAAATGACATCATGGTTCTTAAAATAATGCAATGATATAGGCTAAGTTAATGTAAAAAAAACCTGTAAATTAAGACCGGTGTCGTCTTGTTTGGGATTTGTAATTACATAAATATGACACATGATAAATGTGTATTAATCAACATTATTAATAGCAATGACAGTATCAAAGGAAAAAACCTTAAGTCATAATTTTATACCCACCTAACACCTAAGAATACCAGCCAATCCTGCAACATAAAGCTTATTTGGTCCCACAGCTTCTGCAAGTGAAGTTACAGCTTGTTTATGGCAGTTATAAACACAAATCACTAATGATTGCTTCATGTTGTTAGACCTTAGTTTTCACGTGATGAGCAAGACTTGGAACAAATTACTATTCCCACTATTTCAGCCGTATATTAGGCTTTATATGACACAAAGATAGGTTACAACACTACTAAATATTACGGAAGCCCAAAGAGGCATTACATTATTTTTTGTTTCTTTCTTATTTTCTAGTTATCTTGAATTTTCTTTTGTTAAAGTACTATAGGCCTACTAGCAGATTATATTATTCAGCTAGCTTAGTGTTTGTCAAGACATGTATGACAAAGAGGTAGAAGTACTAGCAAATTTTCAGTAAAGTTGAAGGTGCTACGCCATAGATGAAATGTATAATTTTTAGTTCATTGGCTCTACTTCAGTTTCACGTGGCTATAACCTGCCAAGCGCAGGTTAAAGGTGCCCTAGAATGTTTTTTTTTATTATTTTATAATGTTTCCTGGGTTGCCCTTATAATGTTAGTATGTTTTTTAGATCAAAAATAGTCATAATTTAGAAATAAAAGGCATTTTTCCTAGCCTGATTTTAGTCTCTGATTTGAACACTCTGTTTGAAGGGGCGTGTCTGCTGTGAGAACCGGCCACTGCTGTGATTGGCTGACATGCTTGCATATGAAATATGACATGTGAAACTCTCTCGAATACTTTTATTACAGCTGTTATATACGTTTTAACTATTACAGCTATCGAGATTAACGAATCGTGAGATGTTTTTAAAGTATTTAAATCTATTTCCATCACATAAAATGTTGCTGTGATGAGCATTGAGCAAGCAGATGACAGTCTGTTGATCGCGAGACAACGCAGTTTCTCTCTCTAATGCTTTCACCAATGCAAACGATGACATAGCCTACTTCTATGAGAGCTTCGTTGTGCAGTGTAACAGCGTCATTGATTTCATAACGAGTTTGGCAAGAGAGATAAACTCGCGCTGTGTGGATTGTTCTTTGACCGCTTTCTGTATACTTTTTTCACTGAGAATTAGCCTATTTAACGTTAGTTATGTATGCTCGTTACTTGGAGTTTGCTATTACTGTACTAGGATCTTGCGCTGGATCTAACACAGTGTAAATTATCTTTAATAAAATCACTACTTACCGGTTGCGGGAATATAGTTGGAATTACCCCCTTCTTCAGTTTGAGACGCTGAGAGAAGCTTGATATTGTCCCAGGTTCGAAAATAAGTCCGTGGTGAAATGGGCAGAGCAAACTAACAACTTCGAATTAAACTGTTGCGGTATCCGATTAATATAAACATCAACCACGCGTCCACGCCTGTTGACATTTCTTTTCTGTGGGAAGGGTATGAAAATACCTCACATCCCCTGCACAGCCTGGAACATAGCATTTATTCCATGATCTGCCATTTTCTCTCTGATCCTCGCTTGTTCCGATGATGACTCGGCTGTGCAGTGCTTGTCATTGAGGGCTGGGATATGCAAATCTTTGGAGGCGTGATCCCCGACTGTTGCGTCACAGTCGGTATTATGTGGAGATTCGCCTGTTTTTCAGGGGTGTTTTTTAAAAACGAGATTTAAATAAGAAGGAGAAAACAATGGTGTTTGAAACTCACTGTATGTCATGTCCATGTACTGAACTCTTGTTATTTAACTATGCCAACATAAATTCAATTTCACATTATAGGGCACCTTTAAATGTTCTCTTTGGCAGGTGAATTTTGCAGCGTAATAGGCCCCTCTGTAGGGTGACAATTTCATTATGAATTATTTAAAGAACCCCTGTTAGCAACATCACTTTGCAAAAACGTGTTAGGGATAGGGCAGTAACGATCCACCAAAGGAGAGGGAAAAAAAGAGAGATCGCAACGAGCCGCAGACGTGTGACCAGTGTTGTATAAAGTACTAGAAAGCAATACTTGAGTAAAAGTACAAGTATCGTCCTAGAAAAATACTTTGGTAGAAGTGAAAGTTACCTTTTAGAATATTACTTCAGTAAAAGTCTTAAAGTATCTGATATATACTGTACTTAAGTATCAAAAGTAATTTTCTGATATTTAATGTACTTAAGTATTTGAAGTAAAAGTAAAAAGGTTTTTTTTTTTTTTAAGCAAGCGGTTAGAACTTTGATTGTGAAATTTATTGTGGCCGTTCGAAAGGAGATAGGGAACGAGTATTGCGTAGCCGGCCCAGAGACAATATAGAGACATGCCACTTCCTCAATCCTCAATACAACTATATAGAGAAAACCCATAACGCCAAATATGGCGGTTGTATGCAAATGTCCCGCCCCTCCCGCTGGAAAGCAGATCGTCTGCTTTTAACAGTCAAGCCGGGAAACATTTAAGCCTATCGTCTGGTTCCACTGACGCATGCGCACAGTTGATGTTTGCGACAGCGGAGACGAGAACCCTTGCGCATGCGTAGTAAAGTATAACCTGTGGGGAAAAAGGCGTTTTAAACCTTATTTTGGGGCTAAGTCATCAAACTTTTTCAGCGATTTTTATCAAGTCAAGTGCGGAGCGTGCGTAATGCAATCTAGGAGCAGTGATTCGCCAAACCTCCGTTATTGCAGTCGCACACATTTCTTCTGATTTTATTTTGTACGAGTAGCCTACGAAGTAACGAGTAACGAAGATGCTTCGTGGAAATATAACGGAGTAAAAGTATACATTTTATCTAGGAAATGTAGTGGAGTAAAAGTGAAAGTTGACATAAATTTAAATAGCGAAGTAAAGTACAGATACGTGAAATTTCTACTTAAGTACAGTAACGAAGTATTTGTACTCCGTTACATTACAACACTGCGTGTGACCCCTTATTTACACTACACACGTCTGCGGCGCATTACTGCTCCGCCAAGGTTTTATTCCGTCCTCCACGTGGTGCCAATTCACACCAGGAGCATTTCAGAAGCGAAGCGACTGGATGCCCAAGACCACGTGATTTGGCTGTCCGACGTGGTTTTTCTTGATTTTTGGGTTTCTACCTACAGTCTATGGTTTCTACCAAGGATATATTGGTGTGCAATACAATCGGGAGTCTGCACATGGTGTTTATTTTGAAACTGACAGTTTTTTTTTTACTTTTATTTTGTATTACGGTGCGACTCAAAAATAGACTAGGCGCCTATCTTTAGCAAAGCGGCGCGGAGAACCGCATCTGGGAAGCTTCTGAAACACACCGCGTCGCGGCTGGTGTAAACACAAGCATTGACTAGATAGCAAGCACAGTTGGCCCGATTCCGGCTGAAATGCGTCACTGTGTGGAGGAGTGGGCCAAAATCCCTCCTGCAGTGTGTGCAAACCTGGTGAAAAACTACAGGAAACGTTTGACCTCTGTAATTGCAAACAAAGGCTACTCTACCAAATATTAACATTGATTTTCTCAGGTGGTCAAATACTTATTTGCAGCTGTATCTTACAAATAAATAGTTAAAAAATCATACATTGTGATTTCTGGAGTTTTTTTTTTTTAGATTATGTCTCTCACAGTGGACATGCACTGTCGGCATCGGTGAACAGATAATGGGCCAGATCCGTGCCGACTGTGCATAACGCATCTGGCTGACTGACGGCTTTTTCTGTATGGGCCAGTATCGGCTGAAAGCAGTTGTACTGGTGTCAGGTCCATACTCGGTGTAGCTGTGTGTATTTACCATCGGCATACCATCACAAGCGGGCCACTACTAGAATTAAGGAGCTCAGCCGCCGGAAAAAAGGTTTTGGCGGTTAATTTAAATCCTGAGGAGGAGGATCCTGCAGACGCAGTCAGAATATCGTTTTCGAGAGGAATCATTCAGCTGAAAAAACGAGTAGGCCTAAGTAATTTAATTCATTCAAGTTATTGTTCTAGTGTTGTTTGATGTTTAAACTGTCAAGATAAAAAAAAAAATTTTAAATATAGATGTTTGTGATGATTATTGGCCTTAAGTAACGTCAGAATAGCCGTTACCCATTCGGTCGCGGAGTGTTGATGAGAAGGCTTAACGTTAACCGTTATGCGCGGCTGGTGAAAAATATCTTAGGTGGGGCTGTGTCATATTCTGTCGGTTTCGTCTGGTAACATGGGTTAGTGTACATTAGTAACATTAGTGTAGTGGCTTCAAGGTTGTGGAATGCCCTTCCTCAAGACATCCATCCAACATCCACCCTTCTCTCCTTCAAAACCACATTTTACTCTTCAGCTCACAGTCTGTAAATTATACATTGCAATTGATATGCTATTTGTTTGTATCCCTCTTTTTTTGTATCTTTAACCTAACTTTTTTTTAACATCCTTCTGCGCACCTTTTTTTTTGTACGAGTAGCCTCGTCTTCAGTCACACATTTTTCAGTAAGGGACCATATTTGCCCCCTTAAATCGATTTTTCCAGTAAATTTTTTATCTTTACAAACAAATACCTTTAGAAAAGAAATAATGCTTTTAGGCTAAATAAATGTGCTGTGTGCTGCAGTGGCTTTCGTTGGAGCGAAAAAAAGCCTGACAACTGTGTTGTAGCCTAAATGAACATCACTTAATATTAATATTTCGTTTGTTGAACTGTTGTATAAAACCAATGTCACATTTGCAATCAACATTAAACACAGAAACTCACACAGGGAATGTGTCTGTATTGAAGAGAGTTTGAATCTTATATCGATCTCCATGCACAGCCTGTGTCTATATTTGTTTTGCATAGTATAAGTGCTAAATCCCTTATTTTGTACATTGTCTTGAATGGTAACGTTAGTATAGTGCAATTTGCCAAGGCAACAATCTGCACGAGGAATTTCATATATTTACAGAATTTTACCTGATAGAAAAACAAGCTCAGTTTAAATGTTATTTTATGGTGAGGTAACGTTAGAAAATGAACGGCAAAATTCAGCATTTTGTTCCCGTACCCCCTTCGGTCACCTCACGTAACGTTACCCAGTTTGAGAACCACTGCCTTCACATATCTTTGTAAAGCTACCTTGGGTGTTGGAAAGACACTATATAAAAACAATTAATAATAATTATTATTATTAATAACCATCCAAACACATTTTAACACAAACTGCATGATACCAGTGCTTTGTTATAAAGTCAGTAATTATTTAATGCCATATACAGGTCCTTCTAAAAAAATTAGCATATTGTGATAAAGTTCATTATTTTCCATAATGTAATTCCAAAAAATTAAACTTTCATATATTTTAGATTCATTGCACACTAACTGAAATATTTCAGGTCTTTAATACGGATGATTTTGGCATACAGCTCATGAAAACCCAAAATTCCTATCTAAAAAATTAGCATATTTCATCTGACCAATGAAAGAAGTGTTTTTAATACAAAAAAAGTCAACCTTCAAATAATTACGTTCAGTTATGCACTCAATACTTGGTCTGGAATCCTTTTGCAGAAATTACTGCTTCAATGCGGTGTGGCATGGAGGCAATCAGCCTGTGGCACTGCTGAGGTGTTATGGAGGCCCAGGATGCTTCGATAGCGGCCTTAAGCTCATCCAAAGTGTTGGGTCTTGCGTCTCTCAACTTTCTCTTCACAATATCCCACAGATTCTCTATGGGGTTCAGGTCAGGAGAGTTGGCAGGCCAATTGAGCACAGTAAACCATTTACCAGTGGTTTGGTTTTGGCACTGTGAGCAGGTGCCAGGTCGTGCTGAAAAATGAAATCTTCATCTCCATAAAGCTTTTCAGCAGATGGAAGCATGAAGTGCTCCCAAATCTCCTGATAGCTAGCTGCATTGACCCTGCCCTTGATAAAACACAGTGGACCAACACCAGCAGCTGACATGGCACCCCAGACCATCACTGACAGTGGGTACTTGACACTGGACTTCAGGCATTTTGGCATTTCCTTCTCCCCAGTCTTCCTCCAGACTCTGGCACCTTGATTTCCGAATGACATGCAAAATTTGCTTTCATCCGAAAAAAGTACTTTGGACCACTGAGCAACAGTCCAGTGCTGCTTCTCTGTAGCCCAGGTCAGGCGCTTCTGCCGCTGTTTCTGGTTCAAAAGTGTCTTGACCTGGGGAATGCGGCACCTGTAGCCCATTTCCTGCACACGCCTGTGCACGGTGGCTCTGGATGTTTCTACTCCAGACTCAGTCCACTGCTTCCGCAGGTCCCCCAAGGTCTGGAATCGGTCCTTCTCCACAATCTTCCTCAGGGTCCGGTCACCTCTTCTCGTTGTGCAGCGTTTTTTGCCACACTTTTTCCTTCCCACAGACTTCCCACTGAGGTGCCTTGATACAGCACTCTGGGAACAGCCTATTTGTTCAGAAATTTCTTTCTGTGTCTTACCCTCTTGCTTGAGGGTGTCAATGATGGCCTTCTGGACAGCAGTCAGGTCGGCAGTCTTACCCATGATTGCGGTTTTGAGTAATGAAACAGGCTGGGAGTTTTTAAAAGCCTCAGGAATCTTTTGCAGGTGTATAGAGTTAATTAGTTGATTCAGATGATTAGGTTAATCGCTCGTTTAGAGAACTTTTTCATGATATGTTAATTCTTTTAGATATGAATTTTGGGTTTTCATGAGCTGTATGCCAAAATCATCAGTATTAAAACAATAAAAGACCTGAAATATTTCAGTTGGTGTGCAATGAATCTAAAACATATGAAAGTTTAATTTTTATCATTACATTATGGAAAATAATTAACAATATGCAAATATTGTTAATCACAATATGCAAATTTTTTGAGAAGGACCTGTATTACAAGGCTGAGTCATTCTTACACAAAAACAAATAAATTGTTCCATTTGCATTTGAAATTTTGCTCAAACTGTATAGTTACTTTCTCAGACAGGTGCTGCTTCCCTTACTCCGGTAACTGTCCATGCTGGATCTGTCACTGCTGTTTTAAAAAGTAATCACCAAAACAAGGCATTAGCATGACCGCATCCAGCTAGCCAGGCCTTTAGTGTACAGCTCCAATAGTCAGCTGTCTGATAGAGATGCGCGCGCAGCTTGGGGCGTTAAAAGAAGCGCCCATAGCTGACCTGATTTGAGCTCGCTGATTGGCTACAGTTTATGTCAAACATTTATATCTTAAATCAGCCATTGGCTAAACTGCTCCAGAGACCCGCCTTTCTGGGGCGATTTCTCCAGTGCCCCAGAGCTGATCACGTGCACAGAGCTGGAGGGGATGTGTAGAAAAAAATGACATTTTTGAATTTATATCATATTTTTCACATATACTGGGTGCATTTAATATCTCAAACACACAAATATTGACAATTTGTATATATTATTTATTTATGTATGTGGCTCATAAACTGTGGTCTGGCTCATGGGGGGCGGCGCCCTAGCGCCCTCTATTGGCCAGCCGCCCCTGCGTTATACGGTCTCTTGTTAGGATGGTTGTGTTTGTTTTATTAGAAAACCTGCTGTGATGGACACAGTGCACTGTAATGTTAGCTAATGAAATGATATTTAGTCATATTCAATTTTGTTTGCTAAAATTTATTCAGTCAATTCGTCTTTTTCAACGAGTGATTAGTTATCGAATCATGAGTCGGACAACGCTCTCGGCGCCGTGTTTCTCTATGCAGGCGACTCTTTCTGATTTGATTCACTTACCTTTCAAAAGAGTCATTTATTTATGAATCGAACTACACGACCATGCTGTTGCTGCATTAACGTTACACCCGCGGAGACGACGTGTAGGCTATAATCTGAAATTAAATATGTATTTTGTTTTAACGCTCCTGTGGGGATCTCCGAAATAGAAAAGCGTTAGGATAGATAAAGTTAACGTTACATAAGAGAAGCTGCTAAATAAGTTGATTCTTCTTGATTCATTGTCTTTGGCGCGTCTTGTGTTCTTGAATGTAACGTTAACATAATCTGCTTTAAAGCAGGCACTTTACAGTGAAAGAAAAATATTAAAGCGTATATATCTCTGTATAATGTTATTAAAATGGTAGTTCTTAATTTTTTTTACTGCAGTGGGGATGTTAACGGTTCTATGATTGAGCGAACGAACTGTTTGGAATCTGACACCAATACTTTTTACAGATAGGCCTATTTTGGTAACACTACAATAAGGTTTAATTCGTTAATATCAGTTAACTACATTAGTTAACATGGACTAAGAATGCACATTTACTAATACATTATTAAAATTAAAAGTGAACACTAGTTGTATTTTTATTAACAATGTTAACAAAGATGAATACATACGGTAACAAAAGTATTGTTCAATGTTAATGTTAGTTAACACATTAACTAGCCTATCTTAAACAAATGAGACCTTATTGTAAAGTGTTACTAATATTTTAAACTGCTGGGTGATCTCTGGCAACAACATTTGTCAAACCTATGTGCTTAAACTAATGCTTAAGAATGCCTCACAATATATATTCCTTTATTTAAAAGATGCAGTTCAGAGAAACCCTCATGGCTAATGTTGCTGAAATGGAGATCGAGGATCCATGAACTGGCAGCAAATCGAGGGGCAGACATAAGATAAGTTTAAATATAAAAAACACACCTCTTTAACCTAGCATAAACATAACACACTCACATTTCTGTAATTCACATCCGTTAAAGGTAGCTACACCGAATGTACTTGTTACATTGTAAGAAGAATGGCATCTACACTAAAGTTAGTCTCTCTGTCTCATTCTTATCCCAAGGTTAGGCTACTGTAGTCAGCCGGAGCTAGTCCGCATCCAGACCAGATGGTGGACCTGCACCCTAAGATGACCACAGTGAGCCCTGAACATCACAATTAGACGAGACCTAGAAACAAACATCTGTGAAGACCTCGTTGACACAACAGTCCTCGGCACGGTCATCGGATCATCGGATCAGATCCACGAGAACCAGACCAGTTCTCCACACAGACCCAGCTTCAACTCCCCTCTCACCAACGCCGGCGTGATCTTATGAAGGTAAAAGAGCAGCAAAGCTGGAGAACATAGATGTGAATTTGAGAACTTGTACAATAAATATTTGTTCTTGAAAACCTGTTGAATGTTGAGATTTTAACTCGCAGACAATAGTCACAAACCTGTATTCTGAATTTGAAGCTGCAGACAACTAGTCACAAATGTGTAAAATGCCATTCACAGAAATACAATGACAGACACAAACTTGTATTCATTCATTCATATTCGCAGAACAACCTCAATTAGGCATTTGCAACTTCTCAAATCTGCCATTGCTATTTCAAATCTTCACGCATTGACTTTGCAACTATTTTCGCAATATATTAGATGCATAACTATCTTGTGCATTTGTAAACTGAGTGGCGGTGAGAGAGAAAGGAGGGGCAATTAAAAAAATTGCAATGGCAGATTTGAGAAGTTGCAAATGCCTAATTGAGATTGAAGCTGTGAGTGTAAATTTTATTGTACAAAAATGTATTGTACAAGTTCTCATTCACATCTACATGCTCTCGAGGTTTGCTACTCTTTTACCTTGATGTAAATCTTTTCCAATCTTCAAGCAAAAGGAGCTGAATAAAATACTCTGAATGATATCAATCCACAATCTGACTTGTGAAGCAGCCTGAACCCTAACACCAGGGCCGGATTAACCATTAGGGCAACTGGGCACTTGCCCAGGGGCCCACGACATCTAAGGGGCCCTGGGCACCAGGGGCGGAGTGGCAATCGGGAGAGTCGGGAGTTTCCCCGGTGGGCCGGTAGTGTTTCTAATCCGTGAGGGCCGGTCTGATAAAATGTATTCATTGCAAATTCGCCATGCGCACTTGGGGCCCAAGCGAGGGGAAGAATTTTTTTATTATTATTATTAGATAACGGAGCGTATATTTGCACTAAGTGCCTGTCTTTTTAGCAAAAAGACGACCGTCGCGTAATAGCTACAGTGGCGTATAGGGCGTGAAATGCTATAAAGCAGCTTTTGACGCGCTGGACCCGAGTTCGAATCCGCCTGTTGCCGAACTCTCTTCTCCCTTTTCCCAACACAGATGTAAAATGTATTACCTAACATAAAGGTCTCTAGCGTTATATTTTGCCAACGAACTAAAAACGAAACCATGATATGGCTGTGTGCCTTTATAAAACAGCACAAGACTTTAAGCACCCTGTTTGTGCTGGGTGATTTAAAGAAAAGTGCACTCTTTGCTCACGCGATCAGCATCAAGGGTTTATTTCTTGCAAGTGAAGAAATTAGGACAAAAGTATTTTAATTTTCCTATGTTATAGTGTAATGTAGGCTAAAATATACTTTTGAAATATTCATTTTCATAATTTCATTTATATAGCCTAGTACATTTATAGGCTATATGGATTTTACATCATAGGAATAATTATATAAATCATTATTACATTATTATAATAATTGTTTGGTATCCTAAAACACCATTGATAATGTAATGTAGACTGAGACTCTCATAACTAAAAAGATGTTTGAGCCCTCTTTATTGTCCTGGTACAAAGCAATGCTTTTTCTTTGTTCAACGAGCAGTTCATGGGTTGAAGCTCTTAATTTTGATCTCTCAAAGAGCACGAGATTGATGCATTTAACCTTAAAATGTACAAAATTTTCTTGCGGGGGAGCATGCCCCCGAACCCCCCTAGAGGCACAGAGGTCCACCCAACATAGTTTTACAAATTCCTATGGGAAAGAACGACCATTCATGAACTTTACTCCAGCATAGTACAACAAAGTTCCTTTTAAGTCAGTAACACTGTAAATGCCATATTAAAATGTCCTTGGACAAAGTATACATTTGGCCTGTTTAAAAGAGGGGGCCTACAAGACATTGTGCCCAGGGGCCTCTGAACTCTTAATCCGGCCCTGCCTAACACACACCATGTGCGTTGTTTGGCCAGAGGAGAACTGGCCCCCCGACTGAGCCTGGTTTTTCTTTCTTCGTTTTGTCACTGATGGAGTTTGGGTTCTTACCACTGTCTCCTCTGGCTTTCTTAGTTGGGGACACTCATTCTTAATAATATTGATCTGCCTGCATTGACACCATTATATGAGAACTGAACTGAGCTGGACGATGACATCACTGTTTTCTGCAGAGCTGCTTAATAATGAAAATGGACTCTTTTTATAATTGATATACTTTATACAGTTATTGAACAGAACTGAATCAACACAGTTGAATTCATCTGAACAATGACACTATTTTCTTTTTAGAGCAGCTTTACAGCCAAATTGAACTCTTGATTATTTTCCTGTTTAACCCTGTAAAGCTGCTTTGAAACAGTCATTACTGTATATAGCGCTATACACTCACCGGCCACTTTATTAGGTATCCCATGCTAGTAACGGGTTGGACCCCCTTTTGCCTTCAGAACTGCCTAAATTCTTCGTGGCATAGATTCAACAAGGTGCTGGAAGCATTCCTCAGGGAGTTTGGTCCATATTGACATGATGGCATCACACAGTTGCCGCAGATTTGTCGGCTGCACATCCATGATGCGAATCTCCCGTTCCACCACATCCCAAAGATGCTCTATTGGATTGAGATCTGGTGACTGTGGAGGCCATTTGAGTACAGCGAACTCATTGTCATGTTCAAGAAACCAGTCTGAGATGATTCCAGCTTTATGACATGGCGCATTATCCTGCTGAAAGTAGCCATCAGAAGTTGGGTACATTGTGGTCATAAAGGGATGGACATGGTCAGCAACAATACTCAGGTAGGCTGTGGCGTTGCAACGATGCTCAATTGGTACCAAGGGGCCCAAAGAGTGCCAAGAAAATATTCCCCACACCATGACACCACCACCACCAGCCTGAACCGTTGATACAAGGCAGGATGGATCCATCCTTTCATGTTGTAGACGCCAAATTCTGACCCTACCATCCGAATGTCGCAGCAGAAATCGAGACTCATCAGACCAGGCAACGTTTTTCCAATCTTCTATTGTCCAATTTCGATGAGCTTGTGCAAATTGTAGCCTCAGTTTCCTGTTCTTAGCTGAAAGGAGTGGCACCCGGTGTGGTCTTCTGCTGCTGTAGCCCATCTGCCTCAAAGTTCGACGTACTGTGCGTTCAGAGATGCTCTTCTACCCACCTTGGTTGTAACGGGTGGTTATTTGAGTCACTGTTGCCCTTCTATCAGCTCGAACCAGTCTGGCCATTCTCCTCTGACCTCTGGCATCAACAAGGCATTTCCGCCCACAGAACTGCCGCTCACTGGATGTTTTTTCTTTTTCGGACCATTCTCTGTAAACCCTAGAGATGGTTGTGCGTGAAAATCCCAGTAGATTAGCAGTTTCTGAAATACTCAGACCAGCCCTTCTGGCACCAACAATCATGCCACGTTCAAAGTCACTCAAATCACCTTTCTTCCCCATACTGATGCTCGGTTTGAACTGCAGGAGATTGTCTTGACCATGTCTACATGCCTAAATGCACTGAGTTGCCGCCATGTGATTGGCTGCTTAGAAATTAAGTGTTAACGAGCAGTTGGACAGGTGTACCTAATAAAGTGGCCGGTGAGTGTATATTTAATGGTGACTTGACATTTGCAAAAGTAAATTTATTTAGTGTTAAAGAGAGTGAAAGAGTTTGTGTGTGAAAGACAATGATGTTTTTCTTTTAATCATATGCAATATAATTTACTTATTATTTTGTGGTTTAAAAATTGTTTTGTTAATAAATGTTAAAGTGTATTTTGTTCATTGTTAATACATGTTTATATTAAAGTGTATTTGTTAATTTTATAATAAAAACCCTTTTTAAATGGTTGAATTTGTGTTTCACTGTTTGCCAGTTTCTGGGCCACATCTGGCCCGAGGACCCAGCTGACTCTCAGCCAGATCCGTCTTACAGTGCCTGGGCCAGACCTGGGCCATATCAATAAATAAGAGTCATTTCACAGTGCCTGGGCCAGACCTGGGCCATATCAATAATTAAGAGTCATTTTACAGGGTGTGGGCCACATCTGGGCCAGGGGAAGTTGTTTGAGTCCGTTTTCAGTGTGTTGGGCCAGTTTTGGGCCGAGGACCCAGCCAGAACTGGGCCAGATTTGAAGCAAGGATGAGGCCCAGAGGTGGGCCAGACAAATTTTGCTATCTGGGGAGTGGGGGCGATCAGCTCCGGTAGCAGTGTCGCAGCCGTAACGCGCCGCAGACGTGTGCAGTCAAGCCGTTACAGGTAAAATTAAAGAATTTATCCTCATCTAGTTTTGTGGTGTAGGTCTAAGTATTGTATAATGTTAACTTCAAATAATATAGTAATTTAAAGATGTGGTAGCATTGGATCTGGACGGGAATAACTCTGAGATCCGCATCAGCGCGGGCTCGGCAAAAGTGCGCATCAAGGGCGCAAATCGACCGCAGAGGGGGCGCTCGCGAGCACCCTTCTGAGATCTAAAAATGACAAATGGGACACACTGCGGTCTCACGGACTTAACGGACACGCGCACGCGGCAGCCATTGTAAGTCCACAAGACCAAAAGTGCACATGAAGTGTGCCATTTGGGATTGGGCCGACGACAAAGAGGATAAAACACCACCCCCGCAGAAGATCAACGCCTACTTCAAAGTTATTGTCTCTCAAAAGTAAGAGTCGACTGAGTCGCTGGTATTATTAATATTAATAATTGTTGCTTTTATGTAGCATGCTCAATAATTATTTTGTGTGTTGTGTACGTACAGCGCAGCTTCTAGTCTTCAATGTCAATTGTATTGAAATATGTGAAGTGTTTGTCATTGTTATTGGAGTTGTCATAAAGAATAGAGCAATACCTCGTAGTACTGCATTATCAATTTGTTTCTGCGTTGGGCTAACGCAAAGACTGAATGTGCTTTACCACTGAACTTTGGGCTATGGTCGCTAACATAACTCAACTTAAATTCCTTCTTATTTAGAATTTTTTTACTAAAAAGCACTATAATCATTATTATAACACAATGTAATTGATAAAAGCATTTTACTCCGTGTTAACCAACTGACTGGTTGTTGACTCCATGTTAACCAACTGACTGGTTGTTGACTCTTTGTTAAACAAACTGACTGGTTGTTGACTCTGTGTTAACCAACTGACTGGTTGTTGACTCTGTGTTAACCAACTGACTGGGTCATCTGACCAATCACCGCAGATTAGCGTCACGCAAAGGCGGGGTTTGGAAAAATTAATAGGCTTGTTCGACTTCATGCAGCTCTGCTCAGAACGATCGGCGGCTGACTTGAAGCAGTGCATGCCGGTTAGAAATTGTGTCTGACTTGATACAGCGCCGACGCCACGTGACTGTGACGTATGCCATCAAAGTAACGCGAGAGCGATTCGAGAGTAGCCGGAGAACTCAGCCAGCACAGCTTCTCAGGAGCGGCTGCACGAGCTCTGATGACGACACTGCAGTTCCACGATTGGCCGGATTCACCGCATGACAACGATCACGTGTGTTTCGTGTTTATTCGAACACCTTTAGTTCCTCTTACAGCTCACAAATAATTTTTTATAACAGTAAGCACTCTTTTCATGTAGTCGCGATGTTATATTGTGTCACGTTTATCCAAATAAAACTAAAAAACGTTGATTCCACTTCATTGATAGTAGAGGCTTATGTTGAACTTTATTCATATTCAAACAGACGCTGTATGAGGCAGTACATAAAGTTTTGAATGAAAATGTCTCTGTAACGTCTGTGCATTTGGCAAATAGGCTATTGCATTTATTTCACTTCAGCTGTGATAAAGTATGCAAACACCACGTGAGCGGTCACTACGGGAACAAGAAGTGTCCGACTTCACGCCTCCGTTTGCAGCTCCTCCCCGCCTGCACGCGGCTACTCTCGCCGATCGCTTATCCAGCCGCAGCCGATTTCGAACACACCTAATCTCTGAACGATTCATATGGGAGTCACTGAGCAAATCAGGTAAAAATAAATGCATATTATAAAACAACAAAAGTGTTTTTTGTCATTGCATGCTTGTAAAACTGTTGTTGGGGACTCCCAAAACAATATTAGGAACATTTTAAATGCCATAATAGGTGCCCTTTAACGCTATGTCGCTGCTTTTTCAAAGCACCACCATCTGCTGTTTTTGTTTTGTGCAGGTGTGTCTTATGTGGCATAATTATGGAAGTAAAATAATGCCAAATGTTTTTGAAACAAAAAGCCTGTTGAATTGCACTACTTGAAAAAAAAAAACCATGCTTGCATTGTATTTTTAGGACTTGCATTTTTTTTTATTGGCTGAAATTTGACATGGTTGAATATTTAAGCTGTGAATAATTCAATTCAAAACATTTTCGAACACATTTTCATTATTAAAAATTCAATCATCCATACTCTTCATATTTCACTTCCAAAATATTCAAACTTTTTAAAAATACAACCTATAATATTCAACAGGAAATTTTCGGTCCATTTTATTTCGCTTTACAAATTCGCTTCCACAAATTAATTCAACGGTTCAAATTCGACAGTAAATTCAACATTGACATCCAGGAACTGCAGGAAAAGCAGTAGATTACAGAGCATAATCTACATCTGCTGTTAGTCGTCCTCACCAGCAGGGGGTGCAAGCACGCGTTGTTGACGAAGACCGAGCAATTCATTCATTCAAAAACACATTTATAGAAATGTAAGTGTATTTGTGATTATTATAAGGGCTGTTTTTATGTTTAATTCAGTGTCTTCACTGTCCCTGTGTAGCCTACATGCATATTTCTCTACCATGAACAATATTATAATGTTATTCCCCCGATGCTGCTCGATGTACAGATCAAATGTTTGGCATTATTTTACTTCCATACATAATTTTACAAATCTAAAGTCAGACCATTCTGTTTTTGTGTTAAATCTTGAAATTGTGTAATCTAAATAAAAAACAACAACTACTACATGTGTGTAGCATCTTTGTTTGGATCATGATTAAAATCAGTAGTTGCCTCTAATTTCAAATGGCTACAGATATTTAAGGTCAGTTTGGCCTGTTATAGAGCAAATAAAAAACAAATGGTCTTAAAGAAAGAAAAATCAGTAACTGGTAGTCTATCGGAATCGGCCAATTGGGATGATCGGTGCATCCCTAGATGTTTTTAAAATTGTGGGTAACTAATGAATCTTAATAAAAAGCTATTTCCTTTTTATTTTTCCTGTAGCCTAAATGAAAGTTGAAAACAACGGTTGTGCTACATTGACTCTATTCCAAACCTTTTGTGTAAATTCTCCTTTTCTTGTGACAGTCTGCTTTAAACCTGAGGCATTCACATCTAAACTTTGTGATGCAATATTTCTAAATGTTTATGGAAAATATAGAACTGGTTCAACGTGTTGTTCCCATACAGAGATACACCCATGCAAGCTATTGCAAATTCTACAGATCGTGTTGATCATTTCAGAATGTCATATTGTTTTGGAACATGTTCCTGCAGCCGTACTGTTGTTTAAGGTCTTCTTGTCAATTCTTTTTGTTCTGCTATTAAAAACAAGGTAGGCTGAAACTAGTAGCCGAATAATTCCAGTGTGTTTGTTTCATACGACAAACAATAAAGTAATTATGAAGACTGAAACTTGGTGAATCACAGCTTTTATCAAAGCAAAAGTTTACAGAGAAATGGTTTCATGAAGGCCACTGTGGTGAGCTGAAATATTACTATTGTCTGGAAATTCCTCTATGTTGAGGTAAGACGAGGTAAGCTGACTAGATGGCGCAAGATCTCATCTCAACACATCCAATGAATGGCCGTGTTCTTCTCAATTTCGTCATTTTATCCGAATATCACCAGTCAAAACAGTCCTGAGGTTAACCATTAATTTTGTGTCTTTGGAAATCTTATTATGTTGAATATCAAAGTTTCTTGTATCAGTTTGTGTTAATAAAGGATTTGTGAAGTAAACAATATTGTTTTTATAGTCACACTTTAGTTTAGGGTCCAATTCTCACTATTAACTGACTATTAATTATGACTTTTGCCTCAATAAACTCCTAATTACTGTTTATTAATAGTTTGTTAGATAGTTGTTAAATTTAGGTATTGAGGATTAAGGGATGTAGCAGACATCCCAGGGGTCTCCCACATATTGATAGTGGCTCCCTGATGCCCGCAAATTAGTTAAAATCACCCAGAATCCAGAGCGAGCGAGCAAGAGTGTGCTCCTAACCGTGTAGTGCGCGCACGGCAGAGAGGGAGCGAGAGACCTTGCGTGTGTGCCTCATGAAGCACATGTAAGATAGAGAACATCCTGATTGGGCTGTTTCGGTAAATAAGTTGTCAGTGTGGGCGGGCTTTTATCTCTTCTCCCGAACCGAATTAATCAGTTCAGTGTATCTAGAAACAGGAGCGCCATAGCAGAGGGAGTCAAAAGGAGTAAGGGGTTGCTTAGGTAGCTAGCTTGAAGTCAGTGGGGCTGGGACGTACCTTGTCCAAGCAGGTATTGTGTGTGTCTGTGTGCGTGTGTGGGTGTGTACGTGCAAGGGAGAAAAAAGAAAGAAGAAAAACTCAATCCTCTGCACAGTACATCCATGTGCAACAGAAGGAACATACTAATTGGGTTGAGATCGGGTGGGTGGGGTTAATAGGTAAATTAACAGGCTAAGAGGGGTGTGGCACATGCTTTGCACCTTGCAGCTTATAGGGACACAAAAACTTCTCAACAGGGAGAGTGCCCCAAAAAACTAAAGTATAAGACACACTTTACGCCAGACTACACAAAAGTGTACTACTCTTATAAGAGTAAAACATAATGACATAGTCTTGCATACTGTACAGGAAATAGGCCTAGACCTACAGCTACATTTGGTGTGTATGTAAATAGTTATTTTATTCATTCATTGTTCGGTTATATTCAACTGTATTTCGGTATATAGGTCAACCGATAGTGGATTTTACCGAAACCGATATTTAGGTTTAACCATGCATGCCGATAACCGATTATTCAACCGATATATTTTTTTAATGGATACTGGATTAAAAACAAACATAAACTCCAAGTAAAACAGTGCTGAACTGAAATGTGCTAAATTACATAAATATAAAAAAGTTAATAGAGATGTCCCGATACCCTTTTTCCTTTCGCAATACCTGGACTCAGGGTGTCGGCCGATACCGAGTACTGATCTGATACCTGGGTGTGTATAAAGCTGCAATTCAGCCCTGTATGAATTGATAGAATTCTTAAAACTTAATTAAACATGAACAAATCATAGACTGTACAAATACATACAGTGAACTAGAGAATTTTTATTATCTGACATACATTTCACAGCAATATATTATTTGTTTTTCTTAAGTGAAAAAGAACTTCAAATGCAGCCACACATCTAATACTGTAAACTGAAAAGGGTATTTTAGTTTTACAATATAACTGTATAAAATGTATAAAAAAAGTGCAACAAATAAATCTAAGAATTAAAAAAATGATATGAATAATATAAGAAAATAATCTCTTTATAACTTAAAGTCCAGAAACAATTTAGTTAAATAAACGGCATTTCAGTTTTGACAGCGGCTGGTCATCCACAACAATAAACTCGATAATTCTGTCGGTTATATTTATCGCTCGTTGGCTGTCTTTTGAAAACTTTTCTCTTTGTTTGAATGAAGCTTCCAGAGATTGTTGATTCTGGTGCGGCTCATTCTTCTCTGCCCTTGCCTGTGTGTAACCCTCGTGTTCTGCGGGGTGACGCGTCTTCAAATGCTTTAAGTTACTTGTGTTGAAGTTGCTAATACTTGTTCCACCCCTCGAAATTGCAGTATGGCATACGAGACATGTTGCCGTTTTACTGGCTGGTTGGTCCAGTCTGAAATACTGCCAAACAGCGGACGTACTGCGTTTTCTTTTTCGCTGATGCTTTGTTGCTTGTGGCAACAGCACAACTTTCTGTGTTGCCACAAGCAACCACTGTTTAGAGCAGCGAAGAAAAATTTATCTCCGATTTGCAGCGTTAAGCAAAGCTAGCGTGCATAACTAGGTATTGTTTAAGAAAATGGTATCAGATCGGTACATGGATAGAAGTACTCACCGATACCGATGCTAGAATTTTCATTGGTATCGGCGGCATTTCCGATACTAGTATCGGAATCGGAACAACTCTAAAAATTTATATATTTAAAATGAGAACTTCTACAGAACGAACTTTACAGAAAATAATTTAAACATTAAAATATTACAGGTCAAATATGCGTTTCTTTAGCTATAACCTAGAAACATGCAAATTGCATAGGTAACACTTTGCAAGTGCCATTTGTTAACAAGGATGTAATATAGCTTTCATGCATTATGCAATATACAATATACAGTTTTACTGCATGCATTAATATTTGAGCAATACAATTGCACCTTGATCATTCATGTTAGTTTATAGTACACTAATAACAGATAAAATTAAATCTCAATTTAAAATGTATTACTAAATGTATTACTTAATCTTATTGTAAAGTGTTACCATTTCATATAAATCCAAAGAGTCATGCTTAAAGATGGCCAAATTTAAATATCTGCAAAGGCCAGAGCATTGAAATTACATAAATGTAGAGCTATAGTACATGTAGTCTCTCTTTATTTGCTTCTGTTTCAGAAGACTTGATGATTGTCTAATCAAAATTACAATATGTATTGTAGTGATAAAAAAATAACTGAAATCGAATGCGTTTTTGATTTGTTTTATGTTTCTGTCCGCTGCATGAACATTTCAATGTTGAGACAGCAATCACGTCACTATAGCTTTAAATATTCAACTTCACCGGCTAATGAATACATAAAAGTGACCAGCTGGATATAAACTAATGGAAATAGATGGTATTGCAACATAAAACATTTGAGTGAGGTTTGCGTGTGTTTTTGTCACATTTCTTTAATCCCTTGAGGTAGCCACTGCTAATGTTATTTTTCTCAGACTCGACAGCAAACAATACCGCTGTTCTTACTCTGCTAATGCAGCATCTAGTCAACAAATTAATTACTTTGTTTATAATAATATATACTTTAGTGTTCTGTATTTATACCGTTTCGCTCTCCGTGAAGTGTGTTCTCTCCGTGCTGCGCGCAGCCTCACTCGATCATGTGGTAACGTAAATAACTCAGCCAGTACGTTTACACGTGGTTCAATCGGAATGAAATCAATCCGATTGATGAATCTGAACACGGTGTACATGACCAATAAATAAAGTAATTGGGTTAATGTGGGTGTTTATGTCTTGTGACAAGATTCAAATCGGAATACATTTTTTGACATGCACACACTGCACGAATACACCACTGTTCGCGCATAACTATTCTTCTCTATTGGTTCTTTATTTGTTTTTAAGGGGTCATGACATGGTTTTTTGTTTTGTTTTATGATGTTCCCTTAGGTGCCATTATGGTATTACTATAGTTTTTTGTAAAAAAAATGTAAACAAATGTAGTGATTTATGACCTTTTCCCACCCTATTTCTCACCTCTGATTCAAACAGTCTGTTTTGGAGGTGTTTCCCCTTAAAGAGTTCAGTGTTAACGCCTATACTGTTATGATTGGCTAACGTCAGTGCTTCTTATGCATAAATTATTAACGTTAATCATTTTGTATCACATGTAGGCTACACAAAGCTCCACCACGTGAAACTTCGGTCTTCCGATCTTTTACCATTGTGTCAATTCTCAATTGATTTTGATTCATATGCGCATCGGAGGGAGAGAGAGAGCAAGACAGTTTGAAGGCGCGCGCGGCCGGGGCTCTCTCTCTCTCTCTCTCTCTCTCTCTCTCTCTCTCTCTCTCTCTCTCTCTCTCTCTCTCTCTCTCTCTCTCTCTCTCTGCTCGTTCTTTTAGTAACATGCGCCCTGTCACACTCATTTACATCACTTACCGATCAAATAAGCATTTGGCAGGCTGCATATGCTGCAAATAAACTGCATCCAACTGCTTTCCTGACGTCTGGATCATTTGGCAGCGTATTCAAACATGTTGTTTGTCCACAGCCAGGAACAGTACATCTGCGTGGCATCGCAGTCATCTTGTAAACAGACCCAGTCGCTGCACAACAACGATGCGAAATGAGCTTCATACCGTGACATCACTTCGTACCATGGATCCAGAACGAGCTGTATTTAGAGCTTGATTAAATAAATGCTTCGTTTATAATGGGGAGGACGTCTTAAGCTATGAAACTTGCAGGAAGTTTTAATAGTACATAGATCTCTTATATACCAAAAGATCAAGGCAAATTTGGTTTCTCATGTCATGACCCCTTTAAACATCAGACTTAATATGTATCCGTCTCTGGTCATGATTTGGAGACGATGAGCATGAACCGTTTTGCCGTGCTGCTTATTTATCACGCAGTAAAACATCGCGGGCAAAAACAGTCGTCCGTGGATGAGAATCTGAAACAAGGATGGGTGGGACGTTGTCCTGCTTCACTTCACTTTGTGCATTAACGTCATGCACTGCACATGCTCAGTCCTTTTAGTTTCGGTTTTCAATCCGATCAAGTGTTTACATCTTCTCTCGATCGATTAATATTCCTGTCGAAACAAGTGGATGAAATTTTTTTTAATTAATAACGGAACACTCATTTATGACACTTTATTCAACAGGAAGAACAGCTCGTTCCGTGCGTCAACGTCATGCACTGCACATGCTCAGTCCTTTTAGTTTCGGTTTTCGATCCGATCAAGTGTTTACATGTTCTCTCGATCGATCGGTTAATATTCCTGTCGAAACAAGTGGATGAAACATGTATGTCCATCACACTTGTGACACTTCAGTTACCAAATCATCAGGTCTTTCCCAAAAAGCATTGTATTTTTGTTCATCGTGACAGACTACAACAATACCAGGATTTAAGGGTTTTGAACTTCATGCTTTTCCTGTATGGAAAATTTCCACTAAAACCTTTTCACCTATACAGTTACATAGAAACAAACAAAGGCTGTTTTGAATGGAAATTATTTTGTTATTAGATGTTTTATGAGTGAAAGCTGGCTATTATTTAAAGTCTGAACATACATGACTTCATCGTTTTTTTAAATGTATCCTTCCTGTTTTCTTTAGTCTTTGAGAATGCTCACCCTGGCCGATCTCGAATGTCAGAGAAGTCCCCTGCAGGTTATCTATGATGTCATCTGTGATGGGCTCTGATATTTACTTGCTCTTCAAATGACTGTGCCGCGGGAGGGAGATGCCACAAGGCCAGCATCAATCTCTCATGCACATGTGCAGGGAAACGAGGGGGGGAGATAACTGTTATTTACCAAAAACAAACATTTACCAGACTATAACACCTTTAGAAAGTTTACAGGAAACCGGTTGAAAAAATGGTTTTACAGCTACAATCAAAAACAAATAAATGAAAACTGGGAAGAACATAAAACACAGTATCCTATTTATTTTTTGAGTCAATGTAAATTCCCTCAAAAAAGTGAAACGTTGTTTTCTTTCGCTTCACTGCTGCAATCAGTAATTTTGTTGCTATAAATGTCATATGAAGTGCTTAATGACAGATCGAAAGGAAGCTGCTTCAAGCAGAATAAGAAGATACATTATTAATAGTATGTATTGTATCACCAGTGTTTTATATTTTAACTTCAGACACTTTTGTGTATATTTGTGTATATGGGGCTTATTTTTAAAAACAACAGCTTATAAACAAATGCTTTCTTTTTTTTCTTTTTTTTGATCATGTCTTAATTTTGCTAATTTTTTTAATCTGTATCTTTATTCCAGATCCATACTTTCAATTTTAAACTATGAAAAACAATTATAAAAATGTTAACTGTTAATTTTAATGTGTTTTTTTATGATTTTTTTTATGATTTGACAGCCCAAATGTTGCCTCAAGCTGGCACTGCTGGCCTCCTGTTGGCAACGGCATGCGTCCTGTCAGCCAAAGCTGGGCCATGTGTGGCAATGACGGCACAGTTTGATGATGGCAAACTACATGAGAGCCGATTGTTGGTGGAAAGTGTGTGGTTCAGATCAGGCTTATTACCATTTTAAATTTATATATATTTTTAAAAGGATTCAAAGATATGTGCTGAGAATGTGATAATTAAATGCATTAAATAACAATAATTTAGTGCAGTTTTTAAGGCAATGACTGATTTACTTAATTTTAACATTTCGTTCAAAGAACTCAGACTAAAGTATCTTAAAATGAATAACATTTCTGTAATCATTTAACCATTGTCATACAGTATTAATTTTATTTGCTGTGGTACATATAAGGAGGAATTTAATGAATATGCTGTGGCTCGAAAAATGATCATACAATTGTATTTGTCTGCTGTAATCCAAATCTTCGTAATCAATGTGATTGCTTGGTGTGAGAAACAGACCTAAATTTATTCAACAATCTTTATCTCCATCTTCATCCCGCACTCAGTAAAAAAAAATATATATAAATAATTGCTGCCTCAAGGGCAGCAAAGGTTTTACAGCAGTGATATCAATTGCTCGTTGGCTGCGTCCGAAATCGCATATCTTGAGTAGGTAAGCAATTATTTGTGAGCGTTAAAAAAATAGGTTCTGTATAGTTATGAGTTTGTGTAGTATAAATGCAACAGACGTACTACAGGTGACCTACCAGCGTCAGTTGCGTCTTTGGCTCTCATGTGCTTTCTCACAGATTGCGACATGCTGTGTTTCAGGTGGTTGTGCTTTTGAATGAAGTGTAAATGTGCCTCAGTTTTCAAGGTTCTGGTTAAAGACTGGTGTTGAAATGGTTTACTTAAATCTGTGAATTGGTACCCAATATTAATATTGGTACCTGTTTTGGCCCAGTTCATGGCTGGTTATTGGTTATTAATTGGCTGAGACTTGGGCCAGTTATGGCCCATGGGTGGCCCTTGTCTTTAATCCAGAACAGATCTGGGCCGTCTGAGGACCGTAATTCATTGCTATAAGTGGGCTGAACGATAGTTGGTTGTGTGGACCAGTGTTGGACAAGAGAAAAATTGCTACCACTGTGGTGTCATTTCCACTACAATTAACAGTTTTGCCAGTTTTGTAATAAAGATTTATCAAATGTTAAGTGTACTTGTTCTCCAAAGAGGCATGTTTCAAGAAAGAACTTGATGTAAAATGATTTGTGATGTCTGATGAAGACATTCATATTGAAATTTTATCAAATTATGCAAAAAGTGTGCTCAGGGCAATGTCTATTACACATATCTTTAATGTCAAATTAATCTGAACCTATACTAAAACTAGAACTTTTAATTGATAGCATACAGACTAGCATATTAACTAGAAACATTTGCCTGACTTTAACCTAAATCTATACTCAGAGCAACTTATAGAGCTTGCTTATAAAGTGAGATGGGCCAACCCACACACTGACATAAAACACTGTCTGTAATATACTGTAAAACAATACAGAAACCTTTTGCTGCATGTGCAAGCACTTGCAGGCACACAAGGCTCTTGGAGAATGTCGGGGCTTCATCAGGTTTCAGGAGCAGGTACATAATTGGACCACAGGCCTTAACTGAGTCAGATGGGGAAGTCCCAATCGTGGCATGGCTCGAGAACGGCGCCTCAGAGGGGAGCGATAGCATAACAGCCCCTTCCATCACCATCGGCACCATCAGTTATCACTGAGCTAAAAAAAACACCCACTCATTTTTGGAAAGACAAACTGGTTCCCAACACCTACAACCCCCCTGTGAAAGATGGGGGCCTCCCCTATGTGCTGAGAATGGATGGATCCTTTTCAAGTGTGCATCTTTAGTGAGAGTAAGAGTTCCATCGTCTTGAATGCCTGTTTCATTATGTACACTGCAAAAGAAAAAGAAAATGTATTTTTGTCTCTTTTTATTTATTTATTTATTTGTATTACTTGACCAATAATTGTATTACTTAATAAATAATAAATTCCTATATAAAACTATCAAAATAGTTTAGTTGTTCTGCACGGAGACAGAGCCTGGTGATCTTACGAATTCATTTAAATAATACTTTTGTATTTATATAGTGCCATTCCAATTCTCAAGGACACTTTACAATCTCGAATCAAAAAGAAAAGAGCTTAAACCTAATTTATTCTTAAATGAATGCTGAGTTTAAGGCAGTGATGTTACGGAGGGCCTGTTGGAATATAGAGTGGACTCTGGCTGCTGATTTGAATGTATTGAAGTCTATGTATAGTTTTAGAAGGAAGAGTTACTGGAAATAAAAATGTAGTCCATCAGTAGGGTTTATTTTGGTAAACATTAATAGGAGGGTGATTTGAGAGTGATGCCAAGTATCAGTGCTAGTTATAGCAGAGACTATGATAACAAATTTTAATTTTAAACTTAAACACTATAAAAACTGTTAATTGGTTAATGGTAAATTAATGTTTATTGTATTATTATGTGTGTCATTAAGGCACCTTACAAAGAATATAAAATGAAAATATTTTTATAAGAATTTTATATTAAAAATAAAAATAAATAGTGTATGGCAAAGAAAGATAAAGCAAGTAGAAGATAAAGAGTAGAGGACCAAGGACAGAAACTTGAGGGACACCATGAGAAAGGGGAGTACAGGGAGATTTTAGTCTTTTAGATTTTAGTCATTTGGGTCATCATTAGACATGCTGTCCAAACATGTATAACATTTTCTTCTGTGGGACACAAAAGATGATGTTTAGCCTCACGTGATTAATAACAACAGAAGCTATTTGAATATGTGCAATTGAGAGCTGTGCCCTATAGGACGAGATCAGTGAACAAATGTTGGTGTTGTGCACACAAAGTTATTTTAATGGGTACATAACTAAGTATAGCACACAAGATGGCTGGACTACTTTCATGTAGCTTTTGGGAGATTGCTATCAGTCTATATAAACTTTAATTGAATAGATTATGATGATAGAGCGAGCCAGAGAACAAAAAGGAACCTCCCGATGTTATTTGTCTGTATTATCACTGACTGACTGTCAAAGTCTTTTATTCCATTGATTTTGATGACTGATACAAGGTTCCTGAAAGTGCTGCACTGATACTGTAATTCGTGTGTAGGCAGAGAACCGTTTAAATCCCTGTCATTTCTAAAACTGGCTCAAATTTAATTCTTTTATTACAATCATTTTGTGAAAAACATTGTTTTTTTCTTATGTCTATAACCATCAATGGCATGCAATTTACAGAAAGTATGTCTGTTTCAGATTCAGATGTAGTCTTTTTATCATTCAGGGGCAGTGATCTTATTCATACTGAAGCATTAAATGTAGCTTTTTTATGATTTTGCCTTATCTGATTAGTAGTAGGAGGATAGGGTATTCACTGACCTTTGTTTTCACAGGAACAGAAAAAACTTTAACAGGACACAGAGAAACAACCCACGCTTGATGAGATGCAGGAAATTACATCATAATTTAAAGCCTTTAAAACCTGATTACTAAGGGGGGCATATGATTTGGAATTTAGGCCAAGCCAGACCGATAGCAAACATGCCTTTGACAGGTCAACATACAAGATATTTGGTTACACTTTAAGTGTCTTTATTACAAAGTAATAATACGTTTAAATACTGAGTAATAGTAAAAACATGTACTTACTATAGGGTTAAGGTTAGGAATAGGGTTTGACTTTGATACATGTAACTATGCACAATTTACTGTTATCTATGCACAATTTACTGTTATTAATACACTAAGTACATGCAGAGGTGTCAAGTAACGAAGTACAAATACTTCGTTACATTACTTAAGTAGAAATTTTGGGTATCTATACTTTACTTGAGTAATTATTTTTCAGCCGACTTTTTACTTCTACTCCTTACATTTTCACGCAATTATCTGTACTTTCTACTCCTTACATTTTAAAAATAGCCTCGTTACTCCTATTTCATTCCTTTTGTCATCAATATTGAATAAATGATTAAACAAAAAAAATGACCAATAACACACGGTTAATAGATCTGAGTCGCGCCTCCTGAACACACATCGCTAAACTGATTGGCTTTGTGTTTTCTTTCTAACTTGTGAGAGGCTGTACATTTGGTTGTGCGAAGCGGCAAAACTCCTCCGAAGGAAACATAGAGATGCGGTAAGGATGGAGAAATCAACAGTTTTCTGCTCAATACGGGGCAAATCGCGTCAAATATTGATTTGGGGGACAGCCGTTTTTACAATATACTGTATGACAATCGCGGGATAAGTGGCAAAGATAATCGTTAGTGAGTGTGTGTGTTAGAGAGAGAGAGAGAGAGAGAGAGAGAAAGAAGAGGAGGAGAGAGTAAGGGTGTCACGATTTCGATTTTAAATCGAAATTAAGTCACAATCTCGAACTTTGAATTCAAAAATGGAATCGTCGATGCTGTCACGCCCCCATGTCACGTCCAGTCGGTTTGCAAAGCGGAAAAAAACACTCGTGTTGAAGTGCTGCGAGTCCTCTCACATTCGCGTTCAAAGCACTTCAAAAAAGCCACAGTTTGTAATGTATGTGCGTGTACCATATTCTTCCACTTTTTAATTTAAAACTTTAAATTGACAAAAACTGCAGACTCGGACTCAGAACAGTATAAATCTTTATACAACAAATCTTGCATGTCACAAATAACTTGATTTTCCGAATGAGTGTCGTTCATTTCCGCACCACCGAGTCTATTTTTGCTGTGCACTCGCTGAGTTAAAGTGACAGCGCATAGTTGGTCACAATGAACACAAATTGACATGAAAATGTTGTAATTTCATCATAAAGGCATTTAATTAAATACTACATTAAATACTAATATTTTTCACAGTCATGTTTTTACTTTAAGACCGAGGTAAAGCAAGATAAACATAGATGTATCTGTTAAACCGTGTTTGCACTGCTAAAAAAGCTTTTCTTATTTAGTATTTGTGTCTTGTTTTCAGTCCAAATATCTAAAAAGTCTTAAATCAAGATGCATTTACTAGATGAGTAAAAGCCATAAGATATTATTTGTTTTCTGGGGAAATAAATAAAAAATTATCGAAATTATCTGCCAATGGAATAAGAAAAATAATCTTGTTTTTGTTTGAATTAAAATTATTTTTCTTATTCCATTGGCAGATAATTTTGCTTTTTTTTTTTAAAGCAAAAACTCAATTATTTTTTATTTATTTCCCTTGAAAACAAGACATAATATCTTATGGCTTTTACTCATCTAGTAAATGCATCTTGATTTAAGACTTTTTAGATATTTGGACTGGAAACGGGACACATACTAAATAAGAAAAGCTTTTTTGCAGTGTGTTTTGTTGTGAACTTGAATGTCATCTTCTGTGAATAAGACTGCAGTTACAAAATAGAAACTACATGGCAGGTTATTTTGCTTAAGTTTCCAATTGACTGAAGATATAAGTTATTGTGACATTATTTTGTTTTTAAATTTGACAATGTAGTGTACATTGCGAACAAAGGTCATATATTATATAGCATAAAAGTCTAGTCTAAAAATGGCATAGCAAACTGTGCTTTAATAAAATAAATGTAAAAATCGAGAATCGAACTGAACCGTGACCTTAGAATCGAAAATGTAATCAAATCGAGGATTTGGAAAATCGTGTGTGTGTGTGTGTGTGTGTGTGTGTGTGTGCAACCCTACAATACAGGGTCAAAATATCCCCAAAAAGATGGCAATATCCGAAATCCTTGTCCTTGTGGGTAATTTTTTTTGGGGGAAAACAGCTTATAAACAGACTAAGTAAAAATCCAGAAAGTTTTCTGTGATAGGTGATTCTATCTTCTGCTTCATGAAACACGTTAATGCTCAGTAGTACACATATGGTTTGCATTGTACTAAAATTTAAATAAAACTGAAATTAATTTTCTAGGGGCATAAATGCAGCTGAAACAGGGAGCCTAGTGCATCCCAAAATTTTCAACATTAACATTTTAATATAACATTATAGTCATTATGGCCTTTAGAAAAATGTTTTTTTGAGGAGGTGTAGTGCACTATAGACCCTGTGGCGCGGCCTAAGCTTTGGTCATTAATGGCATTTTTTCCTTGCATTACTTTTACTTTTATACTTTAAGTAGTTTTTGAAACCATTACTTGTACACTTTTACTTGAGTAAAAAACTGGAGTTGATACTTCAACTTCTACAGAAGTCTTTTTAAACCCTAGTATCTATACTTCTACTTGAGTAATGAATGTGAATACTTTTGACACCTCTGAGTACATGTAACCTGTAACAAGGACAATGTAAAAAATAGTGTTACCATTCCAATAAGTCATTCTGGGCCACATCTGACCTGGTTTTATATGAACTAAAAGCTATAAATTAGACCCTAGAAAAATAGTGGTCATTAGCAAATGCCTACATGGTGGTTTGTAGTATGTAAACTCATCTCAAGTGTTCGATCACTAGTGGACAACCAAAATACAGTGAAGAAAATAAGTATTTGAACACCCTGCTATTTTGCAAGTTCTCCCACTTAGAAATCATGGAGGGGTCTGAAATTGTCATCGTAGGTGCATGTCCACTGTGAGAGACAATCTAAAAAAAAAAAAATACAGAAATCACAATGTATGACTTTTTAAACTATTTATTTGTAAGATACAGCTGCAAATAAGTATTTGAACACCTGTCTATCAGCTAGAATTCTGACCCTCCAAGACCTGTTAGTCTGCCTTTAAAATGTCCATCTCCACTCCATTTATTATCCTAAATTAGATGCACCTGTTTGAGGTCGTTAGCTGCATAAAGACCCCTGTCCACCCCATACAATCAGTAAGAATCCAACTACTAACATGGCCAAGACCAAAGAGCTGTCCAAAGACACTAGAGACAAAATTGTACACCTCCACAAGGCTGGAAAGGGCTACGGGGAAATTGCCAAGCAGCTTGGTGAAAAAAGGTCCACTGTTGGAGCAATCTTTAGAAAATGGAAGAAGCTAAACATGACTGTCAATCTCCCTCGGACTGGGGCTTCATGCAAGAGCTCACCTTGTGGGGTCTCAATGACCCTAAGAAAGGTGAGAAATCAGCCCAGAACTACACGGGAGGAGCTGGTCAATGACCTGAAAAGAGCTGGGACCACCGTTTCCAAGGTTACTGTTGGTAATACACTAAGATGTCATGGTTTGAAATCATGCATGGCATGGAAGGTTCCCCTGCTTAAACCAGCACTTGTCAAGGCCCGTCTTAAGTTTGCCAATGACCATTTGGATGATCCAGAGGAGTCATGGGAGAAAGTCATGTGGTCAGATGAGACCAAAATAAAACTTTTTGGTCATAATTCCACTAATCGTATTTGGAGGAAGAAGAATGATGAGTACCATCCCAAGAACACCATCCCTACTGTGAAGCATGAGGTTGGTAGCATCATGCTTTGTAGCATCATGTAGCATCATGCTTTCCTTCCCTCAGTTAGAGCATTGAAGATGGGTCGAGGCTGGGTCTTCCAACATGACAATGACCCGAAGCACACAGCCTGGATAACCAAGGAGTGGCTCTGTAAGAAGCATATCAAGGTTCTGGCGTGGCCTAGCCAGTCTCCAGAACTAAACCCAATAGAGAATCTTTGGAGGGAGCTCAAACTCCCAAACCTGACTGATCTAGAGAAGATCTGTGTGGAGGAGTGGGCCAAAATCCCTCCTGCAGTGTGTGCAAACCTGGTGAAAAACTACAGGAAATGTTTGACCTCTGTAATTGCAAACAAAGGCTACTGTACAAAATATTAACATTGATTTTCTCATGTGTTCAAATACTTATTTGCAGCTGTATCTTACAAATAAATTGTTAAAAAATCATACATTGTGATTTCTGGATTTTATTTTTTAGATTATGTCTCTCACAGTGGACATGCACCTACGATGAAAATTTCAGACCCCTCCATGATTCATAAGTGGGAGAACTTGCAAAATAGCAGGGTGTTCAAATACTTATTTTCTTCACTGTACATTGCTCTTTTACATATGGCCAAGCATTTTTTTTTTTTTTTTAGCTTCTTAATAATACTTCATCTTCAGAAAGTTTAGGCCGTGAAGGTTTTTGAAAGACTCATTCTGTCTCACCTAAAAACAAACACTAGCCCCTAATGGACCCTATGCAGTTTGCATAACAAATATATGAAATGTAAATATCCAGGAGGCTCAGTGGGTAGCTCTGTTTCCTCACAACATAACGGCCCCAGGTTTGAGTCCTGGCTCAGCTTGGTTTTGAGTGTGAATGTGAAGTTACAGTAAGTGAAGTCACACGAAGGCTAAGGCCCCATCCACACTACTACGTGTTCGTTTAGAAACGGAGACCTTTTGCTACGTTTGCACCTCCCGTCCAGACTAAAACAGCAAAAACAAAGACCTAAAACGGAGAAGTTTGGAAACGCTGACGCAGACGCTCACTCTCGGCTCTCTGATTGGGTGTCATTATCAGTCATGGCGTATCCTTCCCTGATACTCCCTACTCCCTTGTAACTTTCAGTAAAAGTTCCACCTCGTCGTCGGCCCATGCAAAGAAATCTGTGGTCTTCGACTTTGCAAGAGGTAGCTACTTTCTTCTTTGTCAAATCTGCTGCAACTGAGGAGTATTCAAACTGTTTCCTGTTTACACCGGCACGCGCATGCCCAGTGTAGGTGAATGTTCACGTGATCCGCGTTTTCAGTCGTTTTAATGTGGACGAAAATAGATTCTAATACGCAGCTAAAACACTGGTGTGGACGGAGATCGTATTCGTTTTAATTCTCCGTTTCTAAAATAAAACACAGTAGTGTGGATGGGGCCTAAGTATGGTAATCATACTCATACTCTGAATTTGTCCTCTGCATTTAACCCATCCAAGTAAGTGCACACACATTAGGAGCAGTACAAACCTACATCGATATACATAGATTACATACACACACTGCAAACGTGTGGACACACACACCTGGCCATTCGTTGCGATTGAGGGTTAGGTGCCTTTCTCAAGGGCACCTCAGTCATTTCCTGCCGGTATTGAGAATCGAACCCGCAACCTTCGGGTAACCATCGACCTTCAAATCTCTAACCATTAGGCCACGACTGCCTTACATACAGTATGTATGTGTGTGTTAACCTCGTGTTGGACTGGATCCCTGTGACACTACATGGGAAAAGCAGTTTGGAAAATGGATACTGTGATGGGTTTTTTAATGAATAAAATGGTAAACTGTATATCAAACTAATCATAACTCTAACATCTAACCTGACTTCTCATTTAGGCCTAACATTCTACCACAAATGTACTCTGAAGTTTGTCGAAACCAGTGAAAACTTCTGAGATGCTGGCTAGACAATATAAAAAATATAAGTCAAGACTAGTGTCATATTGAGTAATCAACTGAACTTCTAACTTTTTCCTTTTAACTTTTTTTTTTTCATTTGATAACTAAGTCTACATTGATCATTGCATGATTTGGATTGAAGATTGCAGAACTTAACAAAAGCAGTCTAGCTTCAATACATTTCATTATTATGTGTTATACTATATTTAGCCTTAAAGATACAGTTCACCCAGAAAATAAAATTGTCATCAGTTACTCACCCTCATGTCATTCCAAACCAGTAAGACTTTCTTCCCACGACATGAGACATTCTTCAAAACACAAAATATGTTTTGAAGAATGTTTCTATTGTTCTTGCCCATTTGATGAATTCAGTGGGGTCCAAAACAACATTTGACAATGACTTTATTCATATAGACATACAGTAATTTTTTTTATTATATCCTCTCTAGTGTTCCACAAAAGAAATTGTCATATTTGATTGGAATGACAAAAAGGTCATGTGTAAATTATGACAGAATTTCCATTGGTTGAACAATCTCTTTAAAGGAGAGCTCATAGCAACCCAATCTTGATACTGTTATTCTTTATTCAGGGTTTACCTTACATAGTTTATTAAGCTTTACCAAGTATCATAAAAACACAACCCCTGATTACCTGAGACATCTTCATCCATATAATCCTTCTGAGAACTTCCAGGACACCCATAAGGACCTGGAGGAGCGTTTAGGAACTTGAACTGGAGGCTGCCACTATTTTTGCAGTTCATGAACATACACAGTAATATCTCATTCAAAATATACCACCCAAACTTTAGCGTGGCAAAATCGATCACAGGACACATGAGAGCCAATGCAATTTCACAAGTAAAGACATAACATTTCTTCTGGTGGCAATTTTATAATATGTACACATGATCTGCAGGTCTGTTCACGCCATATTGGAATAACCGTAATTATGAGCTTCCTACTTGTAAAAAGTGCTCACATCATCGTAGAACTTTTCTGAGAGCTCTGACTTGTTCCGAGGACGCTCAGAGTAGCTCAGAGTAGAGTAGCTAGTAGAATGTCATGTGTTGTCATCTCGTAATTAGGGTAATTACGTCATGGAATGAACGTTGCATTACTGATGGAGACAGGTCACCTTGGTATGGAGCCTATAATATTAAAAAATGATTACAATTATTGACAAGTGTAATCTAACAACATTTTATATATGTGGAATTTTAAATAGTTCTGAATTTGATTTCTTTAAACAAATATTGTTAAAGGGATAGTTCACCCAAAAATTAAAATTCTGTCATTAATTACTCACCCTCATGTCGTTCCAAACCCCTAAGAGGTTCGTTCATCTTCGGAACACGAATTAAGATATTTTTTATGCAATCTAAGAGCTGACTGAACTATCCACAGACTGCAACATAATTACCACGGTCAAGCCCCAGAAAGGCAGTAAAGACATCGTTAAAATAGTCCATGTGACTACTGTGGTTTAACCTTAATGTTATAGGGCAGTGAGAATACTTTTTGTGCGCAAAAACAAACACAAATAACAACTTAATTCAACTATCTATTCTCCTCCATGCCAGTCTGCTACGCGATTCACATAAGAACCATAACGCATGCATGTGATCATGCTCAGCCAATAGTGAACCAGCATTCTGCTATAAAACACGGAAGAGCTGCACTTTGTGAATAGCCAAAAAAAGTCAATAGCGCAAGATAGTGGCAGCGAAGAGAGGAGAGATTGTTGAATAAAGTCGTTATTTTTTTGGCCGCCCGAAGGGTCCTCTCCGCCGTGGCCGCCCGAAGGGTCTACTCCGCCGTGGTCGCCCGAAGGGCCTTCTCCGCCGTGGTCGTCCGAAGCGCCTCTCCGCCGTGGTCGTCCGAAGCGCCTCTCCGCTGTGGCCACCCGAAGGGTCCTCTCCGCCGTGGTCACCCGAAGGGTCCTCTCCACCGTGGTCGCCCGAAGGTTCCTCTCTGCCGTGGTCGCCCGAAGGGCCTTCTCCACTGTGGCCGCCCGAAGGGTCCTCTCCACCGTTGTCGCCCGAAGGGTCCTCTCCGCCGTGGTCGCCCGAAGGGCCTTCTCCGCCGTGGCCGCCCGAAGTGTCCTCTCCACCGTGGTCGCCCGAAGGGTCCTCTCTGCCGTGGTCGCCCGAAGGGCCTTCTCCACTGTGGCCGCCCGAAGGGTCCTCTCCACCGTTGTCGCCCGAAGGGTCCTCTCCGCCGTGGTCGCCCGAAGGGCCTTCTCCACTGTGGCCGCCCGAAGGGTCCTCTCCACCGTGGTCGCCCGAAGGGTCCTCTCCGCCGTGGTCGCCCGAAGGGCCTTCTCCGCCGTGGCCGCCCGAAGGGTCCTCTCCACCGTGGTCGCCCGAAGGGTCCTCTCCACCGTGGTCGCCCGAAGGGTCCTCTCCGCCGTGGTCGCCCGAAGAGCCTTCTCCACTGTGGCCGCCCGAAGGGTCCTCTCCACCGTGGTCGCCCGAAGGGTCCTCTCCGCCGTGGTCGCCCGAAGGGCCTTCTCCGCCGTGGCCGCCCGAAGTGTCCTCTCCACCGTGGTCGCCCG
The DNA here is from genome assembly GCA_031834385.1 of Semotilus atromaculatus. Lineage (NCBI taxonomy): Eukaryota > Metazoa > Chordata > Actinopteri > Cypriniformes > Leuciscidae > Semotilus > Semotilus atromaculatus. The sequence continues at coordinate 22,846,760 of JAULUF010000010.1, forward strand.
AAGGGTCCTCTCTGCCGTGGTCGCCCGAAGGGCCTTCTCCACTGTGGCCGCCCGAAGGGTCCTCTCCACCGTGGTCGCCCGAAGGGTCCTCTCTGCCGTGGTCGCCCGAAGGGCCTTCTCCACTGTGGCCGCCCGAAGGGTCCTCCCCGCCGTGGCTGCCCAAAGGGTCCTCTCCGCCATTGTCGCCTGAAGGGTCTACTCCGCCGTGGTCGCCCGAATGGCCTTCTCCACTGTGGCCGCCTGAAGGGTCTACTCCACCATGGCCGCCTGCGCTTCCTGCATATGTTGTGGGGATGCCCTAAATGATTTGATTACTGGACTAAAATATTCAAAACTTTGAGGGACGCCTTTACCATAGATCTTGATACAAATCCACTTCTGGACATTTTTGGGATGGCCGTTGGTGTTAACCTTTCAGTAACAGTTCAAAAGGCAATGTGACTTTAGTGTGACATAGCCTTTACTACTTTATTAGCGAGACGTCTCATCCGTTTGAAGTGGAAACATGCCTCACCCGCTTTTAATACATGGCTGAAAAAAAGTGTTCACTTGCATTAAATTGGAAAAATGACAGACTGTCATTAACTGGTTCTTCAAGGACCTTTAGCAAAGTGTGGCGCCCCTTAGATTATTTGCTGGCTAACTCTTAAGACACTTAAGCATTAATGCATTATATAGGCCTAAGTCACTTTGGAATAATTCACAGCGTGTTTCATAGAATAGAATGTTTATTGTCATTATACATGTTCTGTACAACGAAATTAGATGCAATCTAATCAGTGCAACAAATACAAATATTTATAAATAAATAAATAAACTAAAATTTCTAAAAAGATAAAAGTCATAAAACACATCAAATCACACATACACAACAGTTCAATGCACGATACATCATCATAATACTGTATTCAAATCGTGTTTAGTGCTGCTATTGCTTTTGGATAGAAACTATTTTTTAATCTATTTGTACGCGTCTTCATTGTCCTGTACCGTCTACCCGAGGGCAGCAGTTCAAACAGTGAATGTCCGGGGTGTGATGGATCCTTAATTATATTCTGTGCTTTTTTGAGACAGCGTGAACTATAAAGATCCTTCAGGGAAGGGAGAGTGCCGCCAATAATCTTCTGGGAGGTGGTAACGACCCTCTGAAGCGCTTTCCTCTCGGTCTCTGTGCAGCTTGTGAACCACACACAGATACAGTAAGTCAGTATGCTCTGAATGGAGCAGCGGTAGAAGGACAACAGCACCTTTTGGTTGAGATGGTGCTTCTTAAGAATCCTCAGTAAGTAGAGTCTCTGCTGTGCCTTCTTAACCAATACTGTGGTGTTGGCGCTCCAGGTTAGGTTCTCCTCAATGTGCACGCCCAAGAACCGGAAATCCGTGACCCTCTCCACACATTCCCCCCCGATGAAAAGGGGCGGAGTATCGACTTTATTCTTCCTAAAATCTATCATTAACTCCTTAGTTTTTGTGGTATTGAGGACCAGGTTATTATCCATACACCACACAGACAGCTGCTCAACCTCGTCCCGATAAGCGGACTCATCTCCCCCAGAGATGAGCCCCACTACGGTGGTGTCATCCGCAAATTTGATGATGGTATTGCTGGAGTGGGCAGGGGTGCAGTCGTCCGTGTACAGTGTGTAGAGTAGGGGGCTCAGCACACAGCCCTGTGGTGCTCCAGTGCTTATACTAAGAGCTGATGAGATGTGGGGGCCTACTTTTACCCTCTGGGAGCGATCTGTCAAGAAGTCCATAATCCAGCGGCAGATTGAGTGAGATAGACCCAGATTTACCAGTTTAGTAAACAGTCTGTGAGGAAGTATGGTATTAAAAGCAGAGGTAAAGTCCAAGAACAACAGCCTAGCGTAGCTCCCCCGCTGCTCTAAATGAGTCAGAGTATTGTGGACAGTTGTGGCTATAGCGTCCTCAGTAGACCTATTTGATCTGTAAGCAAACTGGTGTATGTCAAGCCTGGGTGGGAGGTTAGAGATTATGTAAATCCGCACCAGTTTCTCAAAGCACTTCATTATGATGGGAGTTAGTGCCACTGGACGATAGTCATTCAGGCTGCTGATCCTGGTCTTTTTTGGCAGTGGAATTATGGTAGATGACTTCAGGCAAGGTGGGATGGTGGACTGGGATAGTGACCGGTTGAAGATCTTGGTAAAGACCCCAGCGAGCTGGTCTGCACAGTCCTTCAGCACCTTTCCCGCGATGGCATCGGGTCCCGCCGCTTTCCTCACATTCACCGCCCTCAGTGTGCGCCTCACCTCCTGCTCCTCCACAGTGAAGATGTGGCTGCTTTGAACTGGTGGGTGTAATGTGGTTGTTTCCAGTTTCTCCACCTCTAAGCGGGCAAAGAAGTGGTTCAACTCCTCCGCCAGCGAAGCATCTCCGACTGCGACTAAGCAGTTTTACGGTTTTGTAGCTGGTGATGTGCTGGACCCCCTGCCACCCCTGCCTTGTGTTGTTAGTGTTGAAGTAGTCCTCAATCCTCCGTTTATAAGCAGCCTTGGCCTTCCTGATGCCTTTTTTCAGATTGGCTCTGGCAGTGCTATATTGTATCCCATCACCAGACTTGAAAGCAGTGTTTCTGTCCCTGAGCAGGCACCGAACCTCTTTCGTCATCCAGGGTTTCTGATTGGGATATACCCGGATACACTTGTCCACAGTGACAGTGTCCATGCAGTGTTTGATATAGCCCAGTACAGTTGCTGTGTATTCCTCCAGGTCCTGATGCTCGAAAATGTCCCAGTTTGTTCTTGCAAAACAGTCCTGCAGCTGATGAGAGGCACCTTCAGGCCATATTTTAATAGTTTTTGATGTGGTAAGAGCACTTTTCCTGCGTGAGGTGTATGCCGGAATTAAAAGCAGGGATATATGGTCAGACTGGCCCAGATGTGGTAGTACTGAGTAAAAAACGTGACTTTACAGTCTGGAAAATACGGTAGGTTATAGCAAATTATTTCACGGACCCCCTGGCACTTGAAAACTGCTGGTCTACACAGAAGAAAGCCCTCTCTAGGCTCTTTCCCGGTACGGGTTGTGTCGAGCCATTCGTTAATCTGGTTGTTTGATGAGAAAAAGATGAAATGTAGTTGCAATAAACGCGTTGAGAATCCATACAACTGCAGCAGCGGAGGACTATTATTCTGATATTAGAATATTCGAAATCTAATATTTTAGCTGTTTTCTCATTTTTCTACTTTCAATATTAAATAAAAAATACGACTGAACGAATGATGCACGGATTTTCTTGATCCACCAACATGTTTGCGCCAGAAACCTACTGCAGTTCAGATCTGTAATTGACCAAAATGCACCCGTTCGACTTTTCTGAGACCCTCTACTCTTCCCTGTGACCTGTGACCTACTTTCTGTACGATCTGAATTTCCACATTTTGAATTTTAGAAAACTGAATTTGAAGTTCTGAATTTCTTCTTCATATTGAAAACTTGATATGTATATTTTAGAACTGGATATTCAGCCCGTTCTCATCCCAAGGCGTAATATAATGACGCTTTTGCCAAAGCGTCTATATCGAACGCGCATGGTACCCTTTAGCGTCAATATGAGACGCCGATATATATGGGTCAGAAGGCGCCTCCTAGCGGTCTAACCCTAACCCTACACCATACCTAAACCTACCCATCTCTCTGCGTGTTATATTGACGCTAAAGGGTTCCATGGGCGTTGGATTTAGACGCTTTGTCAAAGTGTCAGAATATGACGCCTTGGGATGAGGATGCGTTGGGATATTTGCAGTCTAAGAATTCAGAACAAAAAAAACAGCTAATTGAAAATACATGTCTATAAAATTCAAAAACATTTCAATTCGTTAAATTTCAAATGTTCAATATTTGTTTAAATAAATCAAATTCAGAACTATTTAAAATTTCACATAATATAACTTTTTGTTAGATTACAATAATTCAAATTTACACAATTCAAATTAAGATAATTTAGTCATATAAGCTCCATACCTTGGAACATTATTTGTCCTTTTGGATTAATTGAGACTGTGTGTGTGTATATATATAATATATAATAGATATATATATGATTTTTTTTTGTTGTTTTTTTTTGTGGTGGTGGTGGTGGTGGTGGTTGTTCTCAAGTCCTGTGTTTGTCCTGAGCAGTTAAACTCCCTAACATTCTTCAGAAAAATCCTCCAGGTACTGCAAATTCTTTCCAGCAAAAAAAAAAAAAAAATCCAATAAAAATGCCCACGCACACATCAAAAAGTGATGCTAAAGGGCAACAAGGTGCTTTAAAAATTTACGCCAAAAGGGGTCCTGACTATTATGTGACAAGCGAGAACTTGTTGCAACATTGCATTGCTAAAATATAACAGATTCCTGCTTGAGAACAGGAATGTTGAATAATTTTCCTGTGACCACTGCTTGGATAACAAAAAATGCAGATGTGAAACATGTCAGCACTGCATATTGATATCAGGTGCACTGAAGTAGTTCAGTTATGTCTAAAGAAGTTTAGTGACTTCTGAGTGTATATTTATATGTTCATCACTCTTTAGCATAATAGATACGTTTTTTAAACTGCTAGCTTGACTATAATCTAGTGCTGCTATAAACTTTAATTTGAAGCTGATGAACCCATTATTGCTTAGCAAGCTGTAATTTCGTGGCTCCATTTGGGAATTCCCAATCCTCACACCCAGAGAATAGCATGCAGGGAACTAGAAATCCACTACCTGGTTTTCAAGACTTGTTAGTTATTTAAATTTATTTATTATGTGTGTGGAGTTTAAATTACACACGATAGTAAGTTGATGTAATGGTCTACATTATTATGTCAACTGAACTTTTTTTTAATTAAATCAATAAATTACCATTTTTAATTGCAGCCATGCATTTCATTAAATTGTGGTAATAGGTCCTCTGAGTGTATAGGTAACATTTTATTTTAAAGGTTTTGGTGGAGATGTAAAGGCCTAAAACTGTCCAAATACTATTTGGATTTATATACATATATCTCGACCACTGTAAGATGACAGGGTTATTAACATAAATCATCATTATATTTGTTTTGTTTTTCAGGGACAGGCTGACAGCAGCAGAAGTGAGAGTGGCAAGGCGGAAAGTAGCTTTAGGACATGGAGTGCTTAGTAAAAAGTTACAGGATTCAGTTTGTTTTCAATGAGTGACCACTATTCCCTAAATTCGCTGCTTTCATGACTAATGACATCCTGTGCAGAGCTGGTCCACTTACAAATTAAAAGGGCAGTGGTCAATTGCGAAGAGTCCTTCCTTATAACCAGATCTGCACAGGATTTTACTTTGGTAGAAGACAGTGGAAAATCCATTTCTAAAACATGCAACCAGTCATTGACCCTTTATTACAAGGTTCCTCTAATTTTTGAGTCCTATGGAGCCTTAAAGCCCCGATATACTTACGGATAAGTTTTTTTTCGTTCTTCGCTTATGACTAGTTCACACTGAACGATTTTAAGCTCGATTTTCACTCGCCCACTTTATTTTATTTTTTATCGCCGACAAATGCCTGAAATCATAGGCAAATCGGTGCTCGTTCACATGAGTGACAATCACGCAGTGTGAATTATCAAAGATGCGATCTGAGAGAATCGCAGATGAGAGACGCCGACGCTCATGAGATATTTGGCATGCTAATTATGCGATGACCTACAGCCAATGAGAGAGCAAGATACATGGCAGCGGGATGTTCGGGGAGGAGTCACAGACCAGAATATCAGTATTTTAATAGATATAATTACAATTATATCAAACAGAAACAAAGCACAAATATTTGCTTGACCAGCAGCACATTGCAAAATTATTTATTTACCCCCCTAACTCTTTTCAGAACACACAGTCATTGCTCCTCAGGTCTCCCAACCATTTCCTCCTGCATAATCTTTTTTTTTTTTTTTTGCTGCCACAGACCATTTGGATCTTCTTGCAGGCTATCGGTTTTAATGACAAGTCATGTCATCCAGAGTGAAACCCCCTGTCGCTGATCCATCGTGCAGTGTGCACACAGCAGCGACTGAATGTTACCCCAGATAGTCGTGCAGTGTGAAAAGAACAGTGACCCCGACTACTTTGAAAATCGTGCAGTGTGAACTCTGCATTAGTGGTTAAAAGAAGTTATAAATACCTGAGCAGCGGTAAACTCTAAGTGTGTTAACACAGTGTGTTGCTCGCTTTCCTTTCAATAACAAAGTAAACGCAACAAAAATGACAACGGTGAGAAAACAGCAGTTAAGACAGCATCTGATCATAATAGCGATCAAGCTCTGCAATTCAACACTTCTGAAAAGCCATGTCACATATTTATATAGCACTTTATATAATCAAATATACAATACGAATACAATATACACTATTAAACATGAAAAAAAAGTGTCATTCTTTTTCTGCTATAAAGCAGCTCTCCAGTGTGTTCATGTTTTCTTCGCAGACATCTGACCTCTAGACTCAACAGAAGAAAGAACCATTTCAAAGAAGGCGGAGCCTCAGAGCCACACCCACCTATTACATAATCACCACCACTGACCAATGGTAGTTTGAAGGAGTGAACTTTTCCGGAAAGTTTGCTTTGGAGTTTGCAGCCAAACAAACTTTCTTTATGCCTGATTTTGTTCGAAATTATCTCACAGTTCATTCTTCGATTTCTCAGTAGATCAAAGCCTTTAACTGTGAAAGTGGAAGTTAAATTAAAGGTAAAGAAACATTATATAGGTTGCTATAAGTTGCTGACTTAGAGGAATCATAACTCCCTCCACAGTGGAAAAAGACTGTGAAACAAAGCTTTTGAACTAACTATCGAAACTAAGCTGTTAAAAATTATTTAAATTGTCACATCACAACAACGAGAACATTAACTTATGACCACCCACATTAAAGCCTTTTAGTTCAACTCAGTCAGGTTAACTTAAGAAGCAGAAAATAGAAGAGATAATATTATTCCTAAAAACACCAGAAGAACATGGTTTTCAGTTGTGTTTAGCTTTTTAAGGCTTGTTAAAAATGTAATAGATAAAGCCCCTTTACATGATTGTCATTTCAATGTTGCTAAAAGATTTTTGCAATTATTAAAAGACTTGTGGAAATACTTCCCAAGTCATGCAAATAAATCAAGAATAAAGACAATGAAATACACTTGCTCTTTCTCTAGGCATAAAGTTGTCATTCCCATGGAAATGGCTGAGCGGACTAGGACATGCATCATGTTCATGTAAATAAGTATGGATGACTGCTAAAAGTATCAGCTCAAGCTTCAAGCAAAGCAATATAAACAAGTGTGGCCGAGGCCTAGACAGGAAGTGACAGGATATCAGCTGACCCTTGTGGTAGAGACAGCTCAGGCATGACAGGTTTTTTTTTTCTAAAGTGAGATGGGGACAAAATAAACAGGAAGACATTAACTTCACCTCTGTGTCGTTTTTTAAATCAGTTGCAGTAAACTTTCATTGGAATGGAAAGTGTGCCAGTTCGTATGACCATTATCACTTGAGGACAGCGGAGGAAAGCAGATGATACAGAACATGCACTGCTTTTTTTGTTTTGTTTTTTGTGAACAAACGCCTCGCATGGAGTGGAAATTGGACATCCTGTGACGCATGTAACGATGATACATTTCCCAAATTAATCAGATCGGAAAATTAAATGTCAGATACGCACCATTGATTATATGAATTATGATCCGAAGTATTGATTTTAAATCATTTTGATCCATACAGCTGTATTTTATTACCTAATATTCAATAGCAGTGTAATGTTAATGGATTGTTTTATGTTTACATTAGAGTGTCTATGTTATTGGATAGATTGTAAATGTTGCATGAGAATGTCCCATAGATGATTTCTGCATTGGATTGTTGTTTAAAAATGAAAAACATTCCAATATTACTCTTTAAGATGCAGTGACATAGAAGATATTTTTTCTGAACAAGCTGTGAAATAGTTATACAATACAATGGGGTGAATAAAACCAACTTTAAAGGTGCCATATGTAAAAATTGAGGTAAAAATATCCAAAAAATGAGCTACACGCATCAAAAGAATGAGAAGAAATAAGTGCAATTATGTCATTAAAAAAATTACAAGTTATAGTGCTGCCGAGATATAAACCTGAATTAGCATGCTAAATTACTAGCCCCGGCCCGGTCGGTGTCATAATACCAGTTTCGGCCATGGGAGGCGGTATGCGGGCAACATACATAACCACCAGCCAAACTGCAACACACGAATAACTCGCACGGCTTGTGGGCGTACTTGAACCTGATGTCAATTGTGTAAAGGACAAAAAAGGACTTTGGTACAGCCCACTACTACATTTCAGTTCAGGGAAGAGTTCAAAAAAATTATTGGTCGATATTATGTATGAGGAATACATTTTGGTAAGTTGCAGCATACTGTATCTTTCAACAGTGTTCGTGTTTTTTTTACTATTAGCTAGTAGAGATGATCGGTTCACGTGCGCTAGATCTCTAATCTGCGTTACATCTCTAATCTCTAAAAATCTCCAAATGCTCCACATGAAACTGCGGTCTTACTATCGTGTCAATTGATTTGATTAATATGCGCGAGAGAGAGAGAGCAGGACCGCGCTCGTGTTGTTTGAAGACGTGAGAGTGCGCGCGCGCGGCCGGGGCTCGCGCTCGCTCTCGCTCTCTCTCTCTCTCTCTCTCTCTCTCTGCTCGTAACGTGCCCTGTCAAGCTCAGCGGCAGTAGTCATTCTATTCTACATCTCTCACCGATCAAAATAGGCTTTGGCGGGACAAAGGGGACTATTTGACGGTTTTAGAGGATTAACAACCTGAAACTAAAAAACAGACTAGAGTAGGCCAACTTTCTGGAGGTATACTGCCCCCATCTGGTATGGAATATGTGGAGTATGAATTGATTTTTTGACACAAGGCACCTTTAAAGGTATAACTTTTATGAAGGACATGTAGAAGTGTTTCTGTGCTGAATTAAAGAGTCTCAGTGCTGTTGTTCAGGGAAGGTGAATTGTGTGTGTTACAGAACCCCTTTGTTTTGCTTTTTAAAGTAGGCATGCAAATTAATTTGTGACCTTTCACTAATACTTTGGTAACACTTAACAACAAGGTATGGAGAACAAACTGTTTATTACATTAGAAAGTCTGGCTACAAGAAGATTTCAAAACACTAAAAAGTTCCTACACTGTAAAAAATTATAATGATCAATAAGTTATGACAGCATAATATGTTTTTACATTGCTTCAACTCATCAAAATAAGTTAAGCAATTTTTAGCTTCTTTTATAAGTTACGCAATAATCAATGAATTTTTTTGTCAATTTAATGTAATTTAAGTTTAAATGACTTAAATATCCAAGTTGATTGCACTTAAAAATGTAAGGCAATTTTTTTTTACAGTTATAAGAACACTACTAGACAAGCATGGCCTTCATGACATCTTGCCAAATACCACTCTTGACCAAGAATAACATAAAAGGCCGGCTTGAATATGCTAAAATTTATTTGGATAGGCCTGTAGATTTCTAGAAGAAAGATTTATGAAGTGACCAAACTGGAACTTTTTGGACAAATAGATCAGTGTATGTCTGGTGCAAAAAAAAAGGCAACGCTAAAGAGCCGAAGAACACCATCTCCATGGTCAAACATTCAGGTGGTCCAGTATGTGGGTGCTTTGCTGTTGCAGGAAGTGGAAATCTTGACTGTATGAACATCACTAATTATTTGAAGTATCAAGCCATTTTGGCAAATATGGTGATGCTTTTGGTGCAAAGACTGAAGCTTGATGATCAATGGACTTTCCTGCCGGACATCCCAAATCTACTTAAGCTTGGTTCAGGGATCAGTCGTAGAATGTTCTTGAGTGGCCTGTACAGTCTTCAGATTTATGTCTCATTGAAACTATTTGGTGGAATTTGAAGAAAGTAGTGGTAATGTGAAACTGAAAAGCAAAGATTATCAGTGATCTGGAAGCTTTTAAGTGAGGAATTGGCCAAAATTGCAGTAGAGAGCTGACAGAAGCTTCTAAGCACTTACAGGCAGCATTTATTGGAGGTTATAAAGAACGGAAGAGTTATCATGACGAAACCAGCCGTAGCTGCAGTTATTGCATCACCTGCAATAGTGTCACTGCGTGCTCAGACATTCTTCAGTGCACATCACACCCACATGTACAAGAGAAAGCATGTTAGACGACAAAACTTGTTTGTTTTATTTGTTTGAGTACTTGTACAATTCTGAGCACCACACTTTGGCCATTTAGCATAATAGAAATATCTGCATGAGCTATATTTCCTACTACTGCATGACGCTTTTGTCTAGCGCTAAATGCACAGAGCAAAATCATTGCGCCAGATACTGTGCTGTCGAAAAACAGAGAGTCGAAGATCAAATTACTTTCTCTTTCTATTAGTCCTTCAGTGTCTCAACTTGGCCTTGACCTGGAGTGTCATGAAGACATAGATACGTTTTATAACTCTAAAACTTATGATGTTAGATTACAAAGGTTAAGTCTGGATTATACTACCAGTGTAATCGAGACAGCGAGAGCTTCAAAACAATCACAAATTACTTACACAAATAAAGAAATAAATAACTATATAAATGGTGGAGTGCCGGTGATGACACAAACAATAAAGCATTAAAGGAATAAGTCATCCATAAATGAAAATCCTGTCATAATTTACTTGCCATCATGTTGTTTAAAACCTATAGCCGATGACTTTATTTTGTTCTGTGGAACAGAAAAGGAGATTTAAAAAAAAAAAGTCAATTTAAGGTTTCAATGTCATTTTAATTTCATTTTTAAAATTTTGAGCACACAACAGAAGTAGGCCTATCATAAAAGTATCAAATGGAAAAACTAAATGAAAACATTTTTAGTTTTTATTGAACTATCCCTTTAAGAATATTTCCACTTGATCGAATGATTCCAGTTGATTATTTTCTTTTATTTTCTCACTTGTAGTTGTAGCCCCTTCTCATTTGCAATATATACTATTATTATTATTAGCATATTATTATTATTACAGTCTTATAGAGTGGGTAATATTAAATGCTGCACAGTATGTGGTAACTTTCTCAACTACTGATGAAAGAGTGAAATACTCATCTATTTCTGTTTTAGTGACTTCACAGCTGGAACAGCAACATACAAACATACTAACTATATCTCAGGATATTATTGTGAACAAACACGTGCATTTTATGACAAGGTTTGTTTGTCACTCAGTATGTATTTTTAATGATGTATTTTTCCATTTTGTTGCTAGTGCAGTACGATTGCAGAGAGAGCTGTGGCTGTGATTTTTGGTTGATTTTGTCACATCTCATATTCGTGTTGTGTCTGGTGTGAGCAGATACTTTCATTTTTTCGCATTTTTGTCTGGTTAGGACACGGTATTAGGATGATATTCATGAAGCACATACTCAAGTTAACACCAGTATTAATTGTCTGAATGTTGAAATATTGATGACAAATAAGATAGGCCTACGATTTCTTGGAAATGTGAATTATTTATCTCAATGTAAGATCCTTATACAACATGTCAGTAATGCCAAGCATGCATCCAGTCTCTTTACCAGATCCCTGTCAGAGGACTTTTGTTTTGAGACCAAGAGGTTTACAGAGGAAGCTGTGAGAGTTTAGAAAGCAAGAGATGAAGCGATGACTTCATACGTCTGATTTAATGCTCGGGTATAACTTTAAAAATGCAATGGAAAATGACTGTATCATGATGTTAAAAATAGAAATAGAAACTTTCCTTCATCAATCATGAGAGCAAGGGAATAATTTAAAAAAAAAATGGTTAAATGAAATATGATATAAATGATTATTTGACTCAATTGAATGCAGTTAGTTAATAACACAAACATCAAGAAAATCCAACAACACAAATGTATGGCTGCTCTCTTACAGCTACACACACAGGTTGCTTAGATTTTTAAAGGGATAGTTAACACAGCAATGTAAATTTTGTCATCATTTACTCACCCTTGTGTTGTTCCAAACCCGTATGAGCTTATTTCTTCTTTTGAACACAAACTAAAAAACAAAAACAAAAGAAGATATGCTATTAAACATGTTTTTTTTTTCCTACTATGGAAGTCAATGGCTACAGTCAACTGTCTGGATACCAACATTCTTCAAAATAGCATATCTTATTTTGTGTTCAACAGAAGAAAAAAAACTCATACGGGTTTGAAACAACTTGAGGGTAAGTAATGACACAAATGACATATTTTTGGGTGTACTTTCTGTTTAATAAAGCTAGATTTTAGTGTAAAAGGCTAAATTAATCATTCGTAAAGCACAAGGAGAGGCAAGCAAACATAATTTGGTCTGGCAAATGATTTAATAATATGTGTAATGAATACATTCATGCTTCAGAGGTACAGAAGATGGTTACAGAACAGTCACTAGAAAGTTGTGGACACCACAGGTGCAATACAAACGTCAATACACACAAAAAGGAAACCAACAATAATATAATGCAAATACAATCAACAATTATCTACAAATAGATTTAAATGATTTATTTAATTAATATTTAAATATATATTTATATAGTGTGAGTGGAGGTACACAGTAACAAGCTCACACTCTTGAACAAACAACAGCTTTACCCAATTCTGTTGAGAAACTCTGCAATTATTATAAAGCATGAAGAATTGAGCTAATCCACACATTTCACAGGTAGGCCCTGTCAGGATGCTCTCGACACCAAAATATTGATAGTAGAAGTCTGTTCATTCAGATGCATGTAAATCTCTATAACATAAAGAGATGATTTATCACTTGGGCCGGATACCAGCAATAGCTTGGATGTGTTCTCATCAAGGTCATTAGCAGGTGTTTGGATAAACATTCAAGAAGGAATTTGCCTCATCCATATACATGCCATCACAGTTCAGTTGTATTCTCAGTCTAGATCCTTCCTCAAGGTGTACAGTTGTTTCAACCTCATCTTCAGTGACATTTTGTTTCCTGATTTCGATTAGTTTGTTGCTATTTGTTTTTTTCTCAACCAGCCTAAAGGTTTTGTTGCAAGAATTGCTGATAGGCTCATCCTTAATAACGATCTTGCCACGGATCATATATTTCTCACTTCTAGGTGAAGTGAAGTCTGTGTCTATGAGTTTGCTTGGTCCTGTAAAGCGAAACAAATACAGAAACATTAACTAATGCATTCAGAACATATTCAATATGGTACAATCATTGACATTAAATACACACCTGTGAACTTGATGGTCCAAATGGACGGGCATTTCTGTAGAATTGAAAGAACAAATAAAACGGAATTAAAACAAAGCTGAACGTTTCATATTTTTGCAGTCTTGTACATTGATCATATTGCAGTTGCATGATTTGGATTGAAGATTGCACAATTTTACTAAAGAACTTCAGCAGTCTAGTCTCCATACATGCATTTCATTATTATAGGTTATATTTAGCCTTAAAGATACAGTTCACCCTGAAAATAAAATTGTCATCAGTTACTTCCCCTCACTTATAGCTCCCCTTACTTTCTTCTACTGAACACAAAATATTCTTTGAAGAATGTTTCTATTGTTTTTGTCCATATGATGAAATTTAGTGGGTTCCAAAACAACATTTGACCATGACTTTATTCATATAGACAACAATCTACATTTTCCAATAAATCCTCTTTAGTGTTCCACAAAAGAAATTGGAATTGGAAAGACATAATGGTATGAGTAAATTATAACAGAATTTCCATTGGTGGTTGAACAATCCCTTTAAGGGAGAGCTCATAATAGCTATTCAATCTTGATACTGTTATTCTTTATCCAGGGTTTACCTTACATAGTTTATCAAGCTTTACCAAGTATTATAAAAACATAAACCCATCCTGATTACCTGAGACATCTTCATCCAGATAATGCCTCCAGTCATCGCCAGTACGAGAACCGCCAGGACACCCACAAGGACCTGGATGAGCGTGTAGGAACAGCCCCGCTGCTTGAGCTTGAGGCTGCGCACAGATCCCTCAGTGTCCTCCACTTCACAGATGAAGGCGGTTGTTGCCATTCTGAATGTTTGAGTGAGTGAAATGATGAATGAGCATCTCCTCATATTCCCTGCCTCTTTTATGCCTGGGATCTGCCCACTCATTCAGAGAGTTCCCTACTGAAACCAGACAAACAATCATGCCGCTATGGCATGACTCCAATGAACCGGGACAGTGGAGAGAGAGAGAGCTGGGATTACCCACACACCCACGCATACTGGCAGGCATGTGCATGAATACAAAACTATTAATCAGGAACTCCGAGCTCGAATCTCTAGAGGAGAAACTCTTTTACATTCCCATAAACTGTTTTATGGCATTATAAAAGAAGACAGCCATCCAGCTGTTCACCTTTAGACATGCACAGGTACACAAACGTGGTTGCTTGTGTCAAATTAACAAACTGAGATTTTCCTTCATCTGTGGATGGATAGCAAAAAATATGCACATTTTAGTTGCTCCTAAAAGTATTTGGTCATTTAAAAATGTATGAAGCCCATAATAATTGAACCAAGTGGCACCTGCAAGAGCTTTTCTAAGAACTTCATTCTATTTTTATGGTCAATGACACAAGGCTCTTTCTTTATTTTTTATTATTTCCATATCTATTAATTTATTCCAAAATAATAAATAAATAAATAAAACCCTACAATGACTTGCGTACAACTCTTCTGCGTTGAACGTGTTTTTAATTTCTGAATTAAAATTATTTTTGATATTTTTGGGGATCATAAAATTGTCAGGCTGAAACTGTCCTCATATAATATTAAATAAAACCTTAATAGTTTGGCATAATCTTATTTTTTTCCAAAAAAAAACATTTTATTAAAATGTCTCCCTCCATTGAAAGTTTGTCTCTTGAAACCATTGGCACTGCAAAAAAGTTAATAAAGACATTATAAAAAGTAACCCATAGGAAGAGACACAATCACTTTAAATGATGAACAGATTCCATTTAGGCTTTCATGCATATATAGAAATTGTTCAGTGAAATTAAACTGAGCACATCAAATTTGATGAAAGCGCATTTCACTTATCCCTATTTTGTGTGCTTTATGCATGTTTTATCTGTGCATGAAAGCCTAAATGGATCTGTTCATCATATGAAGCAATGTATCTTCAGAAGACTTGGCTCAAACTACTCATTCACGTAGACTTTTCTTTACAATGTCTTTATAAAATTGATACGCGTCAAAGTTTGTTTTTGGTGAAATGAACTTTCCTTTTGAAAGAAATCTCTCAGGTTTCATTAAAATATCTTAATTTGTGAAACAAATCAAACAAATCTCTTGTGCAAGATAGAGCTATACTTACTATAGGTTTACTGGAAGGGGGGAAGAGTTTGCTAGTTTTTTTTTCACTTTTATCTCTGCAATTGCAGCATTACAATCCAACCATGTGATGCTGACTGTAATAAATTATGCAATACGTTCATGTGATTAAGACTACATAAAGAAACTTAATTTGGCTCTGTGATTTGAGGCTTTTGGCGACCACAAAGCTTTTGCCTTCCCGTAATTGCACAAACATCACGAGGGACTACAGAAAAAAAAAGGGAAGCTGTCTAAAAACAAATACAAAAAAAGAAGTACTTCAGTAATAGTTCAGTTTTCTAGTTGATTCTGCATGTCAGCATATGTAGGCTACTCTCATAAGCCAGAAACACAAAAAAGATATGGAGTTACGGTTACTGTCAGACAACAATGCTGTAAAGTATAGTTATATACTGTATACATACACAACATAATAAATGTGTGAGATTCCCCACAATGCATCATCTCCCATTTTAACCTTTAAGAAGTCTGTGACTGTGAACCCTGCAGGTTGTTCTGATGCTATGTTATGTGAGAAGGGCAGAGATAAGACAAAGAGAGAGTGAGCAGGTGACAAATAATGACTTGGGGAATTCTCTTTGATTGTTGCATCATGTATAGTGAAACCTTTTTTTACAGCCGGAGAGTTCTTTCATCATCACTGCTTAAATTCTCAGTGTTTCCTCATGAGCCTGAGACCAAACAGTCAAACCATTGAACCCGCCCAGAGAAACACCCACCCACGCTTTTACATTTGCCGCCTCCACACTGAAGGATCTACCCAAACACCAACCCCCATTCATACTATCCAAACAGTCAGCACAGTAAAACTTTTAGTTCAAAGTTCAATAGTTGATAAACTGTAGCTAATAGCTTAATTAGACTATATACAAATAGTTCTTCATTCATTATCACTGTAACTAACAAAGTGTTTTTTGTCATATGTAAAGAGTATAAGATCATGCTTTGTTACCAACTTATTAACCATAAATAGTTCCCTCTTTAGATCAGGCCATTAATTAGGTGCTTTAAACAAGCCTTTGGGCATTAGTTACATTAGTATTAAGAGTTCCTTAGAATGTGTTTACAAATACGTTAAACACACACACACAGATTGGGTTTCCATGTTTTATGGGGACTTTCTACAGAAATATTGATTTTATACTATATTAACTGTATATTCTGTACCCTAAACCTAACTGATGTATTTTAACAATGTGATTTGAGTATTTGTATATGTTTCATATTGACAGCATTATGCTACTTCATTTTTTTAAATGGCTATGATAGGCTTAACGTATTTGTATATGTAAACATTTTAAGGAACACTTAATACTATTCCAATAAAGGCTGAATTCAAGCACTTATTAATTAAATGATATTTTCTGATATTCTGTGACCTAATCTAAAGTGAGAAGTATTCATGGTTAATGACTTGTAAATACTTTATTACTGAACTTATTATAAAATGTTACCCAGTATTTCTTATATTTCTCTGAATGTTTTGTTCAGGGTTTGTTGTAGATTCCTCACAAACATAAATGTATCACAAAAAAAAAAACTGTTTTGTGAAGAATTTGAACTTTAGTCTGCTGTTTTGTAATTGCACATATAGGTGGTGAGAGATATAATGGGAAAGGTTGAAGAAAACAGCATTTACTTATGTATTTTTAAATTAATGAATATATCTAAAAAATCATTCATGCCATTCCTGGCATTTTCGCAAATCAGAAAATGAAGATAAGGCTTAACATATTGTTTTTGAATGTTTTCCTTGTATAGCTTGTTATACATGCTGGGTCTTCTCTGGTCATCTGTAGGATGTGTTGAGGTCCAAAAAAGTATCAAATTGATCAACCCGCATATAATCTTCTGAGTACGGTGTTGTCTATTTACAAGTGCAACAACAATCCAATAGGAGATATAGTCCCATAAAACAAAGTACCAGAACAACAGAAAAAACTAAATAACAAACCAACAAAAATAAAGAAATGTAACTATACAAATATGTTCACGGCACTGCAGTAGCACGTTTGCTTGAGTTATTACATATCCTCACATTCAGATATATAAACCAGATATACTTAACACCATAACAAAATAAACACAACGCAAACTAACTTATTAATTAAACAGAGAGAGTCAGGTTAATTAAATTAAGGTTAAATGACTTAAACAGCCAAGTTGATTGTACTTAATTTAAGGTGTTTTTTTTTTTTTTTTTTTTTTTTTTTTACAGCGTAACTACCTCTACCCAAACCTAGCCTAAAACAATGCAATCTGATAGGTAGCATTAATCAACAGAACACCGGCACACATCCCAGTATCCCGATTAGTTCAAGTTCACTTTATTTGTATAGCACATTTACAACAGCCACTAGGCTGACCAAAGTGCTTTACAGAACAACCAGATTAAAATATAGTAAGACCTGCATAACAACAAGTAAAACACAAATAAGAGCAGCAAAGCTAAGCGAAACCTTAAAACCAGAGTGACAAAACAGTATCAGACTCAAATATAAAATAGTAAAACATGAGTAGCAAAGCAGTGTCAGACTCAAATATAGAACGAAAAATAAAACAGGAGTAACAAAACAGTGTCAGACTCAAATATAGAACGAAAAATAAAACAGGAGTAGCAAAACAGTGTCAGACTCAAATATAGAATGTAAAAACAGGAGTGACAAAACAGTATCGGATTCAAATATAAAGTAGTTAAACAGGAGTAGCAAAGCAGTGTCAGAGTCAAATATAGAATGGAAATACAGGAGTGGCAAAACAGTATCAAACTCAGTGGAACCAACCATTAGAAAAGAGATCAATATACTAAAGAAAACAGGTCCCAGATAGCACACGTACGTCTGCGTGATGTACGTGTGCTATCAGGGGTAGGGTTTTAACAGAGACTTGAAAACAGACAGGGTAGGGGCTGTTCTAATCTCAAGGGGCAGGGTGTTCCAGAGTCATGGCCCTTCCAGCGCAAATGCAAGCCCCCCACTACGCTTGAGTCTAACGCGAGGGACTACCAGCTGAGCCAGGTCGTTGGATCTTAGGCTTCTGGAAGGAGTGTAGGGATGAACAAGTTCAGAGAGATTGGCACTGGCAGGAGCTAAGTTATGATGAGATTTAAAAACAAAGAGTTAGAATTTTTAAATCATGACTCAAAATCAATCTATTGAACTGTTGGTAGAAACTGGAACTGATTACGGATGAGATCTGTTTGCAAATTTTAAAGGCAGGCCAACAAGAACACCTAAGTTCTGCACCCCTGGGGATTTAAAGGCCGATAGACTCTCCAACTCTGGACTACACTGAGTTTTTTCAGTTGGGCCGAAAACAATGACCTCAGTCTTGTCTTCAACAATTGAAATATTATATTTTATCGAACGTGACGTGACGTGATGGAGCCGGTGTGTATGGCCTGCCGTCCGTTGCCTGTGATATTTGCCCGTATCTTTGTTTTAATGAGTTTTATGTTCGCCATTTTACAAAATGTTTCATCACTTTTAACATATGATCGTCAAACGCTGCTTGATATTAAAGACATCACTGAAAAGCTATTCCATGATGTCCAGTGTGGTTCTCAGTTTACCTCTACTTTGGTGACTATACCTGACTATATGCGATGCCTGCATTGTCCTTTGCCGGGAAGGAAGCTCCACAAAAGACGGGGAAAGCGCGGAGGTTTTGTGGTCAAGTTCTTCTCCTGATGTCTGAATCGAATTTCCCGCTTCGCACTGGCCTTCACGCTTACGAGGCAGGGTGCGGCCGTTTCGTTGTGGGGCGTTCACTGGAACGACTGCATACGTGGAATAAACTGATTTTAGGTGATCCGCAGGATCGGCGACCTCCAAAGAGTCTGCGCCGAGGCGCCGTTTGCACCAGTCACCTCCTTCCGCTATGCCGAGCTACACAGCGAACCGTTGAGTCGCGGCAGATCAGGATGTCTTTGATCAACGCCAGGTCAGTGGTTAACAAGACGGTTATCCTCAATGACTTTCACACAGCCTAGACTTTCAGTTTATCACGGAAACTTGGCTTACAGGGGACAAGGCCTTTTTCTGAACTGGTACCAACTGATTGTACATTTTTAAACTCTCCTCGTTCAGTGGGTCGAGGGGGAGAACTACTGCTGTCGGATGTTACAGCGACTGATGTCTATTCGAGTTTTGAATTTCAATCATTCGTCTTGGAATTGGATAATCCAGTGTCGATTTCAGTCATTTATCGTCCACCAAATCCTCACAAATACTTTATCAATGAGTTTTCAGACTTTTTAGAGGGAATTATTGAATTATTGACAATTTTGATAGACTTCTAATACTTGGAGATTTCAACATACATGCCTGTTGTCCAGCTAATTTATTAGCCAAAGAATTTTTGAGCCTCAAGAAATTTATTATTTTGATTTGGTACAGCTTGTGACTTGTGAATGTTCCTGCTCATATTCAGGGTCTCACTCTTGATCTGGTGCTCTCACATGTCCTGACAGGTCTAAGTCCCCACTTATTTTAATATTACAAGTAAAAATCACACGACTACCTGTACTGAATTTACAGCTGTTTTTAAGGAGATGTCTCAACCATCTGATTTATTTTGTGATAATTGGAGTGATACGGAGTTTCTTAATCATTCCAATTCCGTCTTCACTAATATTTTAAACTCTTTGGCGCCCATAAAAGCCAAACAATACAAACCAAAATCTGAGCCCTGGCTCAATGATGATACCCCTGCTCTTTGTCAGGTCTGCAGAAGGGCCGAAAGGAGGTGGGAAAAAAAGACAAGCTGCAAGTCTCATATGAAATACTAAGGGACAATTTGAAACAATATCAAAATGTGGTTAAAAAAGCAAAGTTTAAGTATTTCTCAGATCTGATTAAAAACCATAATCACAATCCAAGAGCTCTTTTTTCCACCATAAATGCTGCTGTTAACCCCTCTGTTGGTCTTTAGTCTCTGGCTATGTGGGACACATTCCTACATTTTTTTTGTGGAATAGATAAGTAATATCAGACTAAATATCTCCACTGTATCTCTTGACTCTTCTGGCCCGCCACTTTGCACTAGTACCCTGAGTCATTTTGAGCCTGTAACTCTGCCTGCTTTACAAGATATTGTAGGCAAGCTCAAACCTTCAGGATCCCCCCATGACGTTCTTCCCCCACGATTTTTTAAACAAATTTTTGAGGTGATTGGCATCTCAAAAAGCCAAATTTAGATCCGACAGGTCTGACAAATTTTAGGCCAGTCTCAAATCTTTCTTTTATATCTAATTTTTTTTTGAAAATAGTGTTTCACCAACTACAGAGCAATCTGAATAAAAATAATACTTTTGAGGTGTTCCAATCAGGATTTAAGAAAAAACATTCTACAGAAACAGCATTGGTTAAAGTTTTAAACAATATTTTACTGACCCTTGAGTCTGGCAGGTCTGCTGTATTAGTGCTGTTAGATCTGAATGTGGCGTTTGACACTATCGACCACTCTGTCCTCATCTCACGTTTGGAGCACTGGGTGGGCATTCGGGAAAGTGCCCTTAAATGGTTTCAATCCTATTTGAGTAGTAGAAGATTTTCTGACCTAAAATCAGCCACTGCACCATGTCTGAGCAAAAAGAAGTTAACATTGAAGAATTATCAAATAAAGAACTGCATGGTTTTTAACATTGTAATTTTAAAACATTCTACACAGTGAACAATAAGCAGAGGGACAAGCTAAATCCCTTTATTATAATTGTTCAAATAAATGTTATAATTGGAAAAACTCTATACATTACAGAGAAAAAATACATATAGTAACTGTTTAATGGGGTAAGCAAGCAAGCCTGGGAACATACTGTAGGAAAAATTGCGCTAAATGGTTGTTCAAATGCTGTAAAATGTCTCAAAAACATTTAAATGGGGTTATTTATTATGATTAAGACAGCTTTAAAATTGATATTGTTTAACATTTGAAGGCAGTAAGATCATAACCTTTACTGGGGACACAAAATGCAGAATCCCAGGAACTGCATACAGTATTTAAGCTTCAAGCATGTTCTGACATGTTTCGTCAAAGAATACTGAACAACAAGGAAATCATACATCAGATAAGCAGAGTAGGCTAGTAGGAATTCAGATTTTTTTTTATCAGTGTAAGATTTGGTCTGATGGTTTTAACAAGTACAAACTAACACATTTTCTATGTGTTTAAGAACTGAGAATTAATATCACACTGCAATTAATGTGGCACTGTTGGTTCAAAATGTTGTTCCTGAGTATTCTGATCAGATTTACATATAGGCTATACATTACAGAAAACTGTATAGCCTACTAGAAATCATAAACTACTGGTAGGCTATTTACTGAGAGCTGCATTTAAAGGGTTAGTGCTTTTTTGGGATTCAAAAAACAAGGTGCCATTCACTCCCGTTATAAAGTTTGGAAGATCCAGGATATTTTTTTATATAACTGATTGTGTTTGGTTGAAAAGAAGAACGTCATATACATTTAGGATGACTTGAGGATGAGTAAATTACGGGATCAATCGCATGACTCATATATTCTAAGTAAACCTCTTGCTCACAGAGCACATACGTAATTTGTTAGATTGCACAAGCAAATACTGTAGCAAATATTGTAGTAAATCACCTTGGGGGAACACTGAAATAATGACATAAATTGTACTCTAAGTTTTAAAAGATAAAGTGTAGACTAGTACTGTATGCGCAATCCCTGTTTCATGGGCCGTCCCTTCACCATAGTATGTCTATCAGGCAACTTTGGGGTAGCTCTTGCCCCTCAACGTAACAAATTACACCCCATTGTGAGGTATGTTCTAACAGAGCCTGCCAGCCTCATCAAATGCGAGTAACCCATATATTTCTACGAAATCCTTGCTCAGAGCTATGACTTGCCAAAGTTCGTTGCAATGTTAAGTATATGGGATTTTTTGCCCAATTTTTAAAATGCGTATGGGCGAACGATGATCAACGATGACTCTTAGTTTTAAAAGACAATAACTTTATATATGGTGCACTTTCAGATTTAAAGAGCAACGTGCAGGTTGGACACCCCTAGCATAGTGTATGTTGATGATAAAACAACTAGATTTTCTGAACTGGAGTAATATATATTTAGCCATTAACGATATTTTGAGATAAATTGGGATAAAATAACTTCCGCGTCTATAAAGCACTAACCGGAAGTGACGATGGGCGAGGGAGTCTGGTCAAGTTCAAGCTCAGGTTACAATGGATGGCAAATCCATATTTGGATATAATATATATAATATACAAATTATATTATCAGCATTTTAAGAATGTTCCATCTGATCATCTGTAAAAAGTCACCCATACAAAATTGCTTATTTGAGATTAGTGACA
Organism: Semotilus atromaculatus; assembly: GCA_031834385.1. Classification (NCBI taxonomy): domain Eukaryota; kingdom Metazoa; phylum Chordata; class Actinopteri; order Cypriniformes; family Leuciscidae; genus Semotilus; species Semotilus atromaculatus. The sequence goes on from JAULUF010000010.1 coordinate 22,869,456, forward strand.
TAGAAATAGGAAATATGCCTAAATCTTATTCATTTTACATAACTTTTTCTTCATTTTTATTTTTCTAAATCCTTTATTTTCATATTTACGTGGAATTTTAAATTCCAGATTAATAATGAAATAAATAAAAGTCTTGTTACTGAAATGTTTATCTCTTTCATTGAAAGTAAATGGAATTTAAGATTCAACAACACGGTGTGAGATCTGGACAGTAATATAATTCCCTGATGGTTAACAGGCGGGGATTCCTTAGTGACATCACACAATCGGATGATTTATTTTTTTTTTAAATTGAAAGTAAGAGTCAAACTGGCATGCATTGGCATTTACGACTGACATATGAGAGTGAAGGGGGAGCAAAAGGGAGAGACACCCGATTTGACAATATCATTTTGTTAGACCACTAGTTCATTATGCATTAGGTATTATGAACTAGGATTTATTCATCTTGGATCATGATCACTTCTACTTATACTACATTTCAAGTTGTAAACATTAACATTGGTTTATGTATTATGAATGAACAATATTATTGATTATCATTAATTAATTAATACCTAATTAATGAACTGTTTGTAAAGTGTTACCAGTCTAATTTGAAAATAAATCAGCTAGTGCCACAAGACAAAATACACATATTCAAAATACATTTTTTGAGGGTCTCAATGTTTTTTGCAGATTTGCTTGAGATGAATTAATGGAAAACTGGTTTGGAAAACAAGACAAAGATTTTGGCTAAGAATATAAATTATGCCAAATGATTTAAAAATACATGCAGACGGCTAAAATATTTCAGCATATCTTTATTGATGGTGTATAATAGCTATACAATAGAAGTGCAAAACTTGCTGTATAAATAAATGATCACTAGATAAATTGCAGCAGGGGTTTGATTGAGCAAGTTAGACATTTAATAAAATAAAACAAATAAATAAAACAAATGACAATAAAACAAAATAAACTAAAAACTTGTGGAAAATGCCTGAATTGTGGCATTGAGACGAGTGAATGAATGAGATGTGGATGATTGTTTGGTTTTTGTTTTTGAGGTTTTTAGTGCTTTAGTTCACAATCACAATAAAAGTGGTCTGATTAAATAATAAAAAATAAAAAAAAACACATTCATTTCAATAAATACATTTTCCAACATGTGCTCCTAAAGGGAAAGTGCACTACCAGCACATTTAAAGTTATGTGTGGAAGTGTGGATTCAATCCTTACATTATCCAATGACTCTGATTAAATAAAGCATCAAACATTCCATCACATACAGTTTACATAATTAAACTGATTTAGACAATTAAGCATCATAAAAAAAGAACAGTAATTTCTGTACTACAAACACAACAAACATCTTTCAATGTCTGTTCCAAAGAGGAAACTGTAATATAAATGTTACCCGTTGATATTTCCTTTCGTATATGGGGGAACTTCCAGTTTTTATATAGGCTAAGTATAATGATAATGAGAACATTATTGCTGTCAGTATTTAAAAGATGAATCAGGACAATATCTGAGGACATTCTAATTATTCCTCCTCAGAGTACAGTGCTATATCAGAAGTAGCTTCAAAATGATCTGCAGCTGGTTTAACTTCAGTTAAAGGCCTTCCTTTCTCTTTCCAACCACTGAGTCTCAATACATGCGAAGAGCTTATGGAACCACCACTAATCCAGATTGTGGTGAGGAACGCTCTGTTTGAGCTGACATAGTGCAATTGCGGTTATTACCACGTCATCGCCCACTTCCACTTGCTGTAGGTGTTTGACAAAGAGTTTGTCTTGAAGACCCTGGAAGCTATAATATAGTGTGGAAAAATAACAGAGACTTTTCCTCAATGGAAAAACGTAGTCGGAGCTCTCCAAAATTTTAGCTTCACGATTACACTTTTGGTCTAGGGCGAGGTATGACTACGCCATCGTCCTAATATTTCAAACTAGGTGAAAGCGAGAGATTTCTTCATGGTAATTCAAGACTGAGGGTCATGCCATAGTTTTATCATTTAAACGGCTCTACTGAAGGACGAGCACCTAAAAAGCTTCTTATCCAGTTGAGACACGCTTGTAGCTTTCCTCATCAAGTGGAGTAGGGAAGCACTGGGATCCCAGCATGTAGTGCAGGCCAAAGAAGAGCTCAGTAATTTTGATGGTGCCTTTGTCGTGTCCGACTTTCATCGTGACTTCGTTTCTTTCAGACAGCATGATCACTTTCTGCATTTCCTTGCACTCGTTGGCCTGTTGGGTCTGCAGGTGGAACAATTTATTCCCGGTTTCTATTGTCAGGTTGGCAACCATGTCATCCGGTTTTAAGCTTTTCATGCAAGCCCACAGATAGACCATGTAGGGTCCTCCACAGGGCAGCTTCAGCCTCTTCTCATCGTACAGATGCACTGTCTGGTTCCAGATGATCTCGAATCTGGGCTCATCTCCATCTAATTCTGACACACACACACACGCACACGCAGAAGTGAGAATTAGATGGTCGTTTAGTTTTCTTCTATATCTGGAACTGTTTCTTCTGAGACTGACATTAGTAAGCTGATTTCACCTTTCGTAAGTAGTTGTGCTAAAAAAGTTAAGTGTCTAAAGAACGGAAAAAAATGTGCCAAGTTGTTCGAAATGTACTCTTTTTATTGATGTCGATTTAAAAACATAAAATGAAACATTTATATAATGTTTCAGGGGAGATAAAAAAAATTACATTTTACAATCCGAACTGACTTTGCCCTGAAATAAAGAAGTCAATTTATGTGATTATTTATTATCACAGAATTTTGTGGCCCTTATGGCGCTCTATCTGTTTAGACTCTTTATAGGAGGATTTATTATATATTTACTGAAAATGAATCTGAAAGATAATAGGAACACTTACTGGTCATCTGCATGTATATCCCTCGGTCCCGTGAAAACTGCAAAACAAAAGTGTAGTGTTAAATGTACAGTGTCCAACTGCAAATGTAAATGTAAAAAACCCAACTAACCATATAATCATGCATAGTTGGAATAGCAAAACAAATCAGCAGCACACATTTAAAGTGAAGATATTTATCTCTTTAAAACCGCATAAATGCAGACTCTCTTAATCAAGCTTCATAATCATAACAGTAATAATCATAATCACATTGGAGAAAACAACACTGTATCAGTTATCTGCCATCAGCACACAAAGCGATTAAAATAGATTACAGTAAAGAACAGAATTACCCTGTCACGATTATGAATTATGAACTGACAATAGAGTTTCTTCATGTCGCTTAGTGTAAGCCTATCTTTGAATAGTATATAATTAAAAAATAAATGTTTTAATAAAAATAGGCCCATATGATTTACTTTAATGAGAATTTATTATAAAATGTGTCAACATTTTATATATATATAGGCTATATATTGGTTATTTATACTATAGTATAATATACCTGCGATAAAATGTAACTTTTTTTGGATGGCAAAATGTCATTGAAATTTAAATTGTAAAAAAATTTGCGGTTATCTCAAACAATTGCAATTAGATCAATCGACCGCGATCAGACAATTATTCAATCATTGCGACAGGCCTACACTTTAGAACACATTTTTTTAAAGAATACTGTCATATAGAGACATAAAGAATACATAAATTTTTTTAAATAAAAATTAAAACCTTTTTTTGCATTTCATTAATACAGTCTTTGTGTTTAAGCAGAGAAATCACACTTCTGCTGCTAATTATGCATTTTTTTTTTTGCATTAAGCCTATTTGATGCTATTAATAAAATAAACATAATTGTTTTGATTTTAGGGACTTTTAGTGTACAGCAAAAAAATTGTTACTGTGTTGGAAAAATTGTTACTGTGTTGGGTCACCACTTGGTATCCAGGCCAAGTTGATTCAACATACAGAAACGGCAATGATCAAAGTGATGAGAAATACCAGACACACTCATTCTGATAGACATGGAAAATTCCATCCCCTGTCAAATCAACAGAATCACACAAAAACATTTATTGACCACAGCAAAACGGCATTTGTGGAACATGTGGGCTGAAAGGCCTGCATAGAGAAAGTGTCACACCTTTCCCCGATAAAATGCCCTTTCAGACAGTTTCTCAGGACAGGGCATAACCCAATAGTGTGTGCACATCACATGTGTGGGCACTCACAGTGGAGACATTATGAGAATAGAGCGATGAAATGGAAACTGGAGCTTTACCATCCTGTTCTAGGTGGATCATTTAGTAAGTGTCATTTGTGGGTTGCATTATCTGATATTAATAGGCCCCCTACTTTAACATGGAAAATTACACCTCCTGACCTTAACAGTTAGGTTGACCATTTAAGGGACAATCTTAAAAACAAACTCACATAAATTTGAACAGGGGTTTCCCAAAAGGGACATGCCAAAGCAAAGCTCAATGAGACCACACAGTGAGACATACAACAAAACCACATAAAACAACGCCCTGAGACAGGTGGTCCAACGAATCGCTCTAAACTAAACACAAACTACTCTCATTGAAATCCCACTCAAATCCACATAATACAAAAAGACGGTAACACTTTATTTTACGGTGTCCTTGTTACATATGTTACATGTACTTACCGTAGTAATAACAGTAAATTATGCATAATTACATGCAACTGACCCTGAACCTAATCCTAATCCTACCCTATCCCTATAGTAAGTAGCCTACATGTAGTTACTTAATATTACACTGTACTTAAATATATAATTACACTGTAACAAGGACACCTTAAAATAAAGTGTAACCAAAAAGACTTAATAAATTCTCAAAAAGATAACCTCAAAACAAAAGTTAATTTATTCTCAGATTGATATTTAAGTGAATAATATCTGCCTGTGACACGTCTGAAGAGCTTCACTTCATTACCAACCATTGCCATTCATGGTCAGCACTGCCCTCTAAAGGACTTTCTACTACACTTTAAGCTGTAGTTTCTACATCATACATCATCTACAACACAATCAATATAATAGTCCGTAAACAACTGAAATGAGATGAGAAACGAGTTCTTACAGGCTGTTCGCTGAGATAGATGTTGATGCTGAGGACAGCACAAGCGACTGTTAATAAACCCTGGATGACGAACACCGCGAGCGCTTTCCTCCGCCCGTTGCCACAGCGACAGCGCGCGCCACCGCCGCTCTCTAAACACTCTCGCGCATCCTTTGAGTCCATACTTAGTGACGGACAGAGTGAGTTTATCTGCCCTGAGAAGAAACTCAGCGCTTTTATAACTTCGAAAAGGCGGAGGAGGGAACAAACGAAACCCCGAAAAAAACATCCCCTTCCAACGCATCGAGCCAGAGGCCGTGTGTGTGGAGGATGCTGTAGTTTTGATGTGTTTGGCTTATTCAGACCGATCTTTCACACACTTACCTCAAGTAGGCTAATCCCGGCCGATGCAAAGTGAAATGCCTGCTAAATGCTCTTTAGGCTTCAATAATAATAAATAATATATATATATATATTTTTTTTTACAAAGAAATGTTTACACTACACTGTAAAAAATGATTTTGTGGTGAAGTAAATACTACTGAAAAAAACCAATGTAATTTACATGAAAAAGTTAGTTCAGGAAAGAATAAAAAAAACGAAGTAAATTCCATATCAGTACTTAATTCAAGCGAGTAGAAATGAAAGCGTAAATATCAACTTAATAAAATTAAGTAAAAATTACTCAAGTTTTCTGATACTGGGGTTCCGATCATGCACTGGACCTTGAAAAATTAATGAGGTTGATTTTTTACTGGTTTCCAGCTGTATTTACACTGTTTTATCATTGCTTTTGTTGTTAGGATTATAGTAACTTGTCATTTTGTGACATTTCGAGTACATTTTCTGCTCAAAAGGACACGAAAACGATCCATCAAATGTTACCGTCATTGTGTATTTTCTACCAAGTATTGAGGTCTTTGCATTCACATGATGTTTAACATCTGACATGATGCAGTATGAATTACTTAGAAGTTCTAAGTAAAGCACATACTGGTATAATATAATATTATTGTTTGAGTGAAATGTAATGCAAAAGAAATTTCAACTAAATTGATATTACTCAACCTTTTACTAGCCAAGTTAAAATTTCTTATTTTCTTTGTTACTTTCACTTGACTAGGTTAAATAAAGTTTACTTAATTCCAAATTAAATTTAACTTAAATATTTCTAATTAAAGCTACTGATAAATATGTTTAGGTTTTTACTTGGCAAATCGTTGTAAATTTACTAGCATTTTCTGAGTGAAAAAAGTTAGCTAGCTTTTTTCAAGTAAATCCTACTCCATATTATTTTCAGTGTATACGAAATACATGTATTCCATATGGACAAAGGATAAGATAAATTATATAGGCTAGGCTTTTTTTGTAGCATATATAGCCTATTTATTTATTTATTTTTTCAGCATGGTGGCCTGTCACCTTATGTCAACCTGGACAACTTAAACCAGATAAAATATATTGCGTTACATCAAAAGTTTATGATTCAAACTTTAGCATGTAAGGTGAAAAGTTTTTAAGTTTTTTTAAATATATATATATTTTATATATAAAATGTTTAACAATATTTTAATTTTCCAGCAAATTGTTTTCATGTGATGTAGGCTATGCACTGCAAATGTTGGTGTAACAAGTAACCTGGTTGCCTTAAAATGTTTAGTTGGCCTAATTTAAATAAAAACGTGACCACATGAATGATTTAAGTTGATTTGACAAAATACAACTTTTTTAATAACAAATACAGTAGAGTTCCTGTATGCTCATATAGGCCTACATCTTTTCAAAAATAATTTTCACAACTCACTGACTCAGGTTTAAAAATCAACAACAAATGCCGGTAACCAGTGGCGGCTCCAGACTATTTTGATTGGGGGGGCAATGGGGGGTCCTGGTCATTTCAAGGGGGGTCTCATGAAAACCAACAAAAAAATACAGTGGACACGGCCAATAACTGCATGCTATAGCCTACTCAGGGGCGTTTCTAGGCTTTTCATTTTAGGGAGCTAATCCCCCAATGATTATGATTATGATTAAAAAATAAAAAATAAATAAAAAGGTAACACTTTAGTTTAGGGTCTAATGCTCACTATTAACTAGTTTCATTCATTACCATGCAATGTCAGGGTTTTATAATTACTGTGGTCCCGAATGTGAAGCAGGTTAGTTAGGGGAGTTCTGGGTTTCCCAGAGACATTTTTTATTTCTCTGATCTATATGTGCATTTTAAGATGTTTTGAAGGCCATAAAATTGGATAAAAGCGTTTTTAGGAGGGTCTTGGCGCTCCCCCCTGGCGCCGCCACTGCCGGTAACTTATTCCACACATATTTCCTCCTTTCTCTTTTCATTTCCTTTTGAGACTGTAACAGGATATGTTTCCAAAAACGGCATTAGAACAAACCTCTATCGTCTCATTTAACAAAATGTCACCTTTGAAGTGAAACTCAAGGGAAGGCCAATGCGATTTTAACGTATGGTAGCTAATAACCCATACGACCCCAGGCCAGGGGAATAGGCGTGTGTGACAAAATAGTAATATTTTAAATTGTTTTACCATCGCTTTTTAGGCCAACTGTCATGCATGCGTTCGCTGGTGTGAAGACTAAGCGCGTTGTGGACTAGGCTATTTATCCAGTCTTATTTTGTTTTTGAATAAATAAGTGAATTTGAAAGTGTAAATTTAATAAGAGTTAAAGGCACGTTTACACCAAGAACGATAACTTATATATATATATATATATATATATATATATATATATATATATATATATATATATATATATATATATATATATATATATATATATTTATATATAGCCTATATATAATATATATAACTAAAGATAACTAACGTTAGCCTATAAAGTCTACCAGCGGACGATATCGTTGTCTGTCACTTTAAATGCACGAGCTCGTTACAGCAGAATGGATTTCTGATTAGCTGACAATATTTCTATTGTTCATCAGCTGGAAAAAATCGTTCTGAATCTGAAAGTGATTCCAATAATTATCGTTTCTCTGTGCCGTTATCTTTATAGCTGTGGTATGAACTCTGCTATTCTTTAATACTGAGAACGATTTTTAGAACTAGGCTAAAGTTATCGTCCTTATTGTGAATGGGCCTTAGCCTTTTTTAACCCTTTTCTTTAAGACTCTGCTATTTTGCTATAAAACTCTATGTAAGTTATCGGATTCTTCTAAAAAGAAAGCTGTGAAAACCATAAATCTTATCAAAAGGAATGAGCATTATTTACTCGCTCCCTGGAATACACTTTGCTGTTGACCGTCACTTGTCGCGAGTGTTTCACAGCGCGCGCTCTCACGACGTCTACAGCGTGCTGACCAGGGACGTGCGGTCAGGGTAGGCAGGGTAGGCAGTGCCTCACCAAAGGAAATGTTGACATTACATTTATTAATTCCAAGAGCTTTATTAATTCACCACATTATTAATTGCATTAATTTTATTCCAAATATTAATTTTTGTAACAAAAATGTTCAGGAATACACATAATATACTTCTTTTGCCATTGTTTGCTTCTAAAAACCATTGTTTCATGCAGGAAATTCAAGGCCATGGCCATTGAGGCAGAGGTTAGCAGTGCCTCTTTGGACCATAGAACCGTAGTTGCACGGGATGTGAAAGCGCGCAAAAGTTCCAGAAATGTATAAAAAGTGCCCTGGCCTTGAATGACAAGGTAAGGAAAATAAGACTAAATCAAAATTAAAGGTGGGGTATGTGATTCTCTTTTTTGTTCATTTTTTCAAAATCACTTGAAATCCTATTCATAACCCACTTACAGCCACTGAGTTAGAAGCACTGAAATGAAAATTAAGCAATTTAATCATCTGTGGAACGGGCAGGACTCGAAAAACTCCAGCCAATCATTTCCAAGACCACCTAGAATCATTGGACAGTAAGTTTGTCAATCAAACGGTCGTACCATACCCCCCTCCCCCCATCCCCCGCGCGCGAATCAGGGCCAGCGTTGGAGGAAAGAAGGTAAGAAGACCATTTGAGTTGTGTATTTTCAAAATCTGCTGGTCGTTTTCCAAATCACATACCCCACCTTTAAATAACCAAGACTAGGTTGGTATTTTTCCCAGGAGATGTTTTGATCATTTTACTTCAGACACCGGATTATCAGCAAACTGCCAAGAGAACTGCTAGCTGACTACTCAAAATAAACTAGCAATCTATTCAGTCAGCATATTTGTGTTTGATCTGTGTGAATTACTTGAAATAGGCTATAAGACTTGCTAGACCTACTTTTAGCTACCAAGCAACCTTTCCACAAGGGATAGATTGATTTTATTTTTTAGTATTTTATAGTTTTTTTATAGTTAATACCCCCGGACCCCCCTAGCATTTACTGTCCCCCCCCCCCCCAGGTTCAAAATTGCTCCTACACCCCTGGTCGTGATCACTTTGTGTGGTTTTTAAAGTGCAGCTTTGAGAGACTCATCCATTTGCATGAAGGACTGCCAGAGCTTATTTATCTATACATCTCTGTCTGTTGTTCATCTGAATAGAGAAAGTCAGACATCTGGGACGGCATGAGGGTGAGTAAATGAGAACATTTTCCATTCGTTTGTAGGCTAACTTCATTATTTCAGGATTTCATTTGATCATCATTTGAGGATGTTGCTTTGTAAGAAATCACAGTTAATAATTTTGTAAATTAAAAAAACAATAAATAAACAAAGTAGGCTAAAGTATCCTTTCCTGCGTTAGCTAAATCCTGAAATACTGAAACTGCACACCACCATACAGAAACCACAGCACAAAATGATTGATTTGTCAGTCTTCTGTTGACCTAACAAAACGAAAAAAATTTTTTAAATAAATAACGTTATAATATTACAATTTATTTACATGTTATGTTTACGATACGATCCAAGTTAGTCTACTTGTCTTTCTCTATTTTAAACATCCAGCTCGTTTTTTTTAGCAATAGCCTACATGCGGTGCGTTGCCGTGATTTTAAGCTGATGGAGGGGCTTTTAGGCCCATTGTCTTATCACTGTGTCATGTCACGCTGCCTCTTGTGAGCTAGCTTATTTCTTTATTCAAAAGCCCACCAGTGTTTTGTACCTTTCGAGCAGAGGTCGACTAGTCAGTGTGTGTGTCATTTGTAACCACCATCAACACCTCTTCTCCATCGCGATATATCTAGGCCTGTTGTTTTGTAGATACACTGAGAAAGCCTGTATCACACTTCCAGTCCTGCAGACTCGCCAAAGTAACAGGGGAAGCCCCTCTGGGACAGGAAGACAGTGGTCAGAGGTAATTTCACAGAGGAGGGAATGGAAAAACAAATTGTATAAAAATTAGGCTGGGCAAGTCAGCTACAGAAAGTTTGTGAGAGATTATCTTATGAAAAAAGATATAAGGGTGTAACGTTACGTGAATCATCCATAGACTGTAAAAAATAGGAATCATCACATTCAGATAGGCTAACGTTACACATAAACTATAGCCTGGTCCTAACGTTGCCAGGCTACACATACACAGCTTCGAAATAGAAAACGAAAGTTAATTGCCGAATGTGTGTGTGCGTGTGTCTATATATTAAGGCTGGGTAAAAAAATATAGATTTCTCGATATTAATCGATTCTCATTTTTACGAACCGACATCGATTCTTAAATATCTAGAATCGATTTGTCATCCTGTTTTCATTTGATGAATGGATGGAACAGTGTAGCGTGCGTCCCATTCAATAAATCGCAATAATCGTTGTGCTTTGTTACTATTGATATGAAATAAAGTCTCAAATTACGTCCATTTTCTTACGAAATTCTAAAACACAAATAGGCTACCGTTTTGGCGCTGTGGGGTGAGATCGCTCTGGCGCAGCTCAAGAGAGGCAGCAGCACATGATCTCCTCTTCCGCATTAATAATACCAGTTACAGCGCGAAATAAACATAATTGAGAATCTGAAAGTGTGTTAAAAGATAGAGTACAACTTATCGAAATCCGTATCATGTCACATCATGTATCATGTTCAATCAGTGTTTCAACCGTGGAAAAACGTCAGTTAAACAGCTTGTACATTTTCAATATTTAATGCATGTTTGAATAAATCTGGCAAGTTTTTGTGACAGCCTGGGACAAACTTCGAGCTCGGAGGCCTCCCCCCGGACAGCACGCCAAATACGCATACCTTGTCCACTCTAATTATATGTAAGTGTGAACTCGTGAAATACATAACCAAGAAAATATTTAATGACTACAATGCTTGATTCAACATGGTAAAGGATTCAAGTTGTTGAACTATAAATAATAAAAATTCTTAATTAAATGACTTATTTCAACCTTATCATGAGATGCTGTGTCATTCTTTTGGATGCAGTCATTGTAATAAAAAAGAAAAAAAAAGAAAGTGTTGATAGGCAGGCACAGTGTTCAAAGATGTTCAGTACTAAAATAAAGAGGAAGAATATATATACAGTGAAGAAAATAAGTATTTGAACACCCTGCTATTTTGCAAGTTCTCCCACTTAGAAATCATGGAGGGGTCTGAAATAGTCATCGTAGGTGCATGTCCACTGTGAGAGACATAATCTAAAATAAAAAAATCCAGAAATCACAATGTATGATTTTTTAACTATTTTTTTGTAAGATACAGCTGCAAATAAGTATTTGAACACCTGTCTATCAGCTAGAATTCTGACCCTCAAAGACCTGTTAGTCTGCCTTTAAAATGTCCACCTCCACTCCATTTATTATCCTAAATTAGAGATGCACCTGTTTGAGGTCGTTAGCTGCATAAAGACCCCTGTCCACCCCATACAATCAGTAAGAATCCAACTACTAACATGGCCAAGACCAAAGAGCTGTCCAAAGACACTAGAGACAAAATTGTACACCTCCACAAGGCTGGAAAGGGCTACGGGGAAATTGCTAAGCAGCTTGGTGAAAAAAGGTCCACTGTTGGAGCAATCATTAGAAAATGGAAGAAGCTAAACATGACTGTCAATCTCCCTCGGACTGGGGCTCCATGCAAGATCTCACCTCGTGGGGTCTCAATGATCCTAAGAAAGGTGAGAAATCAGCCCAGAACTACACGGGAGGAGCTGGTCAATGACCTGAAAAGAGCTGGGACCACCGTTTCCAAGGTTACTGTTGGTAATACACTAAGACGTCATGGTTTGAAGTCATGCATGGCACGGAAGGTTCCCCTGCTTAAACCAGCACATGTCAAGGCCCGTCTTAAGTTTGCCAATGACCATTTGGATGATCCAGAGGAGTCATGGGAGAAAGTCATGTGGTCAGATGAGACCAAAATAGAACTTTTTGGTCATAATTCCACTAACCGTGTTTGGAGGAAGAAGAATGATGAGTACCATCCCAAGAACACCATCCCTACTGTGAAGCATGGGGGTGGTAGCATCATGCTTTGTTTTTTTTTTTTCTGCATATGGGACAGGGCGACTGCACTGTATTAAGGAGAGGATGACCGGTGCCATGTATTGCGAGATTTTGGGGAACAACCTCCTTCCCTCAGTTAGAGCTGACTGGGTCTTCCAACATGACAATGACCCGAAGCACACAGCCAGGATAACCAAGGAGTGGCTCTGTAAGAAGCATATCAAGGTTCTGGCGTGGCCTAGCCAGTCTCCAGACCTAAACCCAATAGAGAATCTTTGGAGGGAGCTCAAACTCCGTGTTTCTCAGCGACAGCCCAGAAACCTGACTGATCTAGAGAAGATCTGTGTGGAGGAGTGGGCCAAAATCCCTCCTGCAGTGTGTGCAAACCTGGTGAGAAACTACAGGAAACGTTTGACCTCTGTAATTGCAAACAAAGGCTACTTTACCAAATATTAACATTGATTTTCTCAGGTGTTCAAATACTTATTTGCAGCTGTATCTAACAAATAAATAGTTAAAAAATCACATTGTGATTTCTGGATTTTTTTTTTTTGATTATGTCTCTCACAGTGGACATGCACCTACGATGACAATTTCAGACCCCTCCATGATTTCTAAGTGGGAGAACTTGCAAAATAGCAGGGTGTTCAAATACTTATTTTCTTCACTGTATATATATATATCCTAATCTTTAGCTCATTTTAGTCTTTACCTTTATGCAGCAATTTAAAGGTTTCAACATTTTTTTCAAAGGTAGATTGTGTTTCATGTTTGTTTCTTCTGTAAAATAATCACTGAAGCGTTATTAAAACAGGTAAATGTATCACACAGAGAAACTAAACACAAGCACACTTGAAAAAGAAACCGAATATTTGTGCTTAGATTGATCCATCAATGTAAAAGGTGTTATACCTAAACCCTGCGGGCTGCTTTTGACCATCTGTGGGCAGATGGAGCTTTCTGAAGACTGGGATTGGTAACTGAAATGTTGTCACTAAATCTCTGATCGCTTAAGAGGGACTGTCCCTGTACCAAATGTACAATATTGTCGTGTTATTCAAGAATGACAAATGTGTAAATTCATGTTTAAATGGGGACTGTCATTGTGAACCAGGGACGGGAGGAAAACATTGGCAATGTCCTCTGTGATTAAAGGTGTAAAAAGTACAGATACTGTCAAAATTGTACTTAATTAAACATCTAAGTACCTAGCCAAAACATACTTGAAAGTGAAAAAATTACACATTTAATTTAAAATTAAAAAGTAAACACTTTTCTTAGCTTTTTAAATGTATACAAGAGTTTAAATTCACCTCAACACAGAATGATCCTAAAAGCATAATATATTAACATGTCATTTAAGGGACAACCCCACCATGGCTCTCTAATAGCAAAAGGTTTTTATATTTATGCTTGCAAAATGCAGGGGGAAGTGCCCTTTCACAATGAATCAGGTAACCTCTGTGACCCTTTTCCTAAACCTATACTTCTAGTAGAGTTCACTTACGATTATTAAAGTTGTAACAAATTAGCTCTATGAAATATTAATAATCAATAATGACATGAATATTTGGGTCAGTTAATTGGATTAACTTGATGTGGCTAAATTAATATTACAATCAATTAATCAGTTCGTCCAACAAACTCTTTTGATTATTCATTTATTCTAAGAAAAGGGTATCTTCCATGGCCACAGAAAAATTATTATTTCTTAGCATGTACAGTGCTTTGACATGTAACAAGATCAAGATCGTAAAAGAGACTTTGTTTGCAAGCAGTGAATCAGAACCAAATACATATTGTGCACAAGTTTTATTAACTAAATCACAAACATAACTAAACTAAACAAACATACATATATACATACATACATACATACATACATGTATAGGTAAAAGGGCGAGTGATAGAGTGAAACTAGAATCAGGGAATGGAACTACGGAGAAGATGACTAAACAAAACTTAAAACATTCCATAAACAGTAACAACTTAAATTTAACTTAGTTTTCTCAAACTCTTTTAAACACCTAGTATTTAACTATTTGGTCTTAAGTGTCGGAATGTGCACCAAACAAAGTCATTTCTTCTACGTTGAAATCATTTAAAATGATTACATTTTCAGATTTTTATGCAGAAACAACAATTGATCGACATGCTCAGGGTTAAGAGTGTGACAGCAGAATATCTCGCTTAACTTCATCATACAACCGGGGAATTGCCATTTCTGTTAAAAACGTTTATGCTTATTTAAGAGATAAGTAACCAACTGTGTTTGGAGGATACTTACCAAGACCAACATTTTTTACATCATTGTGCGTGTTTTAGTCTGTTAAAGCGATATAATCTCGCGAGCTGTATGTGAGGCGGCTTTACTCTAGTCTATGCATGCACGCAGAGAAAACCAACTCTCAGAGAGCGCGCGAGTACTGAATAGTTTTAAATCGTTTGAATGTTTAAAATGGTAAGACTTAAAGACGTGCAAATGGTAAACTTTAGTCACGATGCAATGCTGGCCCGATTATGCAAGTGAATATTCCGTCATGTCCTGACTCCTAAACGCAAGCGTGTAGTTTCACCGACTGCAGCGCTTGACGCATGCCTTGAGCAACCCATTTTGAGAGACGAGAGAGACGCAGCACCATTGAACACTCACGCTGTTTGTGAAATTGCGTCTCACAGAAAGTTTTAAAATTACTGATTTGATTTTACAATCTGTGTGGATTGATTTACTAACCTACATGCTAAAGTGAATCAATGTTTGCGGTAATTTCCCACATTATAAGTGGGAGAGTTGCGAGAATAATTAAAATGATGTGCAATACTCGCGCCGAAATTCAAGCCCTGAATTGGCTACATTCAAAAGCACAACAGTATCGATACGGCAGCTGCTGTATCGATACGCGCATCGCCAGGAGGTCATGACGATGTATCGTTGTGTCGATATTCTGAGCACAGCCCTAATAGCTTTGTAGTGTGGACAATTCTTGAAGTTGTTGAAAATTTAAGTCGTTAATGGTTCCGTGAGTGTCAAATTTGGAAGTTGGTTGAAAGTTCTCTCTCTCCATGAACGCATGGCTGGTTGTGAGTCGAGGCCTGCTTGCTCACGCAGAGGAGAGGCTTCTGAGAGGCCACGCTGAGCACCCAGGAGAAGGGAGGAAGTTTGGGGGAATAATAATAATTAATAATTCGTTACATTTATATAGTGCTTTATCTGGGACCTCAAAGCGCTTTACAAGGAAGGGGGGAATCTCCTCCCACAGACACCCACCCGAAGGAAGCAGCCGTGAAGTCCAGCAAACGAGAGGGAAAATTAGATACATGTTTATACAATTCTCAAGTGGATATATATATAGAATACAGGATTGACATGGTTCATTTCTCTTCCTCAGTTAGAATTAAGAGAGAGTCACCACTCTCTGAACATTCCTTTTGAGGTTGTAAAAGTCTCTTTATCAGTCTACGGTGTCCTGTAACAGGACACCAGGTTCTGCCAGTTTGTTCGTTTCATTTGGGATGTTAGTTTCGGGAGTTTTATAGACCTTTGTTGGGAGAGTGAGTTTACTGGATTGTTCATTAAATATAATGAATAATTAGTGTGTGTCTGATTGGTCCAGACGCTACAAAGTTAATTATTAAATGACAAAACTTATAAGTTATAAACATTTATTAAAGCCTCAACATCAGTTCAGTTCAGTTCAAGTTTATTGTCATATGCATAATAGTACAGAGTAACACAGCAATGAAATACAATATGCCTTAGCACTCTCTCAGCACCAGTCAATAAATAAATAAGTTAAAATAAAATTTTAAAACATCCGCTCAAACCTCAACCCTCCTTCCTCTTGTACTATCGTTCAGGAGCCTTACAGCCTGTGGGTAAAAACTGACCCTAAAATGTGATGTGCGCGTTGGGATGCTCTGCAAACGTCTCCCTGATGGAAGTTGATGACTAAGATCCTGTATAGTGCCTTCTTAGTGCTGCACTTCCAATAAATGTTTTGAAGCGATTCTAGTGGAACCCCAATAATTTTAGATGCAGTTTTAACCACCTTTGTCAGAAGATTCAATTCACGTGATGTAGCCCTGCCAAACCACACTGTAATATTACCTGTCAATATACACTCAATTGTACAGCGGTAAAATTTTTGTAAAATGTTAAGTGGCATACCATATTTCTTGAGACACCTCAAGAAACAAAACCTCTGATGTGCCTTCTTAATGGCACAGGTGATATGGGAGGACCATAAAAGTCAAGAGTCAGAAATATGGAAACGATTTAAGATTAATGTTTACTGAAACGTTGGAATTTTAGACTTAAGGTACATCTATAATAAACCTCAGTCAGGGTAGCACCATAGGCCTATTTAAAGCTGCAGTCCGTAGCTTTTCCTCTTTGTCGACATCTCTGTTCGAAATCTGCAGTTATTTGGGGAATTATCAACTTTGGGTTGAAAGTACCTCGGCACGGCACAGTCACTGCGCTGGTGTGGATACTGGCATTCAGAATCACAGATTAACTTTTTGAAAGTATGATCAACATAAGAATTTTTACTGGCAAATGTCCCCTGAACAAGTAACATCCACTTTTGTTCTGACCAGCTAAGGGGAAAAAAGTATTGCAGTAAAATTGCGCTAATTAAATCTAACAATTGCTTATAAACCGTGCAAATTATACTTTGTTCTCAAATTGTTAATGTTAACAACATCAGCATTGCGTGACTACATTTAATGTGTATTAGGGCTACCTGTAGTTCAATACTCCGTAACTGTATGAATTAAGCGAACAAGTGCGCTACTGTTATAATTGAACCATTGAAATGTCCAGCAGAAAAAATAGCCGTCTCTGCGTTCGTTTTGAACCCCTTCAAAACACGGAGTTCATGGCTCCTTTCAAAAGCCCTTTCAATATCCTAGGTTTCGCATGGGCCACTTCTATGAAGTGCTGTGAGAAAAGGCTCTAAATCTCCACCTCCAACATCCTCTCATGCAACATAGCCTACTAGCCGGAACACCTTTTTTATGTGTACAGATGTGACGTAATGACGCAAATACATGCTTGAATTTCCTACGGAAATCCACCAACTTACCGTTTTGAATTGAGCTATGGCAACCAGATAGTTTTAGGCTTATATAGGCTACTTGCTCAAAGAAGTATTTAATGGTTCTATGGATTATGCTGTTGTTTAAGAATCCAATTGTTAATGGACAAAATGTCTTTCTAAATTAAAAAAAATAAAAATAAAAAAAATTCCAGTAGACAAAACCGCCATAAAATAGTTTTAAAAGTTGTGAATTGTGAAAATAACGTGATCTAGGACCTTTTATACTGTGCTTGCCTTTGTAAAGACTGCAAGTCTATCACTCACTGTCTCGTTTTCTAAGTGTTAAATTCAGTATGCACTGTAAAAAAGTTACTGGCTTACATAAAGTACAATAAACTTAGATTTTTAAGTAATTTCAACTTAAATTACATTAAACTTACTTAAACCATTTTCAACTTATAAGTTACATTGTGGCGTCTAACCTGACTAATGCTAGGGCCACACCAAAAGATATTTAAAATCTTATAAGATTTCAAAAATGTGAGAGAACACAAACATGAGGATAAAAAAATCCTAGATTTAACAGTATTGCTCATAGTGTGTGGTGTGCCGTGATGTGAAGACAACACACAAACAGAGTCCAACCCGAGTCCCGACTAACACGGGAAATCTCGCAAAATCTCTCGAGACTTAAAGGAGAACTCCAGCGCAAAATGAACCTTTGGTCTAATTACACATTGTTACCTAGTCAACCGTTATCTGAGATTTGTTTTCATGATTATCGAATGTAAATAGTTTTATCTCTAAAAACAGTTTAGCCTATAACGCTAGTATATAGGGCACAGAGTAATGACAAATAAAAATCGCTTGTTAATACCACTAACAAGGTATTAACAAGATCTGCGTTCTGCAGATCTGCGTTCGTAGATCGACTGGTAGAGACTGTTTTTCAAAGATGGCTTCTGCCTGTATTCGCGAAGCTGACTGTATGTATAAAATATCTTCTTATTAAACTGTCTGGACACTGACAAAGTTCTCAATGCTTCGGTTTGAAGGTAGGGACCCTTATTATGCTACCGTGTTAGTGTGGGGCTATTTTGAGCCTTGTTAGTGGTATTAACAAGCGATTTTTATTTGTCATTACTCTGTGCCCTATATACTAGCGTTATACTAGCGTTATAGGCTAAACTGTTTTTAGAGATAAAACTATTTACATTCGATAATCATGAAAACAAATCTCAGATAACGGTTGACTAGGTAACAATGTGTAATTAGACCAAAGGTTCATTTTGCGCTGGAGTTCTCCTTTAACAATAAACATGGCGGACGATAGAAAGAAATTGCTATGATGGTGTTTGGAATGCTTTTGACAGAACATTCACGGAAAAAAGAAAAGGGTTTGGGTGAAGTCGTGGAGACAGGGGGAGCATGGACTACAGCTCGCTTTCTGATTGGGTATCGTTTCCGAAAATAAAACTATACTATTTTAAGATGAAATTAAGATAAAATGGTTTGAATAAAATCTAAATAAAATAAGCTTGTTTTAAATGCTTCAAGTGCTGTAATTGCTTTTTGTATCACAACATTATAGTGTACATGATTACACATGTTTACACATGAAAATGGATATTCATTTATGTTTTAAGAGTGATGGCAGCAAAGGTAATCTAAAAATAAAAAGTGCACAATTAAATATAAAAAGCTCTAATATCAGTTGATTGCCAATATGCTACAGAGTTGTTAACTTGCTAATACCATGATGAACAATCCGACCACACTTTCCATTTTTCTCTCAACCATGAATCATGAGAAGTTTACAGATGGCTGAAGATTACAGAGCAGCTACAGAGCTACAAAAAACACACTACACAATAAGTGACTGTTGCCTTTCTGTCTCAATACATGATTGAGCTCATAAATGGATAAATGGATGTCTTGAATTTTTTATTTTTTTTGTCTAAACAGTGACAAGACTGAGGTTATACTCATTGGTTCACCCCACCAGCCACATAAAGATGGCTCTTTAAATGTGGATGGCTCTATTTTAGAGTTTCAAACTAAATTTTCATCTTAGAAACATTCCCAGACTACGCCCTATGTTGTCATTTCCGGTGGCTGAAAAGTTAAACACTTTTGTAATTTTTCACATTGATTGCTTATTGCAATGCTCTACTGTCTGGGGTTTCAAAAGCTATTCAGCTGCCAGAATCCTGACCAGGACTAGGGATCACATGACTCCTATTTTGTAGTCCTTACTTCTAACAATGTTTCTATACCATTTAATTATGGAATTGTTTTGATCACGTTTTATATTTTGTATTGTATATTTGAATGTACTTCTGTTTTATGAACGCTTTTCTTTTATATTGTTGTGAAGAGCTTTTTGAAATGTAACTTTTACAGGCCCTATAGAAAATAAGTTTA
Source organism: Semotilus atromaculatus (assembly GCA_031834385.1). Taxonomy (NCBI): domain Eukaryota; kingdom Metazoa; phylum Chordata; class Actinopteri; order Cypriniformes; family Leuciscidae; genus Semotilus; species Semotilus atromaculatus. The sequence goes on from JAULUF010000010.1 coordinate 22,889,285, forward strand.
TTATTATAGTGGCAACACAAATAATTGACTTTCTGGTCAACAGATTGAGTTTTCTTTTTAGAGAATGACTCAGGAATATATAGTAGGCTAGTTTCAGGGTAAGGAAAAACATGTTTCTTCCTTCGCATGACTCAAGTGTTCCAAATTTGAACAATTTTTATTGTAATAAGCGCTTTTCTGAGAATACGCAGGGAGAGCTGTTTATCATTTAGCATGCTTTCTACTCCCTCTCATAACAAACACTGAGATTAAAATATTGTTATCTTGTTGAACAAATACAGTTATTGCGTGATGATGAATGTCTAGACTGTCAGACACAAACAGACTCACCTCTGCCCCACAACCCTCTGTACGAAGCCACATACGAGACTCCAGATGTCATATCAAAGCTTGATATTTCCCCCCCGCGCTGTAGTGGGCACACACCTGTTCCACTTCTAATGAACTATTTCCGTTTCAGATCGAATGATCGATCAGTAAACACCTTGAAATTATTTTTAGTCAGTTCTTTCACGAGTCAGTCCTTTATTATATAATTACTACAAATTATTAAAACAAAAAATATTAAACGCATGATAATTATTGAAAAACTAAATAAAAAAAAATACAAATATTCTACTTAAATATTTATAATTTATTTTGAATATTTAAAAAAACTACATTATTATAAAAATATATACTAATATAATTATTATTAACTAATAATTATACCAATTAACTAATATATGTGATTATTAAATGTTTGAATAAATACAAATAACAAATAATTGTTAAAAAGAAATATTATTCTGCATTCACATCTGATTTTGATCATGTCAAAATGTTGATATGTTGTGTGTTTTTAACAGTCATTCGTAATCCGCTTTCTCTTTCCGGTGACTTTTATTGCACTGAAACGTACCGTTTGTTCTGCTATAACTTCCCATCATTTAGCTCGTAACAGCCCACCGGGATTTCCCCGTTCAGTGCATAGTCTCCATCTGTACTAAGAGAATGACCTCATTAGTCAATATCAGCCCTTATCTCAGGCGAGCCCCCTTCCCACAGCCCACAGAGAAGTGGGTGGTCAAGCCCGACAGCCTCAGATGAGCAAGCGTGTTTGAGGTGTCATATTTAGGACAGCCAGCCGAGTTTAGAGGTGACTAGAGAGAGAGATAAGAGGACGCTATAGCCACACGAGCACCAACAGAGGCACGCTGGAAATCCCATAGCCAAGCTAAAGGACAGCGTTCGGCAGCAAGCAAACATCAGATTGTGTTGTGATGTAAACAACACTATCAGATAATGGGGTTAGAGAGGAGTTTTTATAACAAAGTGGCATACTCTCTCATTAGGAATATCCAAAAACCTTTCAATGAAAACTCTCGACAGTTTCACTGTTAGTCAGTGACTAAATGAAATGATTAATTTTAGGCGAGTCATGAAACCTGAGTCTACTTTTTCAGTCCATACCAAAGGTTTCCAGTAAACCAACAGTATACAGTTGCCCCAAAAATGATTTGATCACTTGCAACAAATTAGATGCCAATGGCATTAAAATCACAAGTTCTCACAACTAACTAGTTTTTTCCAATGACAATGAACTTTGAACATGATCCACACGGCGTCAAACCGTCAGTTGTTTTACAGTTTAACAAACTTCTATCCATTTTCCAAGCCGCCTGTGGTATGTAGGGTCGCGGGGATGCTGGAGGCTGTCCCGGCCAACGGCAGGGTAACACTGGAGCGATGGCCAGTCCCCCACAGGGCTCACAGCGTCCAACTCACTTACTCTGCAGGACTGCTCAATTATGACAAAAATCACACGATTATTCTGGTCAATACTATGATCGTGGTTAATTAACAGGATTGGGCATTATGACCTTGTTCAAGTCATTATGTTTTGCATGATACTAATGATAGCAATATAGCCTACATCAAGTATATTTTGCTGGAAATAAAGTTACTATGAAATAAAAACGTAGATAGAGAAATTTCACAATTCTCAATACCACAGTGGAAACTAATGCTATTCTAACTAATGCAAGTAAAAGTCCTTTTTTTTTCGTTGAGGTGAAACAGGTATGATAATTCATACTCAGAAAGTAGAAATGAAGTGACATTCATTACATGATTAAGAGATTGTTCACCCAAAAATGAAAATTCTGTCATCATTTACTCACCAAAACCAGTATATATGTCTTTGTTCTGTTGAACACAAAGGAAGATATTTTGAAGAATGTGGGAAACTGAACAGTTCTGGGGCACCATTGACTTCATAGTATTTCTTTCCCCCCGTCCCACTATGGAAGTCATTGGTGCCCCAAAGCGGCCTGGTTACAGACGCTCTTCTAAACATCTTCCTTTGTATTTAAGCACAGAGGCTCTCAACCTTTTGGAACTAAAGGAAAGGGAACGCTGCTTTTGACTTTTGAACAGGGTTTCATATTTAATTTATTATTAGTCAGGAAAATGTATAATGCCAATTATATAATCAATTCAAAGATAATTAATACAAAACATCAAATGCTCTGGAATAAAGAGTAAAAGAAGCATACATGACATTAGAAAAATTGACATTAACTGACTGTTTGAGGACATTCCGCATTATAGGCTAATTTGACTACGAATCTGACTTCGCCCTGAGCCTTTTGCAGCATTTCATTATTCCCAGACCAAGACAAAAGATCCCCCAAATTGGAATATTAACTTACAATAGGAATTTGCATGGACTAGGGTCATAGACCTAGGAGTTTACTACTTTTTAGGACAGAAAGTTAAGAGTCTAGAGATATCTTGCTTACAGAGGGTAGGTCTTTCATACAAATGACTTCATTTCCTTTTGGTTTACCTTTGTACCAGTCACACTGAGACATTTCAAATGATACCAAACATGTATAGTGTTGTATGATCATTGTTCACATTAAACCATATAGATTTTTGGGTGAATTTCAGGTTATCCCAGCATGAGGACAGAAGGTGATTGACTCTCAGATGGGGATGCTATTTTTTTTTTTTCAAGAGAGAGTTAAAATGTTAATTTGCAGAAAGGTCCTCTGCTTTCTCAGAGAGTAGCCCAGACGGCTCGGCAACTTCCAGTTCTTCCAGCTCGTTCTCGTGAACCCAATATCGTTTATCGTCCTGTGAGCTAAGTGTATCGTCACCCCTAGTCGGTAATATATATACAAAAAAAAGAAGCAAATTACAAACAATAGGACACAGGGCTCCAGACTAATTCTTCCACTGGTCACACTGGTGCTACCAACTTTCTCAGTTGGTCACACCAGCACATGATTTGGTACCTTTTTTTTGTTGTTGCTACAACATGGGATTAATCAATGCATGCTGATGAATAGTTGTTGTAATCTGCATCCTAGTTTTGCACTGATGTAAAAAGACTGACAATGACACTAATCTTAACTATGAAATGAAAACCATAAAAAGATTTTTTTTTTAAACACGTTAATGTTTGATTATATTTTTATTAGTGCTGTCAATCGATAAAAACAAAACTAATTGATCACACATTTTTTCTGAAAATGAATTGCGAGTAATCACACCTAACATTTAAAGTTAATATATTCTTATATTGGAATTTCACATTTAATCTCCAAATTAATGTAGAAACAACAGACAGTGTATTTTCAATATTTGACCTAACAGGTAGGAAATATACAGAAATTTAATAAAGTTATCAAACAGTCTTTACTTCAAAAATGATCAATTAAATATAGATTAATCCTTAAATATAGATTAATCCTCACAACTCTGCGTTCATTTAACTCATTTAAGACTGCTTACGAAAACATTTTGGCATAGTTTTGTGTTTTTGTCCGTTCAAGCGCGAAAGAGAACAATGCGGCTGCGCGGATTACTTAAAGTACAGATTTAAGTTCTTATTTTTGCACCTTATCGCGCTTGATATCGTGTGATCATATACTGTAGCACAGTGAATGGATGACACAATTTAACTGCTACTTCTTGACGTTCTACTGTTAACCGAACCATCTGTTACGGGAGAATGGCAGATTTGCTGTTATCGATAATACGTGACAGATTAGATAAGTCCCGAATGTAAGTGCTGGTATGCAGACAGTGCGTGACCATGCACTCCCACAAATGCGACCACGTTAAATTTTAACTCACACACTCTCAGAAAATGGTTGTATATGCGACCGCAGTCTGAAGCCCAAGAATAAAAGACACAGGTGAAATAAACAATGCTTTAAGTTTTTCTTGCAATTCTATCTAACAGAATAGATTAGATTTACATTTAGATTACATTTGTATTCAGCTAATGGCCTACTGCAGAAATGAAATAATCAAATGTATAATAAAACACAGCATAGGTAGTATGAATCAAACTTACAATGACCTTATTAAAACTACAAAAGTAACATTATGGACACAGACAGTAGCGGGTACGTTAAGACACCTGGTTTACTTCACAAGAAATGGCGAAAAGAACTGGTGTGATGTTATTTCTAACAAAATCAGGGCTAAAACTTCATTTGTTTCGGGAATTTGCTTTGACCGGTAAACACCTACGAACTACCATTGGTCCGTGGCGATTGTATAATAGATAGGTGTGGTTCTGAAGCTCCGCCGCCTTTGTTGTGGAAGTCTTATCTGGTTAAATGTTTCTGTTCAGTCCGTCGAGGTCATATGAGAGTAAATGCATGAACATATTGGAGAGCTGTTTTACAGTAGAAATTGAAGGCTGCTGTCGTTTTAAGACCTTGTGTATGGATCTAATATCTACCCTTTTCTGAGTAACTTCCGTTAAACTGAACAATCAGTGAAAGGTTTCCTCTGTGATCACAATAAGCATTTTCAAAAACTGGACACAATGAGATGACATTATTTTACTCACCCTTCAGTCAAACTGATGGATAAGGATTATTTGTAGAGCAACTTTATGATTTGAATTGTTTTGTTTTTGAAATGATTGAATGTCACAAATCGAAAGTGCCTCCCATAATCTAAAACACAGAAGGATCATTAGGAAAAAGGTGGATACTGACATGCATCTGATTTCTTTCCCAACTGTTTACATTAACTCAAGACATAACTGGGTTTGTGGATACTCACCAAGCCCAGCATTTTGACATTTTGTTTGTTTGTGTGTGTTTGACCATTTAGATTTAGCGCACAAAGCACTCACACTCTCTGGACATAACTGGTAGAGCTTAAAGGTCCAGCCAGATCCCATCTTATCCCTAAACCTAATTAGGTTAAGCTCCACCCATTGTGTCCAAGGGGAGCTGGTCAGTTGGCTCTGAGTCTGCAGTGAGTGCCACTTGTTGAGAAAGTCCTCCAGGTTCTGTCAGGACACAAACTTATTCATTTGAGCTGTAAACAGAAGATTAGACAGGTTGCTGTCCCTGTCATTTGTGTACGGTTTTCTTTAAATAGGTGTTTGCTGATTATTCAGGCCATAACAGCTCATCTTGTGAACAAAGAGTTCATACACAAACTTTTGTAAGTTTAAATAATAATTTTTAATGTTGAAAATGTCTTACAGCAATATCACAATGCTGTTGTTGTCTTCATCATCTTCTTTGAACATCAGTAGCAACAGTGGCCCAGCTCTGTACAACACTGCATACAGAACACAGCCAGTCTATCATAACTTGTTTTATCTTAAGATCAATAATATTATTACTCCGTATTATTCATAAGCTTGTTCTGTGTTTACAATCTGGGTGAAGAGATCATGTAAAAAGTCTGAATAGTGTTCTGGTTCTGTCATGGTCACTTTCCAGCTTCTGGAGTCTAATTAGGCCAAATATCTCATTCCAAGTTCCATATTTGTAAAATCATCAGTCCATCTTCCTGCAAATGGACTTGGATGGCCAAAAGAAAAAAAGAAAAGCAGTAACAGGAAACAGGAGTAGTATATTCCACCTACATGTTGTCAAGGCCTCTTCACTGAAGAGTGACTCTTCTTCCGTGGTCTGTCTTGAATGAATCCAGTGAAACAAACTCCCCCAGGTCGGCTCCTAAGGTTTCTTGTGGCCTTCGGGTCTCCGGCTTCGTAGCAGGAAGGCGAAAGGAGCCTGTGCATTAAGAGTCAAACACATTTTCACTTCCCTTGTTTCTCCAGTGCGTTTAAGGATGAGGCAGGTTCATGCGGTCCTCGATCAGGGTGTTGTCCGCACCCTGCGTCTCCACGCACTGCCGCACGGTGGCCAGCACTCCGTTGAGACGGCGGTCGAGCGCGCTGAGATGCGGCCCCGTCAGCACCGGAAAGGCGGGATCGTGGGCCGTAGCCTGTGTCATTGCTGAACTCAACACTCCACCTTTCAGCAGGTTTAGCCTATTCCAGGTGGAGACGCGGACCCTTTGGGATACAATCAAAAAGAGACAGAAATAACCCATCAAAGCCTTTGTGTCTGGCTCTTCTAAGAACTAAAATGAAATGACAAGATGCAACTAAACAGACGACAATGTCTTATTTTAGTAATGTCGCGCTCGCAGGACATTTGTATAATGCTGAACTCTGTCGCATAACTATGATTTCTGATTGATTTGTTGCTTCAAAATCTGTGTCAGTTCGAGCGACCTTTAATTCGGATGTAGTCAGGCAGAAAGTCTTTAATGCACATATGTACAATTAAAGCAGCATACGGCTTTTCATCTGTTAGTCAATCAATATCTCATTAAGGAGATAATGAGTATGTGGTGCACTAAGGCATTCTGAAGGCTAATCAAAGTATTGAATATCTCCTATAATGCTTTATTCACCACAGTGCTAAATTGCACTGTTTTAAGATTAAAAGTTTGGGATTTTAAAAGACATTAAGTCTGTTTTTGAAAGAAGTATTTTCTGCTCATGAAGGCTACAGCACAACAGTGTGAAATATTATTACAATTTAACATAACTTTTCTATTTTAATATATTTGAAAATGTATGAAATGTGCTTATACATTTTTCAAGATTCTTTTGAGAACTTGTGTATATAAGTTTTATAACTCGTATATATTTTGGAACTATGTAAAAATGCTTATAATCATTGGTTTTATTAAGTAAAATGTTATTATTGATTAATTACAATATGATTGTCAACTAGTACAGGTTGTTAGTTGATTTTTCCAAGGTAAATCTGTTTCCAAATGCGTTGAATTCAGGAATCAACAAATCTTGTAAATATCAAATTATATTGGACTCAAAAACCAAGAAAGAGAAAATTTTTCTTAATTCCAAAAGTCCAGCAAACGCAACTGATGGTGTCATTCATATAAATGAACCTACAAAATAAAGATGAACGTGTGAACTACCAACATATACACGTTCCAGAAGAAAAATTAACTCTCAAAATCATAGACTCTTCAAGCTTGTTTTGTGTAATTGAAGGTCAACAGCAAGTCAGCGTTGGGAAGCATTCATTACCACAGTAAACAAATGAAGACAGGTTAGGGACTGCCTAAAGCCTGTCATTTTTAGAAACCTAAAGTGGTTTGAAAGAGGAAGTTAAAGGGGTCATGAACTGAGAATTCAAATTTTCCTTGATCTTTTGACAGTTAAGAGTTCGTTATACTATAAAAATATCCTTTAAAGGGATAGTTCACCCAAAAATGAAAATTCTGTCATAATTTACTCACCCTCAAGTTGTTTCAAACCTGTATGAGTTTCTTTCTTCTGCTGAACACAAAATAAGATATTTTGAAGAATGTTGGTGAACAGACCCCAACAAGTTGGTTGCTGGACCCCATTGACTTCCATAGTAGGAAAAAAAGATACTATGGAAGTCAATGGGGTCCAGCAACTGTCTGTTCACCAACATTCTTCAAAATATCTTCTTTTGTGTTCAGCAGAAGAAAGAAACTCATACAGGTTTGAAACAACTTGAGGGTGAGTAAATTATGACAGAATTTTCATTTTTGGGTGAACTATCCCTTTAAGTTTCAAAACTAAAAACTTCCTTGTTTTTTCAAAAACAGCTTTAATTGAGACCAAGGCCAGAAACCGACAGGATCTAAACAGTAGAGACGGGAGCGAAATACCGCATTTTCAGAAGAATGTCAATGCCCACTGGAGCGTTAGTGAATAGTGACATGAGAATGAGAAAAGATCGATACAGGATCAATACCATTACCTTCCAAACTATCCTAATGATAGGAAAGTGTTTTTTCTCAACAATTTGAATGTCTCAGCAGTGCATTATTTGTTTGTATTCTGTAAAAATTCTGGATTATTTGGTAGTCGCAATTTCGACGCAGGCTTTGCAAACAGACTTTTACAATATGGATCTGCCAGCAACGCCACAAACATGTAAGTAACCATGTTTATTCTAATACCTGATCTGTGATCAGTGATTTCTATTGTGTAATTTTTCAAGTTCAGATAGATTATACTTCTCTCAAAAGCGTTCAATACTGTTTATACATCAGCAAATCAAGCTAAATGATCAACTTCCCATCGTTTCTCTTAGTAGGATGAAAATAATCGTATTAAATTATATATAGAAAGCGATCAAAAAACGTTCCAATCATTAAACAGGCGCGCCATCATGTGGTCGAATAATTTTTATCATTGCTGGATTGTCACGTCTAGATGTAACGTTTGCTAAAAAAAATTATACAAAACTGTGATTTCTCGATTTAAAAATAATAACAATATTGTGGCAAACCATTAAATTCTAAATAATCCAAAAAAAAAATTTGAAGAATAGCCCAGCCCTAAATATCTCATTCAAGAAGCCATTTCACTCGTATACATGTCACAATAGGGGACAAAAAACTAATCGCAACTTCGGTTTCATAGTGACTTTAAGTATCACTGTGTTTGTGTGAGTACTCACATGCAGCACTGATAAAGAGGGGCGAGAATACTCCTCTCATCCAGAGCGGGGTTCCCAAAACTGCAGGAGAAAACACAATTTCAAACTTCAATCTTGCATCTTGTCCAAAAAAACAAAAACCTTTCTCTAGATCACTGTTTCTCAAATGTTGTCAGGTGGAATATCAGTTCAACCGACTGATTTGTATACGTATATAATAAAGTCGAAAACTCCCATTTATTTTTTATTTTTACTTGTATATAGCCAAATTCTTTACTATGTTAACATGCAGTCAAATAGATATTTCATGTGTTCTAGCTCAAGCACACCTGGTGCAACTAATGAAGCCCTTGATTACGTCCGTTTTGCAGATTTGTGCTGTTGTGATGGATTCTATTCTGGGGGTTGAATAATTTTGATACTGAGCAGCGAAACGTTTCCACGCCGAGTCCATTTGCTGTACTGCTCACGCTCAATTAAAGTGAAAGCACATTTTTGATGGACAAAATAGCCTAAATATGATTTCACACAAAAAGTGCCCAAAATGCACAGAATTTACATGTTTTATCAAGAACTGGTGTAGGCTATGTCAGAAAAGAAAACGAAGACTCAAAAAATATTTATAGAAAATGAACGCATTTAAACTTGTTTTTATTAATCAGTTTGTACAAGTGATTGCAATAGGCCTGTGTGTGTTTTGAGAAATATCTTTATACTGCAAGGCTATATTTATTTTATTTTTTATTTATATATTATTTTATTGCCATTACCTGTTTTCATACAGACGTTTAGTTTGCTAAATATATATATTAAAATTGGCTAAAATTGGAATCGGCAGGTCAAACTTAATGAAAATCGGAATCGGCCTAGAAAACAGTAATCGGTGCATCTCTAGTTTTTTTGTCATTTTTGTTGTAAAAAAGTTATTAATTTAGTTCACACACATTATATATATATATATATATATATATATATATATATATATATATATAGAGTCAAGCCCAAAATTATTCATACCCCTGGCAAATTCTGACTTAGTTACTTTTATTCAACCAGCAAGTTTTTTTTCTTGATAAGAAATGACACAGGCGTCTCCCAGAAGATAAGACGATGTACAAGAGGCATCATTGTGGACAAAATTATTACTCATCTTTTATTTACATTTGAACAAAAAGTGGCATGTCCAAAATTATTCATACCCTTTGCAAACTGTCACAATCTATGGGAAAATCCAAAGATCGATACCATTCCAAATAGTCCAAGCTGTTCTAAAGCATCCTAATTACCCTGATTCATTGGGAACAGCTGTTTTAATCAGCTCAACAGGTGAAAAACAGACGCTCTCTGCTTTTGGTTTGTGGACAGTCATGCTAAGACAAAGGAGCTCACTGAGGACCTGCGGCTGCACATTGTGGCTGCTCACAAGTCAGGAAAGGGCTGTAAGACCATATCTAAATGTTTTGAAGTTCCAGTGGCTACAGTGCAAAGTATTATTAAAAAATACAAGACGTTCCACACTATGAAAAATCTCAGAGGATGTGGTCGGAAGCCAAAAGTGACACCTGTGCTGGCCAGGAGGATAGTGAGAGAGGTAAAAAAGAATCCAAGGATCACCACCAATGCCATCCTGATGAATCTGTGCTCTGCTGGTGGCAACATCTCAAGGCAGACAGTCCAACGGAGACTGCACACCGCTGGGTTCAATGGACGCAGACCAAGGAGGACACCACTTCTCCAGATAAGGCCCGCTTGGCCTTTGCAAATGCTCATCTGGAAAAAGACGACGACTTCTGGTCTTCTGTTTTATGGTCAGATGAAACAAAAATGTTATTGTATGGCCACAATGATGTAGCCTTCATTTGGCGTAAAAAAGGAGAAGACATCCCCAATGTCAAACATGGTGGTGGGAACCTAATGTTTTGGGGTTGTTTTTCAGCCGGTGGATCAGGGAACATAATCCCAGTAAACGGCACCATGAAAAAGGAGAAATACATCAAAATTCTCAACAGCAACATCAGGCAGTCAGCAGAGAAACTTGGCCTTGGGGACCAGTGGACATTTCAGCACGACAACGACCCAAAACACGCAGCAAAAGTGGTGAAGAAATTAGTGGTCCACCGATATATCGCCACGGCCGATATTTGGCTTTTTTTTAAATATCGGCATCGGCCGATAAGTTTTTCTGATTGGCCGATGTGTTGGAAGTGGGACTTATTTTGACGGCGCTGCAAACGTTTATTTTGACGGGCGGCGCTGAGAACACAAGCACCTGAAGAGAACGGCAGCGCCTGATCACGCGCTCTCTCACATTCTCTGCTTCATTAGTTTACGATCTCTGTCAGTCATATCTAATACTTTGTTAGACAGAACTGGTGGCTACAGGACTAGTAATCAAAGAAAGTAAATGGTATGCGAAAAAGTAATGTGTTTGCTTTTATATTATTTGTAACAGAAAAGGCAAACAATCAGGCTAAAATACTTACTCATTTACCGTCAACATTCAGCAAATGCGCATCTACATAATTTAAACATCTCTGAATATCTAATAAACATTTAATTTCACAAACCTTGCAGATTTAATCGAATCTAGCTGTGATATCTTGTGAAGTGTGCATTTGTAGCCGGCATAAACGTGTTACTGCGAGTGACGGAAGCGTTTGTACAGCGGCTCCCAGGCTAAAGCAAGCATTTCTTTTGTGTGAAATCATATTAATTTGTCCATCAAAAGTGTGCTTTCACTTTAATTGAGCGTGAGCAGTGCAGCAAAAATATACTCGTCGCCGAAACCCGCTTCACTGCTGCTCACGCACTGCTCCTGCTCGCGGTGCGAACGCACTCATTGATTAACATGCACCCTGAAAAAATATGCGCTGTTCACGAGCTGCTGACGCTGGGTTTGCTGGGGACATACCTTGTCAAAAGTTAGAGTAAAAAAAAGTCTTTATTTAAAGAAATATGATTATCAGTGCGCATGAAATTACCACATTACTGAGTTCCCTGTTACAGTGTTTACTTCCTTTTTATTCACATATTCATATATTTTTAAACAATTACTTTATTTGTGAAAAATACTGTAATAGGATTGCAGATTCAAGAAGTTGCCATATAAAGTATAGGGCCTAAGCATGTTTAGGAAAAAATCATGATTTTTTTTCTAATTTATTTCTAATTTATTAAATATTGATTAAAATATATATAAAGTATATGTATGTGTGTGTGTATATATATATATATATATATATATATATATATATATATATATATATATATATATATATATATATATATATATATATATATATATATATATATATATGAATACACACACACGAAAAGTTCAGATCCAAAAGCCTCTAAGTGCCATTTGAAATTTTCTTCTAGAATGATCATTTTTATCAAGCTTGTATATTTAAATTCAGTAATTTCACTTAAATGGCAATGAAGATGACCTATTAATTGTCATTTAAGTGAAATTACTGAACTTAAATATACAAGCTTGATACAAATTATCATTCTAGAAGAAAATTTCAAATGGCACTTAGAGGCTTTTGCATCTGAACTTTTCGTGTGTGTGTGTGTATATCGGCTTTATATCGGCCATCGGCCACCCTGCTCTCCAAGATATCGACATCGGCCATAAAAAAAACCCATATCGGTCGACCACTAGAAGAAATGGTTAGCAGACAAAAACATTAACGTTTTGCAGAGGCCCAGCCAGAGACCTGACTTAAATCCCATTGAGAATCTGTGGAAGGAGCTAAAAATCAGGGTGATGGCAAGGAGACCGTCCAACCTGAAAGAGATGGAGCTCATCGCTAAAGATGAATGGGCAAAAATACCAGTGGAGACATGCAAAAAGCTGGTCAGCAATTATAGCAAGCGTTTGATTGCTGTAATAGCCAATAAAGGCTTTTCCATTGATTATTGAGACCGGTATAAATAATTTTGGACATGCCACTTTTTGTTCAAATGTAAATAAAAGATGAGTAATAATTTTTTTCACAATGATGCCTCTTGTACATCGTCTTATCTTCTGGGAGACGCCTGTGTCATTTCTAATCAAGAAAAAACTTACTGGTTGAATAAAAAGTAACCAGAATTTGCCAGGGCTATGAATAATTTCGGGCTTGACTAATATAAATAAATATATATATATACAGTGAAGAAAATAAGTATTTGAACACCCTGCTATTTTGCAAGTTCTCCCACTTAGAAATCATGGAGGGGTCTGAAATGGTCATCGTAGGTGCATGTCCACTGTGAGAGACATAATCTAAAAAAAAAATATATCCAGAAATCACAATGTATTATTTTTTAACTATTTATTTGTAAGATACAGCTGCAAATAAGTATTTGAACACCTGAGAAAATCAACGTTAATATTTGGTAGAGTAGCCTTTGTTTGCAATTACAGAGATCAAACGTTTCCTGTAGTTTTTCACCAGGTTTGCACACACTGCAGGAGGGATTTTGGCCCACTCCTCCACACAGATCTTCTCTAGATCAGTCAGGTTTCTGGGCTGTCGCTGAGAAACACGGAGTTTGAGCTCCCTCCAAAGATTCTCTATTGGGTTTAGGTCTGGAGACTGGCTAGGCCACGCCAGAACCTTGATATGCTTCTTACAGAGCCACTCCTTGGTTATTCAGGCTGTGTGCTTCGGGTCATTGTCATGTTGGAAGACCCAGCCTCGACCCAGCTTCAATGCTCTAACTGAGGGAAAGAGGTTGTTCCCCAAAATCTGGCAATACATGGCCCCGGTCATCCTCTCCTTAATACAGTGCAGTCGCCCTGTCCCATGTGCAGAAAAACACCCCCAAAGCATGATGCTACCACCCCCATGCTTCACAGTAGGGATGGTGTTCTTGGGATGGTACTCATCATTCTTCTTCCTCCAAACACAGTTAGTGGAATTATGACCAAAAAGTCATGGATTGACAGTCATGTTTAGCTGCTTCCATTTTCTAATGATTGCTCCAACAGTGGACCTTTTTTCACCAAGCTGCTTGGCAATTTCCCCGTAGCCCTTTCCGGCCTTGTGGAGGTGTACAATTTTGTCTCTAGTGTCTTTGGACAGCTCTTTGGTCTTGGCCATGTTAGTAGTTGGATTCTTACTGATTGTATGGGGTGGACAGGGGTCTTTATGCAGCTAATGACCTCAAACAGGTGCATCTAATTTAGGATAATAAATGGAGTGGAGGCGGACATTTTAAAGGCAGACTAACAGGTCTTTGAGGGTCAAAATTCTAGCTGATAGACAGGTGTTCAAATACTTATATGCAGGTGTATCTTACAAATAAATAGTTTAAAAAATCATACATTGTGATTTCTGGATTTTCTTTTTAGATTATGTCTCTCACAGTGGACATGCACCTACGATGACAATTTCAGACCCCTCTATGATTTCTAAGTAGGAGAACTTGCAAAATAGCAGGGTGTTCAAATACTTATTTTCTTCACTGTATATATGTATATATATAAAAAAAAATATATAGCCGCTGAGGAGGAAACCGTGATGTCATCGTCCAGTTCAGTTCTCATATAATGGTGTCAATGCAGGGAGATTAAGATTATTGTTGAATATTAAATTAAATGTTAAATTAAATGTCCCCAACTTAGACAATTATAGAAACAAAACAAAATATATATATATATATATATATATATATATATATATATATATATATATATATATATATATATATAATGTGTGTGAACTAAATTAATAACTTTTTTACAACAAAAATGACAAAAAAACTAGAGATGCACCGATTACTGTTTTCTAGGCCGATTCCGATTTTCATTAAGTTTGACCTGCCGATTCCAATTTTAGCCAATTTTAATATATATATTTAGCAAACTAAACGTCTGTATGAAAACAGGTAATGGCAATAAAATAATATATAAATAAAAAATAAAATAAATATAGCCTTGCAGTATAAAGATATTTCTCAAAACACACACAGGCCTATTGCAATCACTTGTACAAACTGATTAATAAAAACAAGTTTAAATGCGTTCATTTTCTATAAATATTTTTTGAGTCTTCGTTTTCTTTTCTGACATAGCCTACACCAGTTCTTGATAAAACATGTAAATTCTGTGCATTTTGGGCACTTTTTGTGTGAAATCATATTTAGGCTATTTTGTCCATCAAAAATGTGCTTTCACTTTAATTGAGCGTGAGCAGTACAGCAAATGGACTCAGCGTGGAAACGTTTCGCTGCTCAGTATCAAAATTATTCTCAACTTGTAGGTGAATTGATCTCTATATTTTTCATCGGTTTCTTTTCTTTCTACCTTTTGGCGTTGTCCAGAAGTATGAGCATACTGGCTCCTCCATCATCTTGGAAACTCTCATAGTGATGGCGGTCAGCATTACCAATAAGGTAATCAAAGATAGCTGTGTCGATAACATCCAGGAGCCGTGGACCGGCATCATAAGGGGGCATTTTCTTCACTGCCTCACAGTAGCTCTCATCATACTCCCACCTAACACACACACACACACAACACAGCCATTGATCAACACAATCAATAAAAACAGACACATCCTCTGGAACAGTGTTCATCCATTGACTCCATTGGCTCTGGAGAAATGTAAATTTCTCTTCAGTGTCTTAGAGAAATCTCATTCTCACTGTTACAGGTGTCAGATGCTCAGCACAGGCTTATGTGCTCTGAAAACCCACCAGGTCACCTGGCAACAGCTCAGAAACCACTGTAGGGTGTACAGGGGGCTGATGGGATGTTCAAGAGATCAGCGGTCAATGTGTACACAGAGTTTATCAGTTTATCATATATTACACAGAAAACGATTCCAAAGATTTCATGTGAAAAGGAAATGGAAAGACAGCATTTAGGAAAAAAGGACTGAGTTTTCTTTTTGAAAAAATTTTTTTCTTACCATTTACACAGTAAGACCTAAATGTATGAGCAAAACTTTCCACAGGGATTTTTTAGGGGGCTGCCCAAGTGAAATGCAATTATCTGATGTAATAAAAATTACAATGCATAAAATCTGCAGAAAGACACTGTAAGACTGGAAAAACTGGTTAAGAGATATACCTGACCACTGGTCTATGAGACAGAGGACTTTTCTGGAAATTAACATTTGACTTCCCCCTCCTCCCCTCTCTCAGGGACATCTAAAACTCACACAAGAATATACATGGTGTAACTTTAATTGAATGATTATCATTGAGTGTTATGTTTAGTATCATTTAAACGGTCTCAGAGTGAGTGGTACAAATGTCTAATTTCCAAATAAGTAAAATAAAAGGAGATAAGGTTTTTAGAAGTTTAGAGAAACTGGCACACAAAGGAAGATAGGCAAATGGTCCTCCTACCCCCCAAAAAAGGTGTAAATTCTGAATGCAAATTACCATTGTTAAGCATATTTCCTTGTGAAAGAGGTTTTGGCTATTTAATGGAATGCAGCAAGGGATCGGGGCTTTTCTGCACCTCAGATGAGCCTGTGAGGCTGAGAGCGGCCGAGACTCTCAGCCTCATGTAACCCATTTCTTAATGTCGGGTTTGCATCTCTTTCTCTTTATTCTAGAGCATTCGATGTTATTGTATTGATTATCTTTTAACCGATTATGAAATTAGCAAGATAGACATAATAAATTGTAATCATTTTGTTTTATTCTAACGAACATTGTTATTATTTTCATTAAAGAGTTAAAAAGAATAGTTAATACATGAGAAAATGTATTGCATTTAATCAAAAAAATCCCTTGCCATGAGAAAAGATGGAACACCAGGGTTCCCACGCATCCTGGAAAACCTGGAAATTGAAAGACCAATTTTCCAGTCCTGGAAAACCCATGGAAAATGGGAAAAAAAGTAAAATGTCCTGGAAACGTTTGCGTTGTCCTGGAAAATAATGTTTTACCCTAGTTTGTCAGAATATTTTACTTCAGATCCATTTCATACACCAGTAGGCTAAATGGATTTTGCATTTAAACACATTTAGTTTTACAAAAGGTCTATCCATTTCAGCAATATAATTGACAAAAACGGTTTCAAAGTTTTGATAAATCAAAATAATTTAGAGTCAAAAACTCGTAACTCATCAGTTTATGCCATTATGTATACCAGGGCCCTTATTCATAAAGAATCTTGATGCAAAGAGTAGCTCCTAGTGACACAATTCTAAGAAAATTCTTAGAAATGTGGGCGTTTAATCTTAAAATTAAAGAAAAAATCCTAGTTAAGAAAAAAGTAATTCAGAAAGCATCTTAACCCTTAAAAGAGGTCTTAAGGTCAAAATTGTTAGGAGCACGGACGAGGACTAAGAGGATTAAGAGTTTCTTTAGCAGAGAAAATGGAGGAAAGACGAAGAGGGAGAAGAAATGTGTTGCAGATGATGGATGACAGTGAGTTTGATACATTAAAACTTATTTAACATAAAAACATTATAAATACTTATAGGAAATAAACAGCATGGTAAATAAAAAAAGGATTATACACAGAAATAGTGTGTGTGTGTGTGTGAAAACGGTCAAATAGGAAAAATTACGCATGTAATTTCAAAGTGAAGGCTTAATAGCCTACAAGTAAAACTCAAAAAATTAGAATATCGTGCAAAAGTTATTATTTTGATGATTAACTACAGCTTATGAAAACCCCAAAATTCTAAATCTCAGAAAATTAGAATGTTACATGAAATAAAAAAAATAAAAAATAATTTTAAACACAGAAATGTCAGCCCTCTGAAAAGTATAATCATGCATATGTTTATAGTTATATACTAAATATATTAGTTTCATCTTTTAATTTGAGTTACTGAAATACATGAAGTTTTGCATGATATTAAAATTTTTCGTGTTTCACCTGAATACTTAAATCACTCTTTTTTTCCTTCTTGGACAACCAACCAATCGCAGTCTTCAAAAGATTGTGTCATACATAGCAACGGGGTCGGCCCCGCCTCCTCACTAAGATGAAAGTTTTTGTCTTTTCCTTACTCAGAGTTGCTCTCAGATCGGCCCCGAATCGCTCTTAAGCTAAGACTCCTACGTAAAAGTTTTTGAGCTAAATTAAGAGTTTTCTGAGAGTATTCTTAGAATCTTTATGAATACGGGCCCTGATGCGTAATGTGCCTTGGTGTTAATATTTTCTAACATTAGTGACTGAATGCGAATACAGCTTGACTGTGGGAGTTTGGACTTTTAAACTGATATCAGCAAGTAAAATAGCAGTGTATGAACTAAAGTAGAGAATAACTTCTGTTTTAGTAGTGTGGCATTGTGAAAGACAACAATCTTTGCACAACTATAATACAGATATAACAGTATACAGTAGGTACAATATCACATCTGTTTCAAAATATATCTCGATATGATAATATCGGTACATCGCCCAGCCTTAGTTGTGATAACTTGATTCGCACTGTAGCTGCTGAAAAAGTCTTGAAAATGTCCTGGAAAATCATTTCAAGAAAAGAGTGGGAACCCTGAACACGCGTGAGACTTTCCCTGCTAATGGAATGCCGCCATTGGATCGATAAAGATGGCCTTACATATACACTTCCCTTCTGTTAATAAAGTGCTGCGGGGATGACATATTTTTGTACGCTCGACAAAAAAGCCAATAGGATTTTTTTTAGAAAAGGAAGGTTCTTTAGAAGGATCACTTTAGAAAATAAGCTCTGTGACCAACACAATTTTTTCATCATGATATTCTTCAGAAATTAACTTGGTTCGCATGACTTCAACATCATCACCAAAAACCCATTGAAAGACTCAACGATGGAACCAGAAGTGCAACAAAGCTAACTTAAATTTCCAAGTTTCAGGACTCATTCCTGTAGTACTCCAATGACACTGAACCTAAACAACTGATCAAGACATTTTGTGCAAACGGATACCTTTAATACATTCAGTTTCAGAGAACTTCAGACCAAAATATCTGTTTTGCAGTTTAGTAGTCACAATATGAACTGATTAGTAATAGCCAAACTAGACTCGTGTTTCATTAAAGGGCTTCTAAAACCAAAAGTTTCCAGTAAAGTGTCAAAGATAGAGATAAGGTTAATATATACAATGGTTTCATGCATTTTATACTGCTCTGCAGCATCTAGTAGCAGCAAACAAAGTGTAGACTTTAAAATACTCAAAGATATGGATGAAAGAAGATTGTTTGCTTTCTTGATCTATGTCTTTGTTCTGGCTCTGTAAGGCGGGGGCCAGAAAGTCTAGGCTCCCCCTCAAGAGAACAAAAGGCTCTCCTGAGAATTAACATTTCAACTCCCTCTTGCATATGTAACAGGAACATCCGAGACACAGTCCGGTTCACACCTACTCTTACAGTCCCATCATATCCCCCTGCTCCCCCTCTTCTCCTCCTCACCTAGATCTCTCTGAAAACCCATGCAATATTATGTGTCCACAAAATGTAACTATTCATGTTTGGTGTCATTTAAAGTGTCTCAGTGCGCCTGGTAAAATGGTCTCATTCTTCCAACTATAATGAAAATCTAAAAGAAGTTATGAAATAATCGAGTGCCCCTTAAAGATGTTTCCCTCCCCCAGATGCTCCATTCAAACTAACTTCTGTATGTAAAACAAGGACCCATTCAAGTACAAATTCAGATCTCACAGAGCCCCTGAATAGGGAACCAAAATTTAATTATAATGACAGACACCACCATTTGGTAAGAATAATCGCATTATTCTATGTTTATAAGGAAAAGGAGCAAAAAGGTTCGGGGAGTCTGTAGGTTGACTGCACACACAACCAATGTGTGTAATTTTGGTTGGCAGGTAATAACTTTTAAAAATTCTGCGATTTTGAAATTCTTGTTATGATATGATTAAGTGACGATTTTATGAATTGGATTTGAATTATTGCTTCATTACCTGGTCAATAAATTGTGAACGTTTGATTTTATTCTGACTGATTCTGAGAGTGTTTTTCCCAAAATAGATTATCGGATTCGTATACTTCCACAAGTTTTGGCGACAGATTAATGACGACTAATATCTGCGTGCTTGGATGCAGAGACAAGTTAATCCGTTTAGTACAGTGAATGCTGTTTGATCGACCTAAATCTGTGTGTGTATAATTTCTCTGTTTTAATTTAATGTTACTTTTGATACAGGTGAGTGAGCAATCACGGGCTTGGCCAATCCAAGCCATTTTAAGAGAAGTGAAGTTGATCAACTAACTCTTTTAATGGTGGCCAAAATCTCTATCGAAGTAAATAATTGAATTAAGTTCACGAGGTGGCATTCCAAGGGGATTATTACAGTATCTTTTGATTGTGTATGTGTGAATACGTCAAATCTCAGATATTTAACCAGTCGCCCCTGTTTGATGACCAGAACTGACAAGATTGTGTCGGAGACCTGCGAAAGACGCAAGGACCTCAAAGTGGTATAGTTTCCTGATCTGAGTGGGTAAAATGTAAATAAGAGTTAAAAAGAATAATCAAACATTCGCTAACGTTGAATAATGCACGGATGTCATTAAAACCCTTTTCATTTATGGAGTCAGATGAAATAACGAGTAATACATATGAGAAAATGTGTTCCATTTAATCTTGTTGTGTTGCGTAAAAGGAAAGACAGTAACACGCGCAGAGACCTTCCCCGCTGATCCAATACCGCCATTGGATCGATCCAGCCGGGCTTTCAGCTCTTTTCCTCTGGGTAACATTTTACATAAAACTTATACCATTAATCGTACGCAGCATATATCATCTCATACATCTATTTTGTAACTATTTTAAGCCCTGGGACATTTTTAGAGTTGTTTTTTCTGAGTGAAACACACAAAAGTAAAGACTCATAACTCCAAAAACTTAAGCAAGGAAAGTCAAAAGGCAAGTATCATTGATAGAACACTTAAAACATTTTTTTTTTTTTAGAAAATCTACATTACATTAGGAAATTCTCATGCTGAGAAACTGTATCTCCATGAGGAATATCTTGTGATCAACGCAATTGATTATGTTGTGTATTAGTTGGGTCATCTGTAGCATTTCCGTGACCGTGGAGAGCGAAGGTTCGTTTCTCACTGAATTTGTCATCTATAAAGGTTAAAGAAAAAATTTAGCCGGGGTGCCCCTCACAAAAACGTGGGGAAATTTTGTGAGAGCCCTATATCCAAAATGGCTGCCGTCAGCCAAGCTAGAAATTAACTTTTTAATGGTTTTGCCCACAGTGCTGCATAATACATGGTTTCTGAGACTATTTGGGTCAAGAAATTCATAAATTATGTAGATTTATTGATTGACCTATTTTTGACCTTCAAATTCAAGATGGCCGCCAATTTTTGGCTCTTTAAGGCGAGACACTACAGGTGAATAGTGTAAAAATTTTAACTTACAGATATCACCATGAAACTTTACCAGTTGATTATTGAATAGGAGAAAAAAAATGTATTGCAAGTTTTCTGTAAATGTATGTTTAAATATGCTAATCAGACTATATCTAATTAAATATGCACTAATTTGCATATATTTTGAAGTGACGAATCTGACCATTGAAAAAAAATCAAGGTTAAAAATTATTTTAGCATTTTGTTGATATTATTACAATGAAAAGACATCACCTGAGGGGATTATGAATATTTCTTTTTGTTACACTGTAAATCAGAAAATACTGCAATAGCCTTAAATTGACGCTCCGAGTACCAGTTACTCCGACCTGCCGTCAGAGGCTGCGTTTACACTTGGCATTAACATGCGACCTGTATCCGGAGGTTGTCCACATACACATTGAAAAGACAAGTGTAAACGCGCTTCTGATCGGAATGTTATCCGATCAGCGTGTCCAGGTTCGGAGGTAGGTAGTGGAACCTATTCTTCAACTGGTGCTCTTCTCACCGAGAAGACCCCCGGAGATGCTTGATTAGTGTCGTGCTTTCCTTCCTGCAAGATGGGTTGGAGTGAAGGCTGTCTCCCTCCACCCTGAAAGTGTATGTTGCCGCTATCGCCGCACATCATGACGCAGTCGAAAGTAAGTCCTTGGGAAAGCACGACCTGATCGTCAGGTTCCTGAGAGGAGTGAGGAGACTATCCTCCTTGCCCTCCTCATTCCCTCTTGGGACCTCTCAGTGGTTCTAACTGCCCTGCAGAGTGCTCCCTTTGAGCCTCTGCAATCAGTGGAGCTTAACTTCCTTTCAATGAAGACAGCTCCACTGGTTGCACTGGCCTCCATCAAGAGGGTAGGGGACCTGCACGAGGGTAGGGGACCTGCACGCATTCTCCATTGACGAAGCATGCCTGGAGTTCGGGCCGGCTTACTCTCACGTGATCCTGAGACCCCCGGCCTGGATATGTGCCCAAGGTTCCCACCACTCCTTTCCGGGACCAGGTGGTGAACCTGCAAACGCTGCCTGGAGGAGGCAGACCCAGCCCTGGCACTGCTCTGTCCAGTACGCGCCCTCCGCGCCTATGTAGACAGAACGCAGTGTTTGAGGACCTCGGACCAGCTCTTTGTCTGTTATGGTGGGAAGCTGAAGGGAAAGGCTCTCTCCAAGCAAAGGCTGTCTTACTGTGGACGCCATTGCTTTGGCATACCAGCAGCAAGGTCGACCATGCCCCCTTGGTGTGACAGACCACTCCACCCGGAGTGTGGCTTCCTCTTGGGCTCTAGCGCATGGCGCTTCGCTAACAGACATCTGCAGAGCTGCAGGCTGGGCGACACCCAACACATTCGCCAGATTCTACAATCTCCGAGTGGAGCCAGTGTCCTCTCATGTACTCGCTTCAACCAGCCGGTACTTGGACCCACTCATGTGTCTTCGCTTGCTCACCACTCCACTCCACGGACTGAATACATGGGATTTTTTTCCTCAGGTGAGCTTCCCCCGTCAAGCCCTGAGTTCCTCCAGCACTGCTGACGTCGACACCAGTGTCTTTTGCCTATTTGTCTATTCCCTGCGCGTTGGCTAGGTGCCTCCGTGTGCATGTGTAACAGGTTAAAGAAAGATAAATATTATTGCAACCTTTCATTTTCTGTTTTGTGAGTTTGTTTCACCAAAATCTGGTATTGTTCTGTTATTTCATGGTAGCTTATCGGTATTGGGAGAGTTATTTGTTGTGTACGTGCGCCCTCTATGGATAGAGGCTAGAGTGGTGGCTATATACAGAATTTTCGCATTCTTTTCTCAGTCTGCAGTCTATTTGACAGAGAGGTACGCATTTACATCAGTGCAATGTAAACTTGACGTTTACCTGTTGTAACTTTAGTTTTAGTGCACATGGTAATTTGTACGTGTTTTTTGTGAGTGTATGTGCATTTTATGAGTGCACATACATTTATTTGAGATGAGTTGAGAACTTTTCTGTTTTGAGAGCATAAGAAATTGCTAACATAGCTAACCTCGTGTTTTGTTTTGCTGTATGCTAGCGCTCACTATTCTATCCTCTTTTGATGTAGCCCACATGTTTCAGTTGTCCTTTTTCTTATGTTAGGCTGGTTCTGATGGATAGAATCCTGATCTTTTGCTCTCTTTGGAATTGTGCAGGTATGTACTTCCAATACCAGGTTTAGAGTATAGGCCTAATGTGTTCATTTAAAGTTCTCTTGTGGCACTGAAAGTTCTCTTGTGGCACTGAAAGTTCTCTTGTGGCACTCAATGGCACTGAACAGCCTAGATGTAAAGTATGTACATTTTGCTTTGTGCATATTACTGTATGTATTATTGGAAATAGGATGGTTTATTTCATGTTATAAAAGCTAAAAGCCCTTAGTCAATAACAGAAATGACATGCAATGTTTATTTTCTATAATTATTTTTCTGTATTTTATTTTCTGATTTTTGAATGTGATCAAATGCTGAGTCTGCAGTCTATTTGACTGAGAGAGGCTGATTCTGATGGATAGAATCTTGATCTTTTGCTCTCTTTGGAATTGTGCAGTGTGCAGAATAAAGTGTCTTGAGGAACATCAGCGTCTTGTCGTCAGTGCACCAGAACACAACGCAGTAGTCGGCGAAGTGCAGACGGCGCCGGCTACACATGGTCCCCCCTCTGAGCGACCCCCACATGAGTATTTCCACTGTAAGCCTCTCTAAGCATGTGTCTTTCCCTTGGCAAGCCACCTTGCCCCCCTGGGGTTGAAATATTCGACCCTTCAGGCTGGACACCCCAGTGTTCTCCATATGCTACCCCCTTCCCAGTCATATGTTTATTCTGTAAGTCCCCCCTTTGGGCAGGCACTATTTGCATATTTCCTCTGAGATATGCTTCCCAGTAAACCTTGGTATTCCTGTGTTAAGTACGAGTCCTTCGTCTGTGCCAGTCTCACAACAGGGAGCTCAGACTTACGCAGGGCACTGGAAGACAGCTGTGAAGCTGGCTTGATTAGACTGGAACCCTATTCGTCGTCACTCGACGTAACTTGGTTCAGTCTTGGCTCCTCAGCGAAGAAACATCTGCATGTTGCCGGCGTCCTCCTTTTATACCCATGAGGTGGGGCGGAGTTGCGCCATGCAAATCCCGCAGACCCATGGCATTTCTTTGCCATTGGCTCGTTTTTTAATACTCGAAGTCGATAGGCTTTCTAAGCGAAACACCATTCGTCGTCACTCAGCGTAACGTCTCCGTTCCCTACTCAGGGAACGAGGGTTACATACGTAACCGAGACGTTTTTTATCACACTCCTAGTAACGATATTCTACTTCTGTAGCACCTACATACACCAAACTGTACAGTCTTATTCCTAACTATATTGTGAAGGTTTGTCCAGAGGGATTTGTTGATATATCATTCTTGGCCTGATTTATATGACATTTTATGCCTAAAAATAGGGCGGAATTCAATTTAAGGCTATTGGCAGTATTTTCTGATTTACAGGGTAACAAAAAGAAATATTCATAATCCCCTCAGGTGATGTCTTTTCATTGTAATATATCAACAAAATGTTAAAATAATTTTTAACCTTGTTTTTTTCAATGGTCAGATTCGTCACTTCAAAATATATGCAAATTAGTGCATATTTAATTAGATATAGTCTGATTAGCATATTTAAACATAAATTTACAGAAAAATTGCAATAAATTTTTTTCTCCTATTCATGCGAATAATCAACTGGTAAAGTTTCATGGTGATATCTGTAAGTTAAATTTTTTACCCTATTCACCTGTAGTGTCTCGCCTTAACCATCTGGAGTCGAGAAACGCGCCGGCGCGTTTTGCGCGATTTTTTTCACATAGCAGCAAAATAGACTTAAAATACTCAGTCACCTTTGGTCATACACACTTAAGAAATATGAAAAAATAAACTATTAAATGTCTACTTTTTTATGGGTCCACTTACAATCGAAATAAAATATTGTGCTTTTGTAAAATAAAGAAAATAAACAGGGTGTGCCTTCTGCCTCTCCGTCTCCGTGAACTTTTTTTCTAGAGCACGTCTGTAAACATAAACAAAACTCCGCAAATACTAGTCACACAGGCATGATCAATATATCTTTATAATCATTTAAGTGTGTACTTTTAAATTATCTAATTCAAAACTAAAACAAATATTCTGTGTTTATGTAATCTATATAAAAAGAGAGAGATGCCAGGCGTTCTCATTTCAGCTAATTATCTTTTAATGTGACCACGCCCACAGAGAGCGCACGCTATAGAAACGCAAATGATCTGAAACTTGCCAACGCCCACACGAGCTCGATAAAACACCAAGTTCAGATTAATGTACCGGTAGTCTGTGTCGTTTTTCGAGGCTTTGAGGAATAATTCTGGATAATTTACCTCAGTGCTGGATTAATTTCACTTCGAGGAGCCATGGATCCAGGATCATAGTAAGTTTATTCTTTGTTCTAATCGCGAATACTGTTTTAAAATGAATCGCGTGTCTTTCTCTGTGTGATGAATGAACGGAATTCGCACTGTTGTTGTTACAGACGAAATAAGAAAGACAACATTTAGTTGACTAGTTTGGGATAGATTATAAAGATTTTTACTGTAAAATAGACATCAAATAAGCTTTAGTTAACCAGTTTCTGCTCATATGTTAAATATATAACGTTAGAATGTTTTGTCAAAAATAAGCTCATAATCTAAGATGTTATTATAGTGTTTGTTCCAATGTAGACTATATCAAACTAATGAATCCTTAACTTTGAAATATGAATGATAAAATCCAGGCTATAGGCCTACTTAAAAAATAAAATAAAAAAAAAGACAAGATAGATGTAAAAAAAAAATCTTAATATTATTGTTTTTTATTAGTGACACATTTGAGGAGATTCCAAAACTTTCTGAAAATACAGTATGAGAATTAACTGCATACTAGAAATGTTTACCTTGGAAATTATACAATTTGAATGTATAAAAAATTTGTGAAAAAATACCTTTTTTTCCTCTCTGAGAACTCTAACTTTCTAACTCTAACTAATTCTGTAGAATGGTCCATATAGCCTATTTGAACAGGATTTGTTTCCAGGTATGACTATGTACTAAAAATGTGCTTTTGACTTTCATTTATATTTGTATTTTATATATATATATATATATATATATATATATATATATATATATATATATATATAATTTATTTATTTATTTTTGTCCTCGCATTCTTTCTTGTGTGACACACCTGAATGAATGGCTCATTAGTATTCAGGCTCATTAGTATGCAGGCTCATTACTATGCAGGGTCTTTGTCTTCTCAGGTGTGAATCACAGCAAGTCACGCCCCTGCGCATATTGCCTTTGGAAGCAAAAACTGTTTTAAAAAATTTAAATCAATGTATTGTTTTATGTGAATGATTAGGCAGGGTGATTTTCAGATAATTTTGAAGCAAAAACACTAGGCAACTACATCCATTAGTCAAAAGTCTTGTGGACACATATTAAGTATGTGTTTTGTGGCCTTTTTTCAGAAACTTTAATTTTTAGTTTTTTGAATAACCATGCATAAACATTATTCCCTCAAAAATACAAATATGTAAATAGATGTTGCTCGCATATTATGGTACCCCTATTTGTGCTAAATAGAGTGTAATTACACCTTTGCCATTAATATGTTTATAAGCAACTGAAAAAAGCACAAATGTCAGGGCATGTCAAAACATCTCACAGACCTCAAAAACCCCTTAGACTCCAGAGGGTTAAAGAGCCAAAAATTGGCGGCCATCTTGAATTTAAAGGTAAAAAATAGGTCAAATCAATAAATCTACATAATTTATGAATTTCTTGACCCAAATAGTCTCAGAAACCATGTATTATGCAGCACTGTGGGCAAAACCATTAAAAAGTTAATTTCCAGCTTGGCTGACGGCAGCCATTTTGGATATAGGGCTCTCACAAAATTTCCCCACGTTTTTGTGAGGGGCACCCCGGCTAAATTTTTTCTTTAACCTTTATAGATGACAAATTCAGTGAGAAACGAACCTTCGCTCTCCACGGTCACGGAAATGCTATAGATGACCCAACTAATGGGCTCTTTGTAATCGTAAGCATCTGCTGTCAATAAACGATTTTCCACAATTCATGCATGTTTCATGGAGTTATGAGTGAAAACGTCACATCAATACTCCAGCTATATACTTCATTGGATGTGCGCCTGTGCAGGTTCATGTGTTTGAAGTCCATGAGGAATATCTTTAGATCTGAGAGATGGATTATGGTGAGTTTGGGCTCTTTTTAATCGTAACAATCTGCTGAAAATAATGATGTGAAACGATCTGTGCATGCTTCATGAAGTTAAAAGTGAAAGTTTTTGTGTTAGAAGAACTCCATGAGGAATATCTTTAGGTATGAGTGACGGATTATGTTGACTTATTGTAATCGTAAGCATCTGCTGTAAATAATGTGCCATTTTCCACAATCGGAGCTAGGGATGCACCGATGGCCCAAAAGGGCATTTTCGGTTTTCGGCCGAAAGACTTTTATCAACGAAACAATACGGCCAAAATGTTGTGATGACGCAAACAGAAACCGCGACCTGCACGTGCTCGTCTGAAGCAACATGTCTGTGGTGTGGACGTATTTCAGTATCTGAACCCGCGTGGAGACTGAGACGGAGCAGCGCCCAGCACAGGAGAAGGAGATCAGAGATGCGACTGTGATAAAGCAGAGAAGCAGAAAAAAAAAAGACTTCACTGTGATAAAGCAGAGAAGCTACCATTCATCAAGAAAAACCTGCCACTTTACCTCAAGAAGTAGAATGGGCTTGTCTAGCGTTTAAAAGTGTATTATCCACTTTGACCATCTGCAATTCTTGGTGCATTTGTTGTTGTTAAAGTTCTACAGTTAACATATGGGCTATGGCAGTCATTGTTTTGATACACTATTATGTTGAAGGCCTACAGAGAAAATATTGTATCTTTAAGCAGTTGCACTTGTTCTGAATGCACTTTCTAGTAGTACTCCTACAGAGAAAAAATTAAAATGCACTTGACCTAAATGCACTTTCTTTTTATGAGAGAACATTTCATTTTAAAACCTTTCTGAAGGCCCGTAGGCCTGTACATTATTATTTAATGTACACACGAGCGGGGTCAAGTTAAACATTTAAGTTTGAATTTTATTTTATACTGTGTGCTAAATACATATTTGCATAATTTGTAATTGATTTATTCTTTGAAACTTTCATATTAATTTATGCAATTACAATGCCTTGATTTTAGTAAATTTAGTACACCGTCATAGCCATAAATGCAATGGTACTAATAATTAGCATAATTTCTTTCGATGCCTTGGTTTCCTCTTTTTCGGTTTTGGCCAAGAATTTTCATTTCGGTGCATCCCTAATTGGAGCATGTTTTATGAAGTTACGAACAAAGAATTTTACATCCTTATATTATTTACACATGGGTCTTGTGGGGCTTCATGTACAAAAACCCACTCAAATTTAGTAAAAATAAATAAATAAATAAAATAAAAACACTTATGCTTGTATTCTACTCAGTGAGACCTTTCAAATGACATATGATACACGACTATCTGAGCTGTATGATGTATTTGACATATTGCAGTACATAGTACAAAGTATTTTATAAATTATGAAAACTTTTTTTCAGCAAATAACTCAGCACTACATAGGAGTTAATCAAATTGGCTCCATTCGTTGTAAAGTTTAGACAGGATCAACACAAAATAGGTGTCATTTGAAAGCTTCAAGGCAGGAGTTTTGAAAAATATGATAAATTTTTTCCAGCTAGGTGGTACACTCCGTTTTAGAGGGACTACTCATCACTCGTTAAGAATTGATCAAAGTGGTTAGCGTATTAAAAAAAGCTGAGTTTCTAAGCTTTAAAATAATACCTATTTTGTGGTGTTCCCTTCAGTGGTCACTTAGTAATCTGATTATGATTTTTCTTTTTCGCGGGGGCCAGTGGACTGCTGCATCTCTATTTAAAATGTACATCTGCCATGGAAATGAGACAGGAAACAGTTCTGGAGACCTAGACAGTGCGGTAACCTCATGTTTCTTTCCCCCAAACAATAATAGCAATAAAAATAGATCCAGAAAGGTAAGCATGATATTCAGGTTAACAATGTTTTGGATACTCCCCTCTAAATAACAGGTTTGGCTCTTTCATCAATTACTATGAAGTACAAGCCAAACAGACTTGCTTTTCTTTTGGCTGCTTTTCCCCCACATTTTACATAGCTAAAAAAGAAATTCATTGTGCATTACATTTACATACAAAAATCTCATTCTCTAAACTATAAACACCAAACTAAAAGCAGGTTTGGGGTTTGCGTTTATAGGTTTTTAAATAAATGAAGCCTCATTTCAGAAAATGTGTCTTAGGTGGTGGGAAAACCTGTAACCAAAAACCCTACAGTCAGAAGTTGCTCTGTGCTGTCTGTGCTTTCACTTCAATCAGAAGTTCCTGTAGCACCCAAGATGTGTGAAAATGGCAGTGACTAACTCTAAATGCTGGACCATCCCATCCTTGGCAAACTCAAAGGCCAAGAAAGTGAAAGTGCTCAGTGAAAAGTCCCCGTTGACCATTAGACACTCATAAGCAGCCCAAACACAGACCATCAGGCTGAAACTGTGCTGAACCGCTGATAAACATAGCAGTGTGTACTTTCACACTCATTCAAGTCAAACGTGAAATAAAGGTGAAGGGAGAGAACCAGTGAAAGACAGATAATTACTATACCTGGCCAGTTTTCCCTCTCGATATGTGCGTCCCCACGGGTGTCTGTGTTTCTGTAAGGGCCAGACGTCAGGAAGCCACAGGGTAACCGATCCCTCCATCACATCCCCTTCTGCACACGCAGGCTCAGTCTCACGACAGTAATAACACTTCCCATAGAAACATGTATTATTTCCTACAAGAGAGACAATATTATCAATTACCATTGATAATATAGCTTGAAAAGATGTCTGGAAGGAACTGTGCTGTTCGTGAGAGGATTGTTATGAAGGGGAGAGCAGTTGGTTATGAATACTTTTTTGCAGTGAACTCAAATATTGCTTTACTGATGCAATTCTGTTCAACAATATACCTTCTATTACTGTACGTGTCATTTTTTAATGGAAATCGAAGGATGGAACCCATGGAATGGAAACCTATACTTCCTTTAGTCCCATTCACACCACCAGCATACATTTCAATGGAGCTGACGATTTCTGACGACGTGAGCAACAGTGACAGTTGGTGGCAGGATATAAGCGACGCGACAAAGTGGAGACATGTTTAAAGGGGCCCTATTATGCCCCTTTTTAAGATGTAAAATAAGTCTCTGATGTCCCCTGGGTGTACATGTGAAGTTTTTCCCCAAAATACCCCAAGATAAGTTTATTGCATGTTAAAATTACCACTTTTTGGGGGTGAGCAAAAATGCGGCGTTTCTGTGTATCCATTTAAATGCAAATGAGCTGGTGCCTCCTGCCCCCTTTCAAGAAGAGTGCTCCGCTGTCAGGACACACTGAAAATATCTGAAAAACTCAGTAGTGGTGTTCAGTTCGAATCAGAGTCGGACAATAATGCCTACAGACAGAGTCAGAGAATATATGCTGCATGGGGATAGAACAGGTATAGTCTAGTTTAATTACAGTTATAACTTATGTTGTCATCTTGCTTTTATCCACTACAAGTTTTTTGATGCAGACACTATACCCCCAGCTGCTACAGCGAACGTCTCTAGCGCTCCAAGTCACGGCACTGTCTCGGGGGCTGTAAGGTAAACAGTGCCGCAAGACTTGGAGCACTAGAGACGGTCTGTTGCTAGCTAGCACTGCAGCTAACTTCGTACGGGTTATAGCCTACTGTAAGTTTAGGTGCCACCGGTCTGCAGCTAGCTGCCGCTTATTAGCTGTTATGTGGCGACATTTACCTGGAGTGAGCCAACCTTTGAAACGAAAACCCACAGACGAAAAGGGGGACAAATTACATTAAAAAAGAAACCAAGAAAAAATACAAACTTTCTGTCACTCTTGCTCACACACGCAAACAAACAAATGCAGAGCAGATTGTTCAGAGCTCCAAAAATAACATGACGTGGTCAACTTCTGAACAGAGCGCCCTCCAAAGGTCAAGTAAATATAGCAGTCCTTCAGTTACTGATCGGATCAGAGTAAATTGAGTAAAAAAATAGGCAGAGTAAAACTAAATTTCTTTAAATAATTAATATATTATTATTGCATATATTTTATTAAATATACAATTAGTACATTTCATTTGTACAGAACTATTTTCATAGGCACCACCACAAAAATATTATTTTAATGTGTAAATTGTGTAATATTTTCTATTTTTACTTTTATTTACACTAAAAGTAAAAATAGAAAATAATAGACCAGAAATGTAATGATAAAAATGTATATATATATAAAATATAAAAAAAATGAATGTATATGTGACAAAAAGGCTGTTTGTTATTTTGGCCGGTAAAAAATATGCTTGGCTGGTGGATTTTTCCATCTATTTTTTCCGTGGCAGGTGAGCCAAAAAGTTCTTATATAAGAGTAGGGGGAAATCTGAAACACGTGGTGTGTTTGGAGAGATTGTTAATTATTTATGGGGATTATAAAACAAATATTGGGTGGCTTTTTATAATTATAGGCTGGTTGTTTACACACAATGTAGACACAGTGGTGTTGTTCAGTGGTGTTAATTTTGCTTAATAGGTGCAGACAGCCAGTCTGAGGGAGTCTGTGAGGTGTCTGTCAGTAAGGCGGCTCCTATACTTTGATTTTATTATTTTCATTTGTGAAAATGCCATTTCACAGAGGTAAGTGGATCAAAGTAGGCACTCACTTTTAGTGCACATGCAGTGAGAAGAGGAAACTTCTCTTCTTACAAGTCCCCAAAAGTCTTCTTACAAGTCCCCAAAAGTCTTCTTACAAGTCCCCAAAAGTCACTGTCCTTTGACCTGGCTTTTAGTTCTATGTCATTTTGCAAATCAATAATCTCCATGCCAACACCACTTTGCAAAGCTAATCCTTGATGGAATTTGGCTGCTACCTGTTCTACATCAATGGGCTGAAATGGGTTTGAGACGAATGCAGCAATGTCTTCCATGACATCTAACTCACCAAAACGCAACTTTGTCCAGGTGAGCACAGTACTGCTCCGGTTGGAATGCATCCTTGTCTTTGATGGTTTGTGACATTTTTTCCAGGTTGGGAAAATGTGTTAGTCTCCTGCCGTTCAGATGTGTGGTCCAAAAACCTTGAACGCATTCACTGCGCTTATGTGGGACAGGGGTCGGTTTTTTCCCTGGATCTCAGTGTTGAGTGCATTCAGTTTTGCCGTTAAGTCCGTCAGAAATCCCAGGTCAAGTAGCCACGCATCATCTGACAATTCTTTGTGCTCCTCATTCCTCGTTGAAAGAAAACTTTATCTCTGGCAGCAAGTCAACAAATCTCTGTAGCACTTTGCCGCGACTCAGCCATTGGACATCAGCGTGGAAAATCAGGTCTCCGTAAGTGGCATCGAGCTCATCCAATAACGCCTTGAATAAACGATGTTGGAGAGCTTTTGCTCGAATCGAGTTAATCAGTTTGACCACCAGTGTCATGACGTGAGAGAAGTCCACGACTTTCCCAACCAAGGCCTGCTGATGAATTACGCAGTGATAATTTACAAAGTCTGGAAAAGCAGGATCATTGCGGCACAGCGCTATAAAACCAGAGCGCACACTCATTGCCGGAGCCCCATCAGTAGTGATTGCCACCAGTTTATGAATGGGAATGCAATTTTCATCAACGTATTTTTTAAATTCGTTAAGATATCTTCACCCCTTGTTCTGTCCTTCAAGTGCAGAAGAGTGAGAAAGTCCTCCTTCGTTGTAGAATCCTGGAAAACCATTCTGACAAATACAACAAGCTGAGCTGTGTCCATTACATCCAGGGATTCATCCAATTGCAGTGAAAAAAAATTCACAAAGTGACAGGTCCCTTAACACCTGTCGATCCACGTCCTCCGACAGTAATTCGACCCTTCTTGTCACTGTTGCGGGGCCAAGCGGGACACTGCTGAATGCTGTTTTGATGTCATCTTTCTTTTTTTTTAAAGTCATTGCAAACTGTGTCAGCGGTAATAGCCATAGCCTGCTTGACTAACTCGCCGTCTGTAAAAGGCTTCTTATGTTTGGCCAAAAGGTGACTTATACGAAATGATGCTTCTGTAGCAGCCTTATGTCGAACAGCAGGTTTAGTGAAGAGCGACTGCTGGGCTTTCAACTCCAACTTTAGCTCCGCCACTTTTTTAGCACGGATGGCGCTCTTCGGTGGATAGCTGTTCCTAAAGGTCGGGTGGTTAGCATTGTGGTGCCGCTCCAGATTTACTCTTTTAGCCAGTGCTTGTGTTTGCCGGCATAACATACATATACACTTGTCTTTAACTAACGTGAAAATGAATTGTACTTCCCATTCTGGATGAAAATAATAGGTTCGCAGCTTCTTTCGCGGAGCCTCAGCCATGTTAGCTGCCTGTGACTTGGCTAAAACTCCCGCACTCTGCAGCGTCTGCGCACAAAAGCCCGCCTACTTTGATTTGATTGGTCATCTCAAATATTCTGACATTGACGAGCAGTGGCAGACCAATGAGGCTCAGATGAACACACACACACACCCACCCTGTCCTCGGTTTCTGATGTGCGCTCTGTGCCGCTGTGGCTTGAAGATGAAGAATGCGCTGAATCTGGTTATAACAACACTGAAGCGAACACAAATTTGTTAATCGTGTTAAACTTAAATCACACATTTTTTTAGGCAGAAGTTTAGGGGGGCTGAAGCTGTCTACAGGATCTACAGGGAAATCTCAAAGATCGGCATGTCGATCGCGATCGATGGGTTGGTGACCACTGGTTTACAAGAAGACTGCGATGCCACGCAGATGTGCTGTTCCTGTTTGAGTGTTTGAATACTGCCGAACGATCCAGATGTCAGAAAAAGCAGTTGGATCCAGTTTATTTGCAGCATGCAGTGCACCAAAGCCTTATTTGAACGGTGAGTGATTAGATGAGTGTGACAGGGCGCATGTTACTGAAAGAACGAGCACAGAGAGAGAGAGAGAGAGAGAGAGAGAGAGAGAGAGAGAGAGAGAGAGAGAGAGAGAGATGCCTTCAAACTGTCTTGCTCTCTCTCTCTCTCCCTCCCTCGCGCATATGAATCAAAATCAATTGAGAATTGACACGGTGGTAAAAAAAACAGAAGACCGAAGTTTCACGTGGTGGAGCATTGTGTAGCCTATACGTGATACAAAATGATTAACGTTAATAATTTATGCATAAGCAGCACTGACATAACTGTTATGCCAATCATAACAGTGGGCGTTAACACTGAAATCTTAAAGGGGAAACACGTCCAAAACAGACTGTTTGAATCAGAGGTGAGAAACAGGGTGGGAAAAGGTCATAAATCACTAAATTTTTAAAGTTTTTTTGTACAAAAAACTATAGTAATACTATAATTGCACCTAAGGGGACATAAAACAAAAAAACATGTCATGACCCCTTTAAGGCGAAACTGCACAGCTAATTTATATAGTGATTTCTCTGTTCAATATCATTGGTCAGTAAACATATACAAGGATATAAAAAATATATATAGATTCATAGATTGATAGTTCTTGTTGATTATATGATGTAACAAGTAGGGCTGGGTATTGACACAAATTTCACAATTCGATTCGATTTCGATTCACAAGCTTGCAATTCGATTCGATTTCGATTCCGATTCGATTCAATATTGATTATTTTGGATATCAGTTACAATAAATGGCAAATTTTCTCAAGGAAATCAAATCTCTTAACTAATTCTGTAAACCATGGGAGTCTAGTTGTAGCCTATAGGCTTCATTAGCCTAATATGAAGGTAATAATTAACTGTTTTGTAGCTATACAAACACTACTTCACAGTTCAGTCTTTGTAATATGTTTTAGCAATACATTTCTAACATTTCTAATGTGTTTAGAAATTTTTTTTTTTAATTGCCTTTACAGGGACTTTAAATTACACTTTTATTTATTTTTATAATAAGAAGATTATATGAAATATAAACATTTAAATGGTGGCTGTCATAAAAACTTGCCAGATTTATTCAAATATGCATTAAATATTGAAGAACATTAAGATTATAATGCAGATGTAATATGGTGCATATATTTAGCAAAATGCTCCTCTCTGTTTTTCAGAGGTAAATATGACGATACATGACATTGATTACAAGCCGTTTAACTGACGTCTTTCCACGGTTGAAACACTGATTGAGTGAATCAATGTGACATGATACGGATTTCGATAAGTTGTACTCTATCTTTTAACACACTTTCAGATGCTCATGCATGTTTATTTCGCGCTGTAACTGGTATTATTAAGGCGGAAGAGATCAAAGCGCCCTGCGCTGCTGCTGCTTCTCTTGAGCTGCGCCAGAGCGATCTCGCCACAGCGCCAAAACGGTATGTTTTTGAATTTCGAAAGAAAATGGACGTAACTTGAAAATTTAGACCGTTTCATATCAATAGTGACAAAGGACAAAGATTATTGCGATGTTTTGGATGCGCGCTACAATGTTCCATACATTCAAATAAAACAGGATGACTAATCGATTCTTGAGATTTAAGAATCGATATCGGTTCGTAAAAATGAGAATCGATTAATATCGAGAAATCGATATTTATTACCCAGCCCTAGTAACAAGCAATTTAGCACATATGGAGCTCATATTAAAACGGTTTTCTCTTCCTCCTAATGTTCATTATTAGTATAAGCCAGTTTAATAGTGTTGTAGTCAAGACCACCTAACCCGAGACCAAGACAAGACCAAGACCAGAGTGTATCGAGACCGAGACAAGACCAAGACTTTTAGGGGCCGAGACCAAGTCGAGACCAAGACCGAGGGAGGGCGAGACCGAGACCGAGACCAAGACCAGCGCCACACTACATGACACAAAAAATTCTGAAACATGATCAAAAGAGCTTCTCAAATTGATCTGAAAGATCCACATTCCCATAAAAATACATAGCCTAGATATTACACTCAAAGTTTAAATAACCATAACCATCTTTATTCAATACCCTGGGTGACTTCCATCATTTAGTACAGAATGTAAAACAATTATTCATTGTTCATCACTAAAGTCTTCACTTTTCTCCGCCTTTTATAAACAATACATAAAGTTATGTTGTTTTTAAACCTACAACAATCCTTTTTTAAACGTAAGCACAATTCACAACCAGCGGTAATTCAGGAAAAAATATCCGAATGCTCCACATGAAACTATGGTCTTCCGACCTTTTACCATCGTGTCGATTTATTTTTATTAATATGTGCCATGCAAGACAGCGCTTAGGAGACGGTGAACCCTTGTTTATTCTTTCGCCTGGCTCAGAAGAGAAAGAGTATGCGCGCGCGACCGGGGCGCTCTCTCGCTCTCTCTCTCTCTGTCACACACGCAGCAGTTCGTCTACATTAGGCTACTCATCGATCATTTTACATCCAATAAAAGCAAGGATGTTTACAAAAAAATGAGACAATATACTG
Organism: Semotilus atromaculatus; assembly: GCA_031834385.1. Lineage (NCBI taxonomy): Eukaryota > Metazoa > Chordata > Actinopteri > Cypriniformes > Leuciscidae > Semotilus > Semotilus atromaculatus. Next base: position 22,925,962 of record JAULUF010000010.1, read on the forward strand.
GCAATTTAGTGATATTTCCACAGTTATGGTCTTGACTGGTCTTGAAAAAAAATCGCGAGTCCTCAATGTCTGAGACCGAGACAAGACCGAGACCAAATGCAGTCGAGTCCGAGACGAGACCGAGACCATCAAAAAGTGGTCTCAAGACCGGTCTCGAGAACTACAACACTACAGTTTAAAACTTCTATTTTGATAGATTGTTCATTTGGTTAATGATTTCATGCACGAGCACTGCTGTAGTGTATAACAACACCTTCCATCAGCAGTCAACAATATTTATCATTTGTGATGGCATTTTCGAAATATCTGTCCAGACGTGCGGTCTACCAATAACAGAGCGACAGCACTAGAAATGACTTGCATCGACGACAAAGTCGTTGGTAGTGTGAATGGGGCTATAGCCTTCTGTCATGTGTAATTTACACGTTTTAGTCACCAGTCATTTTCAGAAAGAAGCATTTTCAAATTACAACATTATCATTTGTGGCATCGTTTTTTGTTACCAAAAAATATACATAATGCCACTTCAGTGACAGTTGATTACTGTAGCTTCAACAAAACTGTGGTTGATGGTTTTACATATTGGTCAGATGGTCTCTTCCTGTCTAAGTAGAGAATTTTTGTGTAATATAAGCCCCAAACTGGACTAGACTTTATGCTGAGAATTAAAAGTCTGGTTTTGTGACACTTTGCCCCATAGCTTTCTCACTGGCCACATATCCTCATTAACCCTACGCTCACAGCCGCCGACAAGAGCGGCCCTGCCAGCGACGCCGTGGAAAGATTCGTGGACGCTCTGATACTCTGACGTAGATCGAATGCTTGGTCTTTTTTTTTTTACTTTATTTAAAGGGGCCACAAACAAGCATGTCGATAGTTATTTTTGCAGAAAAATTATCAATGGAAAGAACTTAATTATAGTTTGACAATTATAACAATTATATATGACTTTCGGCCACTTTGACGCTCTCGCTGGCGGCGGTGTGAACGCACAGTAATACAGGCTCAGCATATAAACATGGCAAGCAGTAAAAATGCTGCTGTGACTAACAGAAATGAAAAGCATCTAAACGATGGAAGTACTTTGCATGAATTTTATCATTAGCTTATTTAACCCAAAGTGAAGACGTTTTTGCCACGGTCTCAAAAGTGGTGTTGAGAATTGTGAAATTTCACTGGTATCTTATGTACAACTGAAATTTAGTATCATAACAACAGCAGGTGTGGAGCACAATTTTCCCTTTTCTGTGGTCTAAATGTGCGGTTCCAGAATAGAGAAGGAAGATGAGAAGCAAGAAAAGAAAGTGTAAACTGACCGTGCATCAAGAAAGTGCTCAGCAGTTGATCTGTAGCTACTGGCTTTATCTCTGTACGCAGATTCATAAACCTCCCCACCACCAGGGGCGCTCTCCTAAAACCCAGGATCCTGCAGGAATAGATCAAGAAGCTCATGATTTATACAGTAATGACACATCAGCATACAGTTGGTTGTCAGACTAGGGGCCAGATTTAATAAAGGGCAAATTAGCGTGAGCGCAATTGACCGTTGGCAAAGACCCGCCCCCTTTTATTTACTGTTGCTATGCCACAGATTTTGCAATCTCTATAGAGTTGAGTTTCCTCCTATAATGTCTGATAAGTTTGGAGAACACCTGACAAGAGATCAGAGAGCATTCCTCCATACAGAATCTCTCCAGATCCATGATGGTGAATCTCCTCTTCAGCTCAGCCCACTCATCAGATCAGGGGATTGCATGGGATGGTCATGCCAGAAGCTTGAGTTTGTGCTCAGTTACCCATTTGTATGTTGATTTTGGACCGCTGTCCTGATGAAAGATCCAACCACGGCCCATTATAAGATTTCTAGCAGAGGCCGTCAGGTTTAGATTTTTTGTCTGTTGGTATTTGCTAGAATCCATGATGCCATGTATCTGAACAAGATATCCAGGACCTCCAGCAGAAAAATAGGCCCACAACATTAAAGATCCAGCAGTACATTTAACCGTAGGCATGGGGTACTTTTTATCCCTTTATGCACCAAACACATCTGGTGTGTTTGTTACCAAAAATCAATTTTTTTTGTTTCATCTGACCATAGAAATTGGTCCCTTTTGAAGTTCCAGTCGTGTCTGACAACTGAATATGCTGGAGTTTGTTTTCGGATGAGCGGAGAGGATTTTTCTTGAAACCCTCCCAAACAACATGTGGTGATTTAGGGGATGTTTGATATATATTTTTTTGGCTTTCTGACTCCAAGACTCCACTAATCTCTGTAATTCTCCATCTGTGATCCTTGGAGAGCCTTTGGCCACTCAAACTTTCCTCCTCGCTGCGCATGAAGACAACATAGACACACGTCCTCTTCCTGGAAGATTCATAACATCTTTAGTTGATTGGAACTTCTTAATTATTGCCCTGATGGTGGAAATGGGGATTTTCAATGCTTTAGCTATTTTCGTACAGCCACTTTCTATTTTGTGAAGCTCAACAATCTTTTGCTGCACATCAGTACTATATTCTTTGGTTTTACTCCTTGTGAAGGATGATAAAAGGAATTTGGCCTTTGTGTTTCCTCATATTTATTCTCCTGTGAAACAAGAAGTCACAACAAGACAATTTCATGTTCCTAGTCACCCTGGTGTGCTAAAATTTTATATTGTGAAATTAGAATTTTAATGGGAATATACTTCAGAGATATTTTACTCGTAAAAATTTCTAGGGGTGCCAATAATTATTGCAAATGTGTTTTGGAGAAAAACATTTATTTCATAATGGGATATCCCCCCCACTTTCAATTCTTTTACTTCAATGAAAGGTTTGATTTTTGCAAAAAAAATGAATGAAAGATCAAAAGGATAAACAATACAGATTTATTTTTTACAGTCATTTTTGATCACATTTCAATAAATGATATTTATTTTCACAGACAATAAGCTCACGCTGAACAGGAAGGCAAACAAGTCCTTTGTTCAAGAAGAAATCTAGTCAGAACATTCTAGTTTTGGTCAGTCATATTGCTTACAAGTTAATGTATTTGAAATTTCATTAACAGGTTTTTATGCAGTGTTGATATTTGACGTATAAAACAGCAGTTATGCAACTCAGAAGGATAATTATCAGCTTTCATGTTTTAAATGTGTACACTGAGCATTTCGGGGCGTGTCTCAGGGGTTAATTTTTACTGAATCAAACAGATTAAACTTGGTTGCATATGACATGTGATGAAAACAAGGTAAAATCAAGATAATTATCACCCTAAAACACTGTCCACAGTTGGAGAAATGCACAATTCCCTGGTTAATTATTTGTTATAATTATGCAGCCCTAGTGTGTGTTTGTGTGAGAGTACATTACCTGTCCAAGTGGAAAGCAGCAATTTCTGCATTATGCCGATCGTACCCTGCATACGGCTCTCCTTCGACCACATAATCTCTAGTGTACCTAATAATGAGAGAAAATGAAGAAGATGTATACAACAAAGGCAGACAAACATGAAACTAAAAAGACTAGTGTTAGTCTTGAACTCAGGCGAAACCAGGTCGTGTATTAATGAACTCAGGTGAAACCAAGTGTGCAAGCTATTCAATTAAATTATTAGTTGTCGTCTTCATGTCTGGAGTGTCGTGTTGTGTGTGTGTGTACACACCCAAACTGAATTCTCATGGGACCAAATTACGCAAGGAATAATTGACGACAGGCTGTTGAATTATTAGAAAAGTAATTTTGTGTTTATTTTTCTAATAATTCAACGGGCCGGAGTCAATTATTCTGCTTATACTACAGTTACCACACCACCAAACTTTGTTCAGATGATGTATTTCAAGACGTTTGTCAAGTTTTTGTCATTAAAACGCTCTTGGATAAGTCTAATACTAATGCCCCTGTTGCTGATTCCAAAACGTCATTTTAGACAGAGGTTTTCGCCACTGATAGCAGACTAAGGCTGGGGACACACTAAACGACTGAAACAGACTGAACACACTTATAGACTTTTTCCATCGACTGCAGCAGATTTTAAACACAGACTGATTTTAAACACCAACACAAACATGACTCGGCACGTTTGTAAATGATCCGTTATAGTATCAAATTACATTCATAATCTGCCTTACAGTAAGTGTGTCTCGGGCCCGGGCTTGTTATGAATTGTATCCTAATATCCTTTATTACAGTTAACTACGCAAAGTGATATGGAACTGTAATGCGGTCAAGACCTGCCAGGAACTACTTTAACACCATGTTAGAGTTATAATCGCACACCTTAGAACGTTCGTCAACCAATCAGATTCAAGCATTCAACAGCCCTGTAGTGTGAACGATATTAAATATCAGATTTGTTCCGACTGGCTGTGATCGTATAGTGTCACAGCATTTTCACATTCAGTGTGGACACTATGTTATGATCAGAGTAATTAGGGAATCTACTCCTAATGTGTACACACACACACACACACACACCCTGTGATTACATGTTCCTTAAACAGCAGGATGTAATGAGCAAACATACTATTGTTGTAATAGTTTCAATATAACCCAGGACAGTATTCAACAACGCCCACATAAGTCTTAACGCCAGACCAATTTTTCAACAGACAGTTGTTGGGTAGACTGTATATAATCCTATAATAAAGCGGCTATTACACCCACAATAAACATGAGTACTGTGGCCATGTGCTGCTTGGAAACCTGAAATAAATTTTTTTCCTGTCCAGAATATATTGATGTTATTGAGGTAAAGAGTGCTGCAAAAAACAAACAAACATTGTTTTCACATTAAGGCAAATACGCAGACAGCATTTATTCTTCAATGTCATTCTGAAATTATAGACGTTACAGCAGATTTTTAAGGAGCAAAAAAAAAAGTAAAAGCTCAAAGTAATAAATACTCCAGGTGTAACACTAACGTTGCAATCTATTCAACGTTATTCTAACTTCCTATTTGGAAGATATCCCACATTCCACTTTGAATGGCACACCCAATTCAGCCGTTTGGGCCCAACATGTTCAGTCCGCACGGATTGTGAAAGCTCAGTCTGGATGTGAAGCCATCACAGATAAGGTGTTTGATCGATGGCCTCAGTGATTAAGGGCAGCAGGAGAGTTTCCTCACTTATCTAAAGTAGAGCCACGATAAATCTAATAGGATTGGATGAGAGCAGACAGATGAACTCAGCTGAAGTTATGTCAGATCAGCTTTGACCTTTAAATGCACATGCTATTTTATTCGAGAAATATCCTGCATACTTTATAAATAGGTTAAATTTGTATTTTATGATAGCTAATGCATCAACTAAACATCTTTTAAATAATTTATTAATGCAGGCTGATGTTAATTTACAAGTACACTGATGATTTTTTTATTAATAAATGTTTGCATACATGAACACATTTTTATTAGTTTAAATTAATACTTTTATTCAGCAAAGATGCATTTAATTGATCAAAGGTGACAGTAAAGTCATTTAAAATGTTACAAAATAAATGAATCCTGAAAAAAATGATCACGGTTTCCAGAGAAATAAGCAGAAATAAGCAGCACAACTCTTTCCAACAATCATATTCGAATGATTTCTGAAGGATCATGTGACACTGAAGACTGGAGTAATAATGCTGATCAGCTTTACAATCACAGGAATAAATTAAAATTTTAAAATATTTAAAAATAGCAGGCAATTATTTTAAATTGTTATAATATTTCACAATATTACTGTTTTACTGTATTTTTTATCAAATAAATGCAGACTTGCATAAACCTAATTTAATAAATGCTGAGAAAATGAATTTGGATGGTTGTGGTTTTCTACTGCAACAGGAATTGTCCATTTTTGATTTCATGGTGACTTTAAGATGGGCGGCAGGTCCTGTTTCTTCCTGTTTGTGTTTGTTTCATTTGTATTCTGTTCTACTGCAGTTATGCTCTTGCTTTACTACACATTGTGAAGCGTGCTCAGATCCCTGAAAGGCGGAGTATAAATAACAAAGACTATAATTACGTCTCTTATTCATTCATCTCTTTTTCTATTTCACTCACTGGCTTTTTCATTCTCTAATTTGCTCACTCGCTCTTCCCCTCACTCTCCCTCTCGCTAAATCACTCACTCCTTTCATTTGAACCTCATTCACACTCTCATTACTTTCTCTCTTTCGTTCCCCATCTTAATCATCTTCTCCTCACCTCTTGGGTTTGAATACCACTTTCTGTCCTCCGTCGAGCACCAGCAGGGCTTTCAGCTGGGTGCCTTTATAGCCCACATCCGCCCTCTCCACGCGAGCGGTGGCCAGGGCGTTCAGCACAGGGGCGAGCTCGGGCGTCTCGTCCGGGTACACCTCCCGCGGACCCACCCACTGGGCGGCCACTTCCCAGGGCGACTGCAAGGTGTGTGTGAGGCGAGCTCCTTTGGCCAGGGCCAGGCTGGCCTCCATCTTGCGGAAGGCCCGGAGGTCCCGGCGGCTGGCGGCCGATCCCTCTCCTCCATCCAGCAGGAAGACCTTGGCCAGGCCGAGGAGAAAGAGCACAGCGCACAGCACCACCACACGCTGCTTCAGCTTCATCACCTCCCGCAGCCACCACGCCTGAGTCTGCCAGGAGACACGCACTCACGCCTGGGACATGGCACTGCCCGCTGTCTCACCAACACTGGACGGAAGACACTTCCTGTGAGAAGAAAGAGAGCGCTTGTCATTATAACCGAGCACAGTTTTTTGACTCAGAATAGGTGTAACATGAGCCAGTGCTGTTCTTTGTTAAGGCTGTGAACAAAACTTTACTAAACATTATGTGTAGCGCACTTCTAGGGCTGGGCGATAAAACGATAACGATAGTTAACGCAATAGAATTTTTCCCGATAAAACAATATCAAGATTTCGATAAATGTTCGATAATGTTTATGCGCCAAAAGCGGAACGAAACTCATTTGATCCGCTCGGCTCAAAGTCCAAACGGCAGCGCGAGCTCACTAGAGCCGATGGGTTTACTCTGATCGGTCTCGGTCACGAGATCCAGTGAGAAGCGCTTGAATTCAGCGAGAACACAAATGTCTCAGTGATTTAACCCAGTTTAAAGGCAGATGAAACAGCGCTGACGAACAGGAGAAATACTGCGCGCAATGAAACAGTCAGAAAGCTTTTCCGTCTACAAATTCCCTTCATTTACCACGGATTTACTGTAACGTTAGCCTAGTATATTAACTGCACTATGAAATGTGGGATATACATATGGAATTGTATTATATTATTAATGTAGACACTGTATTAAAGGACTAATGGAATATAATTACAGTATATGTATTTAGGCTACTGTTTTTCATACAAATACCATATAATCCATAAAGTTTTTCCATGATAGTGAGGTGCTGTTGGCTATGCCTGGTTTTATCTGTGGTTATCTTGATTAAATGCATGATGCTGGATGACCAATGGTTAATTTTAATAAAACTCAAACAGTCAGAATATAAAATTTTACCAAATAAAAATTAGCACATGCAGAAACTAAGAAAGCTTTTTTTTCTATTAAGATATTTATTTTGTTAAGGATAAATGACAAATGTTTGAATGTTCTACCTCAGATTTGTGAAATGTTCACCTGTTTGACAAGTGTTTGTCATGATATGTTCTTCTGACAATAAAAAAAAAAAGAGTAGTTTAAAACCACAATTAACGCTCTGGTTTCTACAACTTTCACTTAGGAGCAAAAATCTGCCTTTAAACTTGAAAGAAATAAAGATTTGACATTTATCGTGATAATTAACGATATCAAATGATATTCAAAAATGTATTTTGCCCATATTGCCCAGCCCTACACACTTCCAATCTAATAACTGCGATAATCTTTGTGCTTTGATACTTTTTCAATTTGTCAATTTTATGATGAATTTCAAACAATAAATACCACTTTGGCACTCTTTGTGGTGTGGTGTGAATTGATCATCTCTTCTGCTGTTCTACTAGTTATAGCACCAAATAAACATGAATGAACATCCGAAGGTATGTTGAAAGATACAGTACAACTTATTGAAATCTGTATCATGTCATATGTAATCGGTAAATCAGCGTTTCAACTGTGGAAGACATCAATAAAACAGCTTGTAAACTTTCACATAACATTACCTCAGAAAAGCCATTCAATGTTCAAAACTCGACAGTCAGCTAGACAAATTAACTCTAGTGAGGAACATTTCTAAATAATATGCACTATATTACGTATTCATAATATTTAGAATTAAACCTGTTCTTCAATATTTAACGAATCCATCGAATGAATAAACGGATAAAGTAAAAATTATATCGATAACACTATTTTACAGTATCCTTGTTACATGTAGTTATTAAAATAATAACATAACATGTATACATACATACATGTTAAATAATATTACTCGGTAGCACCTTAAATTAAAAAGTTATTATAGAAACTTCCTTATGTGCAATTTAAATGTATGTAATAATTTTCATTTGAACCTTTAATAGTATAGTAACGTACCAAATGACAAGGTTACAGGTTTACAGCATTACTTCAGCGATTTCTTTTCCCTGGAATAAAACGGTCATTATAAATCATACTGGTACTGCACCTGATATATACATCCTAATGAATCGATATCGAATTGAACCAAGATTGGAAATGGATTGAATCATGAGATTTGTGTCAACACCCTATGATTTACCTTGTACTGTGAGACTGACAATGACCAGCGCACTTCACATAAGAGCACTCACTGATGCAGGAGAGCTTCCTCCGTTATATAAGGTTGTGTGTTTGACGTGACAACCTCTCTCACACTTCAGTCCTGCTAACATATGATCTGGAGTCCAGCCCAGTGTTGTGTTGTGTGTTCAGGGTGGGGCTCAGGTGTGTCTGTTACTGTCTGCTTTCTGTGCCATCTCTCTGAGCAGTCTTGATCTCCTTAAGAAAAAGACGACAAAAATAAGAACACAAAGCTTACGGTGCATCAATAATTACAGCTAAACTAGGTGGGTCAATGCAGTCTATCAGTTCAAAAAGACATTAAAAATGCAATTCATACATGAATTTTGTGCACCTTAACATTTTGTGGAAACACTGATTTACTTTCTTTACAGTCATTTTAATGTGTCCTTGCTGAGCAGTGTAGTGTTGTACCGTCAACATACATGCATCGAGTATATCTATAAACTTGTGCGTGCACACTAACACATCACTAATGTGATGAATTGAACACCGAATGGCTCACGTTGATGAGAGGATGGATTAGACCGACTGTCTTATAACAACAAACGTGCAAGACTCATGATGGATCTCAGGGTGTAAATAAAAGAGAAAGAGCAACCCAAGGAGAAGCGGCTGTCTCTCGTCCCAAACTCACTGCGGGGCTGAGCCCTGGCAAACACAGACTTCCTGATCTCAGCCTGGGGCTCATCTATGTTTGAGACTTCTACTTAACACACATACACATTTACTACAGTGCTCTGTGAGCTCACCGAGCCCACTCACGACAACGGCATAAAGTCAATCGATTGGCAGACATCCACAAAATACATCGCTTTCCTTTGATTATAGAACATAAGACGAAAATACACAATGCAACGTTTTTTTTCTTCTAATGCTATATCGATCTGTGTTGATTCTCTCTGGTGCCTTCGTGAAGAGCAAAAACATCTCTTTAGACCTGAGACATGACAAGGCTCAATGATAAAGATGGGCTTGTGGACCCAGTTTGAGAGTTTCAGGTCAATAAATCTTATATTCTTTAATTGTGTGCATGCACTTTTTTTTAAACATATAAATTTGTTTCCTGGGATGCACTCATTGCACTGAACATTGTTTTTGCAAATTTTGTTGATTTAAATGTGTCACCAATGTATCCGGCATGGAGTTTCATTATAGCTGTAGAATTTCCAGCTATTATTGCATTTCCGTTCTTGAATTTGTTTAGTCAAGCGGTGTGCCAAAAATGGAGCTATTGAGTCCAATAACTGAACTGAAAACATTTCACTGTTGTGTTCCAGACTAGAGCATGTGAGCGGACAGGAGTGAAGCTGAGCATTCAGAAGTTTGGGGTCAGTAAGATTTTAAGTTTTGGAAAAAAGTATCTTATGCTCACCAAGGCTGCATTTATTTGTTTAAAAATACAGTAAAAAAAGTAATATTGTGAAACATTATTACAATTTAAACTGTTGTTATTTGAATGCGTTTTAAAATTTAATTTATTCCTGTGACCAATGCTGAATTTTCCGAAGAGCTCTCACACAGAAAGTGTTTTATCCATTTTTAAACAGCCCTGCATTTGAACACTACTAGCCCAGATCATCCAGACCTCTGCAAATGTCTGGTCTTCGGTCGAGTGGTCAACTCATCATCATACACATCCAGGTGAGTAAGTGTAACATTACATCCATCATGACCGCCTGCAGCATATCCTGTACACGCAGGCACTAATGATACACACTCCGCCATTCATACGGACTCCAGCTACACGCTAACACACGGCTGTCACACCTAAACTACTAAACAAACAGGTTCAAGTGTAGACGTGTAAGTTACATGGAAACAGACGGGCTTTTACATTTAAGATTCAGTAAGGTGATGCTCCACTGCTGTCATGCGTTTAAGCACACATAATACTGACTGTTATCATATTAACGCAAACACAAGGAATCGGTTGACATAAAACCAGTTTGTTTAGTATCAAAAGGTAAATGGAAATGTGTGTTTTCCCAGTCAAATTAAGCTGTCGCGAAATTGGATGCATTTAAACGCTAACGTTGTAACGTTAGTGCTAATGTAATGGCGGTTAGCCAGCTAGCCCAAAATTCCCTCGTTTCTTCATATTATAGCGATAAAAATCACCACAGATATAATTCAACGACGGCTCTGAGTTCACCGAAGGTGTACCAGTTACCTCTTTATATGAGTGTCAGTAGTTAGAGTCCTAGTTTTTAGTCAGAGTATAACCCGCACGGCTAACAAGCTAACAGTGAAACCGTGACATTTAAATGTATCGACTCACCCTTGCGCTACTGACGAAACATTCAAACAGAAAACCCCCGACTCTCAGTCGTTCGCGGTTAAGACGCGTTTATCATCGATATCCAGCCGTCTGTCCGTCAGGCTCCCTTCACTGTCGCTATTCGTGTGTGTGATTCTCTGTGTGCGACTCTTCCTGGCTGAATGTGAACACACAAACACACACACAAACCCTCCGCGTCTTAAAGCGAACACAGCATATTAGTGTCCGTGGGCATTTAGTTATAACATAATAAAAAAATAAAGCGAATAACCATCGTCATTTAATTCAATTACGGTATTTATCTTTCTATACACACACATTGTGTTTGTATGTTTTCCACATGCTTTTTATACACTGTAGCCTATATTCTATCCCCTTGCTCACACACCCCTAAACCAACCCGTCATTTTTACATTTTCAAAACATCACTTAGTATGATTCATAAGTTGTTTTATAAGAATTTTGTCCCCAAAACTTAGGGTTTAAATGCAGACATGTTTTTTAAAAACAAAAACCTTTAATTACTTTATTTTATTCCAGATGTACAAATGAGGATGTCCCTAAAGGAAAGGTTTTTGGAGATTTTGACCAATTCTTGGTACAAATGTGTCCCCAAAATATAGTTAGGTACACAGATATTTCCTCTTGTCTGTCTCTTGGTGAACAGCAGGGGGGAGTATCACACAGTATTAATGTACTGTCTGTGACAAGGTCCCTATGATTATTCAAACATCAATCTATAACATTCATTATATTACATGTTACACACCTAATCATAAACATGGGCAAAACTCTTAAAGGGTTATAGTCCACCCAAAATTAAAATTATACTCACCCTCACAAAGTTCAGTTTTGGTGGCCAGTGAGATCCATTATATGGATCAAAACAACAACAAACAAACATAAATAATAGTAATAATATTGTAAAAGATAAAATATATGACGATGACATGGTGTGATGAGTGACAAATGATGAGTGGGTTGTTTAACCCCTCTTCATCTAAAAACAAAAATTCTGTCATCAGTTAGCCTACTCATCCTCATGACATGAGTCATGCTCATTCAAACCTTCATTCATTTCTTTCTTCCTGACCGATTGTCTATCAATCTCTAACACAACACTACAGTATTATACACTTTTGTTTAAATAAAAAACATGGCCAAATTAAATGATGAGCTTCCTCACGTGTCGATTCCTCATGTGAAACCCTCACGTGTCTTCGTAAGACTGTGGTGTCCTCTGAGCTTGACAGCTGTAGTCAACATCCTCTGTCCTCGTATTAAATGAGCAGCCTGGGGGATTGAAGCAAACTCCTTTTGTGTTCTACAAAAGTTGTGTAGTTTTCACTGAAAAACAAAACCTCAGTGAAGCCCTTTCTGTGTAAAAATGTAGCTTTTCACACAAAAGGACATCAAAACATTCTGTTCTCCTCCACCTCCCCGTGCACATTCCTAGAGCAGAACAGTCTTTAAAGAAACTCACTATAAGTGCAGCTAAAAATACCCCACTGAAACAAAGGATCACGCATTTAAAAGTGGAGCATACAGATTTTTGACAGAATACTAGTTGTACTTCAACAGTAGAGGCTACTTTTTTCAAGTTACCAGTAAAGTAAAATATGAGAGTTACTTTATAAAATAATAATAATTTACTTTCTTTTCCCATTCATTGACTGACAGTCCCCATGTTGAGAGAAAACAGGAGTAAATGCAGAAGTGTTGTGTGAACATCATGGTTATTGTAGCTCTATTTTGAGGTTATTCCTCAAAACGGATAAAAACAGTGTACTGCAAACGCAGAATATTACACAAACCTGCAATAATACAAATATCATTTATGTATTTAATCTCACTTTATTAGTCTAGGTCTTTTTTTCTGACCTTCGATGATCCAATTCAAGCATACTTGAATAACTTTGTGGGTTTTTTTATTGCTAAAGTAAGAGTGGTGGATGTCCTATTCTTCTGTGATCCACTACGCCCTCTACTGTACAGCCATGAAGGTGGTAAAGGGCCTTTACATTAGCCAAAAACAGAACTTTTGGTAATTAAAAACAAACAAACAAAAAAGCGAGCCCAGGTGAGAAAAAAGTAATGCAACATTACTTTCCATAAAAAGTAACGCACTTGGTTACTTTTCATGGAGTACCACAATACACTGCTGCTTACGGTGCAGTATATACTGTACACCGCTTAACTGTATACAGTATGCAGTAATAGTAATATGGTAAATTGCTGTCACATGGCATGGCTTAATTCAGTGAATGGCACCAGACTGTCTGTACCCAATTATATCTGAAAAAAATAATTTAATTTAGTTGAGATGGTACAGTAATGCTATAAAACTTTATAACCCACCTGCCACATGAAAATGCCACTAGATAGAAATAACACTAGTCTGTGCAGAGAAGTTTAACGCCATTAAACATTTTCAAATGAAACCAGTTGTCAGTTATAATAACCCTGGTCTGATCAAATGACTCTGAGATGTTAAAAATCATGATTGATTACTGTAATTTAGGGTTTGTACGGATTCGGTATTACGTCAATACAGAAAATCCACATACTACAAACTGCAGAAACAGTAGACTAGAACGTTAGTATGCAATTCTGAACAAAGCCACACACACACACAACAAAAAACACGCCGGACCACTGGATTAAAAAACAAACAACCAAAAGTGTTTATTATTTTTGTCCTGTCTGGAACCCAGGAGCACATCTCTCAGGTCAAAGGTCATAGCGCTACCCTGGGTCATGGGTCCCAGCGGGTGTGGGATCAGACTGGGAGGATCCGGGCTGGGAGGGAGCAGGTGACACAGAGTGACACACACACACACACAATCAAATTTCTGAAACAACTCACTACAAACCAGTATCAGTCCTTTTAACACACCACAACATAAAACAAGTGATGCGGTGAAGTTCAAACAGCCAAAGAAAGCGGCAGAGAAGAGAAGTCTGTGTGTGTATGATATCATACGCATTGTTCATGTTAAGACAGCTAAACCGAATAGTACAATGTTGGAGAATTTCACTCATACTGCATAGAAAAAAAAAGAAGAAGAAGAAAAAAAAGAGAATCCAGCAACAACAATTTATCATTACTGCAGAAAAAAAAAATAATAATTCATGGACAATTTCATTAAAACTATCTCCTTATTGTTCAGAGAGAGAGAGAGAAAGAGAGAGAGAGAGAGAGAGAGAGAGAGAGAGAGAGATGTAGTGTGAAGTAAACAACTGGAACTAAAAATAAAATCCAGGAAAAAAAACTGCATTTCATAACAGAGGCATCTTAAGTCATGTTTCCCACTGTTCTTCTGTCTCTGTTAATGACCTATTCCATAACGTCAACCGTCATCCACGTCTAAGGAACATTTCAGAGAAAGAAAGCTAGACAATCCCAATAGCATTGTAATTTACCTTGGTCCAAGTCCTCGTTGGTAAAGGTTGGTGACTTGTCAAGATGCATAAATCAGAGTCTGGCGTGATGTTTACGAGCATGCAGGCACTCTTCCACTTCATTTAATTAGGAACATTTCCCATTTCAACACCTTTGTGCCAAGTTCGTTTGGTTTGTCACGACCACACAAGATCCCCTGAAGCTTCTCTGCCTGTGCCATGACGACAAACAGTTTGAGCCAAAATAACACTCCTCCAATCATGTAAACACTTAGTCAACAGCTTTTCAACCGACTTGCATTGCTTTTGTCTGCATCTTGTCTCTTTAATGTGACAGATCTCAGAGCTTTTTCACAACCCAAAGTGCTAATACCTGATATTAAAGGCTCCGAACATACGAAAACTACCCTGGATCGGCTAATCTGTCACAACCAGCATTTCTCAAATGTCTCAGTGTTGCCTGTGCTGTGCTGGACGCCCCCCATCTACAATACAATCCTCCCTTTTAGGTCAAAAACACCGTACAAAAATATTCTGTTTAACGAAGAAAAGCAACGCAAGACTTCCTCTACCTCAGCATCCAATCACCTCCACTCAAATCCAATGCAAAAACACCACGAAGGAAATGGCGATAACTTGTCAATGAAGTCAGGCCTTGTATAAACCCGCTGCCAACTCCTCCATTACCATTTATTCATGTCAATTTGGTTTATTATTGTTGGTCTCTGCAGCACTTTAACACTCTGGAAGAAGTTTCTTGCGCTCATCATCCAAGCAAAGTTGGATTTGTGGATTCATTTATTGCCCAAGATCTTTTCTCCTACTCTCAAGAGTATCTGAGACTCTGAATCTTAGTTTGACGTTCCACACAAATGGAAACAGTAGAGCTGAGCTTGTGAACATAAACTAGTCCATGGAAAGCAGAAGAACAGGATCTAGTCACCATGAAGATGAAAGATAAAGATGGACCCATTTAATGAAACATCCTGAGACATCCTGGTCCGGCGGGAAAAAGTCTCCTGCTCCGTAAACGCTAATCATTTGTTCTGAGCTTAACAGACATCTACTCGTGTTCCCTATATAAACTGATAAAGCTGTTCTCTAAATGAGCAAATGAGAACCTTAATGGCTCAACAAGAAGAAGCAAAAAACCGTTGAGCTGGCGTGACTTTCGAAATGTAACATGTTAATGTAACAGACAATTAAAATAGTCTAGACATGTGCAACTATCCCAGTAATACTGAAATAAAAATAATAAAATAAAACCACATCGAAGCAAAACATCACATAAAAATAAATCATACACAGCAGTAAACGAGGGAAAACACAAGTGCCTTATCTCCTGCTCCGTCTCCCACCAATCACAATATTCCATTGGAAAACCCCTGCTTAACTGGAAAAAAACACTAAACATAATAGGACTAAATACACGTTTGGAGATGTAAACCTCTGCGTCCACTAACATTCACAGCTTGAAAAATGCGTTTATGTACGTGTGTCCTCAAAGACGACTCTTACTGTGAATCCAGAAGCCAACGAACGAACGAACGAACAAACGATTATTTTACCGTTTGATTGAATTGGTGTAAACCGGTATTTATTGCTGATGTTTTGAAGCTGGACGAGTCTTCAAACATCTTCCTTTTTCAATCTTTTCTTCCTACACACCCTCGCTTTGAACATATCAGATGCCTTCAAGCAAAAACAAACATGTTTGTGTGGATACGAGCTAAAAAGAAGGCTACAGAATCTGTAAAAAAAAGAACAGAAGTTGAATAGAAAACTGAAGGAGACATTCAGAAGGAGTCTGGAATTCATTGAGTATCGGAGCCCTTTCTGGTTGCGTTTCAACAAATGAGGGTCTTTCATTTCCTGCAGTTAAACTTGCTTGTGGAAAATCTCGTCATGCTTGCATGAGCCTAATTCAAGTGTGCGAAGACACAATCGGCTTCTTTTCTGCAAATGTGTTTGAGGGTCGGAGAGTTTCCTGGGTGTGTTTGGTCAAAGGAGGAGGAGCGCTGATTAGATTCACAGCCAGTCAGTACATAAAACACAAGCAAAACACACACAAGGTAAAGAAGGTGTAAACAAACTCCAGAGGTCCATGAAGAGTCCAAGACTCCTTCAAGAAGAAGCCAAGATCCTCATTTGCTGGGAATCGGATGAATGATGGAGGAACTGTAAATAAAATGTAAAGGACCTTCCAGGTGAGAGCAGTGGAGGGGACACCGTTGCTCTTTCACACACACACACACACACACACACTCTGCTTGTTAAGGCAGTGGTGCTCGAGGAGTTTGCTGTGGGGTTCAGGCTGGGTGGTGGCAGTGGGAAAGCTCCAACGCAACACAAAAACACGAGTCATTTGCTCTTTTATTCATCTCAGGTCTCTCCTCCATTTCCCAGCGTTCCTCGTATTCTCCTGCTCTCCTGTCATCCAGCCGCTCACGAACTCTCCATGTCTTTGATTCGGCACGGTCTCATTTATTCGAAGGACATTAGATTCGCTGGGACCTGGAATGGGAAAAGAGGAAGTGACATTGAACAAATCTTAAAGTGATATGTATGGTTTTACAAGATCCTGCACTGATATATACTAGCCATGGAGAAAAAAAACCAAACCCCCCAGAAAGGTTCAAACGATCAATCCTCAAAATATCTTTTTGTTATGATATATTGTTATGATTATATTAATTTATGATAAATTATTCACAGTTCAGGTGAAGCCAAATTATATACTAATTAGAGTCTGCAAATGTAATAAAAAAAGTTTTTTATATTTTATTAACAACATTTAAATATAACATTTTAATAAATAAAAAGTTGTGTTGGGAAGTCAAATAAACGATTAATTTATGAAACAAACAATTCAAATTCATTTGAGTCATAGCACATTCTTTTTTTTTTTCATTAATCAAGGGTGCACTAAATTGATCAAAAGTGACAGTAAAGACATTTATAATGTTACAAAGGATTTCTACTTCAAATAACTTTCTGTTCATCAAAGAAACCTGGGAGAAAAATAAAATCATTGTTTCCATAAATAAGCAGCACAAATGGTTCCATCATTGATATTGCTAATAAATGTTTCTTGAGCATCAAATTATCATATTAGAATGATTTCTGAAGGATCATGTGACACTGAAGACTGGAGTAATGATGCTGAAAATTCAGCTTTGATCACAGGAATAAATTACATTTGAATATATATTACAATAGAAAACAGTTATTTTAAATTGTAATAATATTTAACAATATTACTGTTTTACTGTATTTTATCAAATAAATGTAGTTTTGGTGAACATAAGAGACTTTAGTTCATATCTGCTGTTCATCAGTATGGTTTTTTTTTTGTCTCAGTTATTTAACTTAAGGGTGTTTTCTAGTTTTATTGAATGTGTTTAGTGAAAATGTGTGTAAATTTAAGATTAATTCAGTACCTCAAACTGAATTTGTTCATTTAAAGACCCTTACTGTTTTGTTTAGTTTTTTTGCCAGAAAGATATGGTGCAGACTAAATTGCATTTGATAATTATAGAAATGAACATTTGATAGTTATAGGCCCATATTTAAAAAGACATAACCTAAATGCCTTCAGCGTTGTTAGCTTATTCCTGTAGTTCTAGCTTGCGATGTAGTTTGACCGTTTAAATAAAGAGTAGCCTGACTGTAGTTGCACTATTGTAAATCATGATTAGCTTCCAAACAAGCTTCTCCAACACTGCACTTGACCAAATAACAAGCACTAGAGGACAGTGTCATTGCTCAGTCTAACACAGACCTAAACACCTGCTGATGGAACACGTCTAGTCTGACCTGTGTATTTGGAAACAACCCTTTTCAAAAGGTGAAATGCTTTTAATTTAATAGATCCCACTGAAACACTGTCGGTGATTTGCTGCTTCAAAACAGAAGGTTAGAGCAAAATGTTCACATATTTATTGAACCCAAAGGATTCTAACACAGAATAGCATCTTCGGAGGAGCAATTAACATCCTCAATTTAGCTTAAAAATGCAGCTTTCGCATGGAAACGCTCTGAACATTAAGTGCACACTGAAGGCCACTAAATTGCTTATGAGCATTTTCTCTACAAAAGAAACTGAGCTGAATAACCCTCTGAGCAAACACACACACACACACACCTGTTGCCTGTTGCTTTGACAAGCTGCACTCAAGTGTTTGAACCACAGCAGAGCATTCATTCTGTTCCCTGTCTGGAACTTATATGAGTTTCCTGTAGGCACATAAAAGAATAAATCAACAAAATGTGCATATCATAATACATACACTGTAAATCTTTTGTCACAATATTGCATCAATATGTCATTGTCTGGACAGTGACTGTGCCGGGCCGTCTCACCGTGCTCAGAGTCGGTCAGCAGGAAGATGTCGGGATGCTCCGGGTCGTCTGCCATCATGGCCATTAAGCCCAAAACAGAAACACTTTTGCTGGCGGTGGACTTGAACTGTGAAAATTACAGTTCAAATATTAAAATGCTTTATTTATTTATTTATTTATATAAACATTTAATTACAAATTATGCTAATGGAATTACAATTTGTATAGAAATGAATCTAAATCATTTGTAATTCCATTAATAATATATACAAATATATATATAATAATATTTGTAATATATATAACAATTTATATTAAATGGAATTACAATTATTGAAAATTAGTCAAAATATTAAAATGCTGCTATTACTTTATATAAACATTTTCATTACAGATTATATTAATACAATTAGAATTTGTACAGAAATTAATTTAAATAGTTTGAAATACTATTATTAAAAACTGGAAATTAGTCAAAACATCAAAATGCTACAAATAAATTTTTTCAATTTAATATAAACATTTGAATTACAAATAATTCATATATGAATTACAATCTGTATACAAATTAATTTATAAAATAAAATCTTATTATTACTATATAATTTAACTAATTTGAAAAATCATCATATGAAAAATGCAATTTTTGTGGCTTCATTCTTGTGCACAATCCTGTATTGCAAATGTCTGTGTAAACATGTAGCCCTGTTACTGTATGTGTATTTAATAGCGGCATGTGCTTCTCATTAATCCTGATAACGTGTGATGGCTGGGCTTGCACTGATGATGTCATCCATCTGATTATCCAATGACTGCAAGCATCTGCCCTCACTCAGCACTGAAGCCTGTTTAATCGGTCATCAGGCACGCTGTTCCTGGACCCGACCACTCTTCCTCCCTTCTCTACACCGCCTGTACAGAGTCACATCTCTACAAACGTCCATGCAGCGCAACTGTTCCTGGCTCACATGATCCCTATCTCTCCCAGCCTCTCCTGCGGGATGGTGTTAGAGTAAGCACTCTTCCATCAATGTCGTCCTGAAGTGATTAAGTGATGCAGGATATAGTGATGCTTCCTTTCATCGTCTGTATCAGCCTCAGATGGACCACCTTGGACTCTTATTAAGCATACTGTACGCTAAACGGTTCTAACCTCATAGACACACCCTTGTGAAAGAGGGCGATCGGGTTTTTATTAGTCTAAAGGGAAATACAACTTTGCAGATGTGCAGATCGCTTTTTGCATTGCATTGTGCCTACATATTCTTTGTTAGTCACTGTTTGGATTTAAAAAGGAAAATGCTTAAGAGTCTATGATTGGATGATTATTGCAGTGATTATTATGATTCTAGCATGTTATATGTGTGGCAACAGTCTTTCTAACCTTAATTGATGGAGTGTGTAGCTTTTCATTTTTAAACAACCATGTAGGAAGATTCTCAGTAATCCTTTTTTTTTTATTTATTTTTTTACTGTATTACATACTGTAATGACTGCAATGCAACTATTTAATAAAAATTTTAAAAAAGGAAGTTTACTACCATGGTACACCGCTGTTCAAAAGTTTGGGGTCAGTAAGGTTTTTTTTGTTTCTGGATAAAATTTATATTTTTATTCAGCAACGGTGCATTAATTTGATCAAAAGTGACAGTAAAGACACTTATAATATTTCAAAAGAGTTCTATTTAAAATAAATGCTGTTCTTTTGAACTTTCTATCAACGAATAGATTACACAAAAATATTAAGCAGCACAACCGTTTTCAACATTGATAATAATAATAAATGTTTCTTGAGCAGCAAATCATATTAGAATGATTTCTGAAGGGTCACTAATGAAGATATTGTCTTAAAATAGAAAACAGTTATTTTAAACTGTAATAATAATATTTTACAATACTACTCTCATTGGTAAATTTATTTGTTCATTCAGAAACAAACAAAATCTTTATCAAACCTAAAACTCTAAATGGAATACTGTACGATTTAAATAATCGATCATAAAAAAAAAAAAGTAATACTAATAATAGTTATTACTAGCATCAAATAATATTTTATAAATGCGTTTTAATTATATGCTGTATTCTGAAAACAAGCAAAAAAACAAAACAATGTAAATCCTGATACTAATAAAGACCAGTTTCTTTAAACTCCTTCAATTGTTTCAGGGTTCCCACTATTTTCTTGAAATGATTTTCCAGGACTTTTCCAGGACATTTTCAAGACTTTTTCAGCTGCTACAGTGCGAATCAAGTTATCACAACTAAGGCTGGGCGATATACCGATATTATCATATCGAGATATATTTTGAAACAGATGTGATATTGTACCTACTGTATACTGTTATATCTGTATTATAGTTGTGCAAAGATTGTTGTCTTTCACAATGCCACACTACTAAAACAGAAGTTATTCTCTACTTTAGTTCATACACTGCTATTTTACTTGCTGATATCAGTTTAAAAGTCCAAACTCCCACAGTCAAGCTGTATTCGCATTCAGTCACTAATGATCGAAAATATTAACACCAAGGCACATTACGCATCTGGTATACATAATGGCATAAACTGATGAGTTACGAGTTTTTGACTCTAAATAATTTTGATTTATCAAAACTTTGAAACCGTTTTTGTCAATTATATTGCTGAAATGGATAGACCTTTTGTAAAACTAAATGTGTTTAAATGCAAAATCCATTTAGCCTACTGGTGTATGAAATGGATCTGAAGTAAAATATTCTGACAAACTAGGGTAAAACATTATTTTCCAGGACAACGCAAACGTTTCCAGGACATTTGACTTTTTCCCCCATTTTCCATGGGTTTTCCAGGACTGGAAAATTGGTCTTTCAATTTCCAGGTTTTCCAGGACGCGTGGGAACCCTGTGTTTGCTCGAATAAGCAACAACAGTGTTTGTGAGAGTGATGTGAAAGTGGGGAACACTCACATGCTTCCTCTCTGTGGCCTTGAGGGACTTGGCAGTGTAATAGTAGAGCTGAGTTCCACAAAGAGCCACCCAATACTTAGTCCACGCTGCCACCTACAGACAAGAACACACACTGAAGCGCATACACACACCAGCTAGTGCAGAGAGACATTACTGCATTTATTGACCATAGATGCTGTATTTATCAACCACTCAAATTGGTTCAATTACATACAGTAATTGGTTAAATTCATTTCCACTACCACACATATAGACAGCTTCAAAGTGTGCTTTTTTGAGGTTGAAATTAAATTTTTGGGTTACACTTTATTTTAAGGTGTCTTTGTAACAGTATTTCAGGACTGAGTAATAATAATTAACAACAAGTACTAACTATCGGATTAGGAATAGGGTTTGGTTTAGTTGCATATAATTATGCATAATGTACTGTTATTACTACAACTATTACTACAAGTAACATATGAACCAAAGACACTGTCAAATAAAGTGTAACCACTTGTAAAAAATCCCAATGAAAAAATATCAATAACAGCATTCCTGAGCAAAAAAAAAAAAAAAAACATAATGTAAGGGCAAGAAGTAATCTGAACATATTGATCAAGATTAACTGAATGATATACTTATGGTAATTATATTCTTATGTAAGATCTTATGTAAGAAACCGTGTAGTTATCCAGCATATCTACATGCAAATATGGGTAAAAGGTCTAGAAAGACAGAGATTTGGTGTCAGATCAAATATGTGCAGGAGATGTGGCTTTTAAAAGGCCTCTCAGCTCCCATTACTGGACTTTAACACAGTATCTTTTACTGCCTTGGCTCCCTTCACACACTCTCTCTCGCGGAGGAAACCGCTGCGTTTGATGGGGCTAATGGAGAAATGACTGACAGTTAAGAGACACTGTAGACCAAAAGATAAAAGAGCAGATTATGAGGAGAGGGGAAGAGACACAACGGCAGAGAAAAGCACTTTAGCAAAGGATCCCAACTGGTTTTGATTTTACACTGGACATCAAGCAGTGACCAAACAAAACCACATTTTGTATCATACAAATGTAAAATGTCATAAAAATCAAGCAATATACACTATTGCTTAAAAGTCTGGGGTGATCAAAAGTGACAGTGAAGAGATTTTTAATAAATGCGGTTCTTTTGAACTTTCTGTTCATCAAAGAATCCTGGGGGAAAAAAATCATCATCACAGATTCCTCAAAAATATTAAGCAGTTTTCAACACTGATAATAAGAATTCTTTCTTGAACATCAAATCTAAAGGATCATGTAAAACTTATTTAAAAATATATATATTCAAATTGAAAACAGGTATTTTAAATTGTAATAATAAAATCACAGTATAATATAATACAACATAACATAATGTAACTATAGTATATTACAATGAATATAATAATGCCAATTTAATATTACAATGAAAATACACAAACTGTCCATGCTAGCTTTTTCAAAGTGTCAGATGAATATGTATCAGAATAGTTTTATTGGACACAGCCTTTGATATAAAAATGTAATATTTTAAATAGTAATATCATTACAAAATATTGTTTTTACAGTATTTTTGTTCAAATAAATGTAGCCTTGGTGAGTATAATATACTTATTTCAAGACTTTTGAATGTCTGTTATAATATAATATATGCATAAATTAATGGCAGTTTTATAATACTGCTATGAAAATAAAAAATAAAAAAAAGTTACCAATTGTCAGATGAATATGAATCAAAATAAAGTTAATGAACACAGCCTTTGAAGTCAACAATAAAAAGATTGAAGATTGAAGTATGATCCGATTTATTTGGTTAGCTAATTATTATTTTTTTTTAATCCTTTTTTGTTGCAGTTTTTTTGCTTAGCATCATTTTGGAAAAGAAAGAAAGAGACGGTGTATGAGATCACAGGGAGAGATCAAATGCAGTGTATGGACAGGAGATGAAGTGTTGCAGTGGTATTTGCTCTCACCGTGGGTTTCTTGCCTTCCTTGAGGACTGTTTTCCTGCGTAAGACCCCCTGAACTGTGACGGCTCCTGGGTAAAGATGCACCGCCAGCTCCTCTGACTCAGCAGAGCTACACACACACACACACACGTTTAATTGACACACAGGGAAATGTAACAGACTTTTTAACAAGACACATAAAATTATAAATCACACACAAGTGAGGTATATTAAAAGCCACAATGTGAAAGTGAAGAAAGTGAGAGTGTTTGAGGGAAAGAGAGAAAATGCGTGAACTGTGAAAAACACAATATTGACTGTTATCTTTCTTAAAGGGACAGTTCACCCAATGAATATCAACTTTAATTTATAATTGTTTATCACACAAAGCTAATGTGTGACTTCAGACTTTGAGTGTGCTCTTTGAAGCTCCCAGTCTACTCGATCGAGAATCAGCACAGTCTTCAGAATCTTTTCTCTTTTTTGCAACTAAGGAAATTGACGGGTTTGGAATAAGAGTAAATTATGACCTCAAATTTTTTAGGTAAACTGTTTGTTTACTTCTGTTATGTGTTTTTTTTCTTTTTTTTCTAATTTTTCTCCCCACTACTACATTCTGCCAAAAGCAATCTTATTTCACAAGTACAGAAATGAGACAACTCTACTGCCTACAAATGTTGTGTCTACAGACATTTAAAGATTATTCCTTTCCTTTATTATTCATTTCTAAATCTAAACATAAAAAACAGCCTCCGGTCTTAAAGTTGGCTTTGTTTAGTTTGATTTAATATGTAGGCAGCAGTATTGAAAGATCTTAAAAAAAAACTTTAAAAAAACTTGTAACATTTACACTACTGTATGCTGACATACTGCTCATAAACACACTTTTGTCCTTTTGTTCGAGAAGGTTATGATGACCATTTTCTACTCTGATACGTTAAACAGGCTGTTTTGGCTACTGCACCTTTAAGACTTCTATATGCAGATGACCTTTGTAATGATTGGCTTAACTCCCTAAGAATAATAAATAGTCTTGATATGCAAAAGTCACTGGTCATCTGTTAACCATGAGTAACATATGTCCTTCATTACTGAATTAGCTTATCTACGTTTTTTTTTATAGCTTTTTTACAGCAGTGATTTAAAAGGGATGGATTTACAGACACGACCTCTCTGCAAGGGTTTTAGCATGCTGAAATTGAGTCTCTAAAATAAATTCACCCTTTTTCAAGCACCACTGCAGCCATCAAAGCACTGTTTGTGCAACAAATTCACCACATTTAACGATACATTTCAAGAAAATCGCTGTCAGACTTCAAATCGTCTGCTGTGAGCAGTGTTCCCGTTATTATTTACATCCTTTTAAGGTCTGCATCTGAGGCTGCTGCACTTCAACTGTAGACCAACTGTACACCTTTTTGAACACAAGAACACATCCTATGTAAACGGCCCCCAAGAACTGCACCTGATGGACCCTAATTATTCAGCGCTTGACCCCATTTACTCTCTCAGTGCATGTTACTGGTCCCAGTCTGTGAACAATTCTGTTCTGACAAGATAAAAAAACAAGATCTGATGCAACTTTACCCAATCACAAGGTGCATGGAAACAAACAGAACTAAGTATAAGAACAAAAAAGAATTCCAGCAACACTTGTGGTGAACTTTGAATGGTTTCTGAAAAAATACGGACGTGTTACGGCTTTACGCCGCCTTCACACTGGCAGTTGAAATCAGCTCCGATACGGCTCCGAAACGACCGGAAGTCATTCATTTCCTATGGAGATTCGCAGACCGCAATGGATCCGAAACGGGTCCGACCGAGTGCAGTGCGAAGAAAATCGTGTCCGTTGGTCATCCGGATGCGTTCAAAAAACTGAACTCTTGTGAAAAGCTACGGACGGTTCCTATCCGACAATTCCAGCGGAAGTTGAGCGTTGCTATGGTACTGATAAACAAACCTTCCGACGCTTTTCACGGTGCAGTACGACGTCCGTTGGGGACGTATTGCGAATTACGGAGCTGATTTCAACTGCCAGTGTGAAGGCGGCGTTAGAGCCTTCCTAATCCTTTTCTTTCTTAGTATTGAAAAGATAAAGCAGAGTACAAGAGAAGGTAACTGATAACATAAGGAAAAAGAGAGAGGCTTTTTGGATTCTTTGCTTAAAGAGTGTCTGATGTTTGGAGTGTATTGTCTGACTCTGATCTTAAATTGAAGTTGTTCCCTTGATCCTTGTTGACTGAATCCTTTATGCCGAGAGAATGTGGAAGATGTCAATTTGACAAGGATGTATTCTGATTGGTTGATTGTTTCATCTTGATAATAAACCTTTTTAACTAATTACTTTCTAAAATGGAGTGCGATGGTATAAGTGGAACTTGTCAGCTGTAGCTAATTTCCTTTGTTTGCTAACACTTATTGAGTCATTTGGAGATGTTTTTTTTTTTTTTTTTTAAAGAAATGTTCATGTATTTGTGTTTGTTGTATACCCTGAGGAAGGATCTCAAGCCGAAACGCATCTGTTATTTTTCAAAAAACATTAAAAAGTCCACTTCACCACAAGTATGCAAACCTCACTTTTCAAAATCCAATCAAATCAAGTCCCACCCTACATTTTATTCTGCTTCACTTGGAAGAAATCCAGTAGTTGGAAGTCAGTTGCAACTTCCACTTCATGTTGACATTAAGACAATCCCATAACCAGTGAAAAAAAAGTAGCAGTTTCAAATTGCATTTTTGCTGTTTAAAGGTGTGGTCACATTGACAAAAAAGTTGCATTGGTAATAGTGTAGTGATCTGTAGTCTATTGATAATAGTGTAGTGACTCAAAAATAAGTCATTCTCAAACCAAGCATCTTTTTTATTGGTCAACGTGACAAATTTGCATGACTAGCTGAACTCAATGCGAAATCTTTATAGGAAATCTTTTGATATTCCCAACTGCATATATTGAAATGATAGGATTTCACCCACGAAAATTTGCTGAACGATGGTAAATTTGACCGTACCTTAAGCATCATTCAGAAGTATAGTGCTAGTAGCACTGGAGGTCGCAAACTGGCTGTATTGTAGGGCCGGAATGATGCATCGATGTAATTGATTACGTGTATTGTACATTCTTTAAATTCTTCCCTAACCCCTGTCACAAAACAAAACTCTAGAGCAGATGCTATTAGATAATATGACAGCACCACTTAACACGATTGCGTTCATACAGCGTTCTTCGGATGAACGCGAATCATGTTGCCATCTCCGTTAGTAAACTGACTCACATTATATGACGTGGCAGACTAGTTGTCCAGTGCGGTTCCGTTCATTCAGTGCAGGTTTGTGGAGAATGCGGTTGTGAGTCCTGAAAACGTGCAGGAGTCAGTTGGGTTATCGCAACCGTATTAAGTGGCGCTGCCATACTAGCCATTAGCATCTGCTCTAGAGTTTTGTTTTGTGTGAAACATGATAGGAGATTAGGGATGAACATAAACCGTGCATAATCGACGCAATCGATTATGTTGACGCGTCGTTCCAGCCCTACTGTATTGTTGGGAGTAAATCCACATTAGTCGTTCAACTTCTTAAATCAAAAGAGGAACATCACACCCCTGTTTACACTGGGTATTAAGATGTGTTTTCGTCGATCCGATCACAAGTGGACAACATTAAATACAGGTGTAAACGGGACCTAAAACGTTTTGAGATTGTCTACTAAAACCCATTATATGCATTCATGTGGTCGAATGCGTTTAAATAGCCACACTTTGTGGGAAATGTAACGTTTTGAAAAAGCGCAACAAAACAATCGATTCGAACTTCGCTATGTTGTGGCAAAATACACAGATAATGATTGAAATCACTGTTACCATTCATTTCCTTTCCTCTGCACTCCCGTGAAAATGATGTAGAGTGTGAGGAAATGAGAAGGAAGGGGCTTAGACGAAATTGGTCACAGGAGACGCATTTAAAATGCATGCTAAGACCAGGCTTTACACGGTAATGCGTCTAGCTGACCACTTGTGATCGGATCACTGAAAACACATCACGTACAAAGGACACTGTTTCCCCACGATGCAATTGCAATCGGCGCTATTGAAGCAGAGGTGAGAGGAGGCGTGTGTGTGTCTGGAGAACAGAAAGCAGGAGCAATCAGAAGAGACGCTTCAGTGGCTTTTGATTAACAGCAACAAGCCACGGCCGCATGAGAGTCAACATCACACGTGTGATTCAGAAAAAGCCCACCACCCGATTCCGCAGCAAGAACACACACACCACACATTGTGATAGCGATAGTTCCCCGGTTGTTCAGGGTAAGTCAGATAGAGAGAGACCCTGGCGGGGGTTGAGGTTGAGTTACCTGCTGGACCTGAGCGCTCCTCTGCAGGAGATGCGGCCCACTCTGCTGACTGGGCCCAGAGAGTGGTAGAATCGAGTCCTGTAGAGTGTCAGTCATAGCGGGGCAGTGGTCAGTCACGGCCCTCACACACAACACACACTACAGGCTGTGCTAGAGCTCTGAAGCCTGGACTCTTTCTGAGTCTCCTTCTATGGTCTAAAGATTCTGGCTAACATGTCTAGACAAGCGATTAGCATACAACAGATTTGCATTAGCGGTCATCCGATGATACCTAGAAAGCATTGGGCCAGTGACTAATAGAGGGCCAGGACCATTTACTAAACAGGGCAAATTAGCATGAGAGAACAATTTCAAAAAAGCGCTAATGGGAGTGGAAAGTTCAACACACGATCTCCTGAAGACACGTCAATTAAAACACAGACGGATAATTTCCATAATGACCAACGCAATCTGCTAAGCGCAGCGCAGATTAGTGTCTGGTTTAAGACATGCTTTTATTGGGCGGTAAATAAAGGCGCAAATACCAGTAAAATGACTAGCGCAAACCTTAGTAAATGACCTTGCGTGATTCATTTAAATGCTCTCCTCCCATAAATTTTGCGTCTGAAAGGGAAACTCCTACAAATGCATATGTAATAAGATCAGCCTAAAAAATAACCCTGTCCACGCCTTTTCAGCGCTAATTCTTCACTGTGTTTTTTTAGTAAATCCTAACAGTAGTTTAACACCAAAAGAGGGCTTGCACTGGCACAAGCTATTAGTAAATCTTGCCTTTAGTGTTGATTTATTTGATAGAACTAAGGGATACTGTATATTTAGTCTGCTATTATAGCAAAATATAAGTAATAAAGTCACCAAAGTCTCGGCGACCATCTTTGAAACGCCTCTCAGGCATGCAAGTGCAGCTCTGTCTCTTTGAATGGGGAAATATCAAATTCTCCAAAACTGTTCGCCAAGCTTACGATTAAATGTCATATTTGAAATCACCAATGAAATCTGACAACAACTGTCTCATAAATTTAGTTTCTACATCATGACATGAAAATTGCATTTTTCAGGCTGGATCAAGCTACTTTACCAATCGGCTATTGGCTCTTATTTAGAAGGCGGGACTTATTCCGGCATATTGAGCGTTGCTCTTTTCCCCCATTCAAAACTATACGAGTGACGCGTCTTGTGTTATTCTATAGTCTTTGGTAATAAGGACATTTTGTGAAAACGACCAGCAGACTGTACAATATCCCACTAGTTACAAATGGCTAACTTTAAATATCTATTTAAATTACTTAATTATGTAAGAAAGATTTCTGAAACTGTTTTTATGAGCTTCCTATTTATCAAAGAATCCCCCCCAAAAAACAGCTTTACCATCACAATAATAAATATAACTTAAATGTTTAATCTATTAAAAAAATTGAAAACAGTTATTTTAAATTGTAATATTTCACAATATTAAAAATATTTAATATTTTTTGAAAGAGTATACTTATGAAAGAGACCTTTCATAAGAGATTTTTTTTTTGTAAACATTTTTGTAAATATTTGACAAATAGATACTAAAATATTTAAAAACAAAAAATTGTATTATCCATCCACAAAGCATTCATTCGTTTTTGGAATTGACACAAAGCCAATCAAACGGTTACCGGTTGATGTTGATGATCTAAAAATGGCCACATTAATAAATTATTGTTTATGACTGATTATCTTCCTATTTGTTAATATAAAACCAGACTATCCGTTTAGACTTTAGAAGGAGACTTGGACATGCATTTAGGGTACAGCTAGGACCTCAGTGTACACCTGATGTAGAATGGCAGGCAGCGGCCGTCACAAATGACTCTCTCATACTCTGTTCCTGTTACAGGAAGTTTCTCTCATTAGCTACAATACAGGTAGAACACTAATGAGGGAATATGATGATCATTTGGGGTCAAAGAAAAGCACAGGCAGCTGAGGGAAGCAGAACACACTCTTTTGTGCCACAAAGCACATGCTGCTCAATTATGAGAAACTATAAGTCTTAAAGCAGGTTTATGTCACAATCGAGATTGCCAATTCATTATAAATAATAAACCAATAAGCAACAACTGTACAAGTGAATGTGTTAAGATGAGGATGATGACAATGAAGAAACATTCCCTGTGCAGAAGCACCGAGAAGAGTCTCTGGGAAGGGTTGCGTCAGATTCCAGCATGTTCCATGAAGACATGCTGTGTCCATATGTACCCACGCATGTGGTCATGTATAGTATGTGCATGTGTAACTGTATATGCAAATGTGAATATTTTAGGAGGACTCACCTCTCAAAGGCAGGCCAAGACATCTCCTCACTGAGCTCCGAGCCTTCACTGCTTCCTGAAATGATAAGATCATGACATATGTTGATAAAAAAGAAGCATCGCCCATGATCCAACAGCTTTCTGTGTGTGTGTGTGTTATACCCAGTGAAATGCCGCTAGACAGCGTTGAGCTCTCTGCCTGCCCTCGTGTGGGTGTGTGACTCTCCAGCACGCTGTCGTCCAGCAGATGTCTGGATCCGGCGTTGGGGAATGTTGCGCTTTTAAACTCCACCGTGTTTGTTTTGTGGATAAAACTGCAGCACACACAAGAAAAATATATAAAATAAATAGTTCATACAATAGCTTATCCTCCCGAGGCTGACTAATTTTTACTTAAAAAATAAAATAAAATTTTAAAAGCACCTCGTTTCATTTTTTCCTCCTCTTTAACTATTTTTTACTTATTTGTGTCAAATGTTTCCACACCTTTTCAGTAAACAAATAACTTTGTGAAAAGGCTAGTATACTTTAAGACTAATATATTATAGACAATTTGTACTTCCCTCAAAGTCTAATTTTTATTTAGTTGAATATAATTGTACATGGCTCCAACTCTGACTGGTCTATAAAGAAAGAACGACTAAAGATATCTGAAGAACACAGGTAAAGAAGACCGAATGAACTAGGCCACAAAGGAGTGTGATGTATAAAACTGAATTGAGAACATGAAGCAAACGCACTTGTAGCCAAGGCTGTGGCACTTCCTGTGTCCGTAGGTGATGAGGTTTCGGGGTGAGGGGGGCGTTGGCGGGACTTTAGGCAGGGCACCCTCTGCAACATTACCACGACGACCGCATAACGGTGACGCAGAGGTGTCTGGACCTGTGTCAAAATTAGAAAACAATAAATATTAACAACAGCGTATGACAATAAAGGTGTTTAACTCCAGAGGCATGCGACCTCCGACGCAATTGTAAGTCGCTTTGGATAAAAGCGTCAGCTAAATGAATAAATGTAAATGTAACCCTTCCCCCGCCAGAGTTTTTTTCTGCCAGCCACCACCAGCATTTTTTATATTTTTCACAACATTTTCTTGGCCCCCAGAATATTTTTTTGTATGAATATCTGAACATGCAATGTATCAAAAAAAAAGAAGAAAAGAGCATCTGCTTTCAAACAAAAAAAGCTTTATTCTAGCTTAATGCGCTTTTTTTTAATAGCAAAACTTGAATGCTGTGCAAGTTTCATAGCAAAGCAACATTTTGAGTAAAATGCTGAGAACATTTAAATACAGAGAGAAGACTACATCCAGATCGGATTCAGAATGATGATCAAAACACAGATGGAGTAGATTGAGTCCATCAACACCGCTAATGCCTGCACAGTCCTGGAGCTCGTCCTGGGTCGACATTTCATTCAATAACATTTTTTATTTATATACTGTTTAATGTTGATGATCGTGTTATTTTACATACGCATCTGCTTTCATGATATCGCTTGTTTCTGCTTCTTCAACGGTGTTTTATTCCAGAGGCTCTGTCCTCTTTCAGAAGATGTCATAGTGCCCCTTACCGTATAAGAGAGAAAACACGGAAAGCCAGAAATTTCCATCAATGGCGGGGAAGAGTTGTCTCAGAAATGACGGAAAAAGACTTAACACACAGCTTTGGGGAGAGCAAATCTAAACCAATGAGATTTCACTTTAGGTGGAGCAACCCAGCATGACTCAACATGAACAGAAACCAAATGTCTGACAAAATGCTGCATTTGGTTAGGATAACAACTCATACATCAATACAGATGAGATGCATGGCATGACGCCTGGTTAAGGTGCCTGATGTGATGATGGTACTCTATCTGATGTAGATTCAAAGGAATCTTCTCCGGTTCGTTTCTTCTGTTCAGCCCGTCGAGGTCAAACGCAAGTAAAAACATGAGCGCACTGGAGAGCTGCTTTACAGTAGAAATTTAAGTTGTAATTCTAACTGAAAGTGACACTGACGCCATATTTTTTTCATGTTTAATACTGTAAAGCTGCTTGCTTTAAAGCAATACGTTTTATAAAGTAGTATAGAAATAATCGTGACTTGACTGGAGTACCGAATTGCAGACCGCATTGCAAACACATCAACATCGCTATGATCAGATGCTTCTTTAAAGGTTATTGAGAGGAATGCGCACAACACATACAGTGAGGAAAATAAGTATTTGAACACCCTGCTATTTTGCAAGTTCTCCCACTTAGAAATCATGGAGGGGTCTGAAATTGTCATCGTAGGTGCATGTCCACTGTGAGAGACATAATCTAAAAAAAAAAATCCAGAAATCACAATGTATGATTTTTTAACTATTTATTTGTAAGATACAGCTGCAAATAAGTATTTGAACACCTGTCTATCAGCTAGAATTCTGACCCTCAAAGACCTGTTAGTCTGCCTTTAAAATGTCCACCTCCACACATTTATTATCCTAAATTAGATGCACCTGTTTGAGGTCGTTAGCTGCATAAAGACCCCTGTCCACCCCATACAATCAGTAAGAATCCAACTACTAACATGGCCAAGACCAAAGAGCTGTCCAAAGACACTAGAGACAAAATTGTACACCTCCAAAAGGCTGGAAAGGGCTACGGGGAAATTGCCAAGCAGCTTGGTGAAAAAGGGTCCACTGTTGGAGCAATCATTAGAAAATGGAAGAAGCTAAACATGACTGTCATCTCCCTCGGACTGGGGCTCCATGCAAGATCTCACCTATTTTGCATACAACTTGCAAAATAGCAGGGTGTTCAAATACTTATTTTCCTCACTGTATTAACATATTTATCTAAATGTGGATTTGCGAACAGTAAACTGCTACAAAACTAGTTTTTACCCCTAAGTGAAGAACAAAAAATAACTTTGCTGTGAGTACATCAGGGCCTTTAGCGTCAATGTGTGTGTGGGCTACGAGTACTTCTCACCTGTGAGGTCTTCTCTAGAGGCAGTGGTGCGAGGCGTGCTGGTAGCTGGTGGCTCAATCTTTAGGGACAACCTGATATGTACACAAACATGGTATCACTAAACACTCACGCTAAAACTATAATATATAATCTAATCTAATCTGAACACAGCTCTCGCTCACTTATAATTGTCGTCCTCCACAAACTTCTGTAACTCCTCAATGTAGCGAACAGAGTTGAGATACTTCTGGACATGGGGCAATACTGGGATATCTGAGAAAGCGGGAAAAATTAAATTTACACCGTTTATTTCAGCCCATTTACACCAAGAATGTTACTATAAAGCTTACTATATTAGCGTCCAAATGGGCATTATGGTTCTGTTTATTCAAAGTAGTTTTGTCGTCTGCAAAGTAAATCAGTAAATCTTTATTGTTCATCAACTGGAAAAAAAATCGTTCTGAAAGTGATTCCAATGATATTGTTTCTCCGTGACATTTATCGTTATAGTTGTGGTGTGGACGGGATGATTTTTAGAACTGTATATTTATCGGTATAGTTATGGTCCTTGGTGTGAACGGGTCTTTACTTCTGTTTATATCAATAAACACACATGTGATACGCACCATATTCACAGGATCTCTGCAGGTCTGAGATGATTCTCAGAATGTTGTTCATGAGGTTGGAACGCTGTTCGTTTTCAAGAATGCTGCCAGTGGAGGGATACGCTGAATCGATGTAGGTCAGATCGGACAGATATATACCTGCAAATACACATACACAAACATTTCATTTTTGAACACACAATTTACAGTAAAATAGCAACCTGAAGACCTTTATTTAAAAAAAAAGACCATGAGTTAAAAAAAAGTGAACTATTATTTCAAGCAGCAATTTTCTTTAGTTGTTGTGTAACTTTACATATTCTTCATCTCTTTATTTCTCCTTTTCTATCAGTAATCTTTTATTTTCTTTGTGCTCTGTTCTTGTGTGTCTATAGTTGGGAGGTAGACAGACAGGCTTTCTCTGGCCCGTCTAGAGTGCTTATTTCATACTGAGTAAATATTTGGATTAGTGAGAAACATTAAGTGCGGGAAGTATCTGCATTAGGAAGAAAGATATGCAGCTTCTGGAGAAACATTTGGCAGCATTCAACTGATCTCTACAGCCACACTGTTTGGAAAAATGTGAATATTGATGATATTAAAGTGTGTTTGTGACAGCATGTTCTTAAGAATAGAAGCTTGGGACTGCAAACAAGTACCAGTCCTATACAGACATTACATCACAGCGTCACATCTGGGATGATCATCAAAAACAACACTACACAAGAAGCCACCAATGTGGATGACGGAATGACAAATGAAAGTTCGAAAATAATGTGAGACAAATCAATCCCAGATTACTTACGAGAATCCCACAATAATTTACGGTGACATAATGGTTAGATAGGTAACACATCAAACTGTACTGTACTGTAGTGTGGGTGGATACTGAGTGCTGGGATTGGAAGCGCAGTGGACGGAGAAAAGCAAGTGATTGACAGAAGAATTCCACAATTATAAGCATGACCAATGGAACTGTTAACCATAGATTAAACATCTGAATAAATAATTCAATATATAAATAAAAAGCTTACACTTTTAGACCCCCTGTATATACACAATACACTACTGTTCAACAATTTGGGGTTGGTAAAATTTTATTTATTTGATCAAAATACAGTAAAACAGTAATATTGTGAAATATAATATAAATATAAAAAAGCTGGACAATTTAAATTGTAATTTATTTATGTGATGGCAAAGCTAAATTTTCAGCATTATTACTCTAGTCTTATGTCGGCATCTCTTATTATTATCAAAACATTGCTGGCTACTATAAGTGGAATATGTATTTGAAGGATTTCTTTTTAATGAATAGAAAGTTCAGAAGAACACCATTGTTTTGAAAAAGAATTATTTTGGAACAATGTGAATGTCTTCACTGTTACTTTTGACCAATTTAATGTATCCTTGCTTAATAAGAGGTATTACTTTTAAAAATAAAAAATGGTAACAATTTCGATGGTCCCTTTTGAACATTCTGTTGACTATAAGTAACTTTGCAACTAAATGTTAACTAACTCTCATTAGAGTATTAGTATACTGTCTGGTTAATATCTGCTAACTCTTTATTGTGATGGTCCTCCGACAGACACTCTACTGACTATAAGTAACTTTTCAACTACATGTCTTGACCCTAACCCTACCAGTCTATTAATACTCTACTAAAACTCTAATGAGAGTTAGTAGACGTGTAGGTGCAATGCTATTATAGAAAACCGAATGTGTTAAAGGGACCATCAAAATAAAGTGAAACCCCCCCCCAAAAAAAAAAAAAAAAAACATACTGACCCCAAATATTTGAACAGTAGTGCATGTCAGTAGTTTACCATCAATGCAATGTATAAAGTAAAAGAGCGTGAGACAAGAAAGATGACTGCTTTGTGAATGTCAGACAAAGCTCAGGCACAAGCTAAATATTATTGTGGGAAAGCAGAACGGTAGAAAATCTACCGAACAGGAGACGTCTGTCCATTTCCTTAACACCTCATTTAGAAGGGTGAAGTCCAGCCATTCAGGCATCACACTTCCATTTAAACACCTCTGATCACGCACGCACGCACGCACACACACTTCGTCACAACAAATAAAATTACTTAAAATGAATGCAATTACAATGTAAGATTTTACATTTCAAGGGGCATTTAAAGTAGAAATATGCAGCTTAAATTTAGTTAAAAACCTTATATTCCATAATGCTTCTGTAAAATGTATAAATGGCCTTTTTCAGTAAGACTACTATTCAAGGATGGACTTCTGTTTAATTCTTACTGACATAATTCTTGTTTGGAAAACTTTGGATGTAAATGTATTTACATAATACATCTGCATGTTTTATGTAAAAAAAGAGGGTTTACTGTCATTAAACGGTCCTGAAAGCAGTTTACATCTTTGTGGTTACACATTCAAAACAATGTCTACTTAAACATTTGTTCCAGTCATACAATTTTTGAACAACATGATGGTGATCAAATCGTGAATTTTCATCTATGAGTGAACCATCCCTATAAAGATCTTTCTGAAGATCCGACAAGAGCCAGAAACGCAAACAGTCGTGACTGCACGCAAACAGCACTACTGCTATAAATTCATACAAGGAAACAAGGGAAGGACATTCTGGTGTCATTGGACAGATTGTTCAAACACATGCTCCACACTGTCCAAATGATCCTCAGTTTCCTCCTTCCATTTTAAACAAACATCTGAGAGACATGCGTGGGTAGATCATTATCTATTCAACTTGTGCCATCCTCTCAGGACTCCTGAAAGCATGTGCGTTTAGCAAGACCACAGGAAGAAATCAGTGGAGTCCCGTGCTGCTAGGCTGTAAGTGAAAGCAGTCCTCTCCGTCTCCACATAGACCGCAAGCCTATTCTCCCTGAGTTCAGAGAGATCCCTGTCCACCGCTTGCTGTCCCCTCCTCCTCCTTCCCTGAAGAATAAGAGGTTTGACGGGAGGTGAAATATTAGAAGGGGTCGAGTCACTCTGTCTCTATTTCAGCACCCGTTACATCAGAGGAGGAGTTAGGCTCTTCCCTCCAAAAAAAAAAAAAAAAAAAAAACCGAGAAAAGGAAGAGGGAAAAAAAACATGTCCCAATCCCCTCCATATACCCCCTCCCTCATCCTTCGTGAAAAACTGGAGTTGCTGTCCGAGAGTTTCTCAGTCTCTAGAAAGTAGCTGAGGGGTTCCAGAGTGCACTGCCCCAGATCCCGTGAACCCTCGGACAGGAGCTCGCTACTAGGCTGAGCAGCGTCCTGGGCACTGGGGATCCAAAACCACGGGAGCTTTGAGGGGGAGGCCTTAATATCCTTGGATACAAGAGAAGTGTGCAACTTTAAGGACTTTTAGAGAGCCACTGGGAGAAAAAGGAATCACGGAAGACACCAAGGACCGGTGAACCACAAGGATCTCAACAGAAAACAGACGACAATAGCGTCAGAAGACACCTGGGTAAAAGTTATTCACTCACTTATGGTTTTTTTCTACATACATTTTCTCTGATATTTAATTTTTCATCCCTCAATCTGTCAGCAGCTGGAAGTTTACCTTCATTTTTGTTTGGAACATGCCTCTACCTGTACATCCAAATGTACATTTTTTTTTCTTTTCTGAACGAATTCCTCAATTTACTGACCTGTGCGCTCAGCCAGGGTACGGGTGGGCCAAACGGTCTGGTCATAGGGTCGTTCTGAGAGTTTGCATTGGATTACTTTAGTCTTTCTTCATAATCAAGAGCAGGGAAGTAGGACAAACATCAAAGGCAGAGAATTACCCAGAATTTCGCCTCTTATTCTGTTTGTTTGCTTTTCAGAAAAAGAGATGGGTTTGACTCTTGGTGTTTTCTGGTCCACTTCGAGGTCATGTATTGGGGGCAAATGCATTTGGATGGGTGTGTTTGTTTGCTTGGTTAAGAGCTGCTCTCTCAGCATGTTTTGAGACTGATACTCTCAGAGATTTCAACTGTGCTATCTAAAACATTGCCGGCTACTCTGAGGTTTGTGTCTTGTGGATTTTCTTGTATTGTTAAGGCTGTATTTTGTGGATTCGGTCTTATTTTGAGGACTGTGATTTGTGGATTCTATTGTAGCATGTTGTAGATGTTTCTTGGTTGCCTGGTGCTCCTCACGGTTCTTCTGGCTGAAGCTCTTGGAAATATGGTTTACTGAGCGTCTATGTACTGTTTGTAGGGGATAAGGGACTCTATTCATAAAAAAAATTAGTTAAAGAAAACAAACCTACCAAGACAGAAGGTCGTTTTACACTAACCACTTCCTCATGTAGAAACGTCTACCTTCTCTCGTTGCGCGCACACACACCCCTCTCTGATTTGACACTGGGCATTCTGAAGGCTAATCACAAACCTAGTGTGTGTTGCAGCACCATTACCCATAATGCCCTGCTGCCGTCAGCCACACAAGGAACAGCACCAGTAGACGTCAATTTGAACAAAACCAAATGTTGTAAATGAAGAGGACATAATCTTACATACAGAAAGAAAAAGGATAAAGTGGTCTTATCATGTTTAACTAGTTTTTTACTTAGTGCAACATGTAAAGCGGTGCAAAAAACAGTGGGATGTGATGCACAAACATGTCCTGTGTAAACAGATTACGCAGATAACCGTAATAGTGAAACCAAACGGCTAAAATGTGAAAGGTTAGAAAAACGTATGTTTCCTCTGAGAGTCATAAAGCAAACTAAAATCCGCTCACAGAAAAAGCCGCTGATCTTGGACGAATTTCCATGACATTACTCTTCAGAGAACATTCCGTGCTGAAGTGTTGGCACATGGTTCACCTGTAGCACATGTAAAACTTCTTACATTTTCTGTCTTTCACACTAAAAGACACTCATGACATTATTTCCTAGCATTTCATTAAAATGTAGAGAGATGCTGAAATGGGAAAACGTATGAAATATTTTAACTGATTTTAACAGTAGAATGCCAAAGACTGCCATTGTTCAGATTTAATGGTCAATTCCTGTGGGTACTGGTGATGAATTGCATCTGTGATGTTCGCGTGTCGTGACCCTCTTTAACTGCATACAGATACACATCGGGGCTGTTATTTATTCATTTTAATTAATCATTAATCTAAAAACAAGTTAACAATAACAACAAATGACAAATACAACACACATGAATTTTAAAGCCGCATCATATTTTGTCGGAGAACTTCAGGCAGCAGAACTGATTCTAGATTTGCATTTCATGAAGGAAATATTAGAATGTGCACACATTCCAGCAATGTCAATTGAAGAAGTTTCAAACTTTAATCTGAAAAGTTCTTAAAAACTGTCCAATAATAGAAAGCACACCTAACTACACCAATAAAACAAGGTTTTAATGTGGTCTGGGCTGAATTAATTGCACAAAAAAATTATGAGGTGAAGAAAAAGTAGTAAGATGAATTTCAATACACCCTTGCACGTAACAGATAAGAGCCAACACTTCTCTCTTAGAAAGTGTTTCGTTTATCATCTTCCTTTCAACAGGTTAAAACAGAAAAATACAAGCATTGCTTGTTCTCATCTGCAACACTAAGGTAATTAGAAACATGTGGAGATGAATTTGGCCTTTTGCAGATATACACACGGCTACAAAATTTCAGGCTTCCGTCTTCGGTTGGCTGTCATTTTAGCAGCCACAATCTACTCTTGTCTCAGACAATTTTTTCAAATATGACATCCTCTTAAAATCTAAGCCTGGAATGGCCCACACTTTCATCTGCAACTGCTGCAATCTTACTCACCGTACTAAAACAGAGCCCAATAAAAATTCCAAGCTAAACGTGAGAGCGAAGATTTGGGAATCAAGTGAATGCAATATCGCATACAGATTTAAGGGTCAACGACATGATGCTAATTTGTCTTATCAATTCATTCAAACATTAAATTACTAAAATAAATAACTTAACCACAAATCTATGATGAGCATGTTATTAGTTTCAAAATTAAAATCAATTTGAATAAAAGTCATGTGTTGCAACCAACATGCAGACAAGAAGGTCAATAAGTGTCTTAAAATATTAAATAATTATTTTTTTTTATGAAAAGACAAGGTCAGTTCATTTTGTAAAATGTCATGTGGTGCAACCTTTCAAAAACAATAATATTTTGTACCCTTACATGCATTCAAGGTTTAGGGAAAATCTGCTATTACTTTTCAAAGTGACCTACGAACTTTAACCATGCGTTTTAAGCCTATTCTTTTTCTTTATGTCAACATTCTTATTTGTCATCGATTTATTGAAAATGATTGACTTTCTAGCTGTTTGTCAAGCGAGCCAACTGTTTTTTCAGTGTGATCATCCCTTAAGCCTGATTTAGCTTTGTACAAGCAAACTGGAGAAAATGTTCTGCTCTGTCTCTCATGACTCGCATGTACCCACAATATAAGCAAGTTTTGAGCAGAATGAAGCTTCTGAGAGGCTTTAAAAAGGGCTTGTGGGTGGTGATCAGGACCGAGGTCTGAGCCTTCCAAACCACGTTCAGTGAAAAGCTGCATTCTCTAGGACAGGACTGCTTCTTTTTCATGCTCTCTCTTTTCTTTAGCTGTGGGCTCCAAACTCAATTAAAGTTCCCACATGCCCAGATCTCACTTCATAAATTCATTACATCATGCCCTGTTGGTCTCCATTCTGCCAGCGCTCATTTCCTTCTGCACTCTTTGGGATGGAGTTAAAAACTGCAACTTGGGGCATGTTTTCCAATCTACTATGACATCTTTTACCTCCTTCCTTGCTCTTACGCTCTCTTCCGATCTTTCAAATTTTTTTTTTTATCAGCGTCTCCTCCTGATTGAACAAGAATGTATCATATGTTAACACATCCTGGTTTTCTGATCTTTTAAAATGTCGAGCCATGCTAAAAAATACTACCATGCTGACAAACGTGGTCCGTGTGTGATGCATTTATTGTACAGACTTCAGATTATAACAGAAAGCTGCTGTTTGTGTAGTCATCTTTCTCTTGTGTTGTTCCAATATAACGAATTTAATGAAGAACAGCAGAACGAGAATTCTCTTCTGTTTACTCTCAAAGCTTCTGTTTCCAACAGTGCTGCCTCATGCATCCTAACAAATTCAGTACGGTCCCTCATTTGTCCCTCCTGCCCATCACTCAAGTTGTTTCTCTTTCTTCTTCTTTCTTTCTTTTTTTTTTCTTCCTTGCTTTCTCATTATGGAATATTTTTTTTAAGTGCATCTACGTGTTTACTGGAATGGCTGCCGTCATCTTGGGAAAGTCTGACAGCAAGATTTTAGGATTTGCAAGGAATTGATGTATTAAAAAAAAACACAAAAAAAACATTCTCTTTCAAGGAAAACAGATGAAATTATATTTAACTACCAAACTAATTTGTGTTTGTGTGTAAATGCATGTGGTAAAACGGCAGCAATGGCTGATGGGATGAGCAAGTTAGGATTAGAGTTGTCTGGCTTCTGAGATTATCTTTTAAGAGTCTCTTTACAATATCTCAAAAACTATTGGTCAGAGCCGGGGATTGTTGTGGAGCACTATACCAGGGCTCCAGACTGCAACCATTTTTCCTGCCGGTGCGACCAAATATTTATTTAGGTCGCGTTGGTGCGACCACAATGTTGCCGAGCAGCAAATGCGAACAAAATGAAAGCGGAACGATCACGTGACACTGAGATCCAGACTCTGGAGATCCAGTGAAGAAATCCATTGAATAACATCATCGCTGCAAGAACCAGTGAGAAACATTCTGATTCGGTGCAGAGTTCTCTGTTATAAACCATAGACATCAGATCAAACAGCGCTGACGTGGAAACCCGGAGAAACACTTATAGTAGGTGTTATAACCCTAGTCCACAAATCAGCAACATTCACCATGGATTTAGGCTAATGTAGTAACTCTAACCATAACTATGGTATTGTGACAGAAATAGTCAAACGCTTACAAGTACTACACATCTTTTTCCAGCACTTCAAAACTATAATATCATATATAAATGTTATTTTTAATGTGATGACCAACACATTTTTTGTTCATCCTTCAAAGATTGTCCTAAACCTAAAAATGTTAAGATGTAGGAAATCTCTTTTTTTTAAACACTTATTTAAAATTACCCTTGTAAACAGTAGTATGCTTATTGGCTAGTTTCACTCCCTAATAAAAAGAAATTTCACTCGTTTTACTTTTTAATTAATATTAAGACATTATGAATGATAATAATTAAAGTTAATTTCATCTACTCCCTTAAGCTTAGTGCTTTATTGTCAGCTCCAGTGCTACCAGATATTTTTTGTAGAACTCAGTGGCTGGCTTATCTGTACGTTAAGTCTATTTATTACAAAATAATTTGTCAGTATTAGATATTTAGGGGGGAATTTGAATAATTGCATTTGCAAGCTGATTTAAGATGTGCCCCTAAATTTTCTGCTTGCACTCCTACAATTTTCAGTCAGGGGCTACAGTGCTCCTAGTAAAAAAAAGTTAGTCTGGAGCCCTGTATACTGTCAAAATAACTGCAGTGTTTAAATGTAACATCTTGTTGAGTCATGGAACCACAGACTCGTCTCTTAAAATTTTATGGAGCTAGTTGTTGGGTTGACCAGCTCAGATCTAAATCATATAAACTTAAAATTGGCCATCTTGTACAAACAGCTACATTCATTACGATGTAAACAGCAACTAACTCTGGAACGTGATTAGAGATTTAGGTAACATCAGTTACAGCATGCTGCATTGTAAACCATTATGTTTGTCTTGGGACTTATTTGCTTTACAAATAAAATAAAAATCTTTATAAGTATATCTCTACATTTTTCCTCACCGCCTTCTCCAAGGAACACAGCGTTTTAAGACGCTTCGTATCCTTGTCTAAACTTTCCAGCAATAACCTTTTGTCTCATAAAACTGTTCAAACTGACACTCAGCTCTCTGACTAATAAACTTTGAAAGAAAAATACGAAACTTTATGGTCCCATATCAAAGCTTTCTCAACAAGAGTACAAACACCTTATATTACCCGCTGTTTTCTAGTTAACCGTTTAAACCGCTCTCAACTGCCCAATCAAATTTTGACTTGAAACAGCTGACCAAAAATCAAAGACACTTGGGCATAAATCCCACAAAAACAAGAGCTCAAACTCTTTTACTCACTTCAGAGGAAGTTAATAATGTCATGCCAGACACCACAGGCTGAAACGAGGAGCTGGGCGCTAAGTGAAGAGAAAGGGAATGAGCTAACGACTGGAGCTCAGATCCAATCCTAAGCACAGCCAAGGAAAAACAGCTCCTGGTGGCCCACCAAAGCACATCGGACACAAGCAGGCCAGCCAGAAAGCAGCATTTGCCATTGTGAAATTATCCACAAGTAACTGAATAGATGATTAGATGAATTGACCAGGAATAGTTTGGCTTTTGAAAGAGCTTTTTCATCATCTACATGCGTATTCAGAAGGTCCTTATAAAGCCAAAGCCATAAACGCAACAGAGCAGATGTTGATGTCAGCATCAACCCTATGGAGAGT
This sequence comes from Semotilus atromaculatus, assembly GCA_031834385.1. Classification (NCBI taxonomy): domain Eukaryota; kingdom Metazoa; phylum Chordata; class Actinopteri; order Cypriniformes; family Leuciscidae; genus Semotilus; species Semotilus atromaculatus. Next base: position 22,969,261 of record JAULUF010000010.1, read on the forward strand.
GTTAACAAGGCCAGACAAGAAGGTGCCATGCTGGAGTCTTCAGCTCTACATGCTGGAATTACAAATGACACTTACTGTAAAGACATTGAGTACATTAGAATAGATGGTGATCAAGTAATAAATAACAAAGATGGAACAGTAAAAAGAGAATGTGAGAGAGAATTGGCAAAGCTGCCTTCCAAGACGCAAGTATAAACAAAACTCAGTAGCTATCCCTCTCTCTAAGTTGAGCTTTACAAAAAAATACTCTTGAGGAATAAAGGATTTTGGCAGCACTCTGTAAAAATATGGAATAAGTGAGACTTTATTACTAAAACAAATGTGTCCAGGCAAATACCCTTCTTCTGGGTATTTGTAAGATGGATAACTGAGACAAAAACAGGACTGAGGAAAAGCTGATTTCTGTAATAAACTATAAAATGAACCCAGGGACCCAGTTTAACCAATTTGTGTTTGTACAGCAGTTTCCATAATGATATTCCATAGGGTTGTTCACACAGTATGCATTATTGCGACCGGAAAGAGTAAGACAATGGAACAGATCGCAGTGGTATCGAGATGTACTTTTAAAAGTTCAACTTCTTTTAATATGACGTGTTTTAACCTAGGCACTGATGGTGTGAGATGCTGATAAAGTTGTAAGATACATTGCAAAGTCAAAGACATCCATTAGTACATACTGTATTTCCAAAGAAATACAACCAACACAGCTGGCAAAAATAACATATTTTGATTTAGCTTTTTAACCGCAAATTGGGCTGACGTCTTTGACTAACACCACGTCTTGTTCTTGGGCGCCTTGTTTTTAAGATGGCATGTCAAGATCCTTGGATCTGTCCAATGATCAGTACTGCGCCTCAACGTTTAAATCCCCCCCCCCCCCCAAAAAAGTTGTGAAGAACCTCTAATTCTGCCCAATGCAGTGGAACCGCTGGGATTTAGTCTTTGACAGCCAGCATGACTGATGTTAGCAGTCAAATCCAATGAAAACAAGAACACGGATTAAATGCTCATGTGCTACACTTGTCGGTGACATCATAACAGTGATACTGACTTCGTAAAAACATCCGAGGAACCCAGGGGTATCAGAACAGTCTGGAAGCCGTTCTGGAAGCTCTATGAATTATTGCTATTAACAACACATGAATAGCCAATTGGCTGGAACAGTAGAGGATCACAGCTGTCCATACATCACATCAAAGCTAAAAGAGGATGATGAAATGAACCATGGGAACAGTGAGTAGATTGTATAGTGTGGAGCTGTATTACTCAGATGGGTGGGGAAAGGATAGGGAGCCATTGGGATCACCATAGAGCAGTGGTGGTACTAAAGTACAGCCAAATCAAGTACAAAGTTGACAAAATCCACATTTAAAAACTAATTACATTAACCTAAGCTTACTAGTTAACTGGTTTTCCTAGCTACTGACAGCTCTAGTGCGAGTGCTAGTCTACAATGAGAGAATTCTGACAGCTCAGAGGAGCAAACCATTTATACTGAAAACTGTTTTAACAACTGACGAAAATGTTAATATTTACATTTATTCATTTGGCAGACTCTTGCTTTTTCCAAACGTGAAAGTCAAATATACACGTTAAAATACACACAGATTGTGTGTGTTCCCTGGGAATCGAACCCATGAACTTGGCATTGGTAAGCGCAACACATTACTAGCTGAGCTACAGGAATTTAAAACAGTTAAATGAGATATTGAGACAAACATATGTTAATCAAAAGCAGAATTGCACATTCACATCTTGTGTAGCCCACGAGCAATCACATACCTTAGTTGTCTATTACTGTTTATTAGTGATTGTGAAAGGTCGAGAGACTGCGTAATGGAGACAAATGCAGCCCTCCGTTTTATGGCTGAAGAAAAAAAAAAAAGAAGCAAATTAGAAGTTAAGAGGTTTCCTCTCAATCCCTCAGGTTAGCATCTGAACCACTACGTCCTGAATTGTTCGGTTTTGGCATCAGCCGACATTTTCACATCTGTTCTGGATATGTTAGCTGCCCATTACTACGCCCAAGCCAAAATATTTTGAATTGTTTTTCCTGTGTGATTGTGAAAAATGACAGGAGTGAATCCAGTTGACTTAAGTGTCCATTGATAGTTAGAGATAATTAAGTTGAGTAAGTCAGGTCCCTGAAGTAGAGAGCGAGAGAAAGTGATGAAAATGAAGACAGACACAAATGGAGACAAATCATCAGGTTTCTGGACAGTACAAGATCTTCTTTTCCCATGAAGTCAGGTTCAAGGCCAGGTGTCTTGTTTGGCAGACCAGCCAGAAGTACGATTATGTATGTGACCCACTTTCTCCACTATAGCCCAGACTTTTCCTTAAAACCTTGTCTTACACAATTCTCACTTTCTAATCTTTTCACTCCACACATCATGCTTAAAGTCTGTAGCCTCCAGAGTCAAATTGCTCCAGCGTGTATGATTAGTTCAGAGCCGATTAGGCTACGTTTGGCTGTGGCTTTCATTTCACTTTATGCTTTGAAAGACAGAGGGAGTTTTAAAGCCCACCCCTAACCATAGGTTAGCTTTAGATTACTGACTACATTCAGTTAGAACCAGACGGTAGAGCCTTCAAGCAAACAAAATATAAAGTTATATTAAACAAAGTTATAAAATAGAGGAACTGAGGAAGAGAGCAGAATAAAAACTCTATAGTGGCCACTGACCTGGTTCAGTTTAACAAGTAAAGGAAAGGCAGGCTAAACTGCTTACAGCCTACAGTATTTAAGGCCCCATTTAGCATTAAAAGTCTGGTTCTTTCGGACAAGAAAACATTCTTAGAGAGACAATACAGTGTTCCAGTGGAGCTGATGTTGGAGAGACAGTTTCACCTTGTATGTGGAACTGTGTTGGATCTGTAGACACATCTTTGGTCTCGCAACAGCACAGATGGCAGAATTGCTGACTGAAAAATGTGTGTCTGTATAAACAGGGAGGGGAACCCGGAGAGAGCACATCTAGGTGTTGATGAAAAGCAGAGCTCAGCATGGAGGGAAAGGTGATACTGGGATTAGAGGAGCCTAACGCAGCTCCCGGAGAGTGCTGCTATGCCAAAGACTGAAAACATGCTGGGATACTCAGAGTGGGAGATTGTTAAATACTGAACTCTTCAAAGTGGGATACACAGCAGGATGTAAGAGCACCTAGGAATTTGATCCACTGAACCCTGTAGAGAAGGGGGTAGTGAGTTACAGAGCAGGAGTTACAAGGGTGGGAGAATGGTTATAGTTCACACTGAAGATGGGTTTTGTGTATAAAATGCCATGGTGATGACATCAGAGGAGTGATGATCTGTTAGCAAAGGATGTGAAACATCTGGATATGGGCATGTGTTAGTGGAGGATGTGAAGCATACAATGTGTGTTTGATTTAAGTGTCTGAGACAAGACTGAATAGCACCAGGGTGCCTGTGAGAACAGGAGGAGTAAAGGTTGTACACCATGCTGAACTGCTAATACACATACTTTTCATGGCAGCATTCCGTTAAAACATTGAAAGAAACAAAAATACTCCGGCCTTGTCGATGTGTCTAGAACAGTAAAAGTTAATGCAAAAATCTTACTATACTGTAGCATGTGTAAGACAAAACCAAAGTTTTAAAGGTAAATTGACGATGTGCACGATTGCTGATTGGCGGCTGATTTCTTTCTTTACAGGAGAATAATTGGATTTACCACTGTCCGGAGGTTGAGGAAGAGAAGAGTAAACAAAGAAAAAAGCAACCAAAAAGTAGGTGAGGTGATAACAGAAGCAACCATGAGATGTGTAACATGGTGCATGGGCATCATGCTCTGCCTCTCCATCTGCTTGCTCAGCAAGTGCCACTCAGGAAATGAACTATTGCAATCTCGACAACGACGAGCACCTGCCGATGACTCCAAGAAATGCTCCTACACTTTCCTGATGCCCCAGCAGAAGATCACAGGCCCGATCTGCGCCTCTGCTACTGGACCTGAACCAGACAAAGACCGGGTGACACGTATGGACATTGCTGATGTGCGGGAGGTCCTTTCCAAGCAGCGACGGGAGATTGAAATGCTGCAACTAGTGGCAGACGTGGACGGGAACTTGGTAAATGAGATGAAGCTTCTACGCAAAGAGTCTCGTAACATGAATTCCAGAGTGACACAGCTCTACATGCAATTGCTTCATGAAATCATCCGCAAGAGGGACAACTCCCTAGAACTGGCGCAGTTGGAGAACCGCATATTGAACGTCACCACGGAGATGCTCCGACTGGCCTCCCGTTACAAAGAGTTAGAGCTGCGTTTCGCAGGCCTTGCTGCCACAGTCAACAACCAATCGGTGCTCATCGCTGCCCTGGAGGAGCGCTGTCTCCGTGGATATGGCCGTCAAGATCTGCCAGCCGTGCCTCCGCTGGTTCAGGTGGTACCGGAGAGTATTCCGGCCAACAACAACCGCTTCACCAATGAGATTCAGAGAGACAACAATAACAGAGCATTTCCAAGAGGATCACGAATGGACGCCCCAACACCCGACCCGCTGGGAATCCCACCACCCCCACAGGGCACCCTTACTTCAGATGGTAAGTGACAAGGGACAGGGAGACAAAATCACTTGAAAAATGTGACAGAATTCTGGAAGCTCCTGATAAGTCAAGCCACGCATTTCACAATCTTACCACAGTCTCAAAAAATAAAAATAAAAAGAGAGACTTAATTTATTGTCGGGTAGCAGTCAGGAGCCAGTATCATTGTAGGCACTGAAAGAGTTAGCAAAAGGTAGCTGCAAATGAGGCACTTATGACCAACCTTATGAAACCTAAAATAACAAATTGACCCTCTGTGCCACTAAAGATGTTGCTCACCCCTGATGGCACTACATGTTTCCAATGAGAATGGCATTGAGATCTTATCCTCCCAAAGCATGAACACATAGCCAGGAACAGCTAGTGCACTGTTGTAATGCCAAAAGTTACTGAGACAAATCACAGAATCCTCTATTCTGCTCCTGCAGAATCTTCCCTGTCAGCCCATGAAAACAAAATATGAGCTCATGGATTCCTGAGCGCACACGTGAAAACATGCACTCACACTAGCCTCCTGGAAAAATCTGTAGATTTAAGAGGGTCAGAAGAGAGTGAAGTGGAGGAACTGGTAGTCTAAGCTGGACTGAGCTTCTGTATCTCTACTCTATAATTGCATCAAAATGTAGGCCTATCTGTCCAGTCAGGAGTGAAGATACACATAGGAACAAGAACATGCAACATAAAAGCAACAAGATGTCTTCAAACAAACATTTTCCCTCCTTCACACACATGCAAGATAGTGATGCCGCCTCTATTAACAAATCTAAACTTAAAAGCAATTTACATGACCATGTGTTCCAAGAGAACAGTTGCTACAAAAATGGGGCAAGCTAAGAAAGACAATAAAAACATTAGACATCAGACAGACAATGAGAAAAAAATGGGTGCCATTGTAAGCAAGCACATCCCACTAAGTATAACACTTCTGCCATTATTTATGGCTACTAAAAGACAGAGTGAGAGAGACACATACTTGAAAATTATGTTCTTGAAGACGTTTTTACTGTATAAGACAGTATAAAATAAATCAGACATACCATTGTTTTATTGTTACAGGACTTTAAGCTAAGCTTAATGGCATTAACACTTGTGTAGCACTCAGCTTTGCATTTTAAAGGGGTCATGACATGAGAAACCAAATTTTCCTTGATCTTTTGGTATATAAGAGATCTATGTACTATTAAAACTTCCTGCAAGTTTCATAGCTTAAGATGTCCTCCCCATTATAAACGAAGCATTTATTTAATCAAGCTCTAAATACAGCTCATTCTAGATCCTTTGAACTTAGTGACGTCACGATACGAAGTGACGTACCAGTCGTTTGCTTATGACCGCCTCCAGCGCAAGACAACTACGCCTCATTTCACATCATCGCATCGTTGTCGTGCAGCGAGTGGGTCTGTTTACAAGATGACTGCGATGCCATGCAGATGTGCTGTTCCTGCTGTGGACAAACAACATGTTTGAATACGCTGCCGAACGATCCAGACGTCAGGGAAAGCAGTTGGACGCAGTTTATTTGTAGCATATGCAGCGCGCCAAAGCTTTATTTGAGCGGTGAGTGATCAGATGAGTGTGACAGAGAGTGCATGTTACTGAAAGAATGAGCAGAGAGAGAATGAGCCCCGGCCGCGCGTGCGCCTTCAAACTGTCTTGCTCTCTCTCTCTCTCCCTCCCTCCCTCCCTCGCGCATATGAATCAAAATCAACTGAGAATTGACACGATGGTAAAAGATCGGAAGACCGAAGTTTCACGTGGTGGAGCATTGTGTAGTCTACATGTGATACAAAATTATTAAAGTTAATAATTAACGTTAATGCATAAGCAGCACTGACGTTAGCCAATCATAACAGTATAGGCGTTAACACTGAAGTCTTAAAGGGGAAACACCCCCAAAACAGACTGTTTGAATCAGAGGTGAGAAACAGGGTGGGAAAAGGTCATAAATCACTACATTAAAAAAAAAAAATTGTACAAAAAACTATAGTAATACTATAATTGCACCTAAGGGAACATAATAAAACAAAACAAAAAAACATGTCATGACCCCTTTAAGTAGATGGACATTTTGCAAGGATTTACTTTTATTCACTCAGAAATGCAGGTTTGTCTGAGTTTGCTCTCTCTCTTTCTGCCCTTCTTAGCAGTATAAGGTCGACATTTATGCTGCCACTTCAAGACTACATCCCTGCTTGACAGGTTTTACAGCCATGTAACTGTCAGTAAAAGGCAAACCATAAAACACAACTTTAATGCGCACACAGAGGACTAAATGTGAAATAGAGAGGGGGAACAATCTGTGTGTGAATGAGAAATGAAGCTTGTAAATCTATTACTTAAATGGAATACATTGAATTTGTAACTTAAGAGAGAGGTAAACCCATGCTTGTGACATGTATAGTTACCTTCACAAGGGCAGCAGCCCTTCTCCAAAACTTAATGAGCTACCTGGATGTATAAAGCCTATATAGGGAGCTATATTCTAAGACAACAGAACCTCATATATGTCTGATTTAAAATGCTTTTTCAAACATGTGAAAAAGTGTTCCTTAAGCGATAATCGGCTAATTCTCATAGCTAATTTCAGCTGACATTAGCATGCTGATAAGCTAATGACTCTCAGTACAAGCTTTACTTTTTAATACTAAATCAAATATAGAAATGTTTATAATAAACATTTTCCTTGAACTTGGTTCACAATTTAAAAAAAAAAAAACTAACAGAGATCGTCAGAAAAGTAATTTGGGATTGTTTGCAATGTGGCCTTAGAATTTGGCCAAAACCAGGTATTTTTATGGCAGTGTCCTTTAGCCTTCACATAGAGAGCACAGGTATGACACCTAAAAACGCTATCTAGGTGGGCAGCTCACTTGGTTTTGGAACATAGCCAAGAGAAAAAAAAAGACTGTCACCCTCATGACATCCTTCAACACAGTGGAAAACATCTACAATTCTCCAAAGAAGCACTTATAAGTGTAAGGCCAAATATGCAGGCATGTGAAAGTGTGATATGGTGGTTTTGGACTACAGCCTTTAGTGATAAAGTCTTGAGTAGGTGTATAAATATTACAACCATCAAACCTTTACAAACACAACCTCCAATGGTAGGTCTCTCCAATTCCCGTCTCTTTCACATACCCACATTTCAAAATAAACAATCTACACTGCTTATCCAGCAGATCTTCAGTCTGAACCAAAGACTTAAACAATGATACAATCTCTAAGTTCCTGAAGCAAACGGCTCCAGAGTCCAGGCTCTCATGCGGCCAAGGCAACTCAATAGGGCCCGATTCTCTCGTGACTGACCACTAATGACAGCTCAGTATAGCCCACTTCACCTCAGAACACAGAGAATTACAACCACAGCTGACCAAAGCAAAACACTCTTCTAACCTCTGGGGTTGTACAGCACAATTTTTTTTTTTTGGCCAATGAAGATGTATCATTACTGTAAAAAAAAAAAACAGTAGCTGCTCAGAGAGTAGTTTTGGATGACTCTAAGACTCAGTTCTGTTTGAGGGTCCTCCTGGACCCAAGCAGAGAAAACGCCCATTCCCCCCACTCTGCCGATGCCTGCCGCTCGAAGCCGACGGCACAATGCCTGTCTGTATGAGCTCAATGGCTGTCATTCATGGACAGGCGGTCAGGGCCACACTGGGACCTGGCTGGTTAACACAGCTGTTTCAGCACAGCAAGAGCTACTGAAGAACTTCCTCTCAACACAGGAAAACTCCTCTTATACAACACACCAACCATATCGCCCAAAAGGGTCTTTGGCAAAGGGGAATCTCGCTTTCTTCCTTTCTCATTCTACATCTCTGGCTCACCCCTATATGACTGATAATGATTTTAGCTTAAGCTCAAGTATAGAGGAAAAAGAAAAATAAGCGGAAAATAACCAAAGGAAGAGGGAGTCGCAGAAGGCCTGGGATGGTGTCTGGGCATGGTAACTTCATCAGGACAAAGAAGGGTATTTATCTTTCAGCCAAATCTGAAGTGCTGGGAGATCCCAGGGCAGAGATGATGAGTCCAGAGACCAGGGAGAGGATTCAGTTAAGACAACAGTGTCTCTCTATGGTCAGGAAAACTCCCTAAACTGATCCGAGCCCTCTATATTAAGTAGTGGTGCAACGGATCATCATTGATCCGTCATCCGTTCGGATCAATATCTTCGGTTCGGCACACACGTGATCCGCGGATTGATTTATGAAAAAAAAAAAAAGTTGTACACAGTTGAACGCCCCGCGTCATTTAAATCCCCTGTATGGGAGCGGCTTCCCTGTCAAATATAATGATGAAGGAAAGAGGTTAGTGGATAAAACCGTGACGGTGTGTAGGCACTGCGGCACAAGAAAGCCATATGACAGTGGAAACATATCGAGCATGGCCACGCATTTGAAGCGACATCACCCCGGTGTTTAGTAGCTGCGTTTACGTGGTTCAATCGGAATTATATCAATCTGATTGATGAATGAATCCGAACACGGTGTTTACATGAACGATAAAGTAATCGGGTATTCTTCTCCTCTATTGGTTCTTTATTTGTTTTAAACAGTAGACTTAATATGTCTCTGGTCATGATTTGGAGACGATGAGCATGAACCGTTGTGCCGCTGCTGCTTATATTGATCACGCAGTAAAACCCCGCGCCCAAAATCATTTGTGTTTGGATGTGAATCTGAAACAAGGACTGGTGGGACGTTGTCCTGCTTCACTTCACGGACGCTGAGTGAAATGAGAATTTTTTTAATAACGGAACACTCATTTATATGACACTTTATTCAGCAGGAAGAACAGTTCGTTCCGTGCGTCACAGGTCATTACGCTATTTCAACGTCATTGCACATACGCTGCGCAGTCATTTTAGTTTCGGTTTTCAATCCGATCAAGTGTTTAGGCATGTTCTCTCGATCGGATTAGGAGTAAACCACCCCTTTCAATCCGATCGAAATTCCGAGCTCAATCAGATCGATTAAGGTGTTTACATTAAGTTTTTCCGTTTGAGCCGTCAATCCGATTGGGTCCATGTAAACGCAGCTAATGACAGGAGTGAAAACGAAGGCTGCTCAACAACTGCTTATCACCGCGGCATTTAAGCAGCCCCTTGTTGCACAATCAGACCGGGCTAAAGCCATCACAAACGCTACCGGTGTGTTTATTATAAGTTGTTTTTCATTAATTATGTTAAAAAGAAGATAGCATGCCTTGTGCACTTTAAGTTGATTTTATATATTTTAATTTAAAAGTGTTAATAAACAAAAAGACTAAACTTATGTTTATCTGTCTTGTCTTTTTTATTTATTTTTTGCTGATCCGAAAAATGATCCGATCCGTGACTCTGATCCGAGAAACGATCCGATCCGTGACTTTTTTGATCCGTTGCACCCCTAATATTAAGTGTCCAAAATATTGCAGGTCAAAGCCACCTAAACACTGGAACCAGTCAGTACCTTTTACAGTGTTAAGGCCCATTTCAACAGGAGCAATAACTATGGTTTGATTTTGATAGGCAGTCAATATTTTTATTGTTCATCAGCATGATGAAAATAGTTCCGAATGGGATTCCAATGTTATTATTCCTCTGAGACATTATCGTTATAGCTGTGGTGTGGACTTACTCTCATATAATTAAAATCACTATTTAAACTTTTTTTTGTTTTTGTTAAAGATAACAAAAAAGATACATGCGCACCGTGACGGTAATTAAATTATATTCATTAAAAATACTGCTGATGATGAAAATATGACAGGAAAAAAACAACAAGAAGAATATGATTATTTTAAATATTCCAATTAGTCAATGTTGGGGATGAACCACTTGAGCTGTATGAGATTAATCTGATATACAGTATACACAACACAAGCATAATGTTATAATAATGTGAATGCACAAGTGAACCAGAACTAATTTGCGTGCTAGAAGGAATGTGCAAGTCACGTTGGGAATACAAATGGTCTTTATCAATGTATCTGTACAGGTCCAGATATTATACATGGAAATGAGAAACCTAGTTTACTTTTCTCCTTTTCTTCCTCAGGCCCGTTCAGAGACTGTTTTCAGGTGCGGCAGGCGGGGCACAGCACCAGTGGGATGTATCTGTTGAAAGCTGAGGGTAGTGACAGACTGATTCAGGCCTGGTGTGAACATAAATTAGACAACGGAGGCTGGACCGTTTTTCAGCGAAGGAAAGATGGCTCGGTCAATTTCTTCAGGAACTGGGAGAACTACAAGGTAAGGGCCCACAACACACAGACCAGAGCATGCTGCAAAAACTAAGAAACGAATAAGCAGTAACGTCCTCTTTTTTTCCCCAACTCTTTATCCAACTTTTGTAAGTCTAAACATCTGATCAGGGAAATAGGGCAACCTCTGGAGACAGCGCAAGTGTCTGCATTTACATAACTGCTCCACATCCCTGTCATGTGAGTGCGTACGTTTAAGTGAATGTGTGAGATAGATGGCATGTGTGATTAGATTACCAGTAAGGCCCATTAGTGATTTACTAGTTCAGTTCTCAAGATTTTTCAGTTATATAGATTTTTTTTTTTATATCAGGGTTTTAGGTTATCGACCATTATATGCAAAAAAGTACATACTAATCAATATCAGCTAGAAGTTGTATACTATTAGTGCATGGTAATAGATCATTGGTAAGAAATAAAACATCTAAGCTATGTATATTCCACAACACGTTTTCTACAGCATTAGTGCTGAACAGGAAAAGACATTTCACCTTTAGTTGGGGAAACCAAAGAATATAGCTGTGATATATAGGAGGCTTGTAGACCCAAAGCACATAATTCATTCCCTTTCCAGGAGCAATGGCCCAAAAATGACAATTTTCCCCATGTACACTGCTGAAATCAGTGGAAAAATATAGTTATGCCTTTCTAAAGTAGCTCTCAAGTTCCCTGCAAAGTCTGGCTTGGGAGTGTGACTTCACCGATTTTGTCAAAGTTGAGTGTGTTCACTTGCCAAATGAGTGAATTGTAAGTCCAGAGTTGAAGGCCTAGTACAGAAAAATACCTCAAATCCTCCTCACTGACACAAATGAAATGAAAACAAGTAAAATAACTGCACACAGCCAGAGGAACACATAAATCCGCTAAGCGCACTAAAGACTTAGATGAACCATTTCCATTGGAGAAAAGATCAAACTTCTCTCTCACATACTCTGTCTCTATTACGGTTTCTCTTATATCCTCCCTCCTTCTCCCACACAGAAAGGCTTTGGGAACATAGATGGAGAACATTGGCTGGGCTTGGAGAACATCTATAACCTAGCCAAACAGGGGGACTACAAATTGCTGGTGGAGCTGGAGGACTGGGTTGGGAAGAAGGTCTATGCAGAGTACAGCAGTTTCCATCTGGAGTCTGAAAGTGAGGCCTTCAGGTTGAGACTGGGCACCTACCAGGGCAATGCCGGAGACTCCCTCACAACCCACAATGGAAAACCCTTCACAACGCTCGACCGGGATAAAGACGCCTTTACAGGTCAGATGCTAACAGCCAGTTAGAACAGTACGATTGCATGAAAAAAAACCCGTAGGCATATAATATCAATACTTATATAAAATGTATTGGAATTACAGTAAGTAGAATTTGTTGAAAAAAACAAAAAAAAAAAAAAACAGACAATGCATTTTGGGAAATGAAGAATTATGGTGTATGTAATAAACGTTCATTTATAAAATATAAAAAAGTATAAAGTGTAAATATTTGTCTGCAAGGTCTATAAAACCCCGCATTTCCTAACTTTCAGGCAAGGTTTTGTCAAGTATAATTCGAAATGTCATATGACCCTGACAGCTCCAAAGCTAATAATGTCCCACTACAGATTTAATTACCAATGATGCTTGATTAATTTTATCGGGGACGCAACAAGAAACTGTACTTGAGTTCAAATGACAAGGGTTGTCTGGAATTGGTTCTGACATGAGCAAAACCTTTGAAAAAGCGTTGTCATTCTCATTGCATTATCTTCTCCATATTCTTCTATCACAGGCAACTGCGCTCATTTCCACAAAGGCGGCTGGTGGTACAACGCGTGTGGTCAAACCAATCTGAACGGCGTGTGGTACTCCGGTGGTGTGTATCGCAGCAAGTTCCAAGATGGGATCTTCTGGGCGGAGTATGGAGGCGGGTTCTACTCGCTCAAATCAGTCCGTATGATGATCCGGCCAATAGACTGAGGTTCACCCCAGGACCTCATCCTCATATCACATGAGTCTAAATTGCTTGAATGTACTCATAACTCACTTCAGCACTTATTTATAATCACTCATTTATGTTTATGAGGACTGACATGTATAGCACAGTATAGTGTCATTGGTACCAACAGCATTACAAATCGTGAAAAGGAGTTAAAGGACATGTGTTTATCCAGACTTGAACACCGATGCCCTTTGGTCTGTTGAACAGTCCATCGAAATTCAGAGAAGACATTGTAAAAAACTAAAAGTTGGAGTCGGATGACAACATGGTCAACTTCAGGATCTCCTGCTCTTCTCCATCTCCTAAAGTTTTCTTTTACTGTTTTACTTCTTACATTCTTCTCCACTGCAATATCTTCATTGGTGTCTGTTCCTTCTGACTCTCCCTCATTGCTTGGACTGACGACTTCGCAGCCTCAATCGCAGGTTTTTAATCAAATATCTTTGGCCTCTTGCTTTGGAGGCCTACCACTGGGCTGAACTGTTCGCCAGGCCCCGTCTGCATTCGGGGGTAATGTTGGTCTGTAAATATACTTCATGTTTTATAGTTGTTTGTTTTTGTAAGAGTTAATTTAAGGACTCACCTCCAATCCACAGTATTCATTTGTTATTTATATATCAGTGATCTGTATTTATTACAGTTATAATCCTCCAATCATCTATTTAACCCCGATTATGATGTACCATTGTGCTTTTGACAAACTTTTGTATATTTTTACCAAAAGAGAGAGAATATTACATCCAGGGTTGTAACCACCATGTAAATTGAAAGGGACACGACCCACAACTTCCAGCTTAGAGGTCGATCAATATGCGTTTTTCAATGTCTAAATCTTAAATTCAATGTTATTTCGTCCACAATATAATATATTTTCAAGTGAAACAATATATTCAACAAGAAAAAAAACAGGGACTGTGAAAAGTGGACGTTAAATACCATAATGGAGCCAAACCAAATATGAGTTTGTTAAAACAGTTGGTTGAGATTATCCAACCGGTTTTGAGGCCTAAGAAAACAAAATTTTAAGTGAATTGGTCATGCTTCACAAGAAGTGGAATTATCGATCAAAAGTTCATTTATTAAATTAAACCCTTAAAAAGGCCTTTAGACCTTATTCAAGCCATCATTCAAGCCATCATTCAAAGCTTGTCTTGATGAATCTTCATTTTCTAGCTACACCTGTAGTTCTAATATATGGATTTCTCTGAAAACCAAATCATATTAATTTTACTTCTTAAAATTCAAATTGCAATTCTGCATAGTGTTTCTCTGAATGACTCTGAATGATAATTACGTAAGTAAATGGTCAATTTTGATTTCATGTTTTTTCCATTTGGTCCCTCTACCTTCATTATTGGCTCACAAACCAGAAAAAAACAACAAAAAAAAATCTTTGAACTTTGCCAAATTTATGCTGGAGTTCCCTTATAAAAACACACAAACTGATTTACTCCATCGACAGGGGGACGGAAACACTTATGCCCGAATGTAATTTTGGTACAAATGAAATGAAATACATTTTTGTTTAAATGATCTCTGAATCCACTCTTAACGCTGCAACACTGAATAAAACAGCGTCCAAAACTCTGAGTGAACCATTTTTTCGTACAGTATATATGGAGTCACAGCTGGCTTTTCAATTACACCATTGACTTTTCTGCAGTATGAGCAGGAGTGTGTGTGCGAGAGTGTTTGAGACCGAAAGAAACAGAGATTTCATGTCAAAAGTATGCAGACATGTGAAAATGGGAGGACTACAGCACATAGAGACAATGAAAAACACATTTCAGCCGTCCAGTCACGAATGGAGGCGAGAGAGACCGAGACCGAGACGAGAGAGAGAGAGAGAGAGAGAGAGAAAAAAAGAGGGATCCAGAGGGAGGGAGGGAGAGAGAGATGGAGACAAAAGAGCAAGACATTCCTTCCATATAAAGTGCTTAGGTTACAGCTCCACAAAAGTGTATTTCATAAAAGTTATGCCTCCCTGTTCCCGGTTTCCCCAGCGGGACTATCTTTCAAACCGTCCTGGATCACTCACAACCAAGCATCAAATTCTATCGGGAGAACACGGACACACACATTTAGAGAGGAGAGAGAGACACTGGCAGATGAAGTTCTGCGAGCGGCCTGCACTCTTCCGTCTCTGTTTCCCAGCATGCATCTCCCCACGGGACACCAATCACAGGCGTTCACAGTATCCTGCACGTGGCACATGAGAGTAAATACTCACACTTAGACAACAAGTGCTGTCTCCATCAGAATGTTTTTTTTTTTTTGTCTCAGAAGTTTTTCTAATACAGAGGCTGACGGTCACTAAAATCATCACCCGTGACCCAAAAAAGTGGTAAATGTAAGTTTTGCCGTGTCACGTGCTGTTAGCTTCAGAAATGTCATGCAGGGCAAATCACGTGTCCCAGAAGTCATTCTTTACTTTTATTATTATTATATTTAATATTAATTTTAGATTATTACTAACTAAAACTATATAAACACTTGTTTTAATGAAGCTAAAATAAAACCTAAACAGATTAAACTAAATGAAAATTAGAAATGTCGTCTTGGCAACTGAATTTAAGTTTAAGTTGAAGCACTAAAATTATTAATTGGAAATAAACACAAACTAAAACTGAAATAAATAAAACTGAAATAAATAAATAAATAAACCTAAAAATTAATACTTAAAATTAAATCCCAACAAAAATGACAAAAAAAAACACAATGAAATTACAAAAAAATGAAACCAGAAGAAATATAAATAAATGCTAATTCAAAATATTAATAAAAACCATAATGGTACAGTATATAAAGAACAGTAAAATATCACTAATCAAATTCTATTATATCGATGTTTTTCATGGTCTTACAACTGATATTGCGACATATTGATATTGATCTTACGACAAAAATTTTACAGAACTGCATTTTGAGTAAGATTATTATGAAAGGGTATTAATATATCAAATATAAATATTTGTTAAATTGCAAATTTAATGAAAGTTTCATTGTTCCATTTATTAAAATACCCTATAATCTGACCCTATGTAAACTTTGTGTGTTGATGGGAGTTCCAGACAGTGTCTCTGCAGGTGCTGGCATTTTGTGTATGTGTGTGTGTGGCCTGGTAAACCCAACATTATGGGGAAAAAAATGGCCCCACAAAGATGGCAATATCCGAAAAAGAAAAGAAAAAAGACGTGTATATATATATATATATATATATTAAAAAAAGCTTCTAAAGCATACTAAATGATGTTTTCTTGAAAATGTAAAAATGTAGAAAGTTGTCTGTGATGGGTAGGTTTAGGGGTAGAGTTAGTGTAAGGGGGTAGCATGTACAGTTTGTACAGTATACAAATCACAAAGTCTATGGAAAGTCCCCATAAAACAGAATGTGTGTGTGCTGTGGTTGCCTGGTGGCCAGTGGGAAAACTGAGCACCTGTCAGCTCCACTGGAAAGATATTACAACCGTTTAGCCAGGAAGGTCATATTACACACACACACACACGTTTACTTAAATGAGGACCACAGATGTCTCTTACACTTAATATATTCAAATTATGAAATTATGTGAATATTCCCAAAGCTCACAGACACACACACACACACACACACAGCTGGAAGCTTCAATCTGATCCTGTGTTTTCAGTAGGGAAATCCGGTTATAACAAAACACACAAACCATTTGGACACTGACCCGATCCTTTACTTCATCTTCCTCTCAAAAGCCTTCCAGACAGTTTCTCACATTCAGACTGTGATGAAGCCGTCTGGATGTGTTCAGAGTCCACCCCTCACCTGAGCGCTTTCATAACACACCACAAATCACTGACTCTGATTGCCAAAGCAGAAGTGAAAAGACCAAAGGGAGAATTCACAGACAATAAGTTAGAGTCACTTATATACATAGTCTGTGTTGCTTTAGCACCAGACTCACTAAAATAATTCTGAAGATTAGGCACATCATTTGCATGGGACACATCTTGCAAGCCAGTTCTGAGTGCTAGGTTGTGGAAGATGCAGACTACCATGAATTTGCATAATTTGCTGGAACTGTACAACATCAACCCAAGCACCTTCACTAGATCCTGTGACACATCCAGCTCTGGCTCCAGCTTCATATCCTACTCAAAATGACGGCCATCGCCAGATACTCACAAATCAAGAAGACAATTCAATCTTTAGAACCAACACATTAATGTGATGAGTTATTAAATAAACATATTTAATATGTGTCACACTTGGTTGCTGTTAGTAATCGTACATCGAACAGGTGTAGAGCTAATTAATAAACGAGGAAACTAACTAGGAAATCAGGTAAACAGGAACGGATCAAACAGAGTGAAAATGATAATGAACATAATAGTGAAACTGAAGATAGGCTAATCATTACAATTTGACAAGTATTATAAATTATAACTAGATGTAAATGTAAGGCGTTTACATTAGTGCTGCCCTCGACTATAGATTTTTCTAGGCATTCCCCCCATTTTCAAAAAAGCGCATATTTATCCAGGTTAACGTTAGACCTACAGGCCATGCAAAGCGAAAAACGTTACGCTACTACTTGCATGTTTCAAATGATAAGCCATAGTTAGGTTGATGATTGATCAACTGGATTTCCTGCCTAACATACTACAATTACCACATGGATCAGCCATGTTACGTTCTGTCCGTCACGGAGTGCGTGACACTTTTTTTGCGACTAACCGATTAATTCAAATTTGGTCAACTAAGCCTCTCCTCATCAACTAACGTTTGGTCGACTATTAGGGGGCAGCTCTTGTTTATATAAATATGTATCTTCCTTGTGTTTTTAGCGCTGGTGTTTCTGCCGTCACATACTACCTTGTAACCAATCAGGTCAACGAGCGATCATCAACAAGTGGATCTCTGAGCTGGTGTGAGTGAGTGGAGGCAGGGCTAATTCACATATTCATAGAACCATGTATACAAAATGAGGCAAGGGTGTAAGGTTACATTCAAGCTATTTTAAGGCATGGAGAATTTTTTTTCAAGGAAAAAAACAGTTAAATTTGTCATTTTGGTGATCAAAGATGAGTTTTAAGGGATAAAATTATTGACTACAGTGGGACTTTCATACCCTTGCACTGTTGAGTAAGTTTTAATCCAGTTTGATAACATTAACTAGCATTTTCAGGTAAAATAAAATCTTCTATGGGTCACAGGGACTACAGATGAAATTTAGCTTGTAGCTAATTCTGTCAAATAAAAATAAAAAAAAACAAAAAAAAAAAAACAATGACAAAACAACGCAAGGGTTAAATATCATCTCCTGTTATCTTTTGTGTTGTGTATGAGTAAATGATCAATTCATTTTTACCTTAAGGCATAACAACATTTTAACGTAGACTATGAAATTTATATATCAGTCGATAACCAATATGGTTCAGATATATTGTGCATCCTTAGATGTCAACTTAATACACTAACCAAGTCACCTAGGCCAGAGGTCTTCAACCATGCTCCTGGAGACCCATTGCCTTGCAAAGTTTATATCCAACCTGATTTTCAAGCCATCCTGAAGAGCTTGATTAGCTGGTTCAGGAGTGTTTGATACTGGTTGGAGGTGAATTATGCAGGACAGAGCAGTGCAGGTCCCCAGGAGCAGGTTTGAAGACCTCTGACCTAAACATATATGGAGAGAACACATGGGAGCGAGACAGAGCGAAGGACAGAGTTTGTAAATATTTCTCACAATATGACTGCACACCAGCTCTGATTTATTGATTCCTCACTTATACGGTTTCATAATCAGGCATACCTATGAGAACTGTGCCAAAAAGATACAAGAAATCAGCCTCGTCTAAGAAGAATTTGATGAAAGCAAGGAGTCCAAACACGCACATTTTTCAGGTCACTCAAAAGAAATGTTTTCCAATTCACTCAAGACACAGTTTGTGCTGCCAGTAAAAAAAAGAAAAAAAGAAGACAAGTAAAAGAAAAACACTGAAAAAGGGGAAGAAGGTTTTAGCTTTAACCGATGCATGTGTAGTTAATGGCTCAGCAGCGTCTCCCATTGCCCATCTGAGCTCTAAACGCCCTGAATACAGCAGGACTGGGACAGTGTTCAGATGATGATGTAACTCCAACACGTAGATACAGGGCATAACTGCTAATAATGATGCCAGTCTTATATAAGAGTATTAGAAGTATGGCACTGAGCAACAGAAATGTATGTAATGGAGTGCATGAGTGAACA
Organism: Semotilus atromaculatus; assembly: GCA_031834385.1. NCBI lineage: Eukaryota > Metazoa > Chordata > Actinopteri > Cypriniformes > Leuciscidae > Semotilus > Semotilus atromaculatus. The sequence goes on from JAULUF010000010.1 coordinate 22,988,269, forward strand.
TGTTTTGATAACCTTGTAGGGATGACATTTAACTAAAGCATCTTTATAATACGAAGGCAGCACACTATAACTTTTTTTTATTTTAAACATTGATAAGACATGGCATAAAATCATCTTATTAGAAAGATTTCTGAAGGATCATTCGACACTGAAGACTGGAGTAATGATACTGATATTCAGCTTTCCATCACATGGATAACACATGTTAAAACAGTCAAATAGAAATCATTTTTAATTGTAATATTATTTCACAATATTACAGTTTTTTTTTATCAATGATGACTTTCATTAGTTTCTATGGTTTCTGATATGATTACGTTCATCTGTTGTTCATTTAGTTACCTTGTTATATCTGTGTATTTTTACCCTTAGTTTCCTTTGTTCTGAGTCATCTTAGTTTTACTTGATTGAGGTTTATAGCTTTCCTGTGTTCTCCTGCGTACCTTGAAAATTGTGATAAAAAACTTGGGGCCAGATTTACTAACAGCTTGTGCCAGTGCAAACCCTCTTTTGCCGTTAAAAAACTACAGTCAGGATTTGCTGAAGACACGCAGGGAAAAATTAGGGCTGAAAAGCCGTAAACAGGGTTATTTTTGCGGCTGAACTTATTATACCGGTATGTGCATTTGGAGTTTCCCTTTCAGACAAAATGTATGGGTGGAGAGTATTTTAATGGATCACGCAAGGTGATTTACTAAGGTTTGCAGTTTTGCACTAGTCAATTTACTGGTTATTTGCGCCATTATTTACCGCCCCCCCCCCCCCCCCCCAAAAAAAACATGTCTTAAACCAGACGCTAATTTGCACTGCTCTTGGTAGATTGTGTTGGTCATTATTAGGGCTGGGCGATAAAACGATAACAATAATTATTGCAATACAATTTTCCTCGATAAAACCAATGTCAAGAGTTCTAAAAATGTTCGATAATGTTAGCGCTGCAAAAGCGGAACGAAACTCATTTGAAAGGCACCGCACGCTCGGCTCAAAGTCTAAACAGTGCAGCAGAGCACATGCGTTCACTCGCTGATCGATCAGTCTCGGTCCCGCGACCACTAAACAGAGCCGTGAGATCCAGTGAGAAGCGCTTGAATTCAAGAACACAAATGTGCGAAGGCTTGCTAATATCTAAACAAGAACAAATGGTTTAAAATGGGATAATTTAATTAAAAACTAATTAAAATGTCTGCAAGACATGAGGCAAGCGAAGATGTTATATTTGTAATTGCCTTATATTATTACGAACGACAGATTGGAAAAGATCCTCCCCACAAGGCTATGTTTATGTGTGTTCAAAAGAGAGAGCAAAGAAAAAAATACCCAGATACGGGATGCAGGATGTCATGCTCTGGCTGCTGATGAAATCTCTCAAGCGTTTATAGTTGTCTTCTTTAGACATCAGATATTCCAGCCTCTCAAACGTGGCCTTGTCCTTCCGACTTAAAAGCTGTGGGAAAGAGAGCAAGAGAGAGCAACAAGTTCATTTGCAGGTCTATAACTACCTTTTTAGCTTGAACAGCATAAGGAACTAGAAAAAGTTCGTCGAGACAAACTTTAAGTTGGCTTGTGAAAGTTTGGACCAATAAGTTTGAAGAAGTTTAAAGAAGTTTAAAGTTTAATTAGTTTATAGTTTAGTAAGAAAGAAAGAAAGATAGATTAGTTCAAAAGAAAGAAAGAAAAAAAGATTAGTAAGAAAGAAAGAAAGATAGATTAGTTAGAAAGAAAGAAAGAAAGAAAGAAAGAAAGAAAGATAGATAGATTAGTTAGAAAGAAAGATAGATTAGTAAGAAATAAAGAAAGAAAGAAATATAGATAAGTTAGAAAGAAAGAAAGATATATTAGTTAGAAAAAAGGAAAGAAAAAAAGATTAGTAAGAAAGAAAGAAAGATATATTAGTTAGAAAAAAGGAAAGAAAAAAAGATTAGTAAGAAAGAAAGAAAGATAGATTAGTTAGAAAGAAAAAAGGAAAGAAAGATAGATTAGTAAGAAAGAAAGAAAGAAAGATAAATTAGTAAGAAAGAAAAAAGATTGATTAGTAAGAAAGATAGAAAGATAGATAGATTAGTTAGAAAGAAAGAAAAAAAGATTAGTGAGAAAGAAAGATAGATTAGTTAGAAAGAAAGAAAGAAAGAGATTAGTTAGAAAGAAAAAGAAAGATAGATTAGTTAGAAAGAAAGAAAGATAGATTAGTTAGAAAGAAAGAAAGAAAGAAAGAAAGTTAATTAAAAAGAAAGAAAGAAAGATAGATTAGGTAGAAAGAAAGATAGAAAGATAGATAGATTAGTTAGAAAGAAAGAAAGAAAGATAGATAGATTAGTTAGAAAGAAAGAAAAAAAGATTAGTTAGAAAGAAAGAAAGAAAGATAGATTAGTTAGAAAAAAAGAAAGAAAAAAGATTAGTAAGAAAGAAAGAAAGATAGATTAGTTAGAAAGAAAAAAGGAAAGAAAGATAGATTAGTAAGAAAGAAAGAAAGAAAGATAAATTAGTAAGAAAGAAAGAAAGATTGATTAGTAAGAAAGATAGAAAGATAGATAGATTAGTTAGAAAGAAAGAAAGAAAAAAAGATTAGTGAGAAAGAAAGATAGATTAGTTATAAAGAAAGAAAGAGATTAGTTAGAAAGAAAAAGAAAGATAGATTAGTTAGAAAGAAAGAAAGATAGATTAGTTATAAAGAAAGAAAGAAAGAAAGAAAGAAAGTTAATTAAAAAGAAAGAAAGATAGATTAGGTAGAAAGAAAGATAGAAAGATAGATAGATTAGTTATAAAGAAAGAAAGAAAGTTAATTAAAAAGAAAGAAAGAAAGATTAGTTAGAAAGATAGATTAGTTAGAAAGAAAGAAAGAAAAAAAGATGAGTAAGAAAGAAAGATAGATTAGTTAGAAAGAAAGAAAGAATGAAAGAAAGAAAGAAAGAAAGAAAGAAAGAAATATAGATAAGTTAGAAAGAAAGAAAGATAGATTAGTTAGAAAGAAAGAAAAAAAGATTAGTTAGAAAGAAAGAAAGAAAGATAGATTAGTTAGAAAAAAAAGAAAGAAAAAAAGATTAGTAAGAAAGAAAGAAAGATAGATTAGTTAGAAAGAAAAAAGGAAAGAAAGATAGATTAGTAAGAAAGAAAGAAAGAAAGATAGATTAGTGAGAAAGATAGATTAGTTAGAAAGAAAGAAAGAAAAAAAGATTAGTGAGAAAGAAAGATAGATTAGTTAGAAAGAAAGAAAGAAAGAGATTAGTTAGAAAGAAAAAGAAAGATAGATTAGTTAGAAAGAAAGAAAGATAGATAGTTTAGTTAGAAAGAAAGAAAAATAGATTTGTTAGAATAAAAGATAGATTAGTTAAAAAGAAAGAAAGATAGATAGATTAGTTAGAAAGAAAAAAGATAGATTAGTTAGAAAGAAAGAAAGAGATTTGTTAGAATGAAGGAAAGATAGATTAGTTGGAAAGAAAGAAAGATAGATAGATTAGTTAGAAAGAAAGATAGATTAGTCAAAACGAAAAGATGGATTAGTTAGAAAGAAAGAAAAATAGATTTGTTAGCATAAAAGATAGATTAGTTAAAAAGAAAGAAAGATAGATAGATTAGTTAGAAAGAAAGTTAGATTAGTTAGAAAGAAAGAAAGATAGATTAGAAAGAAAGATAGATAGATAGATTAGTTAGAAAGAAAGATAAATAGATTAGTTAGAAAGAAAGAAAGAAAGATAGATTAGTTAGTTAGAAAGAAAGATAGATTAGTTAGAAAGAAAGATAGATTAGTTAGAATGAAAGAAAGATAGAGTAGTTAAAAAGAAAGAAAGATAGATTAGTTAGCAAGAAAGATAGATTAGTTAGAATGAAAGAAAGATAGAGTAGTTAGAAAGAAAGAAAGATTAGTTAGAAAGAAAGATAGATTAGTTAGAAAGAAAGATAGATAGATTAGTTAGAAAGAAAGATAGATTAGTTAGAATGAAAGAAAGATAGAGTAGTTAGAAAGAAAGAAAGATAGATTAGAAAGAAAGAAAGTTCGATTAGTTAGAAAGAAAGAAAGAAAGATAGATTAGAAAGAAAGATAGATAGATAGATAGATTAGTTAGAAAGATAAATAGATTAGTTAGAAAGAAAGAAAGAAAGATAGATTAGTTAGTTAGAAAGAAAGTTAGATTAGTTAGAAAGAAAGATAGATTAGTTAGAATGAAAGAAAGATAGAGTAGTTAGAAAGAAAGAAAGATAGATTAGTTAGAAAGAAAGATAGATAAGTTAGAAAGAAAGATAGATAGATTAGTTAGAAAGAAAGATAGATTAGTTAGAATGAAAGAAAGATAGAGTAGTTAGAAAGAAAGAAAGATAGATTAGTTAGAAAGAAAGATAGATTAGTTAGAATGAAAGAAAGATAGAGTAGTTAAAAAGAAAGAAAGATAGATTAGTTAGCAAGAAAGATAGATTAGTTAGAATGAAAGAAAGATAGAGTAGTTAGAAAGAAAGAAAGATTAGTTAGAAAGAAAGATAGATTAGTTAGAAAGAAAGATAGATAGATTAGTTAGAAAGAAAGATAGATTAGTTAGAATGAAAGAAAGATAGAGTAGTTAGAAAGAAAGAAAGATAGATTAGTTAGAAAGAAAGTTCGATTAGTTAGAAAGAAAGAAAGAAAGATAGATTAGAAAGAAAGATAGATAGATAGATAGATAGATAGATTAGTTAGAAAGAAAGATAAATAGATTTGTTAGAAAGAAAGAAAGAAAGATAGATTAGTTAGTTAGAAAGAAAGTTAGATTAGTTAGAAAGAAAGATAGATTAGTTAGAATGAAGGAAAGATTGAGTAGTTAGAAAGAAAGAAAGATAGATTAGTTAGAAAGAAAGATAGATAAGTTAGAAAGAAAGATATATAGATTAGAAAGAAAGATAGATTAGTTAGAATGAAAGAAAGATAGAGTAGTTAGAAAGAAAGAAAGATTAGTTAGAAAGAAAGATAGATTAGTTAGAAAGAAAGATAGATTAGTTAGAAAGAAAGATAGATTAGTTAGAAAGAAAGATAGATTAGTTAGAATGAAAGAAAGATAGAGTAGTTAGAAAGAAAGAAAGAAAGATTAGTTAGAAAGAAAGAAAAAAGATTAGTTAGAAAGAAAAAAGATTATTTAGAAAGAAAGATTAGTTAGAAAGAAAGAAAGATTAGTTAGAAAAAAAGAAAAAAGAAAGAAAGAAAGGAAGATTAGTTTGAAAAAAGAAAGAAAGATAGGTAGAAAGAAAGAAAGAAGAAAGAAAGATTAGTTGGAAAGAAAGAAAGATTAGTAAGAAAGAAAGAAAGATTAGTTAGAGAGAAGGAAAGAAAGAAAGAAAGAAAGAAAGAAAGAAAGAAAGAAAGAAAAAAGATTAGTTAGAAAGAAAGAAAGAAAAAAGATTAGTTAGAAAGAAAGAAAGAGAAAAGAAAAAAGATTAGTTAGAAAGAAAGACATATTAGGTAGAAAGAAAGAATGTTTAGGTAGAAAGAAAGATTAGTTAGAAAGAAAGAAAAATTACTTAGAAAAAAAGAAAGAAAGAAAGAAAGGAAGATTAGTTTGAAAAAAGAAAGATTAGTAAGAAAGAAAGAAAGATTAGTTAGAAAGAAAGAAAGAAAGAAAGAAAGAGAAAGAAAGAAAGAAAAAAGATTTGTTAGAAAGAAAGAAAGAAAGAAAAAAGATTAGTTAGAAAGAAAGAAAGAAAAAAGAAAGAAAAGAAAAAAGATTAATTAGAAAGAAAGGTAAGAAAGAAAGAAAGAAAGATTAGTTGGAAAGAAATAAAGATTAGTAAGAAAGAAAGAAAGATTTGTTAGAAAGAAAGAAAGAAAGAAAGAAAGAAAGAAAGAAAGAAAGAAAAAAGATTAGTTAGAAAAAAAGAAAGAAAAAAGAAAGAAAAGAAAAAAGATTAATTAGAAAGAAAGGTAAGAAAGAAAGAAAGAAAGATTAGTTGGAAAGAAATAAAGATTAGTAAGAAAGAAAAAAAGATTAGTTAGAAAGAAAGAAAGAAAGAAAGAAAGAAAGAAAGAAAGAAAAAAGATTAGTTAGAAAGAAAGAAAGAAAAAAGATTAGTGAGAAAGAAAGATAGATTAGTTAGAGAGAAAGAAAGATGGATTAGTTAGAAAGAAAGAAAAAAAGATTAGTAAGAAAGAAAGAAAGATAGATTAGTTAGAAAGAAAAAAGGAAAGAAAGATAGATTAGTAAGAAAGAAAGGAAGAAAGATAGATTAGTGAGATAGATAGATTAGTTAGAAAGAAAGAAAGAAAAAAGATTAGTGAGAAAGAAAGATAGATTAGTTAGAAAGAAAGAGATTAGTTAGAAAGAAAAAGAAAGATAGATGAGTTAGAAAGAAAGAAAGATAGATTAGTTAGAAAGAAAGAAAGAAAGAAAGAAAGTTAATTAAAAAGAAAAAAAGAAATATAGATTAGGTAGAAAGAAAGATAGATAGATTAGTTAGAAAGAAAGAAAGAAAGAAAGAAAGTTAATTAAAAAGAAAGAAAGAAAGATTAGTTAGAAGGATAGATTAGTTAGAAAGAAAGAAAGAAAGAAAAAAAGATTAGTAAGAAAGAAAGATAGATTAGTTAGTTAGAAAGAAAGAAAGAAAGAAAGAAAGAAATATAGATAAGTTAGAAAGAAAGAAAGATAGATTAGTTAGAAAGAAAGAAAAAAAAGATTAGTTAGAAAGAAAGAATGAAAGATAGATAGATTAGTTAGAAAAAAAGAAAGAAAAAAAGATTAGTAAGAAAGAAAGAAAGATAGATTAGTTAGAAAGAAAAAAGGAAAGAAAGATATATTAGAAAGAAAGAAAGAAAGATTAGTTAGAAAGAAAGAAAGATAGATTAGTTACAAAGAAAAAGAAAGATAGATTAGTAAGAAAGAAAGATAGATTGGTTAGAAAGAAAGAAAGAAAGAAAGTTAATTAAAAAGAAAGAAAGAAAGAAAGAAAGATTAGTTAGAAAGATAGATTAGTTAGAAAGAAAGAAAGAAAAAAATATTAGTAAGAAAGAAAGATAGATTAGTTAGAAAGAAAGAAAGAAAGATAGATTAGTAAGAAAGAAAGAAAGATTAGTTAGAAAGAAAGAAAGATTAGTTAGAAAGAAAAAGAAAGATAGATCAGTTAGAAAGAAAGAAAGATAGATTAGTTAGAAAGAAAGAAAGAAAGAAAGTTAATTAAAAAGAAAGAAAGTAAGATAGATTAGTTAGAAAGAAAGAAAGATAGATTAGAAAGAAAGAAAGATAGATTAGTTAGAAAGAAAGATAGATTAGTTAGAAAGAAAGATAAATTAGTTAGAAAGAAAGATAGATTAGTTAAAAAACAAAGAAAGAGATTTGTTAGAAAGAAAGATAGATTAGTTAGAAAGATAGATTAGTTAGAAAGAAAGATAGATTAGTTAGAAAGAAAGATAACTTAGTTAGAAATAAAGATAGATTATTTAAAAAACAAAGAAAGATGGATTTGATAGAAAAATAGATTAGCTAGAAAGATAGATTAGTTAGAAAAAAAGAAAGATAGATTAGTTAGAAAGAAAGAAAGATAAATTAGTTAGAAAGTAAGATAGATTAGTTAGAAAGAAAGATAGATTAGTTAGAAAGAAAGAAAGAAAGATTAGTTAGAAAGATAGATAGATTAGTTAGAAAGAAAAAAGATAGATTAGTTAGAAAGAAAGAAAGTAAGAAAGAAAGAAAGAAAGATTGGTTAGAAAGAAAGATAGATTAGTTAGAAAGATAGAAAGAAAGATAGATTAGTTAGAAAGAAAGAAACATAGATTAGTTAGAAAGAAAGAAAGAAAGAAAGATAGATTAGTTAGAAAGAAAGAAAGATTAGTTAGTTAGAAAGAAAGAAAGATAGATTAGTTAGAAAGAAAGATAGATTAGTTAGAAAGATAGATAGATATATAGATTAGTTAGAAAGAAAGAAAGATAGATTAGTTAGAAAGAAAGATAGATTAGTTAGAAAGAAAGATAGATTAGTTAGAAAGATAGATAGATAGATAGATTAGTTAGAAAGAAAGAAAGATAGATTAGTTAGAAAGAAAGATAGATAGATTAGTTAGAAAGAAAAAAGGAAAGAAAGATAGATTAGTAAGAAAGAAAGGAAGAAAGATAGATTAGTGAGATAGATAGATTAGTTAGAAAGAAAGAAAGAAAAAAGATTAGTGAGAAAGAAAGATAGATTAGTTAGAAAGAAAGAGATTAGTTAGAAAGAAAAAGAAAGATAGATGAGTTAGAAAGAAAGAAAGATAGATTAGTTAGAAAGAAAGAAAGAAAGAAAGAAAGTTAATTAAAAAGAAAAAAAGAAATATAGATTAGGTAGAAAGAAAGATAGATAGATTAGTTAGAAAGAAAGAAAGAAAGAAAGAAAGTTAATTAAAAAGAAAGAAAGAAAGATTAGTTAGAAGGATAGATTAGTTAGAAAGAAAGAAAGAAAGAAAAAAAGATTAGTAAGAAAGAAAGATAGATTAGTTAGTTAGAAAGAAAGAAAGAAAGAAAGAAAGAAATATAGATAAGTTAGAAAGAAAGAAAGATAGATTAGTTAGAAAGAAAGAAAAAAAAGATTAGTTAGAAAGAAAGAATGAAAGATAGATAGATTAGTTAGAAAAAAAGAAAGAAAAAAAGATTAGTAAGAAAGAAAGAAAGATAGATTAGTTAGAAAGAAAAAAGGAAAGAAAGATATATTAGAAAGAAAGAAAGAAAGATTAGTTAGAAAGAAAGAAAGATAGATTAGTTACAAAGAAAAAGAAAGATAGATTAGTAAGAAAGAAAGATAGATTGGTTAGAAAGAAAGAAAGAAAGAAAGTTAATTAAAAAGAAAGAAAGAAAGAAAGATTAGTTAGAAAGATAGATTAGTTAGAAAGAAAGAAAGAAAAAAATATTAGTAAGAAAGAAAGATAGATTAGTTAGAAAGAAAGAAAGAAAGATAGATTAGTAAGAAAGAAAGAAAGATTAGTTAGAAAGAAAGAAAGATTAGTTAGAAAGAAAAAGAAAGATAGATCAGTTAGAAAGAAAGAAAGATAGATTAGTTAGAAAGAAAGAAAGAAAGAAAGTTAATTAAAAAGAAAGAAAGTAAGATAGATTAGTTAGAAAGAAAGAAAGATAGATTAGAAAGAAAGAAAGATAGATTAGTTAGAAAGAAAGATAGATTAGTTAGAAAGAAAGATAAATTAGTTAGAAAGAAAGATAGATTAGTTAAAAAACAAAGAAAGAGATTTGTTAGAAAGAAAGATAGATTAGTTAGAAAGATAGATTAGTTAGAAAGAAAGATAGATTAGTTAGAAAGAAAGATAACTTAGTTAGAAATAAAGATAGATTATTTAAAAAACAAAGAAAGATGGATTTGATAGAAAAATAGATTAGCTAGAAAGATAGATTAGTTAGAAAAAAAGAAAGATAGATTAGTTAGAAAGAAAGAAAGATAAATTAGTTAGAAAGTAAGATAGATTAGTTAGAAAGAAAGATAGATTAGTTAGAAAGAAAGAAAGAAAGATTAGTTAGAAAGATAGATAGATTAGTTAGAAAGAAAAAAGATAGATTAGTTAGAAAGAAAGAAAGTAAGAAAGAAAGAAAGAAAGAAAGATTGGTTAGAAAGAAAGATAGATTAGTTAGAAAGATAGAAAGAAAGATAGATTAGTTAGAAAGAAAGAAACATAGATTAGTTAGAAAGAAAGAAAGAAAGAAAGATAGATTAGTTAGAAAGAAAGAAAGATTAGTTAGTTAGAAAGAAAGAAAGATAGATTAGTTAGAAAGAAAGATAGATTAGTTAGAAAGATAGATAGATATATAGATTAGTTAGAAAGAAAGAAAGATAGATTAGTTAGAAAGAAAGATAGATTAGTTAGAAAGAAAGATAGATTAGTTAGAAAGATAGATAGATAGATAGATTAGTTAGAAAGAAAGAAAGATAGATTAGTTAGAAAGAAAGATAGATAGATTAGTTAGAAAGAAAGATAGATTAGTTAGAAAGAAAGAAAGATAGATTAGTTAGAAAGAATGAAAAAAGAAAGAAAGAAAGAAAGATTGGTTAGAAAGAAAGATAGATTAGTAAGAAAGATATAAAGAAAGATGGATTAGTTAGAAAGAAAGAAACATAGATTAGTTAGAAAGAAAGAAAGAAAGAAAGATACATTAGTTAGAAAGACTAGTTAGTTAGAAAGAAAGAGATAGATTAGTTAGAAAGAAAGATAGATAGATAGATAGATTAGTTAGAAAGAAAGAAAGATAGATTAGTTAGAAAGAAAGAAAGATATATTAGTTAGAAAGAAAGATAGATAGATTAGTTAGAAAAAAAAGATAGATTAGTTAGAAAGAAAGAAAGATAGATTAGTTAGAAAGAAAGATAGATAGATTAGTTAGAAAGAAAGAAAGATTAGTTAGAAAGAAAGAAAGAAAGAATGATAGATTGGTTAGAAAGAAAGAAAGATAGATTAGTAAGAAAGAAAGAAAGGAATAAAGAACGATAGATTAGTTAGAAATAAAGATAAAGTAGTTAGAAAGAAAGATAGATAGATTAGTTAGAAAGAAAGATAGATAGATAGATTAGTTAGAAAGAAAGATAGATTATTTAGAAAGAAAGAAAGATAGATTAGTTAGAAAGAAAGAAAGATTAGTTAGAAAGAAAGAAAGATTAGTTAGAAAGAAAGATAGATAGATTAGTTAGAAAGAAAAAAAGAAAGAAAGAAAGAAAGAAAGAAAAATTGGTTAGAAAGAAAGATAGATTAGTTTGAAAGATAGAGATTAGTTAGAAAGAAAAGATTAGTTAGAATGAAAGAAAGATAGATAGATTAGTTAGAAAGAAAGAAAGATAGATAGATTAGTTAGAAAGAAAGAAAGATTAGTTAGAAAGAAAAAAGATAGATTAGTTAGAAAGAAAGAATAAAAGAAAGTAAGAAAGAAAGAATGAAAGATTGGTTAGAAAGAAAGAGATTAGTTAGAAAGATAGATAGATTAGTTAGAAAGAAAGAAAAGTTAGAATGAAAGAAAGATAGAGTAGTTAGAAAGAAAGAAAGATAGATAGATTAGTTAGAAAGAAAGATAGATTAGTTAGAAAGAAAGTAAGGTAGATTAGTTAGAAAGAAAGATAGATTAGTTAGAAAGAAAGAAAGATTAGTTAGAAAGAAAGAAAGATAGATCAGTTAGCAAGAAAGAAATATTAGTTAGAAAGAAAGAAAGATTAGTTTGAAAGAAAGAAAGATTAGTTTGAAAGAAAGATAGATTAGTAAGAAAAAGAAATAAAGAAAGATTAGGTAGAAAGAAAGAAAGATTAGTTAGAAAGAAAGAAAGATAAGTTAGAAAGATAGATAGATAGATATATAGATATATAGATAGATAGATAGATAGATAGATAGATAGATAGATAAAGTTCATTAGTACATATAGAATGGTAGTTTAATTGAATCTAGGGCTTCAGGGAGTTTAGATTTGAGTTTTTGTGTTGTTCACAACTGGGCCACCGTAGTCTTGGCTCAATTTGAACTGTTGCAATGAAAGTCAATGGGATTTTTATGATTTTTAATATTAATTTTTAAGAAATCTGAAAGTCAAATCAGTTTGAAAAGATATAGCACACCGAGTCAGAACAGTCTGAAGGTCTGACCCGAGTTTGGAGTTTGTAGAGTTAAAGCTCTAGGACGAGTTAGAGTCAGAATTTTTTGGGTAAGAAAAATAAGAAGAAGAAGAAGAAGAAGAATAACTAGAAAAAGTTCGTCGAGACAAACTTTAAGTTGGCTTGTGAAAGTTTGGACCAATAAGTTTGAAGAAGTTTAAAGAAGTTTAAAGTTT